>CM068368.1:670277336-670904398 GCA_034769895.1 Magicicada septendecula | reverse complement strand
AGACTTTCAAAGACCATTTGGAAAACCTTAAGGAGGTTCTAACTAGAATTCACGGTGCCCAACTGAGCTGAGCCCAAAGAAGTGTTCTCTATTTCAGAAGGAAGTGCAGTATCTGGGCCATCTGGTTTCGGCAATGGGTATTAGCATGGATCCTAATAAAGTAGACACCGTACGAAACTGGCCAGTGCTGAAGAGTAGACATGAAGTTTGGAGTTCCCTAGGGTTATGCTCACATTACAGGCGTTTTGTGATAAGCTTCGCTAATATTGCTAAACCACTACATGAGCTAATGGAAAATAAACAAAACTTCCAGTGGTCGAGAGAGTGTGAACAATCATTTAAGACTTTGAAGTTTGCGTTATGTTCGCAGCAAATTCTTGCTTTTCCAGCTTCCGACGGAAGTACATCGTAGGCACAGACGCAAGAAATACTGGTCTAGGAGCAGTTTGTCTCAAGTGCAGAACGGTGAAGAACGAGTAATAGCGTATTACAGTAAGACGCTTTCTAAACCAGAGAGAAATTATTGTGTTACAAGGAGACAGTTGTTGGCAATTGTCAGAGCTTTTTATTATTTTCTTGCATATTACAGGATCCAATAATCCATTAGGAATTAACTCAAATAATGATAAAATTCCATTCCATCCTTATTTTTCCGTTACAGATATGCTAGGATTTTTATTAATCTTAGTTTTTTTTCTTTGTTATATCATACTTGAGCCATATAAATTAAGTGATCCTGATAATTTCACTCCAGCAAATCCATTAGTTACTCCAAAGCATATTCAACCAGAATGATATTTTTTATTTGCATATGCAATTCTTCGGTCTATTCCTAATAAATTGGGAGGAGTAATTGCATTATTTATATCAATTTTTATTTTTATTTTTGTCCCCTTCATAAGTAATTCAAAATTTATAGGGCTACTAAATTACCCCATTAATCAAATTTTATTCTGATATTTATTCATTATTCTAATTTTATTAACTTGAATTGGAGCTTGTCCTGTTGAATATCCATATATTAAAATTGGAATAATTTTAACAGTAATTTACTTTATATATTTTGTTTTAGATCCAGTAACTAAATCTTTTTGGGATAAATTAATTAACTAGTTAATTAGATTATAGATAAAGCATTTATTTTGATAATAGAGAAAAGAAAATTAATTCTGTTAACTTATAATTAGGGCAATTTTTAATGAATTAAATAATAGACTTAATCATAAGAAAAAAATTAATAGATTTAAACTTACTGGTAAATATGATTTTCATGCTAAATATATTAGTTTGTCATAATGATAACGAGGTAATGTACCTCGAACTCAAATAAATAAAAATGAAATTAATGTTAATTGAATAGGAAAGATTAAGGAATCAATATTTCTACCTAGAAATATTAAACAAAATATTATACTCATAAAGATAATTCTAGCATATTCAGCTAAAAAAATAAATGCAAACCCCGTCCCTCTATATTCAACATTAAATCCAGACACTAATTCTGATTCCCCTTCAGAAAAATCAAATGGTGACCGATTAGTTTCAGCTATCGCTGATGAAATTCAACAAATTCTTAAAGGAAAAAATAAAAATGTTAATCACATTAATTGTTGAAACAAATAAAATTCAATTAAGTTAAAGCTTTCGATTATTACAACAGGACACAAGATAATTAATACAAGTCTCCTAACTTCATATGAAATAGTCTGGGCAATTGATCGAATACAGCCTAATACAGCGTAATTAGAATTTGATGATTAGCCTGTAATTATCAAACTATAAACTCCCATTCTTGTACAACAACAAAAAATATTATACCTATATTAAATGAAACACAATCAAATATGGATAAATAGTTCATAATAATAAAGAATTGAATAAACCTAACACTGGTTTAATTATATAAATTAAATAGTTAGATAATATTGGTATGTTTCTTTCTTTCAAAAATAATTTAATAGCATCTGAAAATGGCTGTAAAATACCAATAAATCCTACTTTATTTGGACGCTTACGAATTTGAATATATCTTAAAATCTTTCGCTCCATTAAGGTTAAAAATGCAACACCAATTAGAATAAACAAAACAGTAATTAAAATAGTAATTATAAACATTTTCTACATGTAATATTATTACATAATTAAATTCTAAATTGAATGCACTTTTTGCTAAAATACAATAAATTAAATTATTTGATATGGTCCTTTCGTACTAATATCAAAAATATATTAGTAGATAGAAACCAACCTGGCTCACGCCGATTTGAACTCAGATCATGTAAGAAATTAAAGGTCGAACAGACCTAGAATATTTAAATTTTCTTTAAACTCTTTTCTTAATCCAACATCGAGGTCGCAAGCTAATTTATTGATATGAACTCTCCAAATTAATTACTCTGTTATCACTAAGGTAATTTAATCTTATAATCAAAAAATTGGATCAATTAAACATTAATTTATGAAAAATTCATTTAAAGTTTTATTTATTATAATGTCACCCCAACAAAAAATAAAATAATTTTTCTAGTTGTTAGTTCTAAACTCTAGTAAAATAAATTTTATTTAAAACTCTATAGGGTCTTCTCGTCCCACTCATTTATTTAAGATTTTTTACTTAAATTCTAAATTCAATCTATTTTAATTAAAAAAGAAAATTTTTCATCCATTCATTCATACAAGCCTCCAATTAAAAGACTAATTATTATGCTACCTTTGCACGATCAATTTACCGTGGCCATTAAAATATCATTGGGCAGAATAGACCTATAATATATCACTAAAGGACATGTTTTTGGTAAATAGGTGAAAATTATATTTGCCTAATTCTTAAATTCAATTTATTGTAATTTACTAATTTAATCATTTTAATAAAAACATTTTTATTAATTTAATTTTCTTAATATATACCTAAAATATATTAAATGTATTTAAAGAGAAAATAAAATTTAATATACTCATATAAAGGGGCTAATTGCAAGCCTATTTAATTAACTGAAACTTAAAATATTATAGAAATTATATTTAGCTTATCCTCAATATAATTAAATAAATATAAAACTTTATATTAAAATATAAATCATAATATTCATTTTAAATTAAATTTAATTCTTAAGAAACCAGAAATATCATAGTTCCCCGAAAAAAATTTCATTACTAAAATTATTTTATTAATATTTACATTACAATAATTAACAAATAATTTTAAATCACTATAATTCGGGAGAAATAAATTTTTATATATAATTAATTAACCCTGATACAAAAGGTACAAATTATAATTTTACTTTTTTATATTTATTGTTTATCTTCACAGTTAAATTAAAAATATTTATTCCATAAATAGTACTAAAACTAAATAATTATTTTTATTTAAAATAATTTTAATAAATTCATCATAGATTTAAATTATTATTCAAATTAATAATTGATAAATCAATAATTTCTGTTAGTGTAAATAACATGCTTGAAGCTTTAATTTGCATTCTAGCTACACTTTCCAGTACAGCTACTTTGTTACGACTTATCCCACTTCATAGTGGGAGTGACGGGCGATATGTACATAATTTAGAATCTAAATTCAAACAACTATATTTAATAAATTTTACTTTCAAATCCAATTTCATGATTTTCATTATAGAAAACAATTCATTTTTATAATAATGTAATCCATATTTTCTTTAAAATTAACTGCACCTTGACCTGACATTTTATTAATAAAATTAGTGAAAATTATTCTGATAAAACATTCTTGACAGAGGTATACAAGTATATATAAAGTGAAATCTATCGTGGATTATCGATTATAAAACAGATTCCTCTGATTAGATAAATTACCGCCAAATTCTTTGAATTTAGAGATCATAACTATTAATAATCTAGTCATTTAATTCACACTTTCAATAATAGGGTATCTAATCCTAGTTTTATATAAAAGTTTCTCAAACATAGAAATAAATATATATTTAAATATTATTTCACCAAAATTTAAAAAACTTACTATTAATACATTTTTAACTGAAACTAACACAATTAAATTTAGAGAATCGTATAACCGCAACTGCTGGCTCGAATTTTGTCCTCTATAAATAAATTTATTACTTCTAAAATTAATAATTAATAATATTGAATACTGCGCCCCGCATATTTATCATTCAGATAATTAATAATCAATTTAAAATTCTACATGTAATATAATTAAATATTTAACTTATAAGCTAGAATAAAACTTTTCTTTTACTCATTTACCAGTAACATTGATTTACAACATCCCAAACAATCTCTTTAAAGTAATATTCACTCATAAATGTATTTATTTTTTTCGATGTTTCCTCACAATAAAAAAAGAATTCATGGCTGGTGAATTTTCTTTCTGGAGATAAAAAGATTTATTTTTATATCAATTTATAAGTTATGGTATTAAAATCTTGTAATTAGAGTCTTTAAAGCAATATTCATTGATTAGAGTATTTTCGATCTTAAAATATTTATTATTCTACATAGTATGTTTTTAGTTAAAAATAAAAATATTGGTATATAATTACATATGTGTATATATATATATATGCATTTGTGTGCATAAATTATATATATATATATAATAGTATGTTTTTTTTATAGTTATAAAAAAAGAAAAACATACTATTATTATTATTATAAATATTTATATATATATTATAATTATATTTATAATATGTTAGTTTATGTGTTATAATATATTATAATATAAATATATATTTATATATAAATATTTATAATAATAATAGTATGTTTTTCTTTTTTTTATAACTATAAAAAAAAGAAAAACATACTATTATATATATATATATATATATATATATATGAATATATTAAAATTAATACTAATATTTTAATTTTTAACTATAATTATACTTTAATTATATATTTTATATTTTGAGATTCGCGGAATGTGGTTGAACAATAATTTATTCAATTGTTGAAAAAACACTAAGGTTTAACTGTTTGTTATTTCTCAGTTCCGTAAACTTATTTTAATTAATAAATATGAAAAATATTAGGATTAAAAAAAGAGTCTATAGCGTACAAATTCACATTTTGATTGTGGATCTATTGATATAGCTTAGAACATCCCGGATTTATAAATTTTACATAAAATGAAAAGATGAAAAGAAAATTTGAAAATAAAAAATATATAATAAGGTGCCTGAACAAAAAGGATTATTTTGATAGAATAAATTATGTAATATTTTACTCTTATTATGTTGACAGAATCAAACTGTCTTTTAATATCAAAAATTAATGTTCTTCATAAACTACAACATAATATAAAAGATAAGCTAAGATTAAGCTAATGGGTTCATGCCTCATTTATGGAAAGTTATCCTCTTTTTAATTAAAAATAATTCCTCTTATATGATATTTGTGGCATTCTTGTTTTTTGGTATTATGTTGTCGATTTGCTCAAACAACTGGCTGGGTTGTTGAATGGGAATCGAAATAAATATGGTATCATTTTTGCCTTTTATAATGAATAAAATGAGAGTTTACTCATCTGAGTCAATAATTAAATATTTTATTATTCAAAGAATGGGTTCAAGATTACTATTTTTATATGTTGTTATTTTAAGATTATTATTTCAAGTAAAATATCTTATTATAATAAGTTTAATAATTAAAATTGGAGCTCCTCCATTTCATTATTGATATATTTCAGTAATTGATGGTCTATCCTGAATGGTGTCTTTTATAATTATAACCGTTCAAAGGATTATTCCCATTATTTTATTGAGTTATCTAGATATAAGATTGATTTTATTTATTATTTTATCATGTTTTTGGGGATCATTAGGTGGGTTATGTTATTCATCAATTCGAAAAATTTTAGCATATTCATCAATTTACAATTTAAGTTGAATTTTTAGAGGGGTTATACTAATAAATTATATATGGCTGGTATATTTTTTAATTTATTCCTTCTCTTTATTTTTAGCTTGCTATCTGTTTTGAGTAAATAATATGAATTATTTAAATCAAATTTTTATTTTGTTTAATAATAAAATTAAATCGTTAATGTTGATGATTATTTTTATATCAATAGGGGGATTACCACCATTTTTGGGATTTTTCCCAAAATTTATGATGATTTATTGTCTTTTAACTAGTAAAATATATTTTTTATGTTTAATTTTAGTAATAACTGCTTTATTAGTGTTATTTTATTATTTACGAATTGTAATAACAGGACTGATGATAAATAATGTATCCTTAAAGTTGTCAACTATTAGGTTAAATAATTCATTACTTATAATGAATTTTTTATTGATTGGCCTTATAGCTGTAGCCTTATACCTGTAGTTCGATTGTCTACTTCTAATAAACGAAACTCTCTAATTGATATTTCATTTTGAGATTTCATATATGAATCAAATTCAATGTTCAAAAAATCTGAATATTCATATGATCAATATCATTGATGACCAATAATTTTCAGAGTTATCAAAGGTTTATTAATCTCATCCAATAAATATAATAATCGTAAGGACGGAAGTGCAATAAAAATTAAATTTAAAGCTGGAAGAAGCGTTCAAAAAAATTCAATCAATTGTCCTTCCAATAAAAGTCGATTAACAATATTATTAAATATAATAACTGTTATTATATAAGTGACAACTGAAGTAATAATAATTAAATAATTAATGTATGATCGTGAAAAAACATTAATTGTTCTATTAATGGTGATATGGCATCTTGTATATTAATGTAAGACCAATTGGAAATTCCTAACAAAAAATTATTTTATATATGAATCTTAAATTCATTGCACTTCATCTGCCATATTAGAATTGAACTAATAATGGAATCTCACTATATGAGTGATCAGATGGGGGAAGTTTCTGCAATCATTCAATGGAAGAATTTATATTAATTGAATATAAAATCAATCGATGTGAAATAAATCTTTCTCAAATAATAAACAATAAAAATAAAATCCCAATAAATGAAATTCTTCTTCCAATAGAAGATAGAATGTTTCATGATATAAATGCATCTGGATAATCTGAATAACGACGAGGTATGCCTCTTAATCCTAAGAAATGCTGAGGAAAAAAAGTTAAATTTACTCCAATAAATATAATCAAAAAATGAATTTTTAACCAATTAGAATTTAAAGATAGTCCAGTAAATAAAGGATATCAATGAATAAATCTTCCTAAAATTGCAAATACTGCACCTATAGACAACACATAATGAAAATGAGCTACAACATAATATGTATCATGTAATACAATGTCAATTGATGAATTAGCTAGAATCACTCCAGTCAATCCACCGATAGTAAAAAGAAAAACAAACCCTACTGCTCATAAAATTGAAGGATTAATCTTAATCTTTGTTCCTCTTAAGGTTGCCAATCATCTAAAAACCTTAATTCCAGTAGGAACGGCAATAATTATCGTGGCAGAAGTGAAATAAGCCCGTGTATCAACATCTATACCAACTGTAAACATATGATGTGCTCAAACAACAAATCCTAAGATACCAATTGATATTATAGCATAAATTATTCTTAATGACCCAAACGATTCGATTTTTCCTCTCTCCTGAGTAATAATATGAGAAATTAACCCAAACCCAGGTAAAATTAAAATATATACTTCAGGGTGTCCAAAAAATCAAAATAAATGCTGATATAAAATTGGATCTCCTCCACCTAAAGGGTCAAAAAAAGAAGTGTTTAAATTTCGATCAGTTAATAATATTGTGATTGCACCAGCTAAAACTGGTAATGAAAGTAATAATAAAAAAGCAGTAATTAATACCGCCCATACAAATAAAGGCAGCCGATCCATATATATTCCCGTTGAACGTACATTAAAAATTGTTCTAATAAAATTAACTGCACCCAAGATTGAGCTAGCTTCAGTTAAGTGTAGAGAAAAAATAGTTAAATCAACACAAGATCCTGAATGTGCGACACCTCTTGATAATGGAGGATAGACTGTCCAACCAGTACCCGCCCCTCTATCAACCATTCTTCCAATTAATAATAATGTTAATGAGGGTGGTAATAATCAGAAACTTATATTATTTATTCGAGGAAAAGCTATATCAGGAGCACCAATTATCAAAGGGACTAGTCAATTTCCAAATCCACCAATCATAATTGGTATTACTATAAAAAAATTATAACGAAAGCATGAGCAGTAACAATCACATTATAAATTTGATCATCTCCAATAAAAGATCCAGGAATACCTAATTCAACACGAATAAGAACTCTTAAAGTTGTACCCACCATCCCTGATCAAATCCCAAAAATGAAATATAACGTTCCAATGTCTTTATGATTAGTTGAGAAAAATCACTTATTCATAACTAAATATTGATTTATTCCCAATTGAGATGACTGAATTAGGTAATAAACTGTAAATTTATTTATGGATATTTTTCCTCTCAATAATCTTTCTTCTTTCCTATTCTTTTCCTAGTCTTATATTTAATAATAATATTAAATTGCAAATTTAAAGGTGATAAAAATAAATCTAAGGCTTACAAAAAATTATATTTTTAACTTTGAAGGATAATAGTTTTATTAACTTAAAATCTTATTAATTCATAATATTAAATAAGGCTACAGCTATAAGTCCAATCAATAAAAAATTCATTATAAATAATGTATTATTTAACCTAATAGTTGACAACTTTAAGGATACATTATTTATCATCAGTCCTGTTATTACAATTCGTAAATAATAAAATAACACTAATAAAGCAGTTATTACTAAAATTAAACATAAAAAATATATTTTACTAGTTAAAAGAAAATAAATCATCATAAATTTTGGGAAAAATCCCAAAAATGGTGGTAATCCCCCTATTGATATAAAAATAATCATCAACATTAACGATTTAATTTTATTATTAAACAAAATAAAAATTTGATTTAAATAATTCATATTATTTACTCAAAACAGATAGCAAGCTAAAAATAAAGAGAAGGAATAAATTAAAAAATATACCAGCCATATATAATTTATTAGTATAACCCCTCTAAAAATTCAACTTAAATTGTAAATTGATGAATATGCTAAAATTTTTCGAATTGATGAATAACATAACCCACCTAATGATCCCCAAAAACATGATAAAATAATAAATAAAATCAATCTTATACGAGGGCTACCTTTTAAGTTTTTACAAAGACAATGAAAGAAAAAACATTTTTTGATACAAATCGTTTTATTTTTTCTCAAAATATTCGCCTTTGATATTTACACACTTTTGCATGCATTCGAACCAAGTCTCGAAACATTTTTTCCACTCTGATGTTGGTACCTCAGAAATATGGTTTTGGAAGGATTCAACAGCTTCTTGAGGTGATGAAAATCGCTGTCCACGCATTTTTTGTTTGACATTCGGGAACAAAAAGAAGTCGTTTGGCGATAAATCAGGTGAATACGGGCAATGAGACATTAATTCGATGTTTTCCTCCTTCAAATAATCAATTGTTTGACGTGCTGTGTGAGAGCTGGCATTGTCGTGATGAAGAATGATGCGACGTTTTCGGTTGTGTTTCCTGATTTCATCGATGACTTGTGGCAAAAAAATTGTTGTATACCATTCAGCATTAACTGTTCTTCGATCCTCTAAAGCAATGGTCGCGACATGTCCAGTGTAAGCAAAGAAACACGCGATCATTTTCTTGGAAGTGCTTCGTGAACGAACCACTTTTGTTAACTTCGGTTCACCTTGGAAGACCCAAACAGTTGATTGTTGCTTAGTTTCCGGCTCGTACGAATATATCCAAGTTTTGTCTCCTGTTACGATGTTGTATACGGATTTTGCATTTCCTCGGTCGAATTTTTGGATCATTTCCTTACACCAATTGACACGAGCCTGTTTTTGAGTTTCGGTCAAATTATGCGGAATCCATCGGGAACAGATCTTTTTAACAGCTAAATGTTCACGTGAAATCGAATGTACTGCAGTCCTCGATATGCCTAAGGATCCCTCTATCTCACGGTAAATCACATGCCGATCTTCTTTAATCATGTTGTGCACAGCATCGATGTTTTTGGGAACAACAACCGATTTAGGTCGACCTTCACGAAATTCATCGCTGACTGAAGCACGACCACGGCGAAATTCCGCAAACCAATTGTAAACAGTCTTTTCTGATGGTGATTGATTACCAAAAGTTGTACGAAGCGATTCGAGGCATTGTTGTTGAGTTAGGCCTTTATTAAAATCGTAAAAAAATATCCAACGAAAACCTTCACATGAAATTTCCATTTTTTCACAAACACTTTTGTTTTAAACGCTCACTGTAAACAAACTACTCGGCCAATATCTGAGCTGCAATTGTTTTACAAATAACATATGACAAATTTTTCAACAATGATAATGTCACATCTCACTAGCGCCATCTAGTGGTCGTTTGTAAAGACTTAAAAGGCAGCCTATGTATCTAGATAACTCAATAAAATAATGGGAATAATCCTTTGAACAGTTATAATTATAAAAGACACCATTCAGGATAGACCATCAATTACTGAAATATATCAATAATGAAATGGAGGAGCTCCAATTTTAATTATTAAACTTATTATAATAAGATATTTTACTTGAAATAATATTCTTAAAATAACAACAGATAAAAATAATAATCTTGAACCCATTCTTTGAATAATAAAATATTTAATTATTGACTCAGATAAGTAAACTCTCATTTTATTCATTATAAAAGGCAAAAATGATACCATATTTATTTCGATTCCCATTCAACAACCCAGCCAGTTGTTTGAGCAAATCAACAACATAATACCAAAAAACAAGAATGCCACAAATATCATATAAGAGGAATTATTTTTAATTAAAAAGAGGATAACTTTCTATAAATGAGGTATGAACCCATTAGCTTAATCTTAGCTTATCTTTTATATTATGTTGTAGTTTATGAAGAACATTAATTTTTGATATTAAAAGACAGTTTGATTCTGTCAACATAATAAGAGTAAAATATTACATAATTTATTCTATCAAAATAATCCTTTTTATTCAGGCACCTTATTATTTTCAATTTTTTTTTTCATCTTTTCATTTTATGTAAAATTTATAACCTCCAGGATGTTCTAAGCCAGTGGTTCTCAACCTTTTTTTGTTCACGGCACAATATCCTATGTAGTGAGTTCCCGCGGCACACTAACGTACGAGTTGGCAACAATGCGAGAGGGGACTGACTAACGTACGAGTTGGCAACAATGCGAGAGCCTCGGTCTAGCACGCGCACAGCTTGCCTTCACCAGTCAGTTGTTTGTAGGCTTGCAGTCGTAACGCTATTTTGTCCGTGTTCTGGCATATTTTGAGGTTGATTTTTAGTTTCACGCGTGTTATATGCGTTATTGTGTTAATTTTGATTTTTTTTTAAATCTAACTTCAGTATGGATAAGTTTTTGATTAAAAGGAGAAAAGTTGAAGATTAGTCAGTGACAGAATCATTTAACAGTAACAAAAGTGAGAACAAACCGATTCCAAGTGTGTCGTGAAGCAGTACAGGGGGCGTAGAACCATCAGTAGGTACTGGAACAGTCCGTAAGTACCAAGATAGTTATTTAAACTTTGGATTTACGTTCAGTGGACCTGAAAACCGTCCTGCACCAGAATGTGTCGTGTGTGGAGAAAAATTAAGCAACGAATCCATGGTCCCTAGTAAATTGAAAAGACATTTGAATACCAAACATAGTCACTTATCTGGGAAAGATAAGAACTATTTTAGCCGATTGTTGTCATCAGAAGAAAAGCAAGCAAAAGCTATGGTACGGAGAGCAACTATTTCTGAAAAAGCACAAGTGGCCAGTTATAAAGTTGCCGAAATAGTAACGAAAAAAATGGAGCCCCACACTATCGCAGAGGACGTAATTTTACCAGCCTGCAAGGAAATAGTGAAATCGATGTTAGGTGACGGCGCCGAGAAGGAAATATCTTTGGTTCCATTGTCAAACGATACTATTTCTCGGCGGATTGATGATATGTCTTCAGATATCCAGTGCCATGTACATGAAAAGCTAAGCGACGGTCGAGTATTTTCACTACAGCTCGATGAGTCAACTGATATAAGTAAGAAATGTCAATTACTGAGTTACATCAGATTTGTTGATGAGGAATCGATTATTGAACAATTCCTTTCATGTACTGAATTGCCCTCAACGTCAACCGGAGCAGATGTGTATAATTCCATATCCAGCACCTTGGAACAAAATGGGCTGTCCTGGAAAAATTGTCTTTCTGTTTGCACAGACGGTGCACCAGCAATGACTGGAAGATTCAAAGGATTTGTTGCAAGAGTGAAAGAAGATTTCCCGAGTGTAGGTTCAACACATTGCTTCATACATTGTGAGGCTCTGATGGCGAAGACTATTCCAACAGAACTTAAAAGTGTTTTAGTCTCAGTCGATAACATGGTAAATTTCGTTAAGTCTAGGGCTCTTAAGACAAGACTCCTCAAACAAATGTGCCATGAAGCAGGATCTTGACATGACACTTTGGTTCTTCATACTGAGATCCGCTGGTTGTCAAAATGTAAAGTCCTGGAGAGACTTTTTGAGCTGAGAAAAGAGCTATTAAGTATGTTTAGCGTCGAAAAGCCAGACTTTGCAGCTCAGTTAAACGACGAGGAGTGGTGTGCAAAGGTAGCCTACTTGGCTGATTGCTGGATGTGAAGGAGCGTTATCCAAAAGTAGGATTGCTTTCCTTGTTAAATTGTTTTCAGCTAAATGTTTTTCAACTTGTGGCACAAATTCTTGTTCAAACCAATTTTTGAAAATTTCTCCATTCATCCACGCCTTTTTTTGATGGGTATAATGCAGGGGCAAAGAACTTAAATCTTTAAGATTTTTAAAAGCCCTAGGCTTGCGAGATTTTCCAATCAAGGTCAGTCTCAACTTGTGGTTTCCGGTTGCGTAACTACCAGCTAAAACTGTAACGCGGTCCTTGCTCTTCTTGAACCCTGGTGTGGCCTTTTCCTGTTTAGACGCTAGTGTTTTAGATGGCAATATACGGTAATTCAAACCCGTGTCATCACAGTTGTACACTTGTTCTCCGGAAATACCTTCCTTATCAAGCAGGTCAAAAAAGTGTTTTTTAAAAGTCAGGGACAGGGTCCTTATTAGCAGACAATGCTTCACCACTAATCGTCATCTGACGAACACCAAAATGTTTCTTCCAGCGATCAAGCCACCCATCACTGGCAGTAAACTCACTATCGTCTCCTTCGATCTGTTTTTTAAACTGAATCGCTTTTTCTTGGAGCAAGGGGCCTGAAACCGTCAATCCTTTCCCCCTCACATTTTCATACCACAGATATAAAGCCTCTTCAACTTCCACATGTTTTCCTTTTTGCATAGTTTTCTAACTTTCACGTCACTGCCACTTGCTTGCTTAGAACACCATTTTTCAATCTCTGCGCGATTTCTTCGCCAATCACCCACAGTAGTTTTTCCAACTCCTAACTCCAGTGCAATTTTGTTTACCGACTCACCAGAATCCATTCTTTTTATTGCTTGCAGTTTTTCTTCCAAAGTTACTACCACTTTCTTTCGTTTGTCACCCATATTTCACTTAAAAATAAAAGCCACCAACAATACTGTATACACACTTTATAACAAGTTAACAATCCACGAACGACTGAACCACACGGACTGACTTCTGGATACAGACTGACTGATGCACCTGTTACACACTCAAGTAGGAACACGAAACTTTCCTGTCACAACATGAATCAATTGGCGTACTGTATTGGTAACTGGTGATTCACGCGTAAGCGCCTTCACCCGCGTGGCGGGATTGCTCACATGACGTTTGAAGGCGCTAGTAATCGGATCGGAAATACTGCATACGTACCGTACTCAAAACTTTTTTTTTTTAGTAGCAGGTCGGATAGGCCAGAGGTCGAATAGGCGGGAGTCGGATAGCCGAGAGTCTACTGTATATATATATATTATATATGAATATATTAAAATTAATACCAATATTTTTATTTTTAACTAAAAACATACTATGTAGAATAATAAATATTTTAAGATCGAAAATACTCAAATAAATGAATATTGCTTTAAAGACTCTAATTACAAGATTTTAATACCGTAACTTATAAATTGATATAAAAATAAATCGTTTTATCTCCAGAAAGAAAATTCACCAGCCATGAATTCTTTTTTTATTGTGAGGAAACATCGAAAAAAATAAATACATTTATGAGTGAATATTACTTTAAAGGTATTGTTTGGGATGTTGTAAATCAATGTTACTAGTAAATAAGTAAAAGCAAAGTTTTATTCTAGCTTATAAGTTAAATATTTAATTATATTACATGTAGAATTTTAAATTGATTATTAATTATCTGAATGATAAATATGCGGGGCGCAGTATTCAATATTATTAATTATTAATTTTAGAAGTAATAAATTTATTTATAGAGGACAAAATTCGAGCCAGCAGTTGCGGTTATACGATTCTCTAAATTTAATTGTGTTAGTTTCAGTTAAAAATGTATTAATAGTAAGTTTTTTAAATTTTGGTGAAATAATATTTAAATATATATTTATTTCTACGTCTGAGAAACTTTTATATAAAACTAGGATTAGATACCCTATTATTGAAAGTGTGAATTAAATGACTAGATTATTAATAGTTATGATCTCTAAATTCAAAGAATTTGGCGGTAATTTATCTAATCAGAGGAATCTGTTTTATAATCGATAATCCACGATAGATTTCACTTTATATATACTGTACTTGTATACCTCTGTCAAGAATGTTTTATCAGAATAATTTTCACTAATTTTATTAATAAAATGTCAGGACAAGAAATGCATCTCCTGGAATGCCAAAATAAGGCATTACAACACCGTCGTAAAAACGGAATGTCTCTACGCCAGTGAATGCCTCTCGATGAACTATAACCTCGACAAACTAGAAGTCCTGGAAACAAGAATTCTAAGAAAAATCATGGGTGCAGTTCGGACTGAAGATGGATGGAAGCTGCGAAGCAATAGGGAAGTCTACCAGAACGTGGAAAGAATCTCGGAGACTATGCGGAGGAGGAGGCTGACATTTATCGGACATCTATACAGAATGGACAAAAATCGATTAACCAAACAAATATTCGACTACCTCTGGAATAAGAAGACCACTACAACGTGGATTAAGGAAGGTAGAAAAGATTTAGAAAAGTCGAATATCACAGAGTCCCAAATGTTAGAAAGAAGTGAATTTAGGAGTACAGTGAAAAATCTGGAATTGTTTCAAGATGCAGGAAGACCTAATAGAAGTGGACGAACTTGGACAGAGGATCAAAGGAAACAAGCCAGTGAGCGTATGAAGGAGTATTGGAGACAGAGGAAACTCCAGGCAAAGAAAAAGAAATAAAGTTGTAGCGTGATCCTAAGTGGTCAATTCGCTATTTAAAAAAAAAAAAAAAAAAAAAAATGTCAGGTCAAGGTGCAGTTAATTTTAAAGAAAATATGGATTACATTATTATAAAAATGAATTGTTTTCTATAATGAAAATCATGAAATTGGATTTGAAAGTAAAATTTATTAAATATAGTTGTTTGAATTTAGGTTCTAAATTATGTACATATCGCCCGTCACTCCCACTATAAAGTGGGACAAGTCGTAACAAAGTAGCTGTACTGGAAAGTGTAGCTAGAATGCAAATTAAAGCTTCAAGCATGTTATTTACACTAATAGAAATTATTGATTTATCAATTATTAATTTGAATAATAATTTAAATCTATGATGAATTTATTAAAATTATTTTAAATAAAAATAATTATTTAGTTTTAGTACTATTTATGGAATAAATATTTTTAATTTAACTGTGAAGATAAACAATAAATATAAAAAAGTAAAATTATAATTTGTACCTTTTGTATCAGGGTTAATTAATTATATATAAAAATTTATTTCTCCCGAATTATAGTGATTTAAAATTGTTTGTTAATTATTGTAATATAAATATTAATAAAATAATTTTAGTAATGAAATTTTTTTCGGGGAACTATATAATATTTCTGGTTTCTTAAGAATTAAATTTAATTTAAAATAAATATTATGATTTATATTTTAATATAAAATTTTATATTTATTTAATTATATTGAGGATAAGCTAAATATAATTTCTATAATATTTTAAGTTTCAGTTAATTAAATACGCTTGCAATCAGCCTCTTTATATGAGTAAATTAAATTTTTTTTCTCTTTAAATACATTTAATATATTTTAGGTATATATTAAGAAAATTAAATTAATAAAAATGTTTTTATTAAAATGATTAAATTAGTAAATTACAATAAATTGAATTTAAGAATTAGGCAAATATAATTTTCACCTGTTTACCAAAAACATGTCCTTTAGTGACATATTATAGGTCTATTCTGCCCAATGATATTTTAATGGCTGCGGTAAATTGACCGTGCAAAGGTAGCATAATAATTAGTCTTTTAATTGGAGGCTTGTATGAATGAATGGATAAAAAATTTTCTTTTTTAATTAAAATAGATTGAATTTAGAATTTAAGTAAAAAATCTTAAATAAATGAGTGGGACGAGAAGACCCTATAGAGTTTTAAATAAAATTTATTTTACTAGAGTTTACAATTAACAACTAGAAAAATTATTTTATTTTTTGTTGGGGTGACATTATAATAAATAAAACTTTAAATGAATTTTTCATAAATTAATGTTTAATTGATCCAATTTTTTTATTATAAGATTAAATTACCTTAGGGATAACAGCGTAATTAATTTGGAGAGTTCATATCGATAAATTAGATTGCGACCTCGATGTTGGATTAAGAAAAGAGTTTAAAGAAAATTTAAATATTCTAGGTCTGTTCGACCTTTAATTTCTTACATGATCTGAGTTCAAATCGGCGTGAGCCAGGTTGGTTTCTATCTACTAATATATTTTTGATATTAGTACGAAAGGACCATATCAAATAATTTAATTTATTGTATTTTAGCAAAAAGTGCATTCAATTTAGAATTTAATTATGTAATAATATTACATGTAGAAAATGTTTATAATTACTATTTTAATTACTGTTTTGTTTATTCTAATTGGTGTTGCATTTTTAACCTTAATGGAGCGAAAGATTTTAAGATATATTCAAATTCGTAAGGGTCCAAATAAAGTAGGATTTATTGGTATTTTACAGCCATTTTCAGATGCTATTAAATTATTTTTGAAAGAAAGAAACATACCAATATTATCTAACTATTTAATTTATATAATTAGACCAGTGTTAGGTTTATTCAATTCTTTATTATTATGAGCTATTTATCCATATTTGATTAATTGTGTTTCATTTAATATAGGTATAATATTTTTTGTTGTTGTACAAGAATGGGAGTTTATAGTTTGATAATTACAGGCTGATCATCAAATTCTAATTACGCTGTATTAGGCTGTATTCGATCAATTGCCCAGACTATTTCATATGAAGTTAGGAGACTTGTATTAATTATCTTGTGTCCTGTTGTAATAATCGAAAGCTTTAACTTAATTGAATTTTATTTTTTTCAACAATTAATGTGATTAACATTTTTATTTTTTCCTTTAAGAATTTGTTGAATTTCATCAGCGATAGCTGAAACTAATCGGTCACCATTTGATTTTTCTGAAGGGGAATCAGAATTAGTGTCTGGATTTAATGTTGAATATAGAGGGGCGGGGTTTGCATTTATTTTTTTAGCTGAATATGCTAGAATTATCTTTATGAGTATAATATGTTGTTTAATATTTCTAGGTAGAAATATTCATTCCTTAATCTTTCCTATTCAATTAACATTAATTTCATTTTTATTTATTTGAGTTCGAGGTACATTACCTTGTTATCGTTATGACAAACTAATATATTTAGCATGAAAATCATATTTACCAGTAAGTTTAAATCTATTAATTTTTTTCTTATGATTAAGTCTATTATTTAATTCATTAAAAATTGCCCTAATTATAAGTTAACAGAATTAATTTTCTTTTCTCTATTATCAAAATAAATGCTTTATCTATAATCTAATTAACTAGTTAATTAATTTATCCCAAAAAGATTTAGTTACTGGATCTAAAACAAAATATATAAACTAAATTACTGTTAAAATTATTCCAATTTTAATATATGGATATTCAACAGGACAAGCTCCAATTCAAGTTAATAAAATTAGAATAATGAATAAATATCAGAATAAAATTTGATTAATGGGGTAATTTAGTAGCCCTATAAATTTTGAATTACTTATGAAGGGGACAAAAATAAAAATAAAAATTGATATAAATAATGCAATTACTCCTCCCAATTTATTAGGAATAGACCGAAGAATTGCATATGCAAATAAAAAATATCATTCTGGTTGAATATGCTTTGGAGTAACTAATGGATTTGCTGGAGTGAAATTATCAGGATCACTTAATTTATATGGCTCAAGTATGATATAACAAAGAAAAATAACTAAGATTAATAAAAATCCTAGCATATCTTTAACGGAAAAATAAGGATGGAATGGAATTTTATCATTATTTGAGTTAATTCCTAATGGATTATTGGATCCTGTAATATGCAAGAAAATAAGATGTACAGTTAATGCTAAAACAACAAATGGCATGATAAAATGAAAAGAATAAAATCGAGTTAATGTTGCATTATCAACAGCAAATCCTCCCCAAATTCAATTTACTAGGGCTGTTCCAAGATATGGAATTGCTGACAATAAATTTGTGATGACTGTTGCCCCCCAAAATGATATCTGCCCCCATGGAAGAACATACCCTAAAAAAGCAGTAGTTATCAAGATTAATAAAATGATTACTCCTACAACTCAAGTTTCAAAATTCTTGTATGAGCCATAATATAATCCTCGTCCAACATGTAAATACACACAAATAAAAAATAATGAAGCCCCATTTGCGTGTGAAATTCGTAATATTCACCCATAATTAATATCACGACAAATGTGTCTTAATCTATTAAATGCACTTGTCACATCTGCATTATAATGTATTGACAAAAATAATCCAGTTAAGATTTGAATAATTAAACATATTCCCAATAACGATCCGTAATTTCATCAATATGATAAATTTGTGGCTGCTGGTAGATCAATTAATGAATTATTTATTATTTTAATTAATGGATGTGTACGTCGAGTGATATTTAGCATTTGTTAAAATTTTCTTCGTAAAGGGAACAACTTGATTCTGACAATATTCACAACGACAATCAGTGTGAATAAAATATAAATAACCATCATGATAGTTATTATTCCTGATGGGAATATATATAATTTCTTGATTATAAATCCATCGTATAAATTATTTATCTCTAATAACTTATTGATACTATCTATCTTGAATCTAATAATATTTATAGTTATAATTAAAGTTCAAATAATCATGTTTGATAATAATTTTATTGAAAAATAAAATTTCTCATTTGAGGCAATTCTTGACCCATATATATATATAAATAAAACTAATATTCCTCCAATAAAAATAAGAAATAAAATATAAGAAAAAAAATATGAATTTATGTAAAATATACAAATAATACTGGCAAGCATAGTTTGTATCAATAAAATAGATCCTATTGATAATGGGTGTTTTATAAAAATATAATTTATTGATAATAGAATTATAATTGATATTGCAATTTTCATACAGAAGATAATTTAATAAAAATGTAAGCTTTGGGTGCTTGAAATGACTTTTTACTCTCTTCTGAAGTTTTAAAATTATTAATTTATCTTAGATTTACAAGATCTAAACTTCTTTTAAACTATTAAAACAAATGAATCTATCATTATCTTTATTATATTTAATCATATTTATATCAGGCATTATCTCCTTGTGTTTAAATCGAAAGCATATCATAATGAGTTTATTAAGATTAGAATTAATAATTTTGAGATTTTTTTGTATATTCTCTGTATTTTTATCAATCGAACTAAATGATATATATATATTGTAACGTAACAGAGTTGAGGTCCCCAACGTTACATAAAAAATTGAATTAACTATGGTCAAGGACCATACCCCGAATTAAGGTTGCTCAGTAATTAATGCATCGGAGAAGTACCTCAAGTCAAAGAGGCAATAATTAATGTTGAATATAAAATACCATACCAATTAAGAGTTAATATAATAAATTGTGCTTGTTTTTGTACTGTAGCATGTTAATGTTCACAGAATATTTATGTTATGTTTTGAGTATGGTAAGAGTGAACTAATGTTGTTTAATAGGAATACTTCATCAATAATAATTTTTGTATTTATGTTAAATTTGTCTTTAGACAATCAAGTATAGTTACCTGTGTTAGGCATTATACTAAGTTTTAAGTATTGTCTAAAATTGAATAATGCAGTTGTTTTAATTAATGTTTGTAAACTTGGCCAGGAGGGCAATCAGTGTTTAAGGTTTGACAAGTAGTTCTGATAATTATATTGTAAACTAATGAAGGGTTCCAAGACGAATTAATTAAGGTAACAAAATAAAAACCAGGAAGTTAAAATTAATGTAAATAACCATTAACCAATAATTAATTGTACAGTAGGTCAGGTAAAAGAAAATTAAGTTAAAAAACCAAACAATGTTATAACAGTTGTAAGAAAACCTATAGGCCTAAATTTAATATTTGTAAAAGGAAATTAATACCTTTTTAAGAAGTCCAGTCCAATGAAACTATGGTAAAACATATACTGTTTATGAAGGAAGGTTAGGTGAGAATTTTAGGTAATTTAGTATTATTCCAAGCATGGAGTATTTTATTGAAAAAGAGTAGTAATATTCTATAATTCTGGCTCTAGGATATCTAATTTCACCCAATGACAGGAAAAAGTGGTTGTTAAGGCAACTGAAATGTACATGAGTTGTTTATATTGGATCATTCGTTCCGATTGTTACAAGCTATTGAGTTGAGATGGGCAGATACATTAAAAAAAAATGAATAATAAATTCTGAAGAAAATATGAATCAAAATTTAAAAACCCTCTTTGAAACCTAATTCTATCATAATACTGATGAGTAATAAAACTAATTAGACTTTCAAATTATAACTGATAAACAAATTATAACATTTAAAAGAGTTGAAAACCCCTCACCTCATTCACCAGAATAATTCCGCTGGATTCGGTATTAAACCGATTTCTCCTATAACCAGAAGATTAATTAAGAGAAATAAAGGCCGAAACTAACGGAATTATTGAGAAGACATACGAAGATCTCGTTTTGCCGAGTTAACCTTCACTTGCAGAAGAAGCTGGGATACTATTTTCACTCCACCGTGACCGACAACTATCAAGATCATAGGAGAAGAACAGCAGTTAGAAGAGTTCCTGAGAGCTTCCCTGGATATTACACTATCAATTTTATTAAGGGCCAAAACAAGTTTTCCTGGATGAATGTAACTTAAGCCGAACATCTTCACTGTTTACAGACGACCAGTGCCAGTTTGAGTTCTGCCAACCCGGTAAAAAACAACCTATTTTAAATTCAATATATTTAGAGTTAATAATTTTGTTTTGTAATACTTGAGTAACCTTAATTTTGCATTTTACCTGGCCTTACTAATGGTTCAAAGAATCTTACGAACCCTGGGATAAGAATTATTTATTGTTATATTTAATTTGTATGAGTCAAAGTAACTTGATCAATTGACAATCGATATATTTTGTATAATCGATTTGATAATATTATTATTTTTGGAGATAACGGTGACTGTGAAATAATAGATAAAATTAATACAAAATCTTTATTGTATGAGATAATGTTTTAAGTTATTGCAGAATAGATACTATATGTAGTGGGTGGAATAATTTACAATAAAAGGTTGATTCAAACCCGATGAACGGCTAACCTAGAAGCACGATTATTACAAATAACAGCGCTAATTGCTTACAGCTGGTGGAACGGGAGATTGCCGAACTAGCGTGTTTTCAGTACAAAATTTGAATAGAATTTTCTAACATCGAGGGACTAGGGTTGACAAGAATACTCATTACATTCAGTCAATACACTGTATATATCGTTAATATTGCCCAACTACTGAATACTAAGTTAAACCTATATCGTAGTACGATTATAAGTTAAAAGAACACAATTATAATTATATTTGCATAATAATATATTTTCAGGAGGTTTCATCAGTAACAACCGAATAGATATATTAATTAATAACACATTAATTAAACCAGGTAACAACATTTTAATTGTTACAAATTGCCACCTTCAACATGTTGCTTGACGTTGATTCACGGGAGTCTCATATAACTAATTACACCCATAAACCAAGTTCTTTACAATATATATATATACACTAATAGTTTTGCTAACATGTAGTGTTTGTGAAGGAGTTATGGGGTTGTCAAGATTAATTAATTTGATTCGATCACATGGTAATGATCAGTTATTGTCAATATCTTTAAAAACATGCTAAAATTAATTTTATTTTCATTATTTTTGACCCCCTTATTATTTAATATATGATTATTAAGAAATATATTAATTCTTTTAATATTAGTTATCATTTTGTTCTTCAGAAAAGATTTAATTATATTAAGATATAATATATATATATAGATAATATTTCATATGGATTAATTATCCTTACAATTTGAATTACGTTCTTAATAATTAATTCTAGTCCTTTATATAAATATAATAATATAAATTTATTTTTATTTATAGTACTATTACTAATAACACTATTAATCTTGTCATTTTGTTCATATAGCATCATAATATTTTACATTTTTTTTGAAACTAGTTTAATTCCTACTATGATTATTATTATAGGATGGGGGTATCAACCCGAGCGAGTAAACGCCAGATATTATTTATTATTTTACACCTTATTCGCATCTCTTCTTATATTAATTTCAATTATATATATATATATATATATATATATATATATATATATATATATATTATAATACTACTCTCTTGTACCCGTAGTATCTTAATGGTATAATATATTACGTTCCTGAAATAATAACGCATGGATATGATTTAATAACATAATGGTTTAATCTGTGTAACATAAATTCAAATTATTGGAAAATTCCATTCGATACATACAGTTGTCACAATCGATATTTATCTCAGGATTTAATAACTAAATAATTTTTATATATTTCGTGGGAATTCTTGTGGCTGCTACGAAAAGTTCCTTTACATGTTAATTAATAATAGAGAGTACCTTTACAAACAATATATTACTTATAATCTAAAAAATTACAAAAATTATATATTAAGTTACATACAAGTTTTGACGATATTCAATACGCTTCGTACAATAAATGTTTTCCTTGTAATCACTGTTCGCTTAGATATTGAATTTGGTTGCACTTTAAAATGTTTACTAGTGATTAGTGTTAGTGTAAATTGTTATATTGTCTAGTGGTTGTTCCTTGTTGGATAAAAATATTGTCAAATTATACTTTACACATCTAGACGATATTCTGAAGGTTTTCTGGTTTATTCTGAAATTTTTCTTGATTGTGTGTATTACTTGTTCATGAAAATTGTAGTGGAAGGATTATTATCTTCGATGATGGTCTTTCAGATCTTCTTTCACAAACGGGTTATCTATTTTTATATTTTTTTAATTACATCTAGACACGCACTATTTAACTGTTTTCCATCACAATTAACAATTAAGTGTTATTTCTTCTTTTTTAGTCATAGAACTCATACAAATTTCTTAAATTTTGATTGGTCATTTATGTACAGGTTAAATGTTATAGGATCAACACCCATTACCTACTTTATATTTTATAAATTACCCTTAATAGATAATTTTATTATTATACTCTAATGATACATGCAATGTTTATACAATTATTAATTACACAATTATAAACAATTTGATACTAAACATGCCTCAGTTTATAACTGTAAAACCTCACGGACGCTGATCTGCAGTTGGATCATCAAAGCATGGGACAGTATACCAGAAGACTTAATAAAGAAAAGTTTTAAAAAAACTGGCATTTCCACCGCCTTGGATGGCAGTGAAGACGATAAACTGTTCGTTAGTGAAGATAAGGCAGCGTCTGCTTCTGATGAAGACATTCGACAGTAGCAACGATGAATGAAAATCAGGTAAGACACTATTAAAAAATTTTCATAAACTACATCAAACATACCGGTATCACTTGTGTTCGTTTTCATTGATTTACTGTTGTAATGCACATTTAATTTTCTTTAGGTTAGCAAACCCGAATTTACAATTATGTCTAGTTGTGTATTATTGCTGTAACCTTCGCCTCTAATTACTGTATTTAATTGTAATAAATATTAATTGTCATTGTAATAAACATACATTTTTTACTTGTAATAAAAAATAAATCCGTAAGTTAGTGTAACAAGAAAAGTAACTTGACATTTATTTCATTAGTTATTACAGTTTTTCCCTTACAATAGATATGGTAATACTATTCCAAATACCGGTATATGATTTTTTCACATTTTTGAATACGCGATTTTTTTTGGTAGGACCTAAAAATAAGGGGTGCGCGTGTTACATGAGGGCGCGTGGTACACGCGAAAATACGGTATGTTTATACTTCTTATATATTATAATGAGATCTTCTACTTGTTTTACTGTCAATTATTTGTGCCTTGGTGTCTAAACTCTCTTATCTCCTATAATTTACTGTTCCACAGGTCTTCATTTGTCATATTATAGATTATTTTTCTGCATTGGGTGTCATTCTTTAAAAAATTTAATTCCCTAACTTGGTGATGGGTACGGTTCAGAGGGGCACCATCGCTTCCTATTAACTCTGCCGTCCACACAACACCTTCTGAGTTCAAGGACACCTTCTCCTTGCTCAAATCAATAATGGCTGAGTATTTCCTCAGCATATCGCATCCGATTAATAATTCGAATGGTAGGCCGATTGCGACCAGATATATAATATTAATTGCAACACCTTTGTTTTCTATTTCCAATGACACTTGTTTTCTCACTGTTTTATTTTGACGCCCAGTGGCACCTATTAAAATAACATTATTGACAGGTAAGGTAGGTATTATATTTTTACTTTGTTTCTGTATTCTCTCCAGTTCAGCGTCATTAATAAGTGATACATTTGCACCAGTATCTATCATTATTCGTGTAGGAATTCCTTCAATTTGAGCGGTTATGTATAAAATTTCATTATGCTGGTTAATTCTACTTGTCACCGTTTCCTCCAACAGTTCTTCTCGAAGATTTTTCAAATAATAATTGTAAATAATAGTAAGATTTTGACTATCCGTCCTTAAACTTTGGTTGTTGTTATACTTCAAAATTCTTTTATTTTCCATAATTAGTTTTTCATAATTAGTTGGTAGTAATTTGTTATTACTATGTTTTTGAATTTGGTGGTTTTTGTACTTTAAAATTCTTTTATTTTCCATAATTAGTTTTTCATAATTAGTTGGTAGTAATTTGTTATTACTATGTTTTTGAATTTGGTGGTTATTGTACCCAGTAGTTAGTAGCAGTAAGGGGTCGCGAGGGTTTATTACTGCCTCACTCCGTTTAAATTAAGGCTATCATGATTATTTTCCGGGCCTGACTGTTGATTTGCCTGGAATGGTGTGCTGGTTCCTGGTTGTTCAACCTCTCGGTTGTCTAATTGTTCGCTTCCCCTTGATTCTCGGAAGTCCTCCTGGCTTCTACTTCTTACTCAGTTATAATGGTGACTCATCCCTCTGGGATTTCCTCTTTGATCATAACTGTTATTAAAACTGTTCCTCCGAGGTTGATGGTATCTCCAGTAATCCCCTTCTTCTGCACTGATATAATTTATTCGGGGTCGGTACGGACGATTATTATTATAATTACCCTGATTATTATTGTTATTAACTCCTGAGTTACTCCTAAAATTATTATAATTTTGGTTTGTTCGGTAGTTATTATAATTATTATTACTTCTATTACCCGGATGGTAATTTTGATTGGGCCTGTTGTTATTATTATTGTTAATTGGGTCTCGATTGAAGTTTGCTGGTTGGTTATTATTTGGGGTAAAATTTTGGTTGTAATTACGATCGTTGACATAACTATTCCGGTTATTCATGTTATTATATTGATTATAATTCATACCATGGTTATTATTTTTTGAACCGCACTGATCCGTTCGTTGTCTGCTTCTTTTGTAGTAACCCTCGTGTTCATAATTTTCTAATAAGTCAGCCATTGCGTGGACCGTTTTAATCTGGCTTCCCAGGCGTGTTCTGGCAATTCCTGTGTCATAATGGTATGCCATTTTAGTTACTAGGGAATCTTCTGGTATTCTTGGCTCTAGGTGTCTCGCCAAACTCACCTTTCCCCAGAAGTAAGTAGTTGGAGATGTACCTCTATTTCCATCATATCTTCCCTGACAAATGTTGTCCCTTATAATATTTTGTATCGCTTCGGACCAGTATTTTTCTTTAAACAGTTTTTTAAATTGAGCGTAGTCCACTATCTCATTTCTTGTTGCTGTCCACCAGTTGTCCGTAATCTCCCTAAAATGCTCATCCAACATCTCTCTAATCGAGCTCCAGATAGTTATTCGGTGTTTATTAAAATGTTCCTCGATTCTGGCCAGGAATTCCATGGGGTTTCTACGATAATTTTTGAAATTAATCCCTTCTCTGGTTTCATTTGTGGAAACATGAGTAATATTATTTGGTCTGGTCCTAATTAACTCAATTTCTTCTTGATTTTGGCGTTCTTGACCAGTTAAATTATTCACCGTAGTGTTAATATTGTCACACCTTTCTCCGGTTTGTTTCTGTAAATTAACTAAATTTTCTTGTTCCTTTTGTATTCCTTCTATTTGAATACGACTATTTTCTTGGACCTGGTCTATTCTGGTATTTATCACTGCTTTATTTTGTGTGATGGTTTCGTTAGCTTTTCTCAATCTCTCATTAGTGTCGGCTATTTCTTGCTTCCTTTCCTCATCGATTTTGTCCATCTTCTGGTTAATTGTATCATTGACTTGTTCAATTCTACCATTAATTCTTCTTAAATTCTCTTCATTGATTTGTCTGAACTCTTCCTTCATTTGGTTATTATTTTCACTTATAGTTTGTGTTAAAGTTTCATTAGTACTTTCTTTAATACTGTCGATTTTCTCATTTATCCATTTTAAATTCTCGTTAGTGTCTTCTCTGTTTTGGTGAAATCTCTCCTCCATCTGTTTTATTAAATTTTCACTCATTTACTCATTTGTTTGTCTGTTATCTTCCTTGATGCTACCAATTTTCTCATTCGTTTGCTTGTTTTGTTCCTCCACTTGTTTTAATAAGTTTTGACTCAAATTTTCATTTTGTTTCTTTGAGTTTTCCGTGATTTCTTCCTTCTGCTTCTTAAAATTGTCATTGGTTTCTTCCTTGTTCTTGTCCAATTTCTCATTCATACTATTCATTAACTCCATTAATTTTATAAGATTCGGGTCTCCTCTATCTTCCTTTCTTGCTACCGTCTCCACATCCTCCACCGATGTTACTTCTTTCTCTTCCATCCTGACTTCTTTCTCTGCCTCCTTCGTCCGTCTCAGTGACGATGCCCTCTTATGCATCTTTATTATTTTTTGGAACTTATAGCAGTCGCCAGCTAAAAATTAGGAAATTAATTTGCTTGTTTCAATTCCTTCACCTAATATTCCCTAATTTCAGCCCCACGTTGGGCGCCAATTTATAATACTACTCTCTTGTACCCGTAGTATCTTGATGGTATAATATATTACGTTCCTGAAATAATAACGCATGGATATGATTTAATAACATAATGGTTTAATCTGTGTCACATAAATTCAAATTATTGGAAAATTCCATTCGATACATACGGTTGTCACAATCGATATTTATCTCAGGATTTAATAACTAAATAATTTTTATATATTTCGTGGGAATTCTTGTGGCTGCTACGAAAAGTTCCTTTACATGTTAATTAATAATAGAGAGTACCTTTACAAACAATATATTACTTATAATCTAAAAAATTACAAAAATTATATATTAAGTTACATACAAGTTTTGACGATATTCAATACGCTTCGTAAAAGCATGTAGGTTAGAGTAACGTCAACATCATGACTATTTGTCCATCTCAGAAAATAAGGTAGTTTATTAATGTGTACAATAAATGTTTACCTTGTAATCACTGTTCGCTTAGATATTGAATTTGGTTGCACTTTAAAATGTTTACTAGTGATTAGTGTTAGTGTAAATTGTTATATTGTCTAGTGGTTGTTCCTTGTTGGATAAAAATATTGTCAAATTATACTTTACACATCTAGATGATATTCTGAAGGTTTTCTGGTTTATTCTGAAATTTTTCTTGATTGTGTGTATTACTTGTTCATGAAAATTGTAGTGGAAGGATTATTATCTTCGATGATGGTCTTTCAGATCTTCTTTCACAAACGGGTTATCTATTTTTATATTTTTTTAATTACATCTAGACACGCACTATTCAACTGTTTTCCATCACAATTAACAATTAAGTGTTATTTCTTCTTTTTTAGTCATAGAACTCATACAAATTTCTTAAATTTTGATTGGTCATTTATGTACAGGTTAAATGTTATAGGATCAACACCCATTACCTACTTTATATTTTATAAATTACCCTTAATAGATAATTTTATTATTATACTCTAATGATACATGCAATGTTTATACAATTATTAATTACACAATTATCAACAATTTGATACTAAACATGCCTCAGTTTATAACTGTAAAACCTTATTAATTTGAATTTCTATGATATGTGGTGGAACAATTTGTTATGGTTGATTGTAATTTCTACTTTGACTACCTGAGATAAATATATTTACATAAATTAACTGGTGACATAAAATCTTATAACATACAACAAAACTCTTAATAATAATAATTGTTTTTGACAGTTTTAGTTTATTTATACTGCTAAACTATTGTCTGTATGATAAACTAAAATTCTGTCTAATAATAACAATAAAACACTTTTCATACAAAAATAATTAACACTGTTTAACAGTAGTCTGTGTCACTATTTATATTATGTCACTCATATAACTGTAAGGTTTGTGTCCCTTTTTCTATCCTTAAAATATGCCGATACAATTTTGTTAATACAATTTTAATTTATGATTAGGTACTCTTTATTGGGTTTGGTTGTTATTCAGGGTAAGTTGATTAGGCCTGCTAGGTTTATTTATTTAACTTTTGTCTGTTTACTGCCCTATTCTACTGGGTTATTTCTGGATTTCTTGATAATATTAAATAAGTCAAACCAACTAGGTTTCCTTTAATTTGCTTTCAATTATTATTTCTTGTTTCCTCTCTGGATCGGATTCCACTATTATTTACTATTCTTTTGTAACATTTTGTTGCGTTACAATATATATATATATATATATATATATTGTAACGCAACAGAAATGCTGTCATCCATGTTACATAAATATTATATTAACAAAATAATAAGCAAGTCAATATCTAACCCCATGATAAAACAAAAGTCTAATAATTACATTTATGATTATAGATAAAGATAAATAAGGATGCAAGGTAGAAATAACGAGAATGAACAAACCTGTAAATTAGACAATAGTTAATGATCTATGTTCAGTGAAAAGTAAATCAATATGATACTGATGAGAAGTGTAAGAAGTAGAATAGTACAGAAATTGTCAAAGTAAATGACCATGAAAGTAAACAAAAATGAAACAATAATTTACCTTATAGCAATAGCAAGTAAGGATTTTTAATTAAATGATATTATTTTGTGACAACGAATGTTATGATAAAGTTTATGTTATGTTATACCAATTACTTGTTGAGTTAATGAAAGGTAATGAAACAAGAGGTATTATTCAATTACTGTTATAGAATGATGTGGGAAGCAGCTAGTTAGCGTTAATAGATTTCAATTTTCTTATATGTGATCCATAGATCAAGATAAAATTGTCATTAGATATGAAAAGAATAATTGTTTATGTAAATGTTAATAGTGTAGCGCAACAAAAATGATAGCATTTATGCTACATAAAAGAAGATTCACAGATTGATAAATAAATGGATACTTAATCCCATAATAGAACAGAGACCCAATTATGACAATTATAGTCATAGACAAAATAAATAAGACTGCAAGGTAGTGTTGAATAGAATAAACGAACCTGTAAAATAAATAATAGCTAATGATATATGTTTAATAAAAATCAAAACAGAAAAATGAAACAATGACTTAATTTATGGTAATAACAGATAAGAATTTTGTGTTAAAAAAGTATTATATTATGACAAAAATGTTATGATAAAGTTTATGTGATGTTATATCAAATATGTGTTGAGTTCATGAAAAATAATGAAACAAATAGTGTTATTCAATGACTGTCATAGAATGAAGTGTGAGGCAGTTAACCAATGTTCATAAGTTCGAATTTTGTTATATGTGATCGAGAGATCAAGATAAATTTGTTATTAGATGTAGAAAAATAATTGTTTATACAAATGTTAATAATTAAGTTTTGATTGTATGTACGAATTTATATAAAAGGGACTATAGATGCCTAACAGACATAACCACAGGTAGATCAATTTACAATAAAAGGCCTAACAGCCAAAAATACTAAATAAACACTTATAACTTAAAGGTTAGATACATCAATTAATAATAATTAATAAATACACTATGAAGAGCTAGAAAGAAGAAAAAACATTAAGTTAATAATAATATTTAATAAAATTTATACAAATTATAATAATACCATAATGCCATAATATCGATTGGTAAAAAATAATATCGAAGGTGGATTAAATATAATAAAAAAGGAAAAAAACGGAATTATATCAAAAAACCAGTAGAAGATGTGTATAAAATAATAAACCAGCTATCGGTAAATTTACATTCCGATAGGACAGCAAATTGACAAAGAATAGACAAAAAAATATATGAAAGAAACACTATATAGTCAAACATGTGGAAGCGGAAATTAATATAGGTTGCTAGGGAAAAATTTAAGAAGAAGGTTGTTGATTTATAAAATAACAAGAATTGCTTTGGTAAAAAACTGAAGGTGATGATTTAAAAAACCCAAGAAGAATATATTGAATCGTAATATTCGAAGACAAGAGATACGATTATAAAGAAGATAAAATTCTAATAATAATACTTACATCTATCACTAACACAGATTAATAAAATAACGATATATTATGAAATAATAATCGAGAACAAATAACCAAATCCTACAAGAAGAAACTTGGACTGTCCCATGTCCGAAGGGAATTGATGGAAAATTAATCAAATATAAAGAATTAATAGTAACGCAACTTATAATATTCACAACACCAGAAATTATAACCTTGCAAATACACGGAACAACACTAACTGCTTCAACCGAAGGAAGAACCTATTTGGATCCTGGCGGTGTAGAAGAAACATCAATCGGGCCGTAAAACAATTCAGAAGCTGTATTCCGAAGTGGACAGGACAAGAATTACTTTTATTAGACTGAAGAAAGAAAACTGTGCTTCATAATTGACCAGAACAACGAATTTAGCGATCAACTGCCAACGTGATTTGTTTCGTTAGAGACTGGTAAAGTTATATTATATTAATCATACTAAATACACAACACATAATTTTTGTAAATCTTGCATTCTTAGTATGTATTTTTAGTCTTCCCCACAGTTACAAGAACCTTCACACCCTGAAATAAACAAAATACGAATCAAATATAATATATAACTAAATATAAACAAAGGATTAAATAGTCAACAATCGATACCTGAATCTATAGTCCCAACATATATTAATTGGAATATATCTTAGTTAATGTGAATTGATAAACAAATAAAGAACCTTTATATATTTGTCACACCTTGTTATTTGGAGTATGGTTTAGTGAACTGGAACAAAAGTAACTGAATAAGTAGAGAATAAATAGTTAATATAAACATCGAATAACCTACAAGTTTCGTTGAGCCGATACTACAGCGCTTATAGCGGAATTATCTGACACCAAAGAGGGAGCGTAAAAATATAAAATCAGACAGAACTCTCTTCAAGGCATAATAGGGTTGGATGAAATTGTAGAATAAATCTTAAGTTATTTAAGTTCTAGGCACACTAACACTGATAATTATTAAATAGTTAAGTTAACATTAATTGAGTACATCCATATATTCCACAACACCAAATATTTCCGAGAATTTATACAAATTAAATTAATACAACACATACTGACAAATACAACAGTGGGAATTTAGACCGTACGTATCCGATTTAGTACAAATTGGCTTCCATCGCGGGGCTCGAACGAGACGCACGAACCCGTCTTGTAACAAATTGGCGCTCAACTTGTGTAGGGCTTAAGTTAAGTAACTGTAACCATATTAATATTACTTAACCAGAGCAGGCAACTGTGGGAGAGTAAACATGCATACCAGAGGTAGATCAAGGATTAGGGCAGGAGAAACGGAGAAGGAAATAGATGAACAAGAACAGGAAATAGAACTAATAACAGACAGTGAAATGGAACAACAGACAGACGAAATAACGGAAACTGAAATAATGGCAGACAAGGAAAGGGAAGTAATCGAAGAAGTTGCCCAAGGGGATCAACCAGATAAGCCCAACCAAAAGGAAGACTTGAGTATACAGGAAATGCTTAAACTACTATTGGAAAAATCAAAGAGACTAGAGGAAAAATACGATAAAACAAATGAGGAAAACAAGGAGAATTTGAGGAAGACAAATGAGGAAAATAAGGAAAACTCAAAGAGAATGGAGGAGAAATTAGATAAAACAAATGAGGAAATTAAGGAAAATAAGGAAACCTCAAAACAAATGAACGAAAGATTAAACCAAATTCACGAAAGGTTAGATAGGAATGATGAGGGTTTAAAACAAATGAAGGAAGACATCTTACAAATACATGAAGAGAATTTAAGGCAAATTAATGAAAAAATTGAAAATCTTCATGTGACAATTAACCAGAAGGTGGACCAAAATAATGAGGAAAGAAAATTAGAAATAGCCAAAACAAATAAAGTGTTAGAAAAAACTAACGAAACAATAGTACAGATTCGTGAAGAATTACAGAATAAAATTAATGACACAAAAATTGAGAATAAAACATTGGTCGAAGAAATCCAACAGGAAACTGTCGAAAAATATGAGCAAATTAAAAACGAAGTACATCAGGTACGGGAAGAGAATAAGGAAGGTATTAAGCAAATACAGACAGACATGGGCGAACGACTCGAAAGGGTCTATGGCAATTTAAATAATATGGAAGGTCAAATCAATACCAATAAAAATAAAATAGAAGAGATTAGTAGGCGTGAGTTACAATTACAGGAGGAAGTAGATTCATGGCGGGATAGGACATGCCAAATTAGTCATACAAATAACCATGAGAACAGAGAATCGATTAATTTTCGTAATTATAAGCGCAATCCTATGGAATTTTTAAAGAGATTGGAAGAAGTGATCATAAGAAATAGAGAGAGTCGCTGGAGTATTATACGAAGCATGATTGATGAAACGTTTAAAGATACTTATGATAATTGGTGGACAGCGGTGCGCCCGGATATACTGGACATGACTGAGTTCAAAAAACAATTTAAGGAGAAGTATTGGTCGGAATCGACCCAGAAAATGATTAGGAATAATTTGAGTAACGGTCGATACGAAACAAATGTAGGCTAGTCCCCTACTTCATACTTTTTAGGAAAAGTATGTATGGCGCGGAACTTAGAGCCCCGAATTCCCGAAGAATGTTTGGTAATACAACTATCCTATCATTACGAGGAAGGGATAAAAAATGCGCGTATGTGTAGTCAAATCAAAACGATTCCAGCCATGGCCAAGTTCTTGGAGAATTATGAACACGAGAACCAATACCAAAGAAATAGAATGCTAAATCATAAATATCAGAAGTATGATAATAACGCGCCACCAGCCAATTCTCATAATAACTATCGCAATCGACCTGCGCATAACGTTAATACTAATAGAACACAAAATGAAAACACAAATAATAATTCCAGAAACTATAATTATCGCGGCAATAACAATTACAATTATCGTGATAGTCGCAATAATAGAGGAGATGGGGACAGACGACCCAATAATTATAGACATAACGTCAATTATATTTACTCCAGGCCTCAAGGTAATCAGCGACGATACTACCCAAGGAGTCACCGATATGACAACCATTATGACCAATCTCGGCATGAAGACAACTACCCACATGATGGAAATTATAGGATAGCAGAACATAATACGAAGGATCGCACGGAACCAGTACAAAACCAACACAGTAATCAGAATGAAAATAGAGAAGAGGGAGTAAGCCCTCATTTAAACTAATAGAGGCAGTGAAAATTAATGAATACCCGTCACTGAACCGTAATCTTGGGGAACAACGATTAATAAATAAAATTAAGTGTAATCATAAAATAACCATAATTAATAACCACTATTTAAAGAATATCAGGGAAGATTTGTTAGAAGAGGATCAGAAACATGTAAACAGTAATAGTAATAACGAAATCATATATATATCAGCAAAATTCTAAAAGACAGTAAGACCAACTTACAAAAAATTATTCGAAATAACTATTATATATAAAACGAATTTAGTAAGAAAACAAAAAATTTTACTAAATCCAGAAGAAATATTATGAATAAATTCTAAAATGAAGTAAGGACAACTTATTACCTTATATTTGAACAACTTCTGGATTAACAAAAAGAAAAAGAATTTATATAAATGAATAAATTCTAAAATGAAGTAAGGACAACTTATTATCAATCTTGAAGAAAAATACTTGGAATTTAAAAATAATTTGAGTTGAATACTACCACTAAATTTTGAAATACAATAAGAACAACGTATTATTGATTTTGAAGAAAACAAGAATTATTGTTAAATGTTTATAAAGAAATAATGTGTATAATGAATAACAAACCCCAAGATTACAGAAGAAAACGATAATTATTATTATTATTATGTGTATAAGGAAATAATGTGTATAATGAATAACAAACCCCAAGATTACAGAAGAAAACGATAATTATTATTATTATGTGTATAAGGAAATAATGTGTATAATGAATAACAAACCCCAAGATTACAGAAGAAAACGATAATTATTATTATTATGTGTATAAAGAAATAGTGTGAATAATGAAGAATGAACCCCAAGATAAAAGTTATTACCTCAAACCTACTTATCCAAAATAAAGAAGAAAAAAAAAAAAATCATATGACCTAAAATACATAATACATTGCCACATGATGGAACAATCTCAGTAAACGATTGAATGTAACTAATATAATGTTAAAGAAGACAAGAAGGAAAGAGTATTTATGAACATAATTCATTAAAAAATAAACAGCCAAAATAGTGAAATACGATAAGAGGAAGAATAATTAAGTATAAGGAATATATTTAGTAAGAAATACAATTATAATGATCAACACACAACAACTGATTAAAAAATATTGAGATCAGAAACAAAAAAAAAAAAAACGAAGAAGATACTTAACATTACAATCTCAACAAAAATGAAAACAAAAATGATTACAATGGATAACTGTCAAAGTCAATATTAACGAATGTTTAAGGAATTAAAATGGAATTACGAAATATGAAGAATAGTAATGAAAAAATATAAATGCAACAAAGAAAAAATCTTTTCCCAAATATTTATTATTAAATGATTAAAGAGATTATTAGGAGATTATTATTATATTTTATAGCTGACTGTAGATGAATTCCAGCAGTACTATATTAAGATGTAGTGTGGGCAGCAGAGTATGAAGCCAAACAGTGCCTCTCTGAACTGTACCAACGCATGTGTTAGGGATTGTTAGGGAAATTAAATATTTAAGGAATATTGGAATAGTTGCAAAAATAAATTCAGTTTCCAAAGGAATAGGACGAAGAAAACAGAAAGAAGCGAGTTGACAGAAGAATAATGGAAAATGCAGTAATTATAGTAATTATAAATAGGAGAGATGTAAAACTAATGTATCAGTGAATAGTGTAGCCAGTTACCAACAAATATTGTGTACAGAAAAAAAAAAATATATCAAGAATCAAGAATGTTAAATAAAATGATGAAATGTTATTAAATAAAAAAGGTACTAGTACTAGTCTAATGAAGTTACATTGAGAAGACCATCGTCAACCATTAACAATGAAATTAAGAAAAGGCATGTGAAAAAGGCAAGTTTATTTGACCTAAACTTCATTCAGGTAAACTAAACTTTTTTAGGAGGGGAAGCATATGTAGCGCAACAAAAATGATAGCATTTATGCTACATAAAAGAAGATTCACAGATTGATAAATAAATGGATACTTAATCCCATAATAGAACAGAGACCCAATTATGACAATTATAGTCATAGACAAAATAAATAAGAATGCAAGGTAGTGTTGAATAGAATAAACGAACCTGTAAAATAAATAATAGCTAATGATATATGTTTAATAAAAATCAAAACAGAAAAATGAAACAATGACTTAATTTATGGTAATAACAGATAAGAATTTTGTGTTAAAAAAGTATTATATTATGACAAAAATGTTATGATAAAGTTTATGTGATGTTATATCAAATATGTGTTGAGTTCATGAAAAATAATGAAACAAATAGTGTTATTCAATGACTGTCATAGAATGAAGTGTGAGGCAGTTAACCAATGTTCATAAGTTCGAATTTTGTTATATGTGATCGAGAGATCAAGATAAATTTGTTATTAGATGTAGAAAAATAATTGTTTATACAAATGTTAATAATTAAGTTTTGATTGTATGTACGAATTTATATAAAAGGGACTATAGATGCCTAACAGACATAACCACAGGTAGATCAATTTACAATAAAAGGCCTAACAGCCAAAAATACTAAATAAACACTTATAACTTAAAGGTTAGATACATCAATTAATAATAATTAATAAATACACTATGAAGAGCTAGAAAGAAGAAAAAACATTAAGTTAATAATAATATTTAATAAAATTTATACAAATTATAATAATACCATAATGCCATAATATCGATTGGTAAAAAATAATATCGAAGGTGGATTAAATATAATAAAAAAGGAAAAAAAACGGAATTATATCAAAAAACCAGTAGAAGATGTGTATAAAATAATAAACCAGCTATCGGTAAATTTACATTCCGATAGGACAGCAAATTGACAAAGAATAGACAAAAAAATATATGAAAGAAACACTATATAGTCAAACATGTGGAAGCGGAAATTAATATAGGTTGCTAGGGAAAAATTTAAGAAGAAGGTTGTTGATTTATAAAATAACAAGAATTGCTTTGGTAAAAAACTGAAGGTGATGATTTAAAAAACCCAAGAAGAATATATTGAATCGTAATATTCGAAGACAAGAGATACGATTATAAAGAAGATAAAATTCTAATAATAATACTTACATCTATCACTAACACAGATTAATAAAATAACGATATATTATGAAATAATAATCGAGAACAAATAACCAAATCCTACAAGAAGAAACTTGGACTGTCCCATGTCCGAAGGGAATTGATGGAAAATTAATCAAATATAAAGAATTAATAGTAACGCAACTTATAATATTCACAACACCAGAAATTATAACCTTGCAAATACACGGAACAACACTAACTGCTTCAACCGAAGGAAGAACCTATTTGGATCCTGGCGGTGTAGAAGAAACATCAATCGGGCCGTAAAACAATTCAGAAGCTGTATTCCGAAGTGGACAGGACAATAATTACTTTTATTAGACTGAAGAAAGAAAACTGTGCTTCATAATTGACCAGAACAACGAATTTAGCGATCAACTGCCAACGTGATTTGTTTCGTTAGAGACTGGTAAAGTTATATTATATTAATCATACTAAATACACAACACATAATTTTTGTAAATCTTGCATTCTTAGTATGTATTTTTAGTCTTCCCCACAGTTACAAGAACCTTCACACCCTGAAATAAACAAAATACGAATCAAATATAATATATAACTAAATATAAACAAAGGATTAAATAGTCAACAATCGATACCTGAATCTATAGTCCCAACATATATTAATTGGAATATATCTTAGTTAATGTGAATTGATAAACAAATAAAGAACCTTTATATATTTGTCACACCTTGTTATTTGGAGTATGGTTTAGTGAACTGGAACAAAAGTAACTGAATAAGTAGAGAATAAATAGTTAATATAAACATCGAATAACCTACAAGTTTCGTTGAGCCGATACTACAGCGCTTATAGCGGAATTATCTGACACCAAAGAGGGAGCGTAAAAATATAAAATCAGACAGAACTCTCTTCAAGGCATAATAGGGTTGGATGAAATTGTAGAATAAATCTTAAGTTATTTAAGTTCTAGGCACACTAACACTGATAATTATTAAATAGTTAAGTTAACATTAATTGAGTACATCCATATATTCCACAACACCAAATATTTCCGAGAATTTATACAAATTAAATTAATACAACACATATTGACAAATACAACAGTGGGAATTTAGACCGTACGTATCCGATTTAGTACAAATTGGCTTCCATCGCGGGGCTTGAACAGTAGAGGACACACCGGGATTTAGTACAAATTGACGCTCATAACGTGGGTCCTAAGGTGACGCGAGAGGATTAGTAACAATAGTTAAGATTTGATTATATGTATGAATTTATGTAAAAGGGCTATAGTTGTTCACCAGTTATAAACAAAGGTAGGTCCGTATACAATAAAAGGCCTAACAGCCAATAACACTATATAACTACTCATAACATAAAGGTTAGGTACGTAAGTTAATAATAATTAATGAATACGGTTCGAAGAGCTAGGAAAAAACATTAAATTAGTAATGATATATAATAAACCATCTCAATTTATACAAATTATGATAATGCCACAATGCCATGATATCGATTGATAACGTTTGATATCGAAAAAAGTAATAAATATAAAAGAAACAGGCTCATATCAAAAAACCAGCAGAATATATGTAGAAAATAATAAACCAACTATCAGTAAAGTTATATTCCGATATGATAGCAAATTAATAAGGAATAGACAAAAAATATATGAAATAAACACTATATACAAAACATGGAGAAGGAAGAAAAATAATGGGTTGCTATGGACTACAGGAAATGAAGAAGTTGTTGATTTTCAATTATTGCCTTTTATGATCTGAATGTGATGAGATTAAAAAATCTAAGAAATGTCTAATATAATCGGAATATTCTAAATTATTTGATCCTCTTATAAAACACAAAATTTTAATGATAATATTCTTGACTCTTGCCAGTACAGTTTAACCAAACGAGGCTATAGTATGATATCACAATAAAAAATAAATAACTGGGTTCTACAAGGAAGGACTTGAATTGTCCCATATCCGAAAGGAGTTGACGATATATTAAACCCAATATAAAGAGTTAACTGTATCACAACCAATAATATACACTACACTGGAACTCATAACCTTATAAATACACGGAACATCACCAATTACTTCAGACGAGAGAAGAACGTATTTGGATCCAGAAATTGCAGAAGGAACCAGTCTGGCAGTAAATCAACCTAGGGAGCTATATTTCCGAGGTGAACAGGACAAGAATTCCATTTTATTAACATCCGAAGAAAGAAAACCGTACAACATAGTCATCCAGAACAGTGAAGTTATCAACCAACAGCCCACACGATTCGCTTCGTTCTAGTCTGGTAAATTATTATTGTATAAATCATATTAACTACACAACACTTCAAATTTGTAAATCTTGCATTCTTATCTATGTATTTTTAATCTTCCCCACAGTTACAAGAACCTTCACACCCTGAATTAAGATAATTACAAACTAAAACACATTATATAACCGAATCTAAATAAAGTATCGGACTGATCAATAATCGATTCACGCAATCTATAGCCTTTGTGTATGCCAGTTGGAACATATCTCATTCAATGTTGAAGAAGTAAACAATAAAGAACCTTTGTATAGTTGCAAAATCTTGTCATTTGGAGTATTATTTAATGAGTTGGGAATAAAAAAGTAACTGACTAAGTATAGAATAATTGGTTAAACTAAACAGTGAATTAACCTCTAAGTTTCGTTGACCCGGTACTACAGCGCTTATAGCGGAATTCTCCGACACCAAAGAGAGAGCGTTAAAATACGAAATTATACATAATTCTCTTCAAGGTATAATAGGGTTGAACGAAATTACAGAATAACACATTAATTATTTAAGTTCCAAGTACACTAACACTGATATTTTTTAGAGAGATAAATTAATATTAGTTAATTAAATCACTATATCCCACAACTCCAAATATCTCAGATATTTAAATAATTGAAGTAAATTAAAACGACCTAAGAGAGTAAAGACAGGGGAACATACCCGTTCATAGCAACGAATAGGCTTATATTGTGTGAAAATAAAGAGACACACTTATCCGGTTACGACACAAATTGACGAACTCCACAGTGGGGTTTAACCCAGTAATACCCGTTGTATAACAAATTGGCGTTTAACAACGTGAGGCGTTAGGAAAAAATAAATTCAGATAGATTATTAAAATAAGTCACAACACACTAGCATTGGTTTTATAACAAAATGGCGCTTACAACAGTGGGGCTTTCACACATCCTCAAATATAATTAAAAACCAGTAACTGCACTATTCTTTACAAAATTGGCGCTCAACCAGTGTAGGGCTTAAGTTAAGTAATTATAATTACATTCATATTACTTAACCAGAGCAGGCAACTGTGGGAGAATAAAAATGCCTGATACCAGAGGTAGATCAAAGAGGAGGGCAGAAGATACGGAGAAGGAAGAAGGTGAACAAGAACAGGAAATCGAAATAATAATAGATAGTGAAATGGAACAACAGACAGACGAAATAATGGAAACTGAAATAATTGCGGACAAGGAAAAGGGAGTAATGGAAGAAGATGCCCAAGGGGACCAACTAGATAAGCCCAACCAAAAGGAAAACTTGAGTATACAGGAAATGTTTAATCTACTATTGGAAAAATTCGATAAAACCAATGAGGAAAACAAGGAGAATTTTAGGAAACAGGAGGAAAACTCAAGGAAAACCAATGAGGAAATTAAAGAAACCTCAAAACAAATGAACGAAAAGTTCGATAGGAATAACGAAAGATTAAACCAAATTAACGAAAGGTTAGATAGGAATGATGAGGGTTTAAAACAAATGAAGGAAGACATCCTACAAATACATGAAGAAAATTTAAGGCAAATTAATGAGAAAATGGAAAATATTCACGTGACAATTAACCAAAAAGTAGACCAAAATAATGAGGAAAGAAAATTAGAAATAGCCAAAACAAATGAAGGGTTAGAAAAAACTAACGAAACAGTAGTACAGGTTCGCGAGGAGTTACAAAATAAAATTAATGACATAAAAATTGAGAGTAAAACAATGGTCGAAGAAATCCAACACGAAACTGTCGGAAAATATGAGCAAATTAAAAACGAAGTACATCAGGTACGGGAAGAGAATAAGGAAGGTATTACGCAAATACAGACAGACATGGGTGAACGACTCGAAAGAGTCTATGGCAATTTAAATAATATGGAAGGTCAAATTAATACCAGTAAAAATAAAATAGAGGAAATTAGTAGACGCGAACTACAGTTACAAGAAGAAGTAGATTCATGGCGGGATAGGACATGTCAACATAGTCATACGAATAACCACGATAATCGTGAGTCGATTAATTTTCGTAACTACAAGCGTAATCCGATGGAATTTTTAAAGAGGTTGGAAGAGATGATCGCAAGAAATAGAGAAAATCGCTGGAGTATTATACGCAGTATGATTGATGAGACATTTAAAGATACCTATGATAATTGGTGGACAGCGGTGCGCCCCGATATACTGGACATGACCGAGTTCAAAAAACAATTTAAAGAGAAATATTGGTCTGAATCGACCCAGAACATGATTAGAAATAATTTGAGTAACGGCCGATACGAAACAAACATAGGCCAGTCTCCTACTTCATACTTTCTAGGAAAAGTATGTATGGCACGGAACTTAGAGCCCAGAATTCCCGAAGAATGTTTGGTGATACAACTATCCTACCATTATGAGGAAGGGGTAAAAAATGCACGTATGTGTAGCCAAATCAAAACGATTTCAGCCATGGCCAAATTCCTTGAGAATTATGAGCACGAGAACCAATACCAAAGAAATAGGATGTTAAATTATAAATATCAGAAGTATAATAATAACGAGCCACCAACCAATTCTCATAATAATGATCACAATCGACCTACGCAGAACGTTAATGCAAATAGGACCCAAAATGAGCACGCGAATAATAATTCCAGGAATTATAATTATCGTGGCAATAATACTTATAATTACCGCGATAGTCGCAATAACAGAGGAGATGGGGACAGACGACCCAATAATTATAGGCATAACGTTAATTATATTTACTCCAGGCCTCAAGGTAATCAGCGACGGTATTACCCCAGGAGTCACCGATATGACAATCATTATGACCGGTCCCGGCGTGAAGACAACTATCCACCTGGAAGAAATTATAGGGTAGCGGAACCTAATACAGAGGACCGCTCCGAAACTGTACTAAATCAACATAATAATCCAAATGAAAATAGAGAAGAGGGGGTAAGCCCTCATTTAAACTAATAGAGGCAGTGAAAAATAATGAATACCCTTCACTGAACCGTAATCTTGGGGAACGACTTGTAAACAAAATTAAGAATAATAATACCATAACTATAATTAATAACCACTAAATTCTAAAATAGAATAAGAACCACTTATTATCGATTTTGAAGAGAAAACACTTGTAAATAAAAGAGAATTTTTTGACCAAGAAAATAAATAGAAAAAGTGTCATTCAAAATGAAGTAAGTCTGAATTAGAATATAGTTATGAAGAAGGTATTAAGAAGAGTTAATAACAAACCCCAAAATTCAGAAGAAAGCTAGAATTATTACTAAACGTCTACAAAGAAATAGTGTGAATAATGAATAATGAAACCCCAAGATTACAGAAGAAAGCTAGAATTATTACTAAACGTCTACAAAGAAATAGTGTGAATAATGAATAATGAAACCCCAAGATTACAGAAGAAAGCTAGAATTATTACTAAACGTCTACAAAGAAATAGTGTGAATAATGAATAATGAAACCCCAAGATAAAAGTTTTTACCTCAAATCTACCTATACAAAATAATAAAAGAAAAATCATATGACCTAAAATACATACCGCATTGCCAAGTGAAAGAAACAACTTCAGTAAATGATTGATTGTAACCAATGTAATATTAAAGAAAACGAGGAAAAAAAGAATATTTATGAACATAATTCATTGAAATATAAACAGCCAAAATAATGAAATACGATAAGAAAATAATAGTTGAGCTAAGGACTGTATCTAGTCAGAAACACAATTATAATGATAATCAAACAATAACTATTTAGAAAATATTGAGATCAGAAAAACAAATGAAGAAGATACTTAGCGTTATTATCACAACAAGAAAGAAAAAACAAAAATAATTACAAATGATAACTGTCAGAATTATCATCAAAGAATGTTTAAGGAAACTAAAATGGAATCACAAAGTATGAAGGATAGTAATAAAGAAATATAAAAGCAACAAAAGAAAAAAATTTTTCCCAAATATTTATTACAGTAGAACTTGGCTAATTCGAACGTGCATAATTCGAATTCATGGATAATTCGAACTTTTACCGTGGTCCCTTGAATATCCTATGTAAAACCATGCAAAAACATCGTCTGTAATTCGAACTTTTTTTGGTTAATTCGAAATAAAAATTTTGCTCTAACTACAAAAAATCGCCTGCTGTATGGGCTAGACCACGTAACAATAGAGACACGACTGGAAACAGACAAGCAGGCATCGCCCTTTGTGAACAGACGCTTGTCTTTTGTGTCAAATTCGTGGAATTGCCGTCAGTATCTGGCGATGACACATGACTGGCTCGTGTAACGGTACCATCCGCCATTGTCCCTTGTTCCACGCCTTGTCAGTCAGCCACCCTCACTGTTGCTTTCAGTTCAGTCTGCCTGCATTCGTGGAAGTGTTAAGTCTTTTTGAGTTTCTACTATGCGAGCTGTGTCCTGTAGTGAGAGACCGTTCCTTTCTTTATACAGTACTGTATATACAGACTGGTGTGTTTTAGTGACGCTTATTGTGCAGTTTTATTGTGTTGTGTGTTCATCATGGCCCTTTCAAAACCAACACGGACCCAATACAAATCATTGACATTTGCCGAAAAAGTTGCCGTTATACGGGAAGTGGAAAAGGACAAAAAAAGAAATCTGAAATTGCCAAGGAATTCGGGATACCGCCAAATACGCTGTCAACGTATCTAAAAAATAAAGAGAAGATTTTGAATAGTGTGTGTAAAGCCAGCGACAAAGATAGGAAAAGAGCGCGAGGACCAGAAAATCCTGACGTGGATGAATGTGTAGTGAAGTGGTTTAAGCAAGCAAGGGACAAAAAAATTCCAGTCAGTGGGCCCCTTGTCAGAGCCAAAGCTGAGGAATTCGCATCTAGCTTAGGGAAAAATGATTTTAAGGCCAGCACTGGTTGGCTCGATGGTTTTAAAGAAAGGAATGGCATGTCTTTCAAAACTGTTTGTGGGGAAAGTGGATCTGTTGACGTTGAAGCTGCAAATTCATGGAAAGACGATTTGTTGCAAATGATTTCTGATAGAGACGCTAAAGACATTTTTAACGTAGACGAGACGGGCTTATTCTTCAAATGCACCCCCGACAAAACACTTGCTTTTAAAGGAGAAAGTTGTAGTGGCGGCAAACACAGCAAGGAGCGCATAACACTTTTAATCGGAGCAAACATGGATGGCTCGGAAAAACTGCCTTTGCTAATGATAGGGAAGTCAGCCAACCCACGTTGTTTCAAAAATGTAAAAACGAAACCAGTTGAATATGAATCAAACAATAAAGCCTGGATGACAGGTGAAATTTTCGAAAGATGGCTTTTGAAAATCAACAGGAAATTTTGGAATCAAAACAGAAGAATCGTCTTGTTTATTGACAACTGTACAGCGCACAACACTATTCCTGTGATGGAAAATGTAAAGGTTGTGTTTTTCCCTCCAAACATGACTTCAGTAGTTCAACCTATGGACCAAGGTGTAATAAAAAATTTTAAGCATTTTTACAGACGGCTTGTGGTCCAAAACATTCTGTCAGGTGCTTATTTAGATGAGCACGAAAATATCAAGATTAACATCCTTCAAGCTGCCCGCATGTGCAACAGTGCTTGGAACCAAGTTACGCAAAAAACAATTGCTAATTGTTTTCGTAAAGGTGGTTTCTGCCACATTGAAGGTGAAGAGGAGAATAAAGCTGCTAGAGAAGTCGTACCCACTATGGATAACTGGGAAGATGTTGGACATGACGCAGGCATTCGTTACGAAGAGTTTGTAAACATGGATGAAGACTTGGCGGTGTGCGGTGAACAGACAGATGCGGAGATCGTGGCTGATGTTATGAACAAAAGGAATGATGGTACATCTTCAGATGAAGAAGGGGACCAGCTAGAACTTCCAGAGATACCGATTCCAACGGCTTCACAGGCATCAAATTACATTCAAGACTTGAGACGGTTTGTTGAAGGACAGCAGAACGTAAGTGACGCTATTTTCCAAGCACTTAATAAACTTGAAGAGTTTACTACAACTCAGTGTATTAACTGCAAAATGCAATCAAAAGTTTCTAGCTTTTTTAAAAAACTGTAAATGCTATATTTTGTACTGAAACATGTTTATACGTTTGTAATACATATGTCTAAGGAAATTGTTTATTAAAATAACATATTGCTTTACTGAATTTCGGTTTTTGATTTGATTTTTCTACCGTTATTAAAAGTTTTCCTAATTCGAATTTTTGAATAATTCGAATTTTTTACTGGTCCCTTCAGCTTCGAATTAGCCAAGTTCTACTGTATTAAGTAATTAAGGAGATTATTATATTTTATAGCTGACTGTAGATGAATTCCAGCAGTACTATATTAAGGTGTAGTGTGGGCAGCAGAGTATGAAGCCAAACAGTGCCTCTCTGAATTGTACCAACACACATATTAGGGATTGTTAGGGAAATTAAATATTTAAGGAATATTAGAACAGTTGCAAGAATGACCTCAGTTTCCAGAAGAGTAGGACGAAGAAAACAGAAAGAAATTAGATGACAGAAGAATAATTGAGAAATACAGTGATTACAGTAATTATAAGTAGAAGAGATGTGAACCTAAAGTATCATTGAATATTGTAGCCAACTATCAACAAATACTGTTTACAGAAATTAAAAATGATCAAGAATGTGAATTGAAATAATGAAATGTTATTAAATAAAGAATTATTAATACTAGTCTAATGAAGTTACATTGAGAATCCCATCGTCAACCATTAATATTGATATGAAGAAAAGGCATATGAAAAAGACAAGTTTATTTGACCTAAACTTCATTCAGGTAAACTAAACTTTTTTAGGAGGGGGAGCATATGTAACGCAACAGAAATGCTGTCATCCATGTTACATAAATATTATATTAACAAAATAATAAGCAAGTCAATATCTAACCCCATGATAAAACAAAAGTCTAATAATTACATTTATGATTATAGATAAAGATAAATAAGGATGCAAGGTAGAAATAACGAGAATGAACAAACTTGTAAATTAGACAATAGTTAGTGATCTATGTTCAGTGAAAAGTAAATCAATATGATACTGATGAGAAGTGTAAGAAGTAGAATAGTACAGAAATTGTCAAAGTAAATGACCATGAAAGTAAACAAAAATGAAACAATAATTTACCTTATAGCAATAGCAAGTAAGGATTTTGAATTAAATGATATTATTTTGTGACAACGAATGTTATGATAAAGTTTATGTTATGTTATACCAATTACTTGTTGAGTTAATGAAAGGTAATGAAACAAGAGGTATTATTCAATTACTGTTATAGAATGATGTGGGAAGCAGCTAGTTAGCGTTAATAGATTTCAATTTTCTTATATGTGATCCATAGATCAAGATAAAATTGTCATTAGATATGAAAAGAATAATTGTTTATGTAAATGTTAATAGTTAAGATTTGATTATATGTATGAATTTATGTAAAAGGGCTATAGCTGTTCACCAGTTATAAACAAAGGTAGGTCCGTATACAATAAAAGGCCTAACAGCCAATAACACTATATAACTACTCATAACATAAAGGTTAGGTACGTAAGTTAATAATAATTAATGAATACGGTTCGAAGAGCTAGGAAAAAACATTAAATTAGTAATGATATATAATAAACCATCTCAATTTATACAAATTATGATAATGCCACAATGCCATGATATCGATTGATAACGTTTGATATCGAAAAAAGTAATAAATATAAAAGAAACAGGCTCATATCAAAAAACCAGCAGAATATATGTAGAAAATAATAAACCAACTATCAGTAAAGTTATATTCCGATATGATAGCAAATTAATAAGGAATAGACAAAAAATATATGAAATAAACACTATATACAAAACATGGAGAAGGAAGAAAAATAATGGGTTGCTATGGACTACAGGAAATGAAGAAGTTGTTGATTTTCAATTATTGCCTTTTATGATCTGAATGTGATGAGATTAAAAAATCTAAGAAATGTCTAATATAATCGGAATATTCTAAATTATTTGATCCTCTTATAAAACACAAAATTTTAATGATAATATTCTTGACTCTTGCCAGTACAGTTTAACCAAACGAGGCTATAGTATGATATCACAATAAAAAATAAATAACTGGGTTCTACAAGGAAGGACTTGAATTGTCCCATATCCGAAAGGAGTTGACGATATATTAAACCCAATATAAAGAGTTAACTGTATCACAACCAATAATATACACTACACTGGAACTCATAACCTTATAAATACACGGAACATCACCAATTACTTCAGACGAGAGAAGAACGTATTTGGATCCAGAAATTGCAGAAGGAACCAGTCTGGCAGTAAATCAACCTAGGGAGCTATATTTCCGAGGTGAACAGGACAAGAATTCCATTTTATTAACATCCGAAGAAAGAAAACCGTACAACATAGTCATCCAGAACAGTGAAGTTATCAACCAACAGCCCACACGATTCGCTTCGTTCTAGTCTGGTAAATTATTATTGTATAAATCATATTAACTACACAACACTTCAAATTTGTAAATCTTGCATTCTTATCTATGTATTTTTAATCTTCCCCACAGTTACAAGAACCTTCACACCCTGAATTAAGATAATTACAAACTAAAACACATTATATAACCGAATCTAAATAAAGTATCGGACTGATCAATAATCGATTCACGCAATCTATAGCCTTTGTGTATGCCAGTTGGAACATATCTCATTCAATGTTGAAGAAGTAAACAATAAAGAACCTTTGTATAGTTGCAAAATCTTGTCATTTGGAGTATTATTTAATGAGTTGGGAATAAAAAAGTAACTGACTAAGTATAGAATAATTGGTTAAACTAAACAGTGAATTAACCTCTAAGTTTCGTTGACCCGGTACTACAGCGCTTATAGCGGAATTCTCCGACACCAAAGAGAGAGCGTTAAAATACGAAATTATACATAATTCTCTTCAAGGTATAATAGGGTTGAACGAAATTACAGAATAACACATTAATTATTTAAGTTCCAAGTACACTAACACTGATATTTTTTAGAGAGATAAATTAATATTAGTTAATTAAATCACTATATCCCACAACTCCAAATATCTCAGATATTTAAATAATTGAAGTAAATTAAAACGACCTAAGAGAGTAAAGACAGGGGAACATACCCGTTCATAGCAACGAATAGGCTTATATTGTGTGAAAATAAAGAGACACACTTATCCGGTTACGACACAAATTGACGAACTCCACAGTGGGGTTTAACCCAGTAATACCCGTTGTATAACAAATTGGCGTTTAACAACGTGAGGCGTTAGGAAAAAATAAATTCAGATAGATTATTAAAATAAGTCACAACACACTAGCATTGGTTTTATAACAAAATGGCGCTTACAACAGTGGGGCTTTCACACATCCTCAAATATAATTAAAAACCAGTAACTGCACTATTCTTTACAAAATTGGCGCTCAACCAGTGTAGGGCTTAAGTTAAGTAATTATAATTACATTCATATTACTTAACCAGAGCAGGCAACTGTGGGAGAATAAAAATGCCTGATACCAGAGGTAGATCAAAGAGGAGGGCAGAAGATACGGAGAAGGAAGAAGGTGAACAAGAACAGGAAATCGAAATAATAATAGATAGTGAAATGGAACAACAGACAGACGAAATAATGGAAACTGAAATAATTGTGGACAAGGAAAAGGGAGTAATGGAAGAAGATGCCCAAGGGGACCAACTAGATAAGCCCAACCAAAAGGAAAACTTGAGTATACAGGAAATGTTTAATCTACTATTGGAAAAATTCGATAAAACCAATGAGGAAAACAAGGAGAATTTTAGGAAACAGGAGGAAAACTCAAGGAAAACCAATGAGGAAATTAAAGAAACCTCAAAACAAATGAACGAAAAGTTCGATAGGAATAACGAAAGATTAAACCAAATTAACGAAAGGTTAGATAGGAATGATGAGGGTTTAAAACAAATGAAGGAAGACATCCTACAAATACATGAAGAAAATTTAAGGCAAATTAATGAGAAAATGGAAAATATTCACGTGACAATTAACCAAAAAGTAGGCCAAAATAATGAGGAAAGAAAATTAGAAATAGCCAAAACAAATGAAGGGTTAGAAAAAACTAACGAAACAGTAGTACAGGTTCGCGAGGAGTTACAAAATAAAATTAATGACATAAAAATTGAGAGTAAAACAATGGTCGAAGAAATCCAACAGGAAACTGTCGGAAAATATGAGCAAATTAAAAATGAAGTACATCAGGTACGGGAAGAGAATAAGGAAGGTATTACGCAAATACAGACAGACATGGGTGAACGACTCGAAAGAGTCTATGGCAATTTAAATAATATGGAAGGTCAAATTAATACCAGTAAAAATAAAATAGAGGAAATTAGTAGACGCGAACTACAGTTACAAGAAGAAGTAGATTCATGGCGGGATAGGACATGTCAACATAGTCATACGAATAACCACGATAATCGTGAGTCGATTAATTTTCGTAACTACAAGCGTAATCCGATGGAATTTTTAAAGAGGTTGGAAGAGATGATCGCAAGAAATAGAGAAAATCGCTGGAGTATTATACGCAGTATGATTGATGAGACATTTAAAGATACCTATGATAATTGGTGGACAGCGGTGCGCCCGGATATACTGGACATGACCGAGTTCAAAAAACAATTTAAAGAGAAATATTGGTCTGAATCGACCCAGAACATGATTAGAAATAATTTGAGTAACGGTCGATACGAAACAAACATAGGCCAGTCTCCTACTTCATACTTTCTAGGAAAAGTATGTATGGCACGGAACTTAGAGCCCAGAATTCCCGAAGAATGTTTGGTGATACAACTATCCTACCATTATGAGGAAGGGATAAAAAATGCACGTATGTGTAGCCAAATCAAAACGATTTCAGCCATGGCCAAATTCCTTGAGAATTATGAGCACGAGAACCAATACCAAAGAAATAGGATGTTAAATTATAAATATCAGAAGTATAATAATAACGAGCCACCAACCAATTCTCATAATAATGATCACAATCGACCTACGCAGAACGTTAATGCAAATAGGACCCAAAATGAGCACGCGAATAATAATTCCAGGAATTATAATTATCGTGGCAATAATACTTATAATTACCGCGATAGTCGCAATAACAGAGGAGATGGGGACAGACGACCCAATAATTATAGGCATAACGTTAATTATATTTACTCCAGGCCTCAAGGTAATCAGCGACGGTATTACCCCAGGAGTCACCGATATGACAATCATTATGACCGGTCCCGGCGTGAAGACAACTATCCACCTGGAAGAAATTATAGGGTAGCGGAACCTAATACAGAGGACCGCTCCGAAACTGTACTAAATCAACATAATAATCCAAATGAAAATAGAGAAGAGGGGGTAAGCCCTCATTTAAACTAATAGAGGCAGTGAAAAATAATGAATACCCTTCACTGAACCGTAATCTTGGGGAACGACTTGTAAACAAAATTAAGAATAATAATACCATAACTATAATTAATAATCACTAAATTCTAAAATACAATAAGAACCACTTATTATCGATTTTGAAGAGAAAACACTTGTAAATAAAAGAGAATTTTTTGAACAAGAAAATAAATAGAAAAAATGTCATTCAAAATGAAGTAAGTCTGAATTAGAATATAGTTATGAAGAAGGTATTAAGAAGAGTTGATAAGAAACCCAAAAATTACAGAAGAAAGCTAGAATTATTACTAAACGTCTACAAAGAAATAGTGTGAATAATGAATAATGAAACCCCAAGATTACAGAAGAAAGCTAGAATTATTACTAAACGTCTACAAAGAAATAGTGTGAATAATGAATAATGAAACCCCAAGATTACAGAAGAAAGCTAGAATTATTACTAAACGTCTACAAAGAAATAGTGTGAATAATGAATAATGAAACCCCAAGATAAAAGTTTTTACCTCAAATCTACCTATACAAAATAATAAAAGAAAAATCATATGACCTAAAATACATACCGCATTGCCAAGTGAAAGAAACAACTTCAGTAAATGATTGATTGTAACCAATGTAATATTAAAGAAAACGAGGAAAAAAAGAATATTTATGAACATAATTCATTGAAATATAAACAGCCAAAATAATGAAATACGATAAGAAAATAATAGTTGAGCTAAGGACTGTATCTAGTCAGAAACACAATTATAATGATAATCAAACAATAACTATTTAGAAAATATTGAGATCAGAAAAACAAATGAAGAAGATACTTAGCGTTATTATCACAACAAGAAAGAAAAAACAAAAATAATTACAAATGATAACTGTCAGAATTATCATCAAAGAATGTTTAAGGAAACTAAAATGGAATCACAAAGTATGAAGGATAGTAATAAAGAAATATAAAAGCAACAAAAGAAAAAAATTTTTCCCAAATATTTATTACAGTAGAACTTGGCTAATTCGAACGTGCATAATTCGAATTCATGGATAATTCGAACTTTTACCGTGGTCCCTTGAATATCCTATGTAAAACCATGCAAAAACATCGTCTGTAATTCGAACTTTTTTTGGTTAATTCGAAATAAAAATTTTGCTCTAACTACAAAAAATCGCCTGCTGTATGGGCTAGACCACGTAACAATAGAGACACGACTGGAAACAGACAAGCAGGCATCGCCCTTTGTGAACAGACGCTTGTCTTTTGTGTCAAATTCGTGGAATTGCCGTCAGTATCTGGCGATGACACATGACTGGCTCGTGTAACGGTACCATCCGCCATTGTCCCTTGTTCCACGCCTTGTCAGTCAGCCACCCTCACTGTTGCTTTCAGTTCAGTCTGCCTGCATTCGTGGAAGTGTTAAGTCTTTTTGAGTTTCTACTGTGCGAGCTGTGTCCTGTAGTGAGAGACCGTTCCTTTCTTTATACAGTACTGTATATACAGACTGGTGTGTTTTAGTGACGCTTATTGTGCAGTTTTATTGTGTTGTGTGTTCATCATGGCCCTTTCAAAACCAACACGGACCCAATACAAATCATTGACATTTGCCGAAAAAGTTGCCGTTATACGGGAAGTGGAAAAGGACAAAAAAAGAAATCTGAAATCGCCAAGGAATTCGGGATACCGCCAAATACGCTGTCAACGTATCTAAAAAATAAAGAGAAGATTTTGAATAGTGTGTGTAAAGCCAGCGACAAAGATAGGAAAAGAGCGCGAGGACCAGAAAATCCTGACGTGGATGAATGTGTAGTGAAGTGGTTTAAGCAAGCAAGGGACAAAAAAATTCCAGTCAGTGGGCCCCTTGTCAGAGCCAAAGCTGAGGAATTCGCATCTAGCTTAGGGAAAAATGATTTTAAGGCCAGCACTGGTTGGCTCGATGGTTTTAAAGAAAGGAATGGCATGTCTTTCAAAACTGTTTGTGGGGAAAGTGGATCTGTTGACGTTGAAGCTGCAAATTCATGGAAAGACGATTTGTTGCAAATGATTTCTGATAGAGACGCTAAAGACATTTTTAACGTAGACGAGACGGGCTTATTCTTCAAATGCACCCCCGACGAAACACTTGCTTTTAAAGGAGAAAGTTGTAGTGGCGGCAAACACAGCAAGGAGCGCATAACACTTTTAATCGGAGCAAACATGGATGGCTCGGAAAAACTGCCTTTGCTAATGATAGGGAAGTCAGCCAACCCACGTTGTTTCAAAAATGTAAAAACGAAACCAGTTGAATATGAATCAAACAATAAAGCCTGGATGACAGGTGAAATTTTCGAAAGATGGCTTTTGAAAATCAACAGGAAATTTTGGAATCAAAACAGAAGAATCGTCTTGTTTATTGACAACTGTACAGCGCACAACACTATTCCTGTGATGGAAAATGTAAAGGTTGTGTTTTTCCCTCCAAACATGACTTCAGTAGTTCAACCTATGGACCAAGGTGTAATAAAAAATTTTAAGCATTTTTACAGACGGCTTGTGGTCCAAAACATTCTGTCAGGTGCTTATTTAGATGAGCACGAAAATATCAAGATTAACATCCTTCAAGCTGCCCGCATGTGCAACAGTGCTTGGAACCAAGTTACGCAAAAAACAATTGCTAATTGTTTTCGTAAAGGTGGTTTCTGCCACATTGAAGGTGAAGAGGAGAATAAAGCTGCTAGAGAAGTCGTACCCACTATGGATAACTGGGAAGATGTTGGACATGACGCAGGCATTCGTTACGAAGAGTTTGTAAACATGGATGAAGACTTGGCGGTGTGCGGTGAACAGACAGATGCGGAGATCGTGGCTGATGTTATGAACAAAAGAAATGATGGTACATCTTCAGATGAAGAAGGGGACCAGCTAGAACTTCCAGAGATACCGATTCCAACGGCTTCACAGGCATCAAATTACATTCAAGACTTGAGACGGTTTGTTGAAGGACAGCAGAACGTAAGTGACGCTATTTTCCAAGCACTTAATAAACTTGAAGAGTTTACTACAACTCAGTGTATTAACTGCAAAATGCAATCAAAAGTTTCTAGCTTTTTTAAAAAACTGAAAATTCTATATTTTGTACTGAAACATGTTTATACGTTTGTAATACATATGTCTAAGGAAATTGTTTATTAAAATAACATATTGCTTTACTGAATTTCGGTTTTTGATTTGATTTTTCTACCGTTATTAAAAGTTTTCCTAATTCGAATTTTTGGATAATTCGAATTTTTTACTGGTCCCTTCAGCTTCGAATTAGCCAAGTTCTACTGTATTAAGTAATTAAGGAGATTATTATATTTTATAGCTGACTGTAGATGAATTCCAGCAGTACTATATTAAGGTGTAGTGTGGGCAGCAGAGTATGAAGCCAAACAGTGCCTCTCTGAATTGTACCAACACACATATTAGGGATTGTTAGGGAAATTAAATATTTAAGGAATATTAGAACAGTTGCAAGAATGACCTCAGTTTCCAGAAGAGTAGGACGAAGAAAACAGAAAGAAATTAGATGACAGAAGAATAATTGAGAAATACAGTGATTACAGTAATTATAAGTAGAAGAGATGTGAACCTAAAGTATCATTGAATATTGTAGCCAACTATCAACAAATACTGTTTACAGAAATTAAAAATGATCAAGAATGTTAATTGAAATAATGAAATGTTATTAAATAAAGAATTATTAATACTAGTCTAATGAAGTTACATTGAGAATCCCATCGTCAACCATTAATATTGATATGAAGAAAAGGCATATGAAAAAGACAAGTTTATTTGACCTAAACTTCATTCAGGTAAACTAAACTTTTTTAGGAGGGGGAGCATATGTAACGCAACAGAAATGCTGTCATCCATGTTACATAAATATTATATTAACAAAATAATAAGCAAGTCAATATCTAACCCCATGATAAAACAAAAGTCTAATAATTACATTTATGATTATAGATAAAGATAAATAAGGATGCAAGGTAGAAATAACGAGAATGAACAAACTTGTAAATTAGACAATAGTTAATGATCTATGTTCAGTGAAAAGTAAATCAATATGATACTGATGAGAAGTGTAAGAAGTAGAATAGTACAGAAATTGTCAAAGTAAATGACCATGAAAGTAAACAAAAATGAAACAATAATTTACCTTATAGCAATAGCAAGTAAAGATTTTGAATTAAATGATATTATTTTGTGACAACGAATGTTATGATAAAGTTTATGTTATGTTATACCAATTACTTGTTGAGTTAATGAAAGGTAATGAAACAAGAGGTATTATTCAATTACTGTTATAGAATGACGTGGGAAGCAGCTAGTTAGCGTTAATAGATTTCAATTTTCTTATATGTGATCCATAGATCAAGATAAAATTGTCATTAGATATGAAAAGAATAATTGTTTATGTAAATGTTAATAGTTAAGATTTGATTATATGTATGAATTTATGTAAAAGGGCTATAGCTGTTCACCAGTTATAAACAAAGGTAGGTCCGTATACAATAAAAGGCCTAACAGCCAATAACACTATATAACTACTCATAACATAAAGGTTAGGTACGTAAGTTAATAATAATTAATGAATACGGTTCGAAGAGCTAGGAAAAAACATTAAATTAGTAATGATATATAATAAACCATCTCAATTTATACAAATTATGATAATGCCACAATGCCATGATATCGATTGATAACGTTTGATATCGAAAAAAGTAATAAATATAAAAGAAACAGGCTCATATCAAAAAACCAGCAGAATATATGTAGAAAATAATAAACCAACTATCAGTAAAGTTATATTCCGATATGATAGCAAATTAATAAGGAATAGACAAAAAATATATGAAATAAACACTATATACAAAACATGGAGAAGGAAGAAAAATAATGGGTTGCTATGGACTACAGGAAATGAAGAAGTTGTTGATTTTCAATTATTGCCTTTTATGATCTGAATGTGATGAGATTAAAAAATCTAAGAAATGTCTAATATAATCGGAATATTCTAAATTATTTGATCCTCTTATAAAACACAAAATTTTAATGATAATATTCTTGACTCTTGCCAGTACAGTTTAACCAAACGAGGCTATAGTATGATATCACACTATAACTGGGTTCTACAAGAAAGGACTTGAATTGTCCCATATCCGAAAGGAGTTGACGATATATTAAACCCAATATAAAGAGTTAACTGTATCACAACCAATAATATACACTACACTGGAACTCATAACCTTATAAATACACGGAACATCACCAATTACTTCAGATGAGAGAAGAACGTATTTGGATCCAGAAATTGCAGAAGGAACCAGTCTGGCAGTAAATCAACCTAGGGAGCTATATTTCCGAGGTGAACAGGACAAGAATTCCATTTTATTAACATCCGAAGAAAGAAAACCGTACAACATAGTCATCCAGAACAGTGAAGTTATCAACCAACAGCCCACACGATTCGCTTCGTTCTAGTCTGGTAAATTATTATTGTATAAATCATATTAACTACACAACACTTCAAATTTGTAAATCTTGCATTCTTATCTATGTATTTTTAATCTTCCCCACAGTTACAAGAACCTTCACACCCTGAATTAAGATAATTACAAACTAAAACACATTATATAACCGAATCTAAATAAAGTATCGGACTGATCAATAATCGATTCACGCAATCTATAGCCTTTGTGTATGCCAGTTGGAACATATCTCATTCAATGTTGAAGAAGTAAACAATAAAGAACCTTTGTATAGTTGCAAAATCTTGTCATTTGGAGTATTATTTAATGAGTTGGGAATAAAAAAGTAACTGACTAAGTATAGAATAATTGGTTAAACTAAACAGTGAATTAACCTCTAAGTTTCGTTGACCCGGTACTACAGCACTTATAGCGGAATTCTCCGACACCAAAGAGAGAGCGTTAAAATACGAAATTATACATAATTCTCTTCAAGGTATAATAGGGTTGAACGAAATTACAGAATAACACATTAATTATTTAAGTTCCAAGTACACTAACACTGATATTTTTTAGAGAGATAAATTAATATTAGTTAATTAAATCACTATATCCCACAACTCCAAATATCTCAGATATTTAAATAATTGAAGTAAATTAAAACGACCTAAGAGAGTAAAGACAGGGGAACATACCCGTTCATAGCAACGAATAGGCTTATATTGTGTGAAAATAAAGAGACACACTTATCCGGTTACGACACAAATTGACGAACTCCACAGTGGGGTTTAACCCAGTAATACCCGTTGTATAACAAATTGGCGTTTAACAACGTGAGGCGTTAGGAAAAAATAAATTCAGATAGATTATTAAAATAAGTCACAACACACTAGCATTGGTTTTATAACAAAATGGCGCTTACAACAGTGGGGCTTTCACACATCCTCAAATATAATTAAAAACCAGTAACTGCACTATTCTTTACAAAATTGGCGCTCAACCAGTGTAGGGCTTAAGTTAAGTAATTATAATTACATTCATATTACTTAACCAGAGCAGGCAACTGTGGGAGAATAAAAATGCCTGATACCAGAGGTAGATCAAAGAGGAGGGCAGAAGATACGGAGAAGGAAGAAGGTGAACAAGAACAGGAAATCGAAATAATAATAGATAGTGAAATGGAACAACAGACAGACGAAATAATGGAAACTGAAATAATTGCGGACAAGGAAAAGGGAGTAATGGAAGAAGATGCCCAAGGGGACCAACTAGATAAGCCCAACCAAAAGGAAAACTTGAGTATACAGGAAATGTTTAATCTACTATTGGAAAAATTCGATAAAACCAATGAGGAAAACAAGGAGAATTTTAGGAAACAGGAGGAAAACTCAAGGAAAACCAATGAGGAAATTAAAGAAACCTCAAAACAAATGAACGAAAAGTTTGATAGGAATAACGAAAGATTAAACCAAATTAACGAAAGGTTAGATAGGAATGATGAGGGTTTAAAACAAATGAAGGAAGACATCCTACAAATACATGAAGAAAATTTAAGGCAAATTAATGAGAAAATGGAAAATATTCACGTGACAATTAACCAAAAAGTAGGCCAAAATAATGAGGAAAGAAAATTAGAAATAGCCAAAACAAATGAAGGGTTAGAAAAAACTAACGAAACAGTAGTACAGGTTCGCGAGGAGTTACAAAATAAAATTAATGACATAAAAATTGAGAGTAAAACAATGGTCGAAGAAATCCAACAGGAAACTGTCGGAAAATATGAGCAAACTAAAAACGAAGTACATCAGGTACGGGAAGAGAATAAGGAAGGTATTACGCAAATACAGACAGACATGGGTGAACGACTCGAAAGAGTCTATGGCAATTTAAATAATATGGAAGGTCAAATTAATACCAGTAAAAATAAAATAGAGGAAATTAGTAGACGCGAACTACAGTTACAAGAAGAAGTAGATTCATGGCGGGATAGGACATGTCAACATAGTCATACGAATAACCACGATAATCGTGAGTCGATTAATTTTCGTAACTACAAGCGTAATCCGATGGAATTTTTAAAGAGGTTGGAAGAGATGATCGCAAGAAATAGAGAAAATCGCTGGAGTATTATACGCAGTATGATTGATGAGACATTTAAAGATACCTATGATAATTGGTGGACAGCGGTGCGCCCGGATATACTGGACATGACCGAGTTCAAAAAACAATTTAAAGAGAAATATTGGTCTGAATCGACCCAGAACATGATTAGAAATAATTTGAGTAACGGTCGATACGAAACAAACATAGGCCAGTCTCCTACTTCATACTTTCTAGGAAAAGTATGTATGGCACGGAACTTAGAGCCCAGAATTCCCGAAGAATGTTTGGTGATACAACTATCCTACCATTATGAGGAAGGGATAAAAAATGCACGTATGTGTAGCCAAATCAAAACGATTTCAGCCATGGCCAAATTCCTTGAGAATTATGAGCACGAGAACCAATACCAAAGAAATAGGATGTTAAATTATAAATATCAGAAGTATAATAATAACGAGCCACCAACCAATTCTCATAATAATGATCACAATCGACCTACGCAGAACGTTAATGCAAATAGGACCCAAAATGAGCACGCGAATAATAATTCCAGGAATTATAATTATCGTGGCAATAATACTTATAATTACCGCGATAGTCGCAATAACAGAGGAGATGGGGACAGACGACCCAATAATTATAGGCATAACGTTAATTATATTTACTCCAGGCCTCAAGGTAATCAGCGACGGTATTACCCCAGGAGTCACCGATATGACAATCATTATGACCGGTCCCGGCGTGAAGACAACTATCCACCTGGAAGAAATTATAGGGTAGCGGAACCTAATACAGAGGACCGCTCCGAAACTGTACTAAATCAACATAATAATCCAAATGAAAATAGAGAAGAGGGGGTAAGCCCTCATTTAAACTAATAGAGGCAGTGAAAAATAATGAATACCCTTCACTGAACCGTAATCTTGGGGAACGACTTGTAAACAAAATTAAGAATAATAATACCATAACTATAATTAATAATCACTAAATTCTAAAATACAATAAGAACCACTTATTATCGATTTTGAAGAGAAAACACTTGTAAATAAAAGAGAATTTTTTGAACAAGAAAATAAATAGAAAAAATGTCATTCAAAATGAAGTAAGTCTGAATTAGAATATAGTTATGAAGAAGGTATTAAGAAGAGTTGATAACAAACCCAAAAATTACAGAAGAAAGCTAGAATTATTACTAAACGTCTACAAAGAAATAGTGTGAATAATGAATAATGAAACCCCAAGATTACAGAAGAAAGCTAGAATTATTACTAAACGTCTACAAAGAAATAGTGTGAATAATGAATAATGAAACCCCAAGATTACAGAAGAAAGCTAGAATTATTACTAAACGTCTACAAAGAAATAGTGTGAATAATGAATAATGAAACCCCAAGATAAAAGTTTTTACCTCAAATCTACCTATACAAAATAATAAAAGAAAAATCATATGACCTAAAATACATACCGCATTGCCAAGTGAAAGAAACAACTTCAGTAAATGATTGATTGTAACCAATGTAATATTAAAGAAAACGAGGAAAAAAAGAATATTTATGAACATAATTCATTGAAATATAAACAGCCAAAATAATGAAATACGATAAGAAAATAATAGTTGAGCTAAGGACTGTATCTAGTCAGAAACACAATTATAATGATAATCAAACAATAACTATTTAGAAAATATTGAGATCAGAAAAACAAATGAAGAAGATACTTAGCGTTATTATCACAACAAGAAAGAAAAAACAAAAATAATTACAAATGATAACTGTCAGAATTATCATCAAAGAATGTTTAAGGAAACTAAAATGGAATCACAAAGTATGAAGGATAGTAATAAAGAAATATAAAAGCAACAAAAGAAAAAAATTTTTCCCAAATATTTATTACAGTAGAACTTGGCTAATTCGAACGTGCATAATTCGAATTCATGGATAATTCGAACTTTTACCGTGGTCCCTTGAATATCCTATGTAAAACCATGCAAAAACATCGTCTGTAATTCGAACTTTTTTTGGTTAATTCGAAATAAAAATTTTGCTCTAACTACAAAAAATCGCCTGCTGTATGGGCTAGACCACGTAACAATAGAGACACGACTGGAAACAGACAAGCAGGCATCGCCCTTTGTGAACAGACGCTTGTCTTTTGTGTCAAATTCGTGGAATTGCCGTCAGTATCTGGCGATGACACATGACTGGCTCGTGTAACGGTACCATCCGCCATTGTCCCTTGTTCCACGCCTTGTCAGTCAGCCACCCTCACTGTTGCTTTCAGTTCAGTCTGCCTGCATTCGTGGAAGTGTTAAGTCTTTTTGAGTTTCTACTGTGCGAGCTGTGTCCTGTAGTGAGAGACCGTTCCTTTCTTTATACAGTACTGTATATAACGACTGGTGTGTTTTAGTGACGCTTATTGTGCAGTTTTATTGTGTTGTGTGTTCATCATGGCCCTTTCAAAACCAACACGGACCCAATACAAATCATTGACATTTGCCGAAAAAGTTGCCGTTATACGGGAAGTGGAAAAGGACAAAAAAAGAAATCTGAAATCGCCAAGGAATTCGGGATACCGCCAAATACGCTGTCAACGTATCTAAAAAATAAAGAGAAGATTTTGAATAGTGTGTGTAAAGCCAGCGACAAAGATAGGAAAAGAGCGCGAGGACCAGAAAATCCTGACGTGGATGAATGTGTAGTGAAGTGGTTTAAGCAAGCAAGGGACAAAAAAATTCCAGTCAGTGGGCCCCTTGTCAGAGCCAAAGCTGAGGAATTCGCATCTAGCTTAGGGAAAAATGATTTTAAGGCCAGCACTGGTTGGCTCGATGGTTTTAAAGAAAGGAATGGCATGTCTTTCAAAACTGTTTGTGGGGAAAGTGGATCTGTTGACGTTGAAGCTGCAAATTCATGGAAAGACGATTTGTTGCAAATGATTTCTGATAGAGACGCTAAAGACATTTTTAACGTAGACGAGACGGGCTTATTCTTCAAATGCACCCCCGACAAAACACTTGCTTTTAAAGGAGAAAGTTGTAGTGGCGGCAAACACAGCAAGGAGCGCATAACACTTTTAATCGGAGCAAACATGGATGGCTCGGAAAAACTGCCTTTGCTAATGATAGGGAAGTCAGCCAACCCACGTTGTTTCAAAAATGTAAAAACGAAACCAGTTGAATATGAATCAAACAATAAAGCCTGGATGACAGGTGAAATTTTCGAAAGATGGCTTTTGAAAATCAACAGGAAATTTTGGAATCAAAACAGAAGAATCGTCTTGTTTATTGACAACTGTACAGCGCACAACACTATTCCTGTGATGGAAAATGTAAAGGTTGTGTTTTTCCCTCCAAACATGACTTCAGTAGTTCAACCTATGGACCAAGGTGTAATAAAAAATTTTAAGCATTTTTACAGACGGCTTGTGGTCCAAAACATTCTGTCAGGTGCTTATTTAGATGAGCACGAAAATATCAAGATTAACATCCTTCAAGCTGCCCGCATGTGCAACAGTGCTTGGAACCAAGTTACGCAAAAAACAATTGCTAATTGTTTTCGTAAAGGTGGTTTCTGCCACATTGAAGGTGAAGAGGAGAATAAAGCTGCTAGAGAAGTCGTACCCACTATGGATAACTGGGAAGATGTTGGACATGACGCAGGCATTCGTTACGAAGAGTTTGTAAACATGGATGAAGACTTGGCGGTGTGCGGTGAACAGACAGATGCGGAGATCGTGGCTGATGTTATGAACAAAAGAAATGATGGTACATCTTCAGATGAAGAAGGGGACCAGCTAGAACTTCCAGAGATACCGATTCCAACGGCTTCACAGGCATCAAATTACATTCAAGACTTGAGACGGTTTGTTGAAGGACAGCAGAACGTAAGTGACGCTATTTTCCAAGCACTTAATAAACTTGAAGAGTTTACTACAACTCAGTGTATTAACTGCAAAATGCAATCAAAAGTTTCTAGCTTTTTTAAAAAACTGTAAATGCTATATTTTGTACTGAAACATGTTTATACGTTTGTAATACATATGTCTAAGGAAATTGTTTATTAAAATAACATATTGCTTTACTGAATTTCGGTTTTTGATTTGATTTTTCTACCGTTATTAAAAGTTTTCCTAATTCGAATTTTTGGATAATTCGAATTTTTTACTGGTCCCTTCAGCTTCGAATTAGCCAAGTTCTACTGTATTAAGTAATTAAGGAGATTATTATATTTTATAGCTGACTGTAGATGAATTCCAGCAGTACTATATTAAGGTGTAGTGTGGGCAGCAGAGTATGAAGCCAAACAGTGCCTCTCTGAATTGTACCAACACACATATTAGGGATTGTTAGGGAAATTAAATATTTAAGGAATATTAGAACAGTTGCAAGAATGACCTCAGTTTCCAGAAGAGTAGGACGAAGAAAACAGAAAGAAATTAGATGACAGAAGAATAATTGAGAAATACAGTGATTACAGTAATTATAAGTAGAAGAGATGTGAACCTAAAGTATCATTGAATATTGTAGCCAACTATCAACAAATACTGTTTACAGAAATTAAAAATGATCAAGAATGTTAATTGAAATAATGAAATGTTATTAAATAAAGAATTATTAATACTAGTCTAATGAAGTTACATTGAGAATCCCATCGTCAACCATTAATATTGATATGAAGAAAAGGCATATGAAAAAGACAAGTTTATTTGACCTAAACTTCATTCAGGTAAACTAAACTTTTTTAGGAGGGGGAGCATATGTAACGCAACAGAAATGCTGTCATCCATGTTACATAAATATTATATTAACAAAATAATAAGCAAGTCAATATCTAACCCCATGATAAAACAAAAGTCTAATAATTACATTTATGATTATAGATAAAGATAAATAAGGATGCAAGGTAGAAATAACGAGAATGAACAAACTTGTAAATTAGACAATAGTTAATGATCTATGTTCAGTGAAAAGTAAATCAATATGATACTGATGAGAAGTGTAAGAAGTAGAATAGTACAGAAATTGTCAAAGTAAATGACCATGAAAGTAAACAAAAATGAAACAATAATTTACCTTATAGCAATAGCAAGTAAAGATTTTGAATTAAATGATATTATTTTGTGACAACGAATGTTATGATAAAGTTTATGTTATGTTATACCAATTACTTGTTGAGTTAATGAAAGGTAATGAAACAAGAGGTATTATTCAATTACTGTTATAGAATGATGTGGGAAGCAGCTAGTTAGCGTTAATAGATTTCAATTTTCTTATATGTGATCCATAGATCAAGATAAAATTGTCATTAGATATGAAAAGAATAATTGTTTATGTAAATGTTAATAGTTAAGATTTGATTATATGTATGAATTTATGTAAAAGGGCTATAGCTGTTCACCAGTTATAAACAAAGGTAGGTCCGTATACAATAAAAGGCCTAACAGCCAATAACACTATATAACTACTCATAACATAAAGGTTAGGTACGTAAGTTAATAATAATTAATGAATACGGTTCGAAGAGCTAGGAAAAAACATTAAATTAGTAATGATATATAATAAACCATCTCAATTTATACAAATTATGATAATGCCACAATGCCATGATATCGATTGATAACGTTTGATATCGAAAAAAGTAATAAATATAAAAGAAACAGGCTCATATCAAAAAACCAGCAGAATATATGTAGAAAATAATAAACCAACTATCAGTAAAGTTATATTCCGATATGATAGCAAATTAATAAGGAATAGACAAAAAATATATGAAATAAACACTATATACAAAACATGGAGAAGGAAGAAAAATAATGGGTTGCTATGGACTACAGGAAATGAAGAAGTTGTTGATTTTCAATTATTGCCTTTTATGATCTGAATGTGATGAGATTAAAAAATCTAAGAAATGTCTAATATAATCGGAATATTCTAAATTATTTGATCCTCTTATAAAACACAAAATTTTAATGATAATATTCTTGACTCTTGCCAGTACAGTTTAACCAAACGAGGCTATAGTATGATATCACAATAAAAAATAAATAACTGGGTTCTACAAGGAAGGACTTGAATTGTCCCATATCCGAAAGGAGTTGACGATATATTAAACCCAATATAAAGAGTTAACTGTATCACAACCAATAATATACACTACACTGGAACTCATAACCTTATAAATACACGGAACATCACCAATTACTTCAGACGAGAGAAGAACGTATTTGGATCCAGAAATTGCAGAAGGAACCAGTCTGGCAGTAAATCAACCTAGGGAGCTATATTTCCGAGGTGAACAGGACAAGAATTCCATTTTATTAACATCCGAAGAAAGAAAACCGTACAACATAGTCATCCAGAACAGTGAAGTTATCAACCAACAGCCCACACGATTCGCTTCGTTCTAGTCTGGTAAATTATTATTGTATAAATCATATTAACTACACAACACTTCAAATTTGTAAATCTTGCATTCTTATCTATGTATTTTTAATCTTCCCCACAGTTACAAGAACCTTCACACCCTGAATTAAGATAATTACAAACTAAAACACATTATATAACCGAATCTAAATAAAGTATCGGACTGATCAATAATCGATTCACGCAATCTATAGCCTTTGTGTATGCCAGTTGGAACATATCTCATTCAATGTTGAAGAAGTAAACAATAAAGAACCTTTGTATAGTTGCAAAATCTTGTCATTTGGAGTATTATTTAATGAGTTGGGAATAAAAAAGTAACTGACTAAGTATAGAATAATTGGTTAAACTAAACAGTGAATTAACCTCTAAGTTTCGTTGACCCGGTACTACAGCACTTATAGCGGAATTCTCCGACACCAAAGAGAGAGCGTTAAAATACGAAATTATACATAATTCTCTTCAAGGTATAATAGGGTTGAACGAAATTACAGAATAACACATTAATTATTTAAGTTCCAAGTACACTAACACTGATATTTTTTAGAGAGATAAATTAATATTAGTTAATTAAATCACTATATCCCACAACTCCAAATATCTCAGATATTTAAATAATTGAAGTAAATTAAAACGACCTAAGAGAGTAAAGACAGGGGAACATACCCGTTCATAGCAACGAATAGGCTTATATTGTGTGAAAATAAAGAGACACACTTATCCGGTTACGACACAAATTGACGAACTCCACAGTGGGGTTTAACCCAGTAATACCCGTTGTATAACAAATTGGCGTTTAACAACGTGAGGCGTTAGGAAAAAATAAATTCAGATAGATTATTAAAATAAGTCACAACACACTAGCATTGGTTTTATAACAAAATGGCGCTTACAACAGTGGGGCTTTCACACATCCTCAAATATAATTAAAAACCAGTAACTGCACTATTCTTTACAAAATTGGCGCTCAACCAGTGTAGGGCTTAAGTTAAGTAATTATAATTACATTCATATTACTTAACCAGAGCAGGCAACTGTGGGAGAATAAAAATGCCTGATACCAGAGGTAGATCAAAGAGGAGGGCAGAAGATACGGAGAAGGAAGAAGGTGAACAAGAACAGGAAATCGAAATAATAATAGATAGTGAAATGGAACAACAGACAGACGAAATAATGGAAACTGAAATAATTGCGGACAAGGAAAAGGGAGTAATGGAAGAAGATGCCCAAGGGGACCAACTAGATAAGCCCAACCAAAAGGAAAACTTGAGTATACAGGAAATGTTTAATCTACTATTGGAAAAATTCGATAAAACCAATGAGGAAAACAAGGAGAATTTTAGGAAACAGGAGGAAAACTCAAGGAAAACCAATGAGGAAATTAAAGAAACCTCAAAACAAATGAACGAAAAGTTCGATAGGAATAACGAAAGATTAAACCAAATTAACGAAAGGTTAGATAGGAATGATGAGGGTTTAAAACAAATGAAGGAAGACATCCTACAAATACATGAAGAAAATTTAAGGCAAATTAATGAGAAAATGGAAAATATTCACGTGACAATTAACCAAAAAGTAGGCCAAAATAATGAGGAAAGAAAATTAGAAATAGCCAAAACAAATGAAGGGTTAGAAAAAACTAACGAAACAGTAGTACAGGTTCGCGAGGAGTTACAAAATAAAATTAATGACATAAAAATTGAGAGTAAAACAATGGTCGAAGAAATCCAACAGGAAACTGTCGGAAAATATGAGCAAACTAAAAACGAAGTACATCAGGTACGGGAAGAGAATAAGGAAGGTATTACGCAAATACAGACAGACATGGGTGAACGACTCGAAAGAGTCTATGGCAATTTAAATAATATGGAAGGTCAAATTAATACCAGTAAAAATAAAATAGAGGAAATTAGTAGACGCGAACTACAGTTACAAGAAGAAGTAGATTCATGGCGGGATAGGACATGTCAACATAGTCATACGAATAACCACGATAATCGTGAGTCGATTAATTTTCGTAACTACAAGCGTAATCCGATGGAATTTTTAAAGAGGTTGGAAGAGATGATCGCAAGAAATAGAGAAAATCGCTGGAGTATTATACGCAGTATGATTGATGAGACATTTAAAGATACCTATGATAATTGGTGGACAGCGGTGCACCCGGATATACTGGACATGACCGAGTTCAAAAAACAATTTAAAGAGAAATATTGGTCTGAATCGACCCAGAACATGATTAGAAATAATTTGAGTAACGGTCGATACGAAACAAACATAGGCCAGTCTCCTACTTCATACTTTCTAGGAAAAGTATGTATGGCACGGAACTTAGAGCCCAGAATTCCCGAAGAATGTTTGGTGATACAACTATCCTACCATTATGAGGAAGGGATAAAAAATGCACGTATGTGTAGCCAAATCAAAACGATTTCAGCCATGGCCAAATTCCTTGAGAATTATGAGCACGAGAACCAATACCAAAGAAATAGGATGTTAAATTATAAATATCAGAAGTATAATAATAACGAGCCACCAACCAATTCTCATAATAATGATCACAATCGACCTACGCAGAACGTTAATGCAAATAGGACCCAAAATGAGCACGCGAATAATAATTCCAGGAATTATAATTATCGTGGCAATAATACTTATAATTACCGCGATAGTCGCAATAACAGAGGAGATGGGGACAGACGACCCAATAATTATAGGCATAACGTTAATTATATTTACTCCAGGCCTCAAGGTAATCAGCGACGGTATTACCCCAGGAGTCACCGATATGACAATCATTATGACCGGTCCCGGCGTGAAGACAACTATCCACCTGGAAGAAATTATAGGGTAGCGGAACCTAATACAGAGGACCGCTCCGAAACTGTACTAAATCAACATAATAATCCAAATGAAAATAGAGAAGAGGGGGTAAGCCCTCATTTAAACTAATAGAGGCAGTGAAAAATAATGAATACCCTTCACTGAACCGTAATCTTGGGGAACGACTTGTAAACAAAATTAAGAATAATAATACCATAACTATAATTAATAATCACTAAATTCTAAAATACAATAAGAACCACTTATTATCGATTTTGAAGAGAAAACACTTGTAAATAAAAGAGAATTTTTTGAACAAGAAAATAAATAGAAAAAATGTCATTCAAAATGAAGTAAGTCTGAATTAGAATATAGTTATGAAGAAGGTATTAAGAAGAGTTGATAACAAACCCAAAAATTACAGAAGAAAGCTAGAATTATTACTAAACGTCTACAAAGAAATAGTGTGAATAATGAATAATGAAACCCCAAGATTACAGAAGAAAGCTAGAATTATTACTAAACGTCTACAAAGAAATAGTGTGAATAATGAATAATGAAACCCCAAGATTACAGAAGAAAGCTAGAATTATTACTAAACGTCTACAAAGAAATAGTGTGAATAATGAATAATGAAACCCCAAGATAAAAGTTTTTACCTCAAATCTACCTATACAAAATAATAAAAGAAAAATCATATGACCTAAAATACATACCGCATTGCCAAGTGAAAGAAACAACTTCAGTAAATGATTGATTGTAACCAATGTAATACTAAAGAAAACGAGGAAAAAAAGAATATTTATGAACATAATTCATTGAAATATAAACAGCCAAAATAATGAAATACGATAAGAAAATAATAGTTGAGCTAAGGACTGTATCTAGTCAGAAACACAATTATAATGATAATCAAACAATAACTATTTAGAAAATATTGAGATCAGAAAAACAAATGAAGAAGATACTTAGCGTTATTATCACAACAAGAAAGAAAAAACAAAAATAATTACAAATGATAACTGTCAGAATTATCATCAAAGAATGTTTAAGGAAACTAAAATGGAATCACAAAGTATGAAGGATAGTAATAAAGAAATATAAAAGCAACAAAAGAAAAAAATGTTTCCCAAATATTTATTATTAAGTAATTAAGGAGATTATTATATTTTATAGCTGACTGTAGATGAATCCCAGCAGTACTATATTAAGGTGTAGTGTGGGCAGCAGAGTATGAAGCCAAACAGTGCCTCTCTGAATTGTACCAACACACATATTAGGGATTGTTAGGGAAATTATATATTTAAGGAATATTAGAACAGTTGCAAGAATGACCTCAGTTTCCAGAAGAGTAGGACGAAGAAAACAGAAAGAAATTAGATGACAGAAGAATAATTGAGAAATACAGTGATTACAGTAATTATAAGTAGAAGAGATGTGAACCTAAAGTATCATTGAATATTGTAGCCAACTATCAACAAATACTGTTTACAGAAATTATCAAGAATGTTAATTGAAATAATGAAATGTTATTAAATAAAGAATTATTAATACTAGTCTAATGAAGTTACATTGAGAATCCCATCGTCAACCATTAATATTGATATGAAGAAAAGGCATATGAAAAAGACAAGTTTATTTGACCTAAACTTCATTCAGGTAAACTAAACTTTTTTAGGAGGGGGAGCATATGTAACACAACAGAAATGCTGTCATCCATGTTACATAAATATTATATTAACAAAATAATAAGCAAGTCAATATCTAACCCCATGATAAAACAAAAGTCTAATAATTACATTTATGATTATAGATAAAGATAAATAAGGATGCAAGGTAGAAATAACGAGAATGAACAAACTTGTAAATTAGACAATAGTTAATGATCTATGTTCAGTGAAAAGTAAATCAATATGATACTGATGAGAAGTATAAGAAGTAGAATAGTACAGAAATTGTCAAAGTAAATGACCATGAAAGTAAACAAAAATGAAACAATAATTTACCTTATAGCAATAGCAAGTAAGGATTTTGAATTAAATGATATTATTTTGTGACAACGAATGTTATGATAAAGTTTATGTTATGTTATACCAATTACTTGTTGAGTTAATGAAAGGTAATGAAACAAGAGGTATTATTCAATTACTGTTATAGAATGATGTGGGAAGCAGCTAGTTAGCGTTAATAGATTTCAATTTTCTTATATGTGATCCATAGATCAAGATAAAATTGTCATTAGATATGAAAAGAATAATTGTTTATGTAAATGTTAATAGTTAAGATTTGATTATATGTATGAATTTATGTAAAAGGGCTATAGCTGTTCACCAGTTATAAACAAAGGTAGGTCCATATACAATAAAAGGCCTAACAGCCAATAACACTATATAACTACTCATAACATAAAGGTTAGGTACGTAAGTAATAATAATTAATGAATACGGTTGGAAGAGCTAGGAAAAAACATTAAATTAGTAATGATATATAATAAACCATCTCAATTTATACAAATTATGATAATGCCACAATGCCATGATATCGATTGATAACGTTTGATATCGAAAAAAGTAATAAATATAAAAGAAACAGGCTCATATCAAAAAACCAGCCGAATATATGTAGAAAATAATAAACCAACTATCAGTAAAGTTATATTCCGATATGATAGCAAATTAATAAGGAATAGACAAAAAATATATGAAATAAACACTATATACAAAACATGGAGAAGGAAGAAAAATAATGGGTTGCTATGGACTACAGGAAATGAAGAAGTTGTTGATTTTCAATTATTGCCTTTTATGATCTGAATGTGATGAGATTAAAAAATCTAAGAAATGTCTAATATAATCGGAATATTCTAAATTATTTGATCCTCTTATAAAACACAAAATTTTAATGATAATATTCTTGACTCTTGCCAGTACAGTTTAACCAAACGAGGCTATAGTATGATATCACAATAAAAAATAAATAACTGGGTTCTACAAGGAAGGACTTGAATTGTCCCATATCCGAAAGGAGTTGACGATATATTAAACCCAATATAAAGAGTTAACTGTATCACAACCAATAATATACACTACACTGGAACTCATAACCTTATAAATACACGGAACATCACCAATTACTTCAGACGAGAGAAGAACGTATTTGGATCCAGAAATTGCAGAAGGAACCAGTCTGGCAGTAAATCAACCTAGGGAGCTATATTTCCGAGGTGAACAGGACAAGAATTCCATTTTATTAACATCCGAAGAAAGAAAACTGTACAACATAGTCATCCAGAACAGTGAAGTTATCAACCAACAGCCCACACGATTCGCTTCGTTCTAGTCTGGTAAATTATTATTGTATAAATCATATTAACTACACAACACTTCAAATTTGTAAATCTTGCATTCTTATCTATGTATTTTTAATCTTCCCCACAGTTACAAGAACCTTCACACCCCGAATTAAGATAATTACAAACTAAAACACATTATATAACCGAATCTAAATAAAGTATCGGACTGATCAATAATCGATTCACGCAATCTATAGCCTTTGTGTATGCCAGTTGGAACATATCTCATTCAATGTTGAAGAAGTACACAATAAAGAACCTTTGTATAGTTGCAAAATCTTGTCATTTGGAGTATTATTTAATGAGTTGGGAATAAAAAAGTAACTGACTAAGTATAGAATAATTGGTTAAACTAAACAGTGAATTAACCTCTAAGTTTCGTTGACCCGGTACTACAGCGCTTATAGCGGAATTCTCCGACACCAAAGAGAGAGCGTTAAAATACGAAATTATACATAATTCTCTTCAAGGTATAATAGGGTTGAACGAAATTACAGAATAACACATTAATTATTTAAGTTCCAAGTACACTAACACTGATATTTTTTAGAGAGATAAATTAATATTAGTTAATTAAATCACTATATCCCACAACTCCAAATATCTCAGATATTTAAATAATTGAAGTAAATTAAAACGACCTAAGAGAGTAAAGACAGGGGAACATACCCGTTCATAGCAACGAATAGGCTTATATTGTGTGAAAATAAAGAGACACACTTATCCGGTTACGACACAAATTGACGAACTCCACAGTGGGGTTTAACCCAGTAATACCCGTTGTATAACAAATTGGCGTTTAACAACGTGAGGCGTTAGGAAAAAATAAATTCAGATAGATTATTAAAATAAGTCACAACACACTAGCATTGGTTTTATAACAAAATGGCGCTTACAACAGTGGGGCTTTCACACATCCTCAAATATAATTAAAAACTAGTAACTGCACTATTCTTTACAAAATTGGCGCTCAACCAGTGTAGGGCTTAAGTTAAGTAATTATAATTACATTCATATTACTTAACCAGAGCAGGCAACTGTGGGAGAATAAAAATGCCTGATACCAGAGGTAGATCAAAGAGGAGGGCAGAAGATACGGAGAAGGAAGAAGGTGAACAAGAACAGGAAATCGAAATAATAATAGATAGTGAAATGGAACAACAGACAGACGAAATAATGGAAACTGAAATAATTGCGGACAAGGAAAAGGGAGTAATGGAAGAAGATGCCCAAGGGGACCAACTAGATAAGCCCAACCAAAAGGAAAACTTGAGTATACAGGAAATGTTTAATCTACTATTGGAAAAATTCGATAAAACCAATGAGGAAAACAAGGAGAATTTTAGGAAACAGGAGGAAAACTCAAGGAAAACCAATGAGGAAATTAAAGAAACCTCAAAACAAATGAACGAAAAGTTCGATAGGAATAACGAAAGATTAAACCAAATTAACGAAAGGTTAGATAGGAATGATGAGGGTTTAAAACAAATGAAGGAAGACATCCTACAAATACATGAAGAAAATTTAAGGCAAATTAATGAGAAAATGGAAAATATTCACGTGACAATTAACCAAAAAGTAGGCCAAAATAATGAGGAAAGAAAATTAGAAATAGCCAAAACAAATGAAGGGTTAGAAAAAACTAACGAAACAGTAGTACAGGTTCGCGAGGAGTTACAAAATAAAATTAATGACATAAAAATTGAGAGTAAAACAATGGTCGAAGAAATCCAACAGGAAACTGTCGGAAAATATGAGCAAATTAAAAACAAAGTACATCAGGTACGGGAAGAGAATAAGGAAGGTATTACGCAAATACAGACAGACATGGGTGAACGACTCGAAAGAGTCTATGGCAATTTAAATAATATGGAAGGTCAAATTAATACCAGTAAAAATAAAATAGAGGAAATTAGTAGACGCGAACTACAGTTACAAGAAGAAGTAGATTCATGGCGGGATAGGACATGTCAACATAGTCATACGAATAACCACGATAATCGTGAGTCGATTAATTTTCGTAACTACAAGCGTAATCCGATGGAATTTTTAAAGAGGTTGGAAGAGATGATCGCAAGAAATAGAGAAAATCGCTGGAGTATTATACGCAGTATGATTGATGAGACATTTAAAGATACCTATGATAATTGGTGGACAGCGGTGCGCCCGGTTATACTGGACATGACCGAGTTCAAAAAACAATTTAAAGAGAAATATTGGTCTGAATCGACCCAGAATATGATTAGAAATAATTTGAGTAACGGTCGATACGAAACAAACATAGGCCAGTCTCCTACTTCATACTTTCTAGGAAAAGTATGTATGGCACGGAACTTAGAGCCCAGAATTCCCGAAGAATGTTTGGTGATACAACTATCCTACCATTATGAGGAAGGGATAAAAAATGCACGTATGTGTAGCCAAATCAAAACGATTTCAGCCATGGCCAAATTCCTTGAGAATTATGAGCACGAGAACCAATACCAAAGAAATAGGATGTTAAATTATAAATATCAGAAGTATAATAATAACGAGCCACCAACCAATTCTCATAATAATGATCACAATCGACCTACGCAGAACGTTAATGCAAATAGGACCCAAAATGAGCACGCGAATAATAATTCCAGGAATTATAATTATCGTGGCAATAATACTTATAATTACCGCGATAGTCGCAATAACAGAGGAGATGGGGACAGACGACCCAATAATTATAGGCATAACGTTAATTATATTTACTCCAGGCCTCAAGGTAATCAGCGACGGTATTACCCCAGGAGTCACCGATATGACAATCATTATGACCGGTCCCGGCGTGAAGACAACTATCCACCTGGAAGAAATTATAGGGTAGCGGAACCTAATACAGAGGACCGCTCCGAAACTGTACTAAATCAACATAATAATCCAAATGAAAATAGAGAAGAGGGGGTAAGCCCTCATTTAAACTAATAGAGGCAGTGAAAAATAATGAATACCCTTCACTGAACCGTAATCTTGGGGAACGACTTGTAAACAAAATTAATAATAATAATACCATAACTATAATTAATAATCACTAAATTCTAAAATACAATAAGAACCACTTATTATCGATTTTGAAGAGAAAACACTTGTAAATAAAAGAGAATTTTTTGAACAAGAAAATAAATAGAAAAAATGTCATTCAAAATGAAGTAAGTCTGAATTAGAATATAGTTATGAAGAAGGTATTAAGAAGAGTTGGTAACAAACCCAAAAATTACAGAAGAAAGCTAGAATTATTACTAAACGTCTACAAAGAAATAGTGTGAATAATGAATAATGAAACCCCAAGATTACAGAAGAAAGCTAGAATTATTACTAAACGTCTACAAAGAAATAGTGTGAATAATGAATAATGAAACCCCAAGATTACAGAAGAAAGCTAGAATTATTACTAAACGTCTACAAAGAAATAGTGTGAATAATGAATAATGAAACCCCAAGATAAAAGTTTTTACCTCAAATCTACCTATACAAAATAATAAAAGAAAAATCATATGACCTAAAATACATACCGCATTGCCAAGTGAAAGAAACAACTTCAGTAAATGATTGATTGTAACCAATGTAATACTAAAGAAAACGAGGAAAAAAAGAATATTTATGAACATAATTCATTGAAATATAAACAGCCAAAATAATGAAATACGATAAGAAAATAATAGTTGAGCTAAGGACTGTATCTAGTCAGAAACACAATTATAATGATAATCAAACAATAACTATTTAGAAAATATTGAGATCAGAAAAACAAATGAAGAAGATACTTAGCGTTATTATCACAACAAGAAAGAAAAAACAAAAATAATTACAAATGATAACTGTCAGAATTATCATCAAAGAATGTTTAAGGAAACTAAAATGGAATCACAAAGTATGAAGGATAGTAATAAAGAAATATAAAAGCAACAAAAGAAAAAAATGTTTCCCAAATATTTATTATTAAGTAATTAAGGAGATTATTATATTTTATAGCTGACTGTAGATGAATCCCAGCAGTACTATATTAAGGTGTAGTGTGGGCAGCAGAGTATGAAGCCAAACAGTGCCTCTCTGAATTGTACCAACACACATATTAGGGATTGTTAGGGAAATTAAATATTTAAGGAATATTAGAACAGTTGCAAGAATGACCTCAGTTTCCAGAAGAGTAGGACGAAGAAAACAGAAAGAAATTAGATGACAGAAGAATAATTGAGAAATACAGTGATTACAGTAATTATAAGTAGAAGAGATGTGAACCTAAAGTATCATTGAATATTGTAGCCAACTATCAACAAATACTGTTTACAGAAATTAAAAATGATCAAGAATGTTAATTAAAATAATGAAATGTTATTAAATAAAGAATTATTAATACTAGTCTAATGAAGTTACATTGAGAATCCCATCGTCAACATTAATATTGATATGAAGAAAAGGCATATGAAAAAGACAAGTTTATTTGACCTAAACTTCATTCAGGTAAACTAAACTTTTTTAGGAGGGGGAGCATATGTAACACAACAGAAATGCTGTCATCCATGTTACATAAATATTATATTAACAAAATAATAAGCAAGTCAATATCTAACCCCATGATAAAACAAAAGTCTAATAATTACATTTATGATTATAGATAAAGATAAATAAGGATGCAAGGTAGAAATAACGAGAATGAACAAACTTGTAAATTAGACAATAGTTAATGATCTATGTTCAGTGAAAAGTAAATCAATATGATACTGATGAGAAGTATAAGAAGTAGAATAGTACAGAAATTGTCAAAGTAAATGACCATGAAAGTAAACAAAAATGAAACAATAATTTACCTTATAGCAATAGCAAGTAAGGATTTTGAATTAAATGATATTATTTTGTGACAACGAATGTTATGATAAAGTTTATGTTATGTTATACCAATTACTTGTTGAGTTAATGAAAGGTAATGAAACAAGAGGTATTATTCAATTACTGTTATAGAATGATGTGGGAAGCAGCTAGTTAGCGTTAATAGATTTCAATTTTCTTATATGTGATCCATAGATCAAGATAAAATTGTCATTAGATATGAAAAGAATAATTGTTTATGTAAATGTTAATAGTTAAGATTTGATTATATGTATGAATTTATGTAAAAGGGCTATAGCTGTTCACCAGTTATAAACAAAGGTAGGTCCATATACAATAAAAGGCCTAACAGCCAATAACACTATATAACTACTCATAACATAAAGGTTAGGTACGTAAGTAATAATAATTAATGAATACGGTTGGAAGAGCTAGGAAAAAACATTAAATTAGTAATGATATATAATAAACCATCTCAATTTATACAAATTATGATAATGCCACAATGCCATGATATCGATTGATAACGTTTGATATCGAAAAAAGTAATAAATATAAAAGAAACAGGCTCATATCAAAAAACCAGCCGAATATATGTAGAAAATAATAAACCAACTATCAGTAAAGTTATATTCCGATATGATAGCAAATTAATAAGGAATAGACAAAAAATATATGAAATAAACACTATATACAAAACATGGAGAAGGAAGAAAAATAATGGGTTGCTATGGACTACAGGAAATGAAGAAGTTGTTGATTTTCAATTATTGCCTTTTATGAGATTAAAAAATCTAAGAAATGTCTAATATAATCGGAATATTCTAAATTATTTGATCCTCTTATAAAACACAAAATTTTAATGATAATATTCTTGACTCTTGCCAGTACAGTTTAACCAAACGAGGCTATAGTATGATATCACAATAAAAAATAAATAACTGGGTTCTACAAGGAAGGACTTGAATTGTCCCATATCCGAAAGGAGTTGACGATATATTAAACCCAATATAAAGAGTTAACTGTATCACAACCAATAATATACACTACACTGGAACTCATAACCTTATAAATACACGGAACATCACCAATTACTTCAGACGAGAGAAGAACGTATTTGGATCCAGAAATTGCAGAAGGAACCAGTCTGGCAGTAAATCAACCTAGGGAGCTATATTTCCGAGGTGAACAGGACAAGAATTCCATTTTATTAACATCCGAAGAAAGAAAACCGTACAACATAGTCATCCAGAACAGTGAAGTTATCAACCAACAGCCCACACGATTCGCTTCGTTCTAGTCTGGTAAATTATTATTGTATAAATCATATTAACTACACAACACTTCAAATTTGTAAATCTTGCATTCTTATCTATGTATTTTTAATCTTCCCCACAGTTACAAGAACCTTCACACCCTGAATTAAGATAATTACAAACTAAAACACATTATATAACCGAATCTAAATAAAGTATCGGACTGATCAATAATCGATTCACGCAATCTATAGCCTTTGTGTATGCCAGTTGGAACATATCTCATTCAATGTTGAAGAAGTAAACAATAAAGAACCTTTGTATAGTTGCAAAATCTTGTCATTTGGAGTATTATTTAATGAGTTGGGAATAAAAAAGTAACTGACTAAGTATAGAATAATTGGTTAAACTAAACAGTGAATTAACCTCTAAGTTTCGTTGACCCGGTACTACAGCGCTTATAGCGGAATTCTCCGACACCAAAGAGAGAGCGTTAAAATACGAAATTATACATAATTCTCTTCAAGGTATAATAGGGTTGAACGAAATTACAGAATAACACATTAATTATTTAAGTTCCAAGTACACTAACACTGATATTTTTTAGAGAGATAAATTAATATTAGTTAATTAAATCACTATATCCCACAACTCCAAATATCTCAGATATTTAAATAATTGAAGTAAATTAAAACGACCTAAGAGAGTAAAGACAGGGGAACATACCCGTTCATAGCAACGAATAGGCTTATATTGTGTGAAAATAAAGAGACACACTTATCCGGTTACGACACAAATTGACGAACTCCACAGTGGGGTTTAACCCAGTAATACCCGTTGTATAACAAATTGGTGTTTAACAACGTGAGGCGTTAGGAAAAAATAAATTCAGATAGATTATTAAAATAAGTCACAACACACTAGCATTGGTTTTATAACAAAATGGCGCTTACAACAGTGGGGCTTTCACACATCCTCAAATATAATTAAAAACCAGTAACTGCACTATTCTTTACAAAATTGGCGCTCAACCAGTGTAGGGCTTAAGTTAAGTAATTATAATTACATTCATATTACTTAACCAGAGCAGGCAACTGTGGGAGAATAAAAATGCCTGATACCAGAGGTAGATCAAAGAGGAGGGCAGAAGATACGGAGAAGGAAGAAGGTGAACAAGAACAGGAAATCGAAATAATAATAGATAGTGAAATGGAACAACAGACAGACGAAATAATGGAAACTGAAATAATTGCGGACAAGGAAAAGGGAGTAATGGAAGAAGATGCCCAAGGGGACCAACTAGATAAGCCCAACCAAAAGGAAAACTTGAGTATACAGGAAATGTTTAATCTACTATTGGAAAAATTCGATAAAACCAATGAGGAAAACAAGGAGAATTTTAGGAAACAGGAGGAAAACTCAAGGAAAACCAATGAGGAAATTAAAGAAACCTCAAAACAAATGAACGAAAAGTTCGATAGGAATAATGAAAGATTAAACCAAATTAATGAAAGGTTAGATAGGAATGATGAGGGTTTAAAACAAATGAAGGAAGACATCCTACAAATACATGAAGAAAATTTAAGGCAAATTAATGAGAAAATGGAAAATATTCACGTGACAATTAACCAAAAAGTAGGCCAAAATAATGAGGAAAGAAAATTAGAAATAGCCAAAACAAATGAAGGGTTAGAAAAAACTAACGAAACAGTAGTACAGGTTCGCGAGGAGTTACAAAATAAAATTAATGACATAAAAATTGAGAGTAAAACAATGGTCGAAGAAATCCAACAGGAAACTGTCGGAAAATATGAGCAAATTAAAAACAAAGTACATCAGGTACGGGAAGAGAATAAGGAAGGTATTACGCAAATACAGACAGACATGGGTGAACGACTCGAAAGAGTCTATGGCAATTTAAATAATATGGAAGGTCAAATTAATACCAGTAAAAATAAAATAGAGGAAATTAGTAGACGCGAACTACAGTTACAAGAAGAAGTAGATTCATGGCGGGATAGGACATGTCAACATAGTCATACGAATAACCACGATAATCGTGAGTCGATTAATTTTCGTAACTACAAGCGTAATCCGATGCAATTTTTAAAGAGGTTGGAAGAGATGATCGCAAGAAATAGAGAAAATCGCTGGAGTATTATACGCAGTATGATTGATGAGACATTTAAAGATACCTATGATAATTGGTGGACAGCGGTGCGCCCGGTTATACTGGACATGACCGAGTTCAAAAAACAATTTAAAGAGAAATATTGGTCTGAATCGACCCAGAACATGATTAGAAATAATTTGAGTAACGGTCGATACGAAACAAACATAGGCCAGTCTCCTACTTCATACTTTCTAGGAAAAGTATGTATGGCACGGAACTTAGAGCCCAGAATTCCCGAAGAATGTTTGGTGATACAACTATCCTACCATTATGAGGAAGGGATAAAAAATGCACGTATGTGTAGCCAAATCAAAACGATTTCAGCCATGGCCAAATTCCTTGAGAATTATGAGCACGAGAACCAATACCAAAGAAATAGGATGTTAAATTATAAATATCAGAAGTATAATAATAACGAGCCACCAACCAATTCTCATAATAATGATCACAATCGACCTACGCAGAACGTTAATGCAAATAGGACCCAAAATGAGCACGCGAATAATAATTCCAGGAATTATAATTATCGTGGCAATAATACTTATAATTACCGCGATAGTCGCAATAACAGAGGAGATGGGGACAGACGACCCAATAATTATAGGCATAACGTTAATTATATTTACTCCAGGCCTCAAGGTAATCAGCGACGGTATTACCCCAGGAGTCACCGATATGACAATCATTATGACCGGTCCCGGCGTGAAGACAACTATCCACCTGGAAGAAATTATAGGGTAGCGGAACCTAATACAGAGGACCGCTCCGAAACTGTACTAAATCAACATAATAATCCAAATGAAAATAGAGAAGAGGGGGTAAGCCCTCATTTAAACTAATAGAGGCAGTGAAAAATAATGAATACCCTTCACTGAACCGTAATCTTGGGGAACGACTTGTAAACAAAATTAATAATAATAATACCATAACTATAATTAATAATCACTAAATTCTAAAATACAATAAGAACCACTTATTATCGATTTTGAAGAGAAAACACTTGTAAATAAAAGAGAATTTTTTGAACAAGAAAATAAATAGAAAAAATGTCATTCAAAATGAAGTAAGTCTGAATTAGAATATAGTTATGAAGAAGGTATTAAGAAGAGTTGATAACAAACCCCAAAATTACAGAAGAAAGCTAGAATTATTACTAAACGTCTACAAAGAAATAGTGTGAATAATGAATAATGAAACCCCAAGATTCAGAAGAAAGCTAGAATTATTACTAAACGTCTACAAAGAAATAGTGTGAATAATGAATAATGAAACCCCAAGATTACAGAAGAAAGCTAGAATTATTACTAAACGTCTACAAAGAAATAGTGTGAATAATGAATAATGAAACCCCAAGATAAAAGTTTTTACCTCAAATCTACCTATACAAAATAATAAAAGAAAAATCATATGACCTAAAATACATACCGCATTGCCAAGTGAAAGAAACAACTTCAGTAAATGATTGATTGTAACCAATGTAATATTAAAGAAAACGAGGAAAAAAAGAATATTTATGAACATAATTCATTGAAATATAAACAGCCAAAATAATGAAATACGATAAGAAAATAATAGTTGAGCTAAGGACTGTATCTAGTCAGAAACACAATTATAATGATAATCAAACAATAACTATTTAGAAAATATTGAGATCAGAAAAACAAATGAAGAAGATACTTAGCGTTATTATCACAACAAGAAAGAAAAAACAAAAATAATTACAAATGATAACTGTCAGAATTATCATCAAAGAATGTTTAAGGAAACTAAAATGGAATCACAAAGTATGAAGGATAGTAATAAAGAAATATAAAAGCAACAAAAGAAAAAAATGTTTCCCAAATATTTATTATTAAGTAATTAAGGAGATTATTATATTTTATAGCTGACTGTAGATGAATTCCAGCAGTACTATATTAAGGTGTAGTGTGGGCAGCAGAGTATGAAGCCAAACAGTGCCTCTCTGAATTGTACCAACACACATATTAGGGATTGTTAGGGAAATTAAATATTTAAGGAATATTAGAACAGTTGCAAGAATGACCTCAGTTTCCAGAAGAGTAGGACGAAGAAAACAGAAAGAAATTAGATGACAGAAGAATAATTGAGAAATACAGTGATTACAGTAATTATAAGTAGAAGAGATGTGAACCTAAAGTATCATTGAATATTGTAGCCAACTATCAACAAATACTGTTTACAGAAATTAAAAATGATCAAGAATGTTAATTGAAATAATGAAATGTTATTAAATAAAGAATTATTAATACTAGTCTAATGAAGTTACATTGAGAATCCCATCGTCAACCATTAATATTGATATGAAGAAAAGGCATATGAAAAAGACAAGTTTATTTGACCTAAACTTCATTCAGGTAAACTAAACTTTTTTAGGAGGGGGAGCATATGTAACGCAACAGAAATGCTGTCATCCATGTTACATAAATATTATATTAACAAAATAATAAGCAAGTCAATATCTAACCCCATGATAAAACAAAAGTCTAATAATTACATTTATGATTATAGATAAAGATAAATAAGGATGCAAGGTAGAAATAACGAGAATGAACAAACTTGTAAATTAGACAATAGTTAATGATCTATGTTCAGTGAAAAGTAAATCAATATGATACTGATGAGAAGTATAAGAAGTAGAATAGTACAGAAATTGTCAAAGTAAATGACCATGAAAGTAAACAAAAATGAAACAATAATTTACCTTATAGCAATAGCAAGTAAGGATTTTGAATTAAATGATATTATTTTGTGACAACGAATGTTATGATAAAGTTTATGTTATGTTATACCAATTACTTGTTGAGTTAATGAAAGGTAATGAAACAAGAGGTATTATTCAATTACTGTTATAGAATGATGTGGGAAGCAGCTAGTTAGCATTAATAGATTTCAATTTTCTTATATGTGATCCATAGATCAAGATAAAATTGTCATTAGATATGAAAAGAATAATTGTTTATGTAAATGTTAATAGTTAAGATTTGATTATATGTATGAATTTATGTAAAAGGGCTATAGCTGTTCACCAGTTATAAACAAAGGTAGGTCCGTATACAATAAAAGGCCTAACAGCCAATAACACTATATAACTACTCATAACATAAAGGTTAGGTACGTAAGTTAATAATAATTAATGAATACGGTTCGAAGAGCTAGGAAAAAACATTAAATTAGTAATGATATATAATAAACCATCTCAATTTATACAAATTATGATAATGCCACAATGCCATGATATCGATTGATAACGTTTGATATCGAAAAAAGTAATAAATATAAAAGAAACAGGCTCATATCAAAAAACCAGCAGAATATATGTAGAAAATAATAAACCAACTATCAGTAAAGTTATATTCCGATATGATAGCAAATTAATAAGGAATAGACAAAAAATATATGAAATAAACACTATATACAAAACATGGAGAAGGAAGAAAAATAATGGGTTGCTATGGACTACAGGAAATGAAGAAGTTGTTGATTTTCAATTATTGCCTTTTATGATCTGAATGTGATGAGATTAAAAAATCTAAGAAATGTCTAATATAATCGGAATATTCTAAATTATTTGATCCTCTTATAAAACACAAAATTTTAATGATAATATTCTTGACTCTTGCCAGTACAGTTTAACCAAACGAGGCTATAGTATGATATCACAATAAAAAATAAATAACTGGGTTCTACAAGGAAGGACTTGAATTGTCCCATATCCGAAAGGAGTTGACGATATATTAAACCCAATATAAAGAGTTAACTGTATCACAACCAATAATATACACTACACTGGAACTCATAACCTTATAAATACACGGAACATCACCAATTACTTCAGACGAGAGAAGAACGTATTTGGATCCAGAAAGTGCAGAAGGAACCAGTCTGGCAGTAAATCAACCTAGGGAGCTATATTTCCGAGGTGAACAGGACAAGAATTCCATTTTATTAACATCCGAAGAAAGAAAACCGTACAACATAGTCATCCAGAACAGTGAAGTTATCAACCAACAGCCCACACGATTCGCTTCGTTCTAGTCTGGTAAATTATTATTGTATAAATCATATTAACTACACAACACTTCAAATTTGTAAATCTTGCATTCTTATCTATGTATTTTTAATCTTCCCCACAGTTACAAGAACCTTCACACCCTGAATTAAGATAATTACAAACTAAAACACATTATATAACCGAATCTAAATAAAGTATCGGACTGATCAATAATCGATTCACGCAATCTATAGCCTTTGTGTATGCCAGTTGGAACATATCTCATTCAATGTTGAAGAAGTAAACAATAAAGAACCTTTGTATAGTTGCAAAATCTTGTCATTTGGAGTATTATTTAATGAGTTGGGAATAAAAAAGTAACTGACTAAGTATAGAATAATTGGTTAAACTAAACAGTGAATTAACCTCTAAGTTTCGTTGACCCGGTACTACAGCGCTTATAGCGGAATTCTCCGACACCAAAGAGAGAGCGTTAAAATACGAAATTATACATAATTCTCTTCAAGGTATAATAGGGTTGAACGAAATTACAGAATAACACATTAATTATTTAAGTTCCAAGTACACTAACACTGATATTTTTTAGAGAGATAAATTAATATTAGTTAATTAAATCACTATATCCCACAACTCCAAATATCTCAGATATTTAAATAATTGAAGTAAATTAAAACGACCTAAGAGAGTAAAGACAGGGGAACATACCCGTTCATAGCAACGAATAGGCTTATATTGTGTGAAAATAAAGAGACACACTTATCCGGTTACGACACAAATTGACGAACTCCACAGTGGGGTTTAACCCAGTAATACCCGTTGTATAACAAATTGGCGTTTAACAACGTGAGGCGTTAGGAAAAAATAAATTCAGATAGATTATTAAAATAAGTCACAACACACTAGCATTGGTTTTATAACAAAATGGCGCTTACAACAGTGGGGCTTTCACACATCCTCAAATATAATTAAAAACCAGTAACTGCACTATTCTTTACAAAATTGGCGCTCAACCAGTGTAGGGCTTAAGTTAAGTAATTATAATTACATTCATATTACTTAACCAGAGCAGGCAACTGTGGGAGAATAAAAATGCCTGATACCAGAGGTAGATCAAAGAGGAGGGCAGAAGATACGGAGAAGGAAGAAGGTGAACAAGAACAGGAAATCGAAATAATAATAGATAGTGAAATGGAACAACAGACAGACGAAATAATGGAAACTGAAATAATTGCGGACAAGGAAAAGGGAGTAATGGAAGAAGATGCCCAAGGGGACCAACTAGATAAGCCCAACCAAAAGGAAAACTTGAGTATACAGGAAATGTTTAATCTACTATTGGAAAAATTCGATAAAACCAATGAGGAAAACAAGGAGAATTTTAGGAAACAGGAGGAAAACTCAAGGAAAACCAATGAGGAAATTAAAGAAACCTCAAAACAAATGAACAAAAAGTTCGATAGGAATAACGAAAGATTAAACCAAATTAACGAAAGGTTAGATAGGAATGATGAGGGTTTAAAACAAATGAAGGAAGACATCCTACAAATACATGAAGAAAATTTAAGGCAAATTAATGAGAAAATGGAAAATATTCACGTGACAATTAACCAAAAAGTAGGCCAAAATAATGAGGAAAGAAAATTAGAAATAGCCAAAACAAATGAAGGGTTAGAAAAAACTAACGAAACAGTAGTACAGGTTCGCGAGGAGTTACAAAATAAAATTAATGACATAAAAATTGAGAGTAAAACAATGGTCGAAGAAATCCAACAGGAAACTGTCGGAAAATATGAGCAAATTAAAAACGAAGTACATCAGGTACGGGAAGAGAATAAGGAAGGTATTACGCAAATACAGACAGACATGGGTGAACGACTCGAAAGAGTCTATGGCAATTTAAATAATATGGAAGGTCAAATTAATACCAGTAAAAATAAAATAGAGGAAATTAGTAGACGCGAACTACAGTTACAAGAAGAAGTAGATTCATGGCGGGATAGGACATGTCAACATAGTCATACGAATAACCACGATAATCGTGAGTCGATTAATTTTCGTAACTACAAGCGTAATCCGATGCAATTTTTAAAGAGGTTGGAAGAGATGATCGCAAGAAATAGAGAAAATCGCTGGAGTATTATACGCAGTATGATTGATGAGACATTTAAAGATACCTATGATAATTGGTGGACAGCGGTGCCCCCGGATATACTGGACATGACCGAGTTCAAAAAACAATTTAAAGAGAAATATTGGTCTGAATCGACCCAGAACATGATTAGAAATAATTTGAGTAACGGTCGATACGAAACAAACATAGGCCAGTCTCCTACTTCATACTTTCTAGGAAAAGTATGTATGGCACGGAACTTAGAGCCCAGAATTCCCGAAGAATGTTTGGTGATACAACTATCCTACCATTATGAGGAAGGGATAAAAAATGCACGTATGTGTAGCCAAATCAAAACGATTTCAGCCATGGCCAAATTCCTTGAGAATTATGAGCACGAGAACCAATACCAAAGAAATAGGATGTTAAATTATAAATATCAGAAGTATAATAATAACGAGCCACCAACCAATTCTCATAATAATGATCACAATCGACCTACGCAGAACGTTAATGCAAATAGGACCCAAAATGAGCACGCGAATAATAATTCCAGGAATTATAATTATCGTGGCAATAATACTTATAATTACCGCGATAGTCGCAATAACAGAGGAGATGGGGACAGACGACCCAATAATTATAGGCATAACGTTAATTATATTTACTCCAGGCCTCAAGGTAATCAGCGACGGTATTACCCCAGGAGTCACCGATATGACAATCATTATGACCGGTCCCGGCGTGAAGACAACTATCCACCTGGAAGAAATTATAGGGTAGCGGAACCTAATACAGAGGACCGCTCCGAAACTGTACTAAATCAACATAATAATCCAAATGAAAATAGAGAAGAGGGGGTAAGCCCTCATTTAAACTAATAGAGGCAGTGAAAAATAATGAATACCCTTCACTGAACCGTAATCTTGGGGAACGACTTGTAAACAAAATTAATAATAATAATACCATAACTATAATTAATAATCACTAAATTCTAAAATACAATAAGAACCACTTATTATCGATTTTGAAGAGAAAACACTTGTAAATAAAAGAGAATTTTTTGAACAAGAAAATAAATAGAAAAAATGTCATTCAAAATGAAGTAAGTCTGAATTAGAATATAGTTATGAAGAAGGTATTAAGAAGAGTTGATAACAAACCCCAAAATTACAGAAGAAAGCTAGAATTATTACTAAACGTCTACAAAGAAATAGTGTGAATAATGAATAATGAAACCCCAAGATTACAGAAGAAAGCTAGAATTATTACTAAACGTCTACAAAGAAATAGTGTGAATAATGAATAATGAAACCCCAAGATTACAGAAGAAAGCTAGAATTATTACTAAACGTCTACAAAGAAATAGTGTGAATAATGAATAATGAAACCCCAAGATAAAAGTTTTTACCTCAAATCTACCTATACAAAATAATAAAAGAAAAATCATATGACCTAAAATACATACCGCATTGCCAAGTGAAAGAAACAACTTCAGTAAATGATTGATTGTAACCAATGTAATATTAAAGAAAACGAGGAAAAAAAGAATATTTATGAACATAATTCATTGAAATATAAACAGCCAAAATAATGAAATACGATAAGAAAATAATAGTTGAGCTAAGGACTGTATCTAGTCAGAAACACAATTATAATGATAATCAAACAATAACTATTTAGAAAATATTGAGATCAGAAAAACAAATGAAGAAGATACTTAGCGTTATTATCACAACAAGAAAGAAAAAACAAAAATAATTACAAATGATAACTGTCAGAATTATCATCAAAGAATGTTTAAGGAAACTAAAATGGAATCACAAAGTATGAAGGATAGTAATAAAGAAATATAAAAGCAACAAAAGAAAAAAATGTTTCCCAAATATTTATTATTAAGTAATTAAGGAGATTAGTATATTTTATAGCTGACTGTAGATGAATTCCAGCAGTACTATATTAAGGTGTAGTGTGGGCAGCAGAGTATGAAGCCAAACAGTGCCTCTCTGAATTGTACCAACACACATATTAGGGATTGTTGGGGAAATTAAATATTTAAGGAATATTAGAACAGTTGCAAGAATGACCTCAGTTTCCAGAAGAGTAGGACGAAGAAAACAGAAAGAAATTAGATGACAGAAGAATAATTGAGAAATACAGTGATTACAGTAATTATAAGTAGAAGAGATGTGAACCTAAAGTATCATTGAATATTGTAGCCAACTATCAACAAATACTGTTTACAGAAATTAAAAATGATCAAGAATGTTAATTGAAATAATGAAATGTTATTAAATAAAGAATTATTAATACTAGTCTAATGAAGTTACATTGAGAATCCCATCGTCAACCATTAATATTGATATGAAGAAAAGGCATATGAAAAAGACAAGTTTATTTGACCTAAACTTCATTCAGGTAAACTAAACTTTTTTAGGAGGGGGAGCATATGTAACGCAACAGAAATGCTGTCATCCATGTTACATAAATATTATATTAACAAAATAATAAGCAAGTCAATATCTAACCCCATGATAAAACAAAAGTCTAATAATTACATTTATGATTATAGATAAAGATAAATAAGGATGCAAGGTAGAAATAACGAGAATGAACAAACTTGTAAATTAGACAATAGTTAATGATCTATGTTCAGTGAAAAGTAAATCAATATGATACTGATGAGAAGTATAAGAAGTAGAATAGTACAGAAATTGAGTGAAAAGTAAATCAATATGATACTGATGAGAAGTATAAGAAGTAGAATAGTACAGAAATTGTCAAAGTAAATGACCATGAAAGTAAACAAAAATGAAACAATAATTTACCTTATAGCAATAGCAAGTAAGGATTTTGAATTAAATGATATTATTTTGTGACAACGAATGTTATGATAAAGTTTATGTTATGTTATACCAATTACTTGTTGAGTTAATGAAAGGTAATGAAACAAGAGGTATTATTCAATTACTGTTATAGAATGATGTGGGAAGCAGCTAGTTAGCGTTAATAGATTTCAATTTTCTTATATGTGATCCATAGATCAAGATAAAATTGTCATTAGATATGAAAAGAATAATTGTTTATGTAAATGTTAATAGTTAAGATTTGATTATATGTATGAATTTATGTAAAAGGGCTATAGCTGTTCACCAGTTATAAACAAAGGTAGGTCCGTATACAATAAAAGGCCTAACAGCCAATAACACTATATAACTACTCATAACATAAAGGTTAGGTACGTAAGTTAATAATAATTAATGAATACGGTTCGAAGAGCTAGGAAAAAACATTAAATTAGTAATGATATATAATAAACCATCTCAATTTATACAAATTATGATAATGCCACAATGCCATGATATCGATTGATAACGTTTGATATCGAAAAAAGTAATAAATATAAAAGAAACAGACTCATATCAAAAAACCAGCAGAATATATGTAGAAAATAATAAACCAACTATCAGTAAAGTTATATTCCGATATGATAGCAAATTAATAAGGAATAGACAAAAAATATATGAAATAAACACTATATACAAAACATGGAGAAGGAAGAAAAATAATGGGTTGCTATGGACTACAGGAAATGAAGAAGTTGTTGATTTTCAATTATTGCCTTTTATGATCTGAATGTGATGAGATTAAAAAATCTAAGAAATGTCTAATATAATCGGAATATTCTAAATTATTTGATCCTCTTATAAAACACAAAATTTTAATGATAATATTCTTGACTCTTGCCAGTACAGTTTAACCAAACGAGGCTATAGTATGATATCACAATAAAAAATAAATAACTGGGTTCTACAAGGAAGGACTTGAATTGTCCCATATCCGAAAGGAGTTGACGATATATTAAACCCAATATAAAGAGTTAACTGTATCACAACCAATAATATACACTACACTGGAACTCATAACCTGATAAATACACGGAACATCACCAATTACTTCAGACGAGAGAAGAACGTATTTGGATCCAGAAAGTGCAGAAGGAACCAGTCTGGCAGTAAATCAACCTAGGGAGCTATATTTCCGAGGTGAACAGGACAAGAATTCCATTTTATTAACATCCGAAGAAAGAAAACCGTACAACATAGTCATCCAGAACAGTGAAGTTATCAACCAACAGCCCACACGATTCGCTTCGTTCTAGTCTGGTAAATTATTATTGTATAAATCATATTAACTACACAACACTTCAAATTTGTAAATCTTGCATTCTTATCTATGTATTTTTAATCTTCCCCACAGTTACAAGAACCTTCACACCCTGAATTAAGATAATTACAAACTAAAACACATTATATAACCGAATCTAAATAAAGTATCGGACTGATCAATAATCGATTCACGCAATCTATAGCCTTTGTGTATGCCAGTTGGAACATATCTCATTCAATGTTGAAGAAGTAAACAATAAAGAACCTTTGTATAGTTGCAAAATCTTGTCATTTGGAGTATTATTTAATGAGTTGGGAATAAAAAAGTAACTGACTAAGTATAGAATAATTGGTTAAACTAAACAGTGAATTAACCTCTAAGTTTCGTTGACCCGGGTACTACAGCGCTTATAGCGGAATTCTCCGACACCAAAGAGAGAGCGTTAAAATACGAAATTATACATAATTCTCTTCAAGGTATAATAGGGTTGAACGAAATTACAGAATAACACATTAATTATTTAAGTTCCAAGTACACTAACACTGATATTTTTTAGAGAGATAAATTAATATTAGTTAATTAAATCACTATATCCCACAACTCCAAATATCTCAGATATTTAAATAATTGAAGTAAATTAAAACGACCTAAGAGAGTAAAGACAGGGGAACATACCCGTTCATAGCAACGAATAGGCTTATATTGTGTGAAAATAAAGAGACACACTTATCCGGTTACGACACAAATTGACGAACTCCACAGTGGGGTTTAACCCAGTAATACCCGTTGTATAACAAATTGGCGTTTAACAACGTGAGGCGTTAGGAAAAAATAAATTCAGATAGATTATTAAAATAAGTCACAACACACTAGCATTGGTTTTATAACAAAATGGCGCTTACAACAGTGGGGCTTTCACACATCCTCAAATATAATTAAAAACCAGTAACTGCACTATTCTTTACAAAATTGGCGCTCAACCAGTGTAGGGCTTAAGTTAAGTAATTATAATTACATTCATATTACTTAACCAGAGCAGGCAACTGTGGGAGAATAAAAATGCCTGATACCAGAGGTAGATCAAAGAGGAGGGCAGAAGATACGGAGAAGGAAGAAGGTGAACAAGAACAGGAAATCGAAATAATAATAGATAGTGAAATGGAACAACAGACAGACGAAATAATGGAAACTGAAATAATTGCGGACAAGGAAAAGGGAGTAATGGAAGAAGATGCCCAAGGGGACCAACTAGATAAGCCCAACCAAAAGGAAAACTTGAGTATACAGGAAATGTTTAATCTACTATTGGAAAAATTCGATAAAACCAATGAGGAAAACAAGGAGAATTTTAGGAAACAGGAGGAAAACTCAAGGAAAACCAATGAGGAAATTAAAGAAACCTCAAAACAAATGAACGAAAAGTTCGATAGGAATAACGAAAGATTAAACCAAATTAACGAAAGGTTAGATAGGAATGATGAGGGTTTAAAACAAATGAAGGAAGACATCCTACAAATACATGAAGAAAATTTAAGGCAAATTAATGAGAAAATGGAAAATATTCACGTGACAATTAACCAAAAAGTAGGCCAAAATAATGAGGAAAGAAAATTAGAAATAGCCAAAACAAATGAAGGGTTAGAAAAAACTAACGAAACAGTAGTACAGGTTCGCGAGGAGTTACAAAATAAAATTAATGACATAAAAATTGAGAGTAAAACAATGGTCGAAGAAATCCAACAGGAAACTGTCGGAAAATATGAGCAAATTAAAAACGAAGTACATCAGGTACGGGAAGAGAATAAGGAAGGTATTACGCAAATACAGACAGACATGGGTGAACGACTCGAAAGAGTCTATGGCAATTTAAATAATATGGAAGGTCAAATTAATACCAGTAAAAATAAAATAGAGGAAATTAGTAGACGCGAACTACAGTTACAAGAAGAAGTAGATTCATGGCGGGATAGGACATGTCAACATAGTCATACGAATAACCACGATAATCGTGAGTCGATTAATTTTCGTAACTACAAGCGTAATCCGATGGAATTTTTAAAGAGGTTGGAAGAGATGATCGCAAGAAATAGAGAAAATCGCTGGAGTATTATACGCAGTATGATTGATGAGACATTTAAAGATACCTATGATAATTGGTGGACAGCGGTGCCCCCGGATATACTGGACATGACCGAGTTCAAAAAACAATTTAAAGAGAAATATTGGTCTGAATCGACCCAGAACATGATTAGAAATAATTTGAGTAACGGTCGATACGAAACAAACATAGGCCAGTCTCCTACTTCATACTTTCTAGGAAAAGTATGTATGGCACGGAACTTAGAGCCCAGAATTCCCGAAGAATGTTTGGTGATACAACTATCCTACCATTATGAGGAAGGGATAAAAAATGCACGTATGTGTAGCCAAATCAAAACGATTTCAGCCATGGCCAAATTCCTTGAGAATTATGAGCACGAGAACCAATACCAAAGAAATAGGATGTTAAATTATAAATATCAGAAGTATAATAATAACGAGCCACCAACCAATTCTCATAATAATGATCACAATCGACCTACGCAGAACGTTAATGCAAATAGGACCCAAAATGAGCACGCGAATAATAATTCCAGGAATTATAATTATCGTGGCAATAATACTTATAATTACCGCGATAGTCGCAATAACAGAGGAGATGGGGACAGACGACCCAATAATTATAGGCATAACGTTAATTATATTTACTCCAGGCCTCAAGGTAATCAGCGACGGTATTACCCCAGGAGTCACCGATATGACAATCATTATGACCGGTCCCGGCGTGAAGACAACTATCCACCTGGAAGAAATTATAGGGTAGCGGAACCTAATACAGAGGACCGCTCCGAAACTGTACTAAATCAACATAATAATCCAAATGAAAATAGAGAAGAGGGGGTAAGCCCTCATTTAAACTAATAGAGGCAGTGAAAAATAATGAATACCCTTCACTGAACCGTAATCTTGGGGAACGACTTGTAAACAAAATTAATAATAATAATACCATAACTATAATTAATAATCACTAAATTCTAAAATACAATAAGAACCACTTATTATCGATTTTGAAGAGAAAACACTTGTAAATAAAAGAGAATTTTTTGAACAAGAAAATAAATAGAAAAAATGTCATTCAAAATGAAGTAAGTCTGAATTAGAATATAGTTATGAAGAAGGTATTAAGAAGAGTTGATAACAAACCCCAAAATTACAGAAGAAAGCTAGAATTATTACTAAACGTCTACAAAGAAATAGTGTGAATAATGAATAATGAAACCCCAAGATTACAGAAGAAAGCTAGAATTATTACTAAACGTCTACAAAGAAATAGTGTGAATAATGAATAATGAAACCCCAAGATAAAAGTTTTTACCTCAAATCTACCTATACAAAATAATAAAAGAAAAATCATATGACCTAAAATACATACCGCATTGCCAAGTGAAAGAAACAACTTCAGTAAATGATTGATTGTAACCAATGTAATATTAAAGAAAACGAGGAAAAAAAGAATATTTATGAACATAATTCATTGAAATATAAACAGCCAAAATAATGAAATACGATAAGAAAATAATAGTTGAGCTAAGGACTGTATCTAGTCAGAAACACAATTATAATGATAATCAAACAATAACTATTTAGAAAATATTGAGATCAGAAAAACAAATGAAGAAGATACTTAGCGTTATTATCACAACAAGAAAGAAAAAACAAAAATAATTACAAATGATAACTGTCAGAATTATCATCAAAGAATGTTTAAGGAAACTAAAATGGAATCACAAAGTATGAAGGATAGTAATAAAGAAATATAAAAGCAACAAAAGAAAAAAATGTTTCCCAAATATTTATTATTAAGTAATTAAGGAGATTATTATATTTTATAGCTGACTGTAGATGAATTCCAGCAGTACTATATTAAGGTGTAGTGTGGGCAGCAGAGTATGAAGCCAAACAGTGCCTCTCTGAATTGTACCAACACACATATTAGGGATTGTTAGGGAAATTAAATATTTAAGGAATATTAGAACAGTTGCAAGAATGACCTCAGTTTCCAGAAGAGTAGGACGAAGAAAACAGAAAGAAATTAGATGACAGAAGAATAATTGAGAAATACAGTGATTACAGTAATTATAAGTAGAAGAGATGTGAACCTAAAGTATCATTGAATATTGTAGCCAACTATCAACAAATACTGTTTACAGAAATTAAAAATGATCAAGAATGTTAATTGAAATAATGAAATGTTATTAAATAAAGAATTATTAATACTAGTCTAATGAAGTTACATTGAGAATCCCATCGTCAACCATTAATATTGATATGAAGAAAAGGCATATGAAAAAGACAAGTTTATTTGACCTAAACTTCATTCAGGTAAACTAAACTTTTTTAGGAGGGGGAGCATATGTAACGCAACAGAAATGCTGTCATCCATGTTACATAAATATTATATTAACAAAATAATAAGCAAGTCAATATCTAACCCCATGATAAAACAAAAGTCTAATAATTACATTTATGATTATAGATAAAGATAAATAAGGATGCAAGGTAGAAATAACGAGAATGAACAAACTTGTAAATTAGACAATAGTTAATGATCTATGTTCAGTGAAAAGTAAATCAATATGATACTGATGAGAAGTATAAGAAGTAGAATAGTACAGAAATTGTCAAAGTAAATGACCATGAAAGTAAACAAAAATGAAACAATAATTTACCTTATAGCAATAGCAAGTAAGGATTTTGAATTAAATGATATTATTTTGTGACAACGAATGTTATGATAAAGTTTATGTTATGTTATACCAATTACTTGTTGAGTTAATGAAAGGTAATGAAACAAGAGGTATTATTCAATTACTGTTATAGAATGATGTGGGAAGCAGCTAGTTAGCATTAATAGATTTCAATTTTCTTATATGTGATCCATAGATCAAGATAAAATTGTCATTAGATATGAAAAGAATAATTGTTTATGTAAATGTTAATAGTTAAGATTTGATTATATGTATGAATTTATGTAAAAGGGCTATAGCTGTTCACCAGTTATAAACAAAGGTAGGTCCGTATACAATAAAAGGCCTAACAGCCAATAACACTATATAACTACTCATAACATAAAGGTTAGGTACGTAAGTTAATAATAATTAATGAATACGGTTCGAAGAGCTAGGAAAAAACATTAAATTAGTAATGATATATAATAAACCATCTCAATTTATACAAATTATGATAATGCCACAATGCCATGATATCGATTGATAACGTTTGATATCGAAAAAAGTAATAAATATAAAAGAAACAGGCTCATATCAAAAAACCAGCAGAATATATGTAGAAAATAATAAACCAACTATCAGTAAAGTTATATTCCGATATGATAGCAAATTAATAAGGAATAGACAAAAAATATATGAAATAAACACTATATACAAAACATGGAGAAGGAAGAAAAATAATGGGTTGCTATGGACTACAGGAAATGAAGAAGTTGTTGATTTTCAATTATTGCCTTTTATGATCTGAATGTGATGAGATTAAAAAATCTAAGAAATGTCTAATATAATCGGAATATTCTAAATTATTTGATCCTCTTATAAAACACAAAATTTTAATGATAATATTCTTGACTCTTGCCAGTACAGTTTAACCAAACGAGGCTATAGTATGATATCACAATAAAAAATAAATAACTGGGTTCTACAAGGAAGGACTTGAATTGTCCCATATCCGAAAGGAGTTGACGATATATTAAACCCAATATAAAGAGTTAACTGTATCACAACCAATAATATACACTACACTGGAACTCATAACCTTATAAATACACGGAACATCACCAATTACTTCAGACGAGAGAAGAACGTATTTGGATCCAGAAAGTGCAGAAGGAACCAGTCTGGCAGTAAATCAACCTAGGGAGCTATATTTCCGAGGTGAACAGGACAAGAATTCCATTTTATTAACATCCGAAGAAAGAAAACCGTACAACATAGTCATCCAGAACAGTGAAGTTATCAACCAACAGCCCACACGATTCGCTTCGTTCTAGTCTGGTAAATTATTATTGTATAAATCATATTAACTACACAACACTTCAAATTTGTAAATCTTGCATTCTTATCTATGTATTTTTAATCTTCCCCACAGTTACAAGAACCTTCACACCCTGAATTAAGATAATTACAAACTAAAACACATTATATAACCGAATCTAAATAAAGTATCGGACTGATCAATAATCGATTCACGCAATCTATAGCCTTTGTGTATCCCACTTGGAACATATCTCATTCAATGTTGAAGAAGTAAACAATAAAGAACCTTTGTATAGTTGCAAAATCTTGTCATTTGGAGTATTATTTAATGAGTTGGGAATAAAAAAGTAACTGACTAAGTATAGAATAATTGGTTAAACTAAACAGTGAATTAACCTCTAAGTTTCGTTGACCCGGTACTACAGCGCTTATAGCGGAATTCTCCGACACCAAAGAGAGAGCGTTAAAATACGAAATTATACATAATTCTCTTCAAGGTATAATAGGGTTGAACGAAATTACAGAATAACACATTAATTATTTAAGTTCCAAGTACACTAACACTGATATTTTTTAGAGAGATAAATTAATATTAGTTAATTAAATCACTATATCCCACAACTCCAAATATCTCAGATATTTAAATAATTGAAGTAAATTAAAACGACCTAAGAGAGTAAAGACAGGGGAACATACCCGTTCATAGCAACGAATAGGCTTATATTGTGTGAAAATAAAGAGACACACTTATCCGGTTACGACACAAATTGACGAACTCCACAGTGGGGTTTAACCCAGTAATACCCGTTGTATAACAAATTGGTGTTTAACAACGTGAGGCGTTAGGAAAAAATAAATTCAGATAGATTATTAAAATAAGTCACAACACACTAGCATTGGTTTTATAACAAAATGGCGCTTACAACAGTGGGGCTTTCACACATCCTCAAATATAATTAAAAACCAGTAACTGCACTATTCTTTACAAAATTGGCGCTCAACCAGTGTAGGGCTTAAGTTAAGTAATTATAATTACATTCATATTACTTAACCAGAGCAGGCAACTGTGGGAGAATAAAAATGCCTGATACCAGAGGTAGATCAAAGAGGAGGGCAGAAGATACGGAGAAGGAAGAAGGTGAACAAGAACAGGAAATCGAAATAATAATAGATAGTGAAATGGAACAACAGACAGACGAAATAATGGAAACTGAAATAATTGCGGACAAGGAAAAGGGAGTAATGGAAGAAGATGCCCAAGGGGACCAACTAGATAAGCCCAACCAAAAGGAAAACTTGAGTATACAGGAAATGTTTAATCTACTATTGGAAAAATTCGATAAAACCAATGAGGAAAACAAGGAGAATTTTAGGAAACAGGAGGAAAACTCAAGGAAAACCAATGAGGAAATTAAAGAAACCTCAAAACAAATGAACGAAAAGTTCGATAGGAATAACGAAAGATTAAACCAAATTAACGAAAGGTTAGATAGGAATGATGAGGGTTTAAAACAAATGAAGGAAGACATCCTACAAATACATGAAGAAAATTTAAGGCAAATTAATGAGAAAATGGAAAATATTCACGTGACAATTAACCAAAAAGTAGGCCAAAATAATGAGGAAAGAAAATTAGAAATAGCCAAAACAAATGAAGGGTTAGAAAAAACTAACGAAACAGTAGTACAGGTTCGCGAGGAGTTACAAAATAAAATTAATGACATAAAAATTGAGAGTAAAACAATGGTCGAAGAAATCCAACAGGAAACTGTCGGAAAATATGAGCAAATTAAAAACGAAGTACATCAGGTACGGGAAGAGAATAAGGAAGGTATTACGCAAATACAGACAGACATGGGTGAACGACTCGAAAGAGTCTATGGCAATTTAAATAATATGGAAGGTCAAATTAATACCAGTAAAAATAAAATAGAGGAAATTAGTAGACGCGAACTACAGTTACAAGAAGAAGTAGATTCATGGCGGGATAGGACATGTCAACATAGTCATACGAATAACCACGATAATCGTGAGTCGATTAATTTTCGTAACTACAAGCGTAATCCGATGGAATTTTTAAAGAGGTTGGAAGAGATGATCGCAAGAAATAGAGAAAATCGCTGGAGTATTATACGCAGTATGATTGATGAGACATTTAAAGATACCTATGATAATTGGTGGACAGCGGTGCCCCCGGATATACTGGACATGACCGAGTTCAAAAAACAATTTAAAGAGAAATATTGGTCTGAATCGACCCAGAACATGATTAGAAATAATTTGAGTAACGGTCGATACGAAACAAACATAGGCCAGTCTCCTACTTCATACTTTCTAGGAAAAGTATGTATGGCACGGAACTTAGAGCCCAGAATTCCCGAAGAATGTTTGGTGATACAACTATCCTACCATTATGAGGAAGGGATAAAAAATGCACGTATGTGTAGCCAAATCAAAACGATTTCAGCCATGGCCAAATTCCTTGAGAATTATGAGCACGAGAACCAATACCAAAGAAACAGGATGTTAAATTATAAATATCAGAAGTATAATAATAACGAGCCACCAACCAATTCTCATAATAATGATCACAATCGACCTACGCAGAACGTTAATGCAAATAGGACCCAAAATGAGCACGCGAATAATAATTCCAGGAATTATAATTATCGTGGCAATAATACTTATAATTACCGCGATAGTCGCAATAACAGAGGAGATGGGGACAGACGACCCAATAATTATAGGCATAACGTTAATTATATTTACTCCAGGCCTCAAGGTAATCAGCGACGGTATTACCCCAGGAGTCACCGATATGACAATCATTATGACCGGTCCCGGCGTGAAGACAACTATCCACCTGGAAGAAATTATAGGGTAGCGGAACCTAATACAGAGGACCGCTCCGAAACTGTACTAAATCAACATAATAATCCAAATGAAAATAGAGAAGAGGGGGTAAGCCCTCATTTAAACTAATAGAGGCAGTGAAAAATAATGAATACCCTTCACTGAACCGTAATCTTGGGGAACGACTTGTAAACAAAATTAATAATAATAATACCATAACTATAATTAATAATCACTAAATTCTAAAATACAATAAGAACCACTTATTATCGATTTTGAAGAGAAAACACTTGTAAATAAAAGAGAATTTTTTGAACAAGAAAATAAATAGAAAAAATGTCATTCAAAATGAAGTAAGTCTGAATTAGAATATAGTTATGAAGAAGGTATTAAGAAGAGTTGATAACAAACCCCAAAATTACAGAAGAAAGCTAGAATTATTACTAAACGTCTACAAAGAAATAGTGTGAATAATGAATAATGAAACCCCAAGATTACAGAAGAAAGCTAGAATTATTACTAAACGTCTACAAAGAAATAGTGTGAATAATGAATAATGAAACCCCAAGATAAAAGTTTTTACCTCAAATCTACCTATACAAAATAATAAAAGAAAAATCATATGACCTAAAATACATACCGCATTGCCAAGTGAAAGAAACAACTTCAGTAAATGATTGATTGTAACCAATGTAATATTAAAGAAAACGAGGAAAAAAAGAATATTTATGAACATAATTCATTGAAATATAAACAGCCAAAATAATGAAATACGATAAGAAAATAATAGTTGAGCTAAGGACTGTATCTAGTCAGAAACACAATTATAATGATAATCAAACAATAACTATTTAGAAAATATTGAGATCAGAAAAACAAATGAAGAAGATACTTAGCGTTATTATCACAACAAGAAAGAAAAAACAAAAATAATTACAAATGATAACTGTCAGAATTATCATCAAAGAATGTTTAAGGAAACTAAAATGGAATCACAAAGTATGAAGGATAGTAATAAAGAAATATAAAAGCAACAAAAGAAAAAAATGTTTCCCAAATATTTATTATTAAGTAATTAAGGAGATTATTATATTTTATAGCTGACTGTAGATGAATTCCAGCAGTACTATATTAAGGTGTAGTGTGGGCAGCAGAGTATGAAGCCAAACAGTGCCTCTCTGAACTGTACCAACACACATATTAGGGATTGTTAGGGAAATTAAATATTTAAGGAATATTAGAACATTTGCAAGAATGACCTCAGTTTCCAGAAGAGTAGGACGAAGAAAACAGAAAGAAATTAGATCACAGAAGAATAATTGAGAAATACAGTGATTACAGTAATTATAAGTAGAAGAGATGTGAACCTAAAGTATCATTGAATATTGTAGCCAACTATCAACAAATACTGTTTACAGAAATTAAAAATGATCAAGAATGTTAATTGAAATAATGAAATGTTATTAAATAAAGAATTATTAATACTAGTCTAATGAAGTTACATTGAGAATCCCATCGTCAACCATTAATATTGATATGAAGAAAAGGCATATGAAAAAGACAAGTTTATTTGACCTAAACTTCATTCAGGTAAACTAAACTTTTTTAGGAGGGGGAGCATATGTAACGCAACAGAAATGCTGTCATCCATGTTACATAAATATTATATTAACAAAATAATAAGCAAGTCAATATCTAACCCCATGATAAAACAAAAGTCTAATAATTACATTTATGATTATAGATAAAGATAAATAAGGATGCAAGGTAGAAATAACGAGAATGAACAAACTTGTAAATTAGACAATAGTTAATGATCTATGTTCAGTGAAAAGTAAATCAATATGATACTGATGAGAAGTGTAAGAAGTAGAATAGTACAGAAATTGTCAAAGTAAATGACCATGAAAGTAAACAAAAATGAAACAATAATTTACCTTATAGCAATAGCAAGTAAGGATTTTGAATTAAATGATATTATTTTGTGACAACGAATGTTATGATAAAGTTTATGTTATGTTATACCAATTACTTGTTGAGTTAATGAAAGGTAATGAAACAAGAGGTATTATTCAATTACTGTTATAGAATGATGTGGGAAGCAGCTAGTTAGCGTTAATAGATTTCAATTTTCTTATATGTGATCCATAGATCAAGATAAAATTGTCATTAGATATGAAAAGAATAATTGTTTATGTAAATGTTAATAGTTAAGATTTGATTATATGTATGAATTTATGTAAAAGGGCTATAGTTGTTCACCAGTTATAAACAAAGGTAGGTCCGTATACAATAAAAGGCCTAACAGCCAATAACACTATATAACTACTCATAACATAAAGGTTAGGTACATAAGTTAATAATAATTAATGAATACGATTCGAAGAGCTAGGAAAAAACATTAAATTAGTAATGATATATAATAAACCATCTCAATTTATACAAATTATGATAATGCCACAATGCCATGATATCGATTGATAACGTTTGATATCGAAAAAAGTAATAAATATAAAAGAAACAGGCTCATATCAAAAAACCAGCAGAATATATGTAGAAAATAATAAACCAACTATCAGTAAAGTTATATTCCGATATGATAGCAAATTAATAAGGAATAGACAAAAAATATATGAAATAAACACTATATACAAAACATGGAGAAGGAAGAAAAATAATGGGTTGCTATGGACTACAGGAAATTAAGAAGTTGTTGATTTTCAATTATTGCCTTTTATGATCTGAATGTGATGAGATTAAAAAATCTAAGAAATGTCTAATATAATCGGAATATTCTAAATTATTTGATCCTCTTATAAAACACAAAATTTTAATGATAATATTCTTGACTCTTGCCAGTACAGTTTAACCAAACGAGGCTATAGTATGATATCACAATAAAAAATAAATAACTGGGTTCTACAAGGAAGGACTTGAATTGTCCCATATCCGAGAGGAGTTGATGATATATTAAACCCAATATAAAGAGTTAACTGTATCACAACCAATAATATACACTACACTGGAACTCATAACCTTATAAATACACGGAACATCACCAATTACTTCAGACGAGAGAAGAACGTATTTGGATCCAGAAATTGCAGAAGGAACCAGTCTGGCAGTAAATCAACCTAGGGAGCTATATTTCCGAGGTGAACAGGACAAGAATTCCATTTTATTAACATCCGAAGAAAGAAAACCGTACAACATAGTCATCCAGAACAGTGAAGTTATCAACCAACAGCCCACACGATTCGCTTCGTTCTAGTCTGGTAAATTATTATTGTATAAATCATATTAACTACACAACACTTCAAATTTGTAAATCTTGCATTCTTATCTATGTATTTTTAATCTTCCCCACAGTTACAAGAACCTTCACACCCTGAATTAAGATAATTACAAACTAAAACACATTATATAACCGAATCTAAATAAAGTATCGGACTGATCAATAATCGATTCACGCAATCTATAGCCTTTGTGTATCCCAGTTGGAACATATCTCATTCAATGTTGAAGAAGTAAACAATAAAGAACCTTTGTATAGTTGCAAAATCTTGTCATTTGGAGTATTATTTAATGAGTTGGGAATAAAAAAGTAACTGACTAAGTATAGAATAATTGGTTAAACTAAACAGTGAATTAACCTCTAAGTTTCGTTGACCCGGTACTACAGCGCTTATAGCGGAATTCTCTGACACCAAAGAGAGAGCGTTGAAATACGAAATTATACATAATTCTCTTCAAGGTATAATAGGGTTGAACGAAATTACAGAATAACACATTAATTATTTAAGTTCCAAGTACACTAACACTGATATTTTTTAGAGAGATAAGTTAATATTAGTTAATTAAATCACTATATCCCACAACTCCAAATATCTCAGATATTTAAATAATTGAAGTAAATTAAAACGACCTAAGAGAGTAAAGACAGGGGAACATACCCGTTCATAGCAACGAATAGGCTTATATTGTGTGAAAATAACGAGACACACTTATCCGGTTATGACATAAATTGACGAACTCCACAATGGGGTTTAAACCGTACGTGCTCGTCTCATTACAATATATATATATATATATATATATATATATATATATAGGAATAATATAACTAACATTATAATCCTGATGAGATCAAATAATAAGTTCATTTATTTAGGAATAACATTAGCATTTATAATTAAAGTTCCATTATTTATATTTCATTTTTGATTACCAAAAGCTCATGTTGAAGCGCCTGTTTCTGGTTCTATGATTTTGGCTGGAATTCTTTTAAAATTAGGAACTTATGGTTTAATTCGTGTAATATATATTATACCAATAATGTTCACTAATTATGGATTTATTTGAATTTCTATTTCATTAATAGGAGGAATTATAATTTGATTATCTTGCATGATGCAAATTGATATAAAATCTATAATTGCATATTCTTCTGTAGCTCATATAAGTTTAGTTATTGGGGGAATTATGACAATAAATATGCGAGGTATGATGGGATCATATTTTATAATAATTGGGTATGGCTTATGTTCTTCTGCTTTGTTTTGCTTGGCAAATATTTCCTATGAACATTCAGGAAGACGTAGAATCTTAATCAATAAAGGAATATTGAGATTTATACCTTCAATAACTCTTATATGATTCTTAATATCTGCTAGAAACATTTCATGCCCCCCAACAATTAGTCTAGCAGGAGAGATTATAATTTTAAATAGATTAATGTCTTGAAATTCATTATGTATAATTTTTCTATCTTTTTCTTCATTTTTATCAGCTTGTTATAGCTTATATTTATACTCTCACACTCAGCATGGAATGATTTTCTCAGGCTGTTACTCATTTAATTCTGGAAATGTACGTGAATTTTTCTTAATTATAATACATTGAATCCCTTTAAATCTAATTATTTTTCAATTAACATTATTAATTTAAATTCAATTAGTTTAAAATAAAACATTAAATTGTGGATTTAAAAATATAAATTTATATTGGATCATTACTAAAAATAAACTTAATATATATATTTTCTTAGTTTTACTAATTATAAGATTAATGATATTAATTTTATCAATAAATATAATTATTTTTGATTACATAATTATGATAGAATGAATAATTATTACAGTTAACTCGTGTAATATTTATATAACATTAATTTTTGATTTTGTATCAACTTTATTTCTTTCAACAGTTATGTTTATTTCATCAATGGTTATATTATATAGAGGTGTATACATAATAAGTGATAAAAATATTAATCGATTTATTTATATTATTATAATATTTGTAATATCAATAATATTATTAATTATTAGACCTAATATAGTAAGAATTCTCATTGGGTGAGATGGGCTAGGATTAGTGTCATATTGTTTAGTTATCTATTATCAAAACTTAAATTCTAGAAATGCTGGAATATTAACAGCACTGATAAATCGAATTGGAGATGTTATAATTCTTTTATTAATTGCATGAATAATAAATTTTGGGTCTTGAAACTTTATATATTTTATTGATAAAATAATAACAAGTCCAATAATTACATTAATTATTATTGCAGGATTCACAAAAAGAGCTCAAATTCCATTTTCTTCATGACTTCCAGCAGCTATGGCTGCTCCAACTCCACTATCGGCTCTTGTCCATTCATCAACGTTAGTTACTGCAGGGGTATATTTAATCATTCGATTTAGAAAATTAGTTATATCATTTAATTTAGTTCAAATATTTTTAATGTTATCAGTATTAACAATAATTATATCAGGACTAGCCACAAATTTTGAATTTGACTTAAAAAAAAATTATTGCATTATCAACTTTGAGACAATTAGGAATTATAATATCAATTTTAATGTTTGGTTATCCAATATTATCTTTTTTTCATCTTATTATTCATGCTTTATTTAGGGCATCACTTTTTTTATGTGCTGGGGTGCTAATTCATAGATTAAGTAATAATCAAGATATTCGTATAATAGATTGTATAAGTTATAGTATACCAATAACTAGAACATTCATAAATATTGCTAATTTGTCATTATGTGGGGTACCTTTCATAAGAGGTTTCTATTCAAAAGATTTAATTATAGAAATAATATGTTCCAGAAACATTAATTCATTAATTTTATTACTAATATATATAGGAATTGGACTAACATCTTTTTATTCTGCCCGACTAACATATTTTTCAATAAATATAAACTTCAGTTACTACAATTTCAGCTCACAAAATGAATCATTTAATAATATATTAAAAAGAATTATAAGTTTATCTATTTACTCAATTTTGTCAGGATCCATATTTAGATGAATTATGTTTAACAACTCCATAAGAATCATTCTTCCCGCTGAAGGGAAGGTAATAGCAATAACCTTATCTTTCTTAGGATTATTAATTGGATATGAAATATCTATATTTTCATTTACAATAAAAAAATTTACGGGAGAGTTTATAAGTTCCATATGATTTTTAAAACAATTATCAACAATTCAAAAATTGCTGAAAAGGGCTTGGGAAAGTGCAGATGGACGAGACATGGTCATGCAGTTGATAGTTCCCCGAAGTAAAGTCCAGTCTGTTTTGAAGGAGATGCATGATGGAACATCTGGAGGCCATCTTGGCGTTAACAAAACCCTTGACAAAATACGGAAGCGATTCTATTGGCTTCATCTTCACCACGACGTAAAGGAATGGGTTCGGACATGTGATGCAAGCAAGGGCCCACAAACCAGAAGCAGGGGAAAAATGAGACAGTATAACGTTGGACTGCCTTTCGAGAGAATTGCCATAGACATTGCTGGACCATTCCCAGTTGACGACGACAACGGAAACTGGTACATCATGGTTATAGCTGACTAATTTACTAAGCGGGTGGAAGCCTACACAATTCCAAATCAGGAGGTTACCACTGTGGCAAAGGAGTTAGTTCACAACTTCTGTTGCCGTTATGGAGCCCCTATGGAAATCCATACGGTCAAGGGAGAAATTTCGAATCAGGCGTGTTTAAAGAATTATGCAGTCTACTTGGAATTCGAAAGACCAGGACAACACCTCTGCATCCTCAGTCGGACGTGATGGTTGAGAGATTCAATAGGACACTTGAGCAGCATCTTTCGAAGGTTGTTGACGAGAACCAAACAGACTGGGACCAACGTATACCACTATTCCTCATGGCGTACTGATCATCAGTACATGACACAACCGGCATGACTCCAGCAAAATTGGTGTTTGGGCGAGAGATTCGTCTTCTTGGGGACTTGATGTTCGGAGCACCTGAGACTCAGTCCCAAGAGCCACAGAACTATTCCTCACAATTAGAAAACCAACCGCGAGAAATGAATCACTTAATAAGAGGACAGTTGAAGATTGCCAGTGATAAAATGAAAACTCGGTATGACATTCGCAGCAATAGTGTGGGTTTCCAAGAAGGATATCAGGTTTGGTTGTTCAACCCAAAGCGCCATCATGGTCGCTCACCTAAGTTGCAAACTAACTGGGAAGGACCCTATACTGTGAAAAAAAAGAATCAACGATGTTGTTTGTCAGATTCAACAGGAAGGACAGCGAAAGTTCAAGGTCGTCCACCTAGATCGCCTAGCTAAGTATTACTTCAGAGACGGTTTGCCAGTTCGGGACGAACAGGCTTAAGGAGGGGGCAGTGTTACGACATCACAGAACAATCTACGTGTTTATCGAATGTTCCAGAGGGATCCAGAATGTAACGCGTGTGGCGTACATGCTTGTCGACGCATTTGCTAGACGGTGCGAGAATTTGCGCGGGCGGTGTCACTGTGTCAAGGGTGCAAGCAATTACATCATAGTTTAGAGGTAATATGTAGTTTGTGGAATCATATAGATTTTCGGCAGACTATAAATACCAGTACTCAACGACGTTCAGTTCAGTATTAGTCGCGATTAATTATATACAGTGCGGTTCGAGAGTTATTATCTTGCAAAATTACTGTGTGCATTCAAGTGGTTATTAGTTAAGTGTTGTGTTTTATAATCGGACGGTATATTGTAATACAATTGTGTTTGAATATTAGTTGACATTTATTTACGTGTGAAGAATTTTTATTTGATTTGTTATAAGAGACTGTGTTGTTAATTACGAACTGTTTAACTGTGAAAATTAAAGCTGGTGATTAGTGACTTAATTGGTGTCTTGTAATTTTTTTCCACTGTACCTAAGACGATCAAGTAGACTGTCGTAACAATATAAATTTGATATAAAATATAATTCACATGCTAAGCACTTAAATTCTTTAGGCACACACTTTTGCTATTAGAATGATGTTCTTTCGAAAACATTTTTTATCAAAATTTTAAATGTTAAATTATTTGTTAAATTGTTACTTGTCAGTAATTCCTTAATGTTTGTCAGGCACCCACATAAAAATAAATTTAATTTTATGGTACAGTATATTAATACAAGGTTTATAATAATTGCAAGTTATTTAAATGGTGATTATTACACACTGTCATTACATGCACATTTCTAAAAAAAGGGCATACATTATATAAATTTTCAGATCTGTTTCTAAACAAAACTATTTTAATGTTTTAAATTCAACTTAATTATTTCATTTCACGATATTCTCTCATCTCTACAAATTTAATTTTATATGTGACATAGTGTTTGAACGTAACTCAAATAAGTTCAAATCCCATGGCCTAGTTGGGTATTAGAGATATATTAAGCACACAAGCACGCACGCATACAATATAATGTTGATATATATATATATATATATTGTAACACGACCCTGTGTATATGGCTGTTATCACGTCAAGTCCCACTGTTTGGGCTAGCCACTTGGTCACCAGACCGCTGTATGCCGGTCGTTACAAAAGAATAAAATGTATACGGAAAATTCACTAATTATAGAATTTTCAAATAATAAAATAATTTTGTTTATGTTTATAGAGGTATGTATAAGAGATAAATCTGTTTTTTAAAAGGTTCTGGTAAAATTTTAATAACAGGTAGGTATTTATTGAACGTCGAGCACTTCTTGAAGATTTTCACCAAGTCTGGAGTTAAATAGATTAACTCCAGGTAATAATCGATTGGTGACTTTTCTGACTGGTCCAATATCTTGTTCAAAATAGAATATATTCTTCTCACTTAATTCCTTCAGCCTTATAAATACCCTTAAATTACCCTGTGAAATAAGTACAGATACAAAATAATGGAAATATAAAGATTTATTGACAATTTTAAATTAAGAATCGATATTTTATCGATGGAGAGCAATTATCGACTCTGTCTCGGGAATTATCGATTGTGTCATACAGAACAAAATTTTATGTTATATTATATTAAAGACAGGTTCTTTGAGCGATTAGAATTAATAGTCAGAGAAGGGTGACGAGAAAGTATAACATTAACAATTAAAAATATAAATACAATAATTACTATTCAATAGTATTTTAAATAATTCAGTATATAATATTTGAATAAATGTTTTGTCGAACCAATGAAGACTGACGTCACTGTGATGTGGTAAGCAGATTCCGTTTTCAAGATGGCCGCTACTCGGGTTGGTCTTGGTTACTGCATATGCGTCGTGTCAGAAAATTACTATAAAATTACCTTCATCAAGGTCTAAAATGTCCCCGCACTGGTGTAATATGTCTGTTAATCTGTTTGGTGTATTCTGGTGAAGTGTTCTGTGTAAACTTATGTTAGTTAGATTATTTTCTATGTGTTCAACTTCTGCGGTTAAGTTTTCAAGTTATGGTTAGGAATTTCAGAATGAATCAGTTTAATTATAATGTTTTATTTGTTTTTATCACTCGTATTATAGAGTTAAGTGTTTGTTTTCACTATTGTCGTGAATGTATTAACAGCTTTAGCTTTAAAAAGTGTTTAAACCGCCTAACTCTCGTTTCACTGATTTCAATGGCTAAACACTAGTATCATTTTCAATTCGATTTTAAGAAACGTTCTTCACACAACTGTCCAGCTTGATATTCAACAAAAGACTAATTAACTTGGTCATAAATCTGGCCCAGTTAATCCTTGAAAAAGTATTGTTAACATTTTTCGACTTCCCATACATATGATAAAATATTACATTATGTATGGAATTTATCTATTTTATTCCTCACTTTTATGAATTATTAACCTTATTATTGGTTTAATCATCTCATTCCCTTTAAATTGATGTATTATAGTCCATATCTGTAGATATTTTGTGGAAATTAACAAATTTCTTTACTTTATGGAAATATAGGCTCAAAATTGGATTTCCGTCTTTATACAAAATTCCCTCCATTTTAAATATTATTAATACTATTATAATAAATTTTAATTAGTCATATTCCTCTTCCTTTCCTTAAATACATATAAATTACACCTTTGAACTGGTTTTTTGTGTTAATCTGTAAATTTGACATTGCTCTTTAAAATTAATTAATTTATATATTTTGACAATTTACAAAATGTTAAGGTATATTTCCTTATTATCATTTTAATTCATAGGATCATTCCTAGTAGTGGTTAATTGTGTTATATAAATCTTGGTAGTTTACAGGATTTATAAGTGAATTATACTATTTTATATTGGTTCTCTGATTTCACCAAATGGCCTAGATTTTAGAATTTTATATTTCTTTCTTTCTCAAATAATTTAAACTTAATTCCTCCTCTGACTTTACATAATTACAATTATATGAAAATAACATGATTTATAACTTATTGTGTTGTGTAGTAGTTAATTAACACTACAGTTATTAAAATAAATAATTATGAACATGGTTTAGCAATCTGCACAATTGAACATATTGCAGATATGGTTTGAACATATATCTTTTAACTATTTTTGAGCTAACATAGCATACCTATTAGAACATTATTACTGGTATGTAGGTTATTATTTATCAAACATAATTCTTTTTAAAACACATAACATAAATCTTATTTTCTAATAAACCTTACAAATACATTTATTTAACACATTGATTTTAGGGCTGTGAAATCACAGTCTATTTAAACATGTTACACTTATTCATACTATATTAGTACCAGTCCTTTCTGGTTTAAACCATTATTATTGTGATCCCCTACATCAGTAAACATTAACTCCCATACTCTATTTATTATCATTTTTTACAAATGTCTTGTAAATAAAGATTCACATTAAAATAATAAAATCCTGGAAACCTTCCATTTTATTATTTTATTATGCTGTTTATTATTAGATTTTAAAGTTGTGATATAGCATACTACTAAGTTATAGTATCACCAACTTTAAGTTTATTGCATTTAAAAAAAAAAAAAACACTTACACAAATTCACTTTCACTGTTGGTTCTGATATTTTGAGTCTTATTATCTCAGACCAGACCTTTAGTAATCATGGACCGTTAAGACTAGTTTATTTTCTTTATTACACAATAGCTTTAGCCGGTGCACTTCTTATAACGCTATACAACACTTTAGTTTTCTCAATAATTACATTTTATAAGATTTTGGGTATGTTATACTTTCTTTTGCATAGTTTTTGTGGGTTTGGGATTGATAGTAGTTTATATAATAATAGGTTTTACTACGGTGTTTCTTTCATACTATTTCTTCCTCTCCTCCTGTCTTCCTTCTTGTCCTTCTTCGTATCTTCCTTCTGGTATTCATTCTTGTCCCTCTTCTAGTCTTCATTCTTGTCCCTCGTCTAGTCTTCACTCTTCTGTTCTTCCTTCCTCATTCTTGGGTAAACCAAGGTACTTGGTGTTATCACGACTGAGGTTTAGTTTGGAGTATTTAATTTATTCACTGAACTGACTTTATTCTTCTATACAGGTTTCAGGGTATTGTTTTCTTCCTGTTCACAAACTTTATTCTTCCCTCTTCTTGTTTTTAGGGTATTTTGGTATTCACCACTCTTTAATTGGGTCTCTTTTTTCTTGATATTGTCTTATATAACTGGTTTACTGCTCTGAGCTTCCTGGGTAACTTACTGATATTATACAATGAGTTGATGAGTTGCTTCGATACTTTCTTTGGTTTTTAAAACAGTGGTTTTTATATATAATGTAGTGATGATTTTTATTTTATTGTGGTTCATTCCTCTGATTTATTTAAATGTCATTCAATATTATTATAACATTTGTTGGTGTAATTAAACTTTATGATTTCACATGACTTAAAATGTAGTGGATTTTCTGTCACGCTACAATATATATATATATTAAACAGTCCACCTACCATATGATTCACGTACTCCAATAACAAGCTGAGAATCAAATGCTTCGCCGTTTCTTTCAGCATGAACCAACTTCATTGCAGAATCTTGTAGTCTTTGTTTTATATCACAGAAAATACTTTGATTCCAACTATCCAGCATCAGCTGAAATCAGTTACACAAGGATTCATAAATAATCTATAACGGATTTATAAAGTGTGAAGTTGAAAATTACTGTTTACTTTTGATGCAAGAGTCCATTTATTTCATTAGCAAATGTTTACTACAGAATATTATTATGTAATTATATATATATTCTTTCACATAACTGGCTCTATAGAACTATATGGTAGCATTCACTTTGTAAATTATATACGGCAAACACAAACTGAGCTTTGATGAATGCTTAAAAATGATGAATCTGTTGCAATGTTGAACAGAAAAAAGTTTTTTAAATAACTGATTAAGAACAATGTTTTATATGTTAGTTTTAGCACAGTTATTAAAACAAGATCTCCTTTTATTTACCTGAGCCTACGTTTAGTGGGAATAAAGTTTAATTAGGCCTACAGTCAATTTGCAGAAAATTATCGCAGAGTCTTAAAAGTTGATCCCACACAATCCTTTAGTTTACATTTTTCTGAATGTTTAAAAGTTTTGATATGCTTACTCATTTTCATTATTTATTTTTTTTTTGTGACTGATACTCATTTTGAAAAATGGACTATACTACACTAAAAGCTGCTGAAGTTGACTGATAAAAATTTTACGTACAGAAAACCTTCACAACTGCACTACAATAATCAGGTGTCACAGAGACATCAAATTTCAGATAAAGTATCACATTATTGAGGTATTTTAGCCGAGGGTATATCCAGATATTAACATAATACAACTATCAGTGGACGAAAACCGATCCAGCTCTTCAGTTCTAAATCCACACTAGACTAGAATACCAAAATAATCTACAGTCTAACACTCAATTATTAAACAAATGAGATGGATGTTAACAAAACTGACACTCACATTTTTTCACAGTCCACTCAGTCATGAGGAAGATAAAACAAATATTGTTGATGATGAAGTAACGTTTATAAACAGAAGACATTGTAATCTGTTTTAATCCAAAAGAATACAGGTGTGTGTTGCAGATTTCTCCAGCCAACCTATATGATGTCGCTTACTGGTCTGAATATAAGACAGCCTCACATATAAGACAACCCTAGAGTTTTAAGGTGGTTTACAAGAAAAGAAAAGAGCCTGCATATAAGATGACCCTGAATTTTTTGGGTGTTATACGAGAAAGATAATATTAAATGGTCTAAACAACATACGTTGAGGTGAAGCTAAATAAATATGGCTATTTTACAATAAAGTTAAAATTATAATAATAAAGTGCCTTATTATTTTTTATTCTCAGTCATCATCCTCGTTTTTTCTTCTCAAAGTTCTTCTTTAGTACTGTTACTGTAATCACATTCATACCTGGAGTCTTTCCACAAAATGTCATCCTCGCTCCCATCCATGTTATTACACTACATTTTTTAAAACCTTTAGAATGGATTCACTTTTGATTTTCCTCAGGATGATTATCCATTGGACCAGTAGGTGTATGTTTAGTTTCTTCAACTTGTTAAGAAACACCCAAATTATCAAATCCCCATCGGTTTGTACCGTTACAAACTTGCCTGTTGGACTCGATGTTTCTATTGCCAGTCACTGCAGTTCTTCCGTATGTGGTCCTTAAATGGTTTATTAACAACCCCATCTAGAACTTGAAGCTGCGAAGTCATTCTCCCAGGGATTATAACAAAATAAGTGTTCATTTCTGCAACCCCCTTCTTTATTTTCTCAGTTGTGTGACCACAAAAGCAGCAAGAATTAACATGACTCTCTGCCCTAGCTAAACACATGGTCAACATCCCCAATCAACTTTAAGCCAATCTGCTACAAATTCTTCCACTTTAGTCATCCACTCCTTTTCGTGTGCTCTAAAACCAATCCCAGCTGGTAACCAATGGGAACCATCTTCAAAATAACGTATGATGGAAGTCTTCTACCATCAGCAGTTACTCCTGATATCACAGCAGTGTGTGATTCTTCATTGCCTGTAGATCCAACTATAACCAATTTTGCACCCTTCTTGTCTACAGTAATACTTGATTGCAAATTGGAGGTTGTAGGGGGCTTCAAAACTAAAACAACAGTATTGGTCTCGAATTTGTATGGTGATTGGTAGCTGATTATTTGGGGAAGCACATGTAGCTGCACTCATATTTGGCTTTCAGGGAATCAGACAATTGTGTGTTCTGCTGGTTGGAGGTTGGAGGGGGGATCAAACCTAAGTGCAGGTATTGCATCCATACGACGATCGGTAGCTGATTTATTAAGGAAACATGCGAGGCCACGTGTGGTGAACTGTCACAGAAAATCTGCTCCCGAATCCGGATAAACGGTTCATCAATTTTCCCTAAAAGGGGAGAGGGAAGATGGTTTTAAGTCATGCAGAAAATCTTTGAATGAATCCAACCAAATGGATTCATCAAATCTCCGGTCTACGTCTAATATCTCCCAGAAACTCTACGAACAAATTAGATAAAAGGAATGGTGGTTAAGGGAGAGTTGATATAGTGGTATAGTGTTTCACAGACAATCTTTCATGGAATGTGGCGAAACAGATTCAGCTGTGTCCCCTATCACCATGTTTTGACCTTGTACTTATTATAACATGCACCTGTTGCTTCACACTACACATGTGGCAAGCCTGTGCAACTGGCAAATCATACAAAATATGGTACACTTTTGCAAGTACAAACATGAAATTTGTATATGTTAAGTTGCACATATAGGATGGGTACACTTTTCAGAAGGGCATTTTTAGGAAAAAAATCACTGTCTTATATTCGGGCCAATATGGTATCTGAGTTGTTCTCTACTCAGTATTTCAGTGTTTCTGGTCTTCTGCTATGTTCTGGAATTTGTCACTCTATTTAATTCCAATGGTGTATTATTCAATGCAACTGACTGGTTACTGGTACTGCTCTCATTAGTGCCTGCTTGCGATTGTTCACTGGATTGGCGGTTAGGGTGTTGCAGTATGTGGTGTTTGTAGCTCCAGATATACAGGAATATGTCTCAATTTCCAATGCCTCTCCAGTCTTTCATTATTAACATTTAAAAATAAGTGATCGTATCAGTTCAAATTCTAGCTTTCATGAAGTGTATGTACACCTACAAAAGTTACAAAATTACCACATTTTTTGCTGCATATAGTACATAAATTTATGTTTTTGCTCTATAGTTTATTTTTGATTCTGTTATAAACACAGTATTCATTTTTTTTGACAGAGTTAGACGAATATATAAAGGAATTAACCCTAGAATGCTACTTATCCATCAAAATGACAGGTACCTCAAATCTTGCACCTTCTCCCCACTTATGCTTTTATACTAGAAGTGGGAGAGCAGTTTATATGCTAACATGGGTTAGTAGGCTATTTGCCACAAACGGGAATAGACGCTGTGTTTCTTCTGACATCGGTAAGAAGGTTACAAAACCAGGTATGTCATCAGTCGTCAGTTTGTCATCAGTAGCTATATATGTAAATATATATCTGACTTTTTGACGGAGAGTAGTGATTATCGCTTACGCGTAGTAGTCGATTTCACTTTTCCTATTGTTTTCTCTGTTATATCAGCTGGGGTTATTATATTTCACTTTTTGAATTATCTTTCCTCTGTCTTGTTTTCTGAAGTTGCTTTTTTCAGGCAAAATGAACAGAGAGATTGTTCCTGAAAAAGATTATTTGAAAGTACTAGCAGAACTGAGTGAAGAGGAAGAAGATGAGGATGACTTCACGGAGTCTGAAATTCATGATGACGATCCTGCTGAAAGTGATTGTGAATTACACGCACCTTCCAATCTACTTGATGAAGACTTTATGACAGGAGACACCACTGCAGAAGCAATTAGGCTTTTACATTGAATTTCCCCATTAAATTCCTGAAATAGTTGTTCATGAACCTAGACCGTCGACTGTTATAGACCCCGCCTCTGATGTGGAAGCTTCTTGCTTACTATCTACTTCTACCGATGACAGCACACTTGAACACTGGGAAGACAGAAGTAGGGGAAAGAAAAGAAGAAAAGCACTCAGAAAAACCCAGGTACATCTCAGTGTATGATCTCAGTGTCTACCATGTATTTTGAATTTATAATTTATTCCAAAGAGCCAATCTTATTTGGAAAAACTGATATAATGGAACTCCAAAAAATAAAACTACTTCTAGAAATGTGGTAAAACTGCATGTAGAAATGTGCTAACCAAATACACTTACTGCCCTCTAGAATTTTTCTCTTTATTTTTATCGGATGATGTAATAGGTAAAATTGTGCTCCATACAAATACTGCCATTGGAAAATCACGAGAAAAATACTTATAAAGACAAAATTGAAGGAGCTTGAAAAATACTTCCAGTGAAGAAATAAGAGCACTTTTGGTCTTCTTGTTTTATCTGCTGCTTTGAAAGACAATCATCTTCATTCTAGTGCTTTGTTTGACTGCAAGATCTCAGGGAATTCTTATTGTGCAACAATGTCCCAGTTCTGGTTTGACTTTCTTTTAGCATGTCTTAAGATTTGATGACAAGGAGACAAGAAAAGATCGAGTAAATATCACAAAGCTGGCACCCTTAGACATTTGAAACATCTTTATACACAATTACAAAATATACTACAAACCTGGCTCTTATGTAACAACAGACGAACAATTGGTAGCATTTAGGGGATGATGTGGGTTCAAAATACACATTCCCTACTAAACCTAATAAGTATGGCATTAATATAATCATGCTGTGCAACAGTAACACCTCTTATATGGTGGATGCAGAAGTATACACAGGAAAAGGCTCTGTTCCTGCTGATACCCCAGCTGCGGATTACTACGTTGGTAAATTGACTGCAAGCATCGGCACACAGTGCAATGTAACAATGGACAAGGTTCACGAATATTCCCTTGGTACACAGACTTTTAGAGGAAAGAAAACTTACTGTTGTGGGAACCATTAGAAAAAATAAAAAGGGAGCTTCCAAAAGAATTTATAGATCCAAAATTTTAGTGGTCGGAAAGAGAAAAGTTCTATGTTCCTTTATGATAAGAATTGTTCCATTTTGTCTTACATGCCAAAGAAAAACAAAATACCTGAGCAAATACAAATCAATACAAAACATGACACAATTTTCAAGGCACTCAACATCGAAAATACACAAAATACTAATACATACAACACAATCACACACAATAATACCAATTTAAATTACCAGAGGCCAACAGGAAACCACAATAACAACCTACCAACACACAAGTACTTCACTAGACTCAAAATCAGGAAGGCTGAAGATGGGAACACAATGTTTCCCAAAACATGTTCCTAACAAGGAAAAAATATCTTGAGGTAAAGTCATTATAAATATTAAATATACTACATTATACAATGTCTGTGTCACCAACTTGTGCTTTTAAAAAATATATATATATATATGTATATGTATATATTATAACATAAGAATGCAATATAATTTATTTTATTTAATTTGCATGTGTCATATATAACATAACAATGATGTTAGGTGTAATCGTAATAACAAGAATGTGTAATACATTTTTAAATATTTACATTATTTATTGAATATCTTTACTTATTTCGGAAATGGAAAAAACTCATTATTCTTCGCTTGTGCGAATCTTTTGCATGTGACTTCTGGTTGACAATTTACATTAAACAGGTTATACAGAAATCTTATTATCTAATCTTAACTATCAAATATTTTGCTCTCGGCTTACTCATTCAGTGTGGTTATCTTTGCAATTGCTTACCAATTTATTTCAACAATGAATTTACTTTTATTTCTATTTCTTTCATCTTACTTTGCTTTAATTCTTTTCTACTGCATATGCATTTTACTTTTACCAAATAAAGATTATATTAATTACTTCAAATTGTTTCAATTTCAAATCAAATATTGCTCTTATAGCATTTACATTATATTCAAATCCTAACTGACATACATGAAATATTCTAAATTAACAATCTGTCTTTACACTACTATGTACAATTTAATTACTTATAGCAACAGTTCGAATGTCTCTCATTATAGTTTTTAATTATTGTCTTTCAATTGTAGGTAATTATATGGCTTTTTATCACCTCGTTTGATGTGGTACATTATCGGTGTGTCCTCCTTCGGTCCTCGGTCCGTGTCCTTCGGGTCCTCTTTCAGGATTCCACTGTATGTACTCCTTAATTGTTGTCTCTCCTCACATCATGGGCTGTAGGTGTGTCCATAGAACCTCTGCTTTTACTTCCAGTCTATCCTGCGACGCTTACTGTAGATTCGAGACAGCGTTTCTGACTGACATAGCCTCCTGCGGCAACGGTTGAATGAAGAAGAAGAGAGCTGATTAGCGCGACTTGGTATTTATAGCCACATCGTGCAAAAGCTCCTGGCTGAACAATATTTGGCTTGTCAGAGTTTGTCGAAAGTGTCCTTACTCCCACTCTTGTTCGATTCACTAATTTCGCCAATCTTCCCAAATTGCGAAGTCTGTTTTACACTACACGATACTCAATCGATCGCTAATTTTCATATGTTTATTATATGTAACTTACACTTCTTTGTTGTAATTATTCAGAGAGCTATTCACTTTTTAATTCATTGTACTTTCACTTTACGTCACTTTCTCACGGTTTTATGCATCTTTGTGCATCTTTATTTCCTACACACTTTGGTGTATTTTGTTTTACATTATTGTACATATTTTTCTTATAAATAAAATAATACTTAAAATCTAACATCATTTGAATAGGGGTTGTTACCGTCCAGGAACGGACAGGTTTCACACACACATATTAAATACACATGTACACACAGCTAACGACAGGTGGTCACATATGCGTGTCCATGCATGAATTGTACTGATCCCTACATTTTAAACAATCCAACTTGCAATCTGAATCATGTTTATCAACCATATATTTATTTATTTTTATTAATTATTTTGGCAATGCACAATACCGTATATGGTTGTACTGTCGCATTATTTCCCTGCTAGGGAAAAAAATTGTAATAAATAGGTGAAACAATTTAATTCAATTGAAAACTCTATTTATACTTTATTATTGAACTTTGTTTACAATATTAGTTTTCGACTCTTTTGGCCGCCAACTTTGATGACTACCAACATCAGAACTTTTACTTACCAGGTCCAGTGTTCGGGTGGACGAGCTGAAAAGCAAAATGGTTGTTCGACACAATTAAAAATTCATTTACTTGTTTACTAAAACTTGAATTTTATTATTATCATCTTCAAAGCTATTAATCAACACAATATTTTACTTGACAAGAATTAATTAAAATTTTACTTCGTTCTATATAAGCAAACTACAATAAAAATGTAGTTGTAAAAAATTAACATATATTTAAGGTACCATTTAAAATTGTTTTACGCAAACCAACGCTTCGTACTTAATTTAACAATCATACGTAATAATTTTCATCTCACACACACACGCATACCCCCATCCCAGGTCTTTTAAGAGATCTCATTCATTTTTTATTTTTTTATTTTGCATAATTTTGATTAATTTAACTTGTAATTTTGAATAATTTACTTCCCTTATGTAGTCCTTGGTTTGAAAACGTCCATAAGATGTCTCCTCGTGCACGCGCACTATATTGCTGTCTCCCTGTTTTCACTGTTTATTTTCTAGCCGCAACTGTCACTCCAATTTAAATTTGTCACTATGCATTTACATCATTATTCCAAATACTGGTTGCATTTAAAATTCACATTTTCTGGTGTACGGGCGCCCGCGATTTCGTTCCGGAAATTTTTTGCGGCTGTACAGCGCGAGAGTATTTTGCAGACTGGGGTGAAATTTACTGTCTCAATTTCTGAGGTAGCGGGGGAGTCCCGTGATTTCACTCTATTGTTCTACTTGTGTTTTTAAGCCAGATTTAACAGTATTATTTATTTGGATCGACATTCCAAGTGACGTATTTAAAGGTTCGGCCGTGACGTCATATGTCATGACCAGGGGTGCCCAGAAGGGGGGGGGTGCATGGCACAAGTTGCGCCATCAAAATTTGGGGGGCATGTTTTTACAGCATTTTGATGATAAAAGGGGGTAAATAAATAAAAGACTATTTGGAAAAAAACTTGATGGGATAATTGAATTTGGGGGGGGGCATGCGCCATAGCCTTTGGGAGGGGGATGGTCACCCCTGGTTGTGACCTCAGTTTACAAAGTTCAAATGTCATACGGCTAAAAATAACTGCTTCTCTTGCCTTCTAATGGTGACCTTGACATTAACTCGTTCATATTGCGTACGTCGTTATGATTTCCCAAAAAATGTACAATTATTATTACTGTGTCTATTTTCCCCAAATTACTCCTGGGTAGGCTTATCCGTCCTGTTACAATACCCCCTCAATGAGAGGTTTTAAGCCGAAGCATAAAAACTCTCACTGACACTCACATACTTCCTAAAGGGATCAGCCTGGATATGTTGCCACAACCCCTTTTATGTTTTATTAAAATCATGGTTAACTTACCCCCTGGTCCAGTGACTGTGGCCCCACCTGAATGACCTTACTGGACTTCCCTTTTGAGATCCCAACACCGCAAGGCCAGACAGGCACTTGACGCCCCTGCTGACGTGCAGGCCAGCACAGGACCGCCGCCACAGCATCACCAGACACTGAAACATGAAATCAAAATATCAAATAGTGGCCTTGTATAATACCATATCCCTAACTGATCTGGTCCCCCTTAGCTGTGCGCTGGTTTGCGTCAAGAAGCACTGGTTTTTCTTAACTTCTAACATACATTGGTGAATACTAACCATAACATAAAACATTTAAAATTCGATACCAACATTCGGAATGCCCTTCTCTCTTTAATTCTTATCCCCCAGATTCAAAATTATTTCCCTGATTCTAATCAGAATTTAAATAACCATTTCCCATTACAACATTACAAATATCTGTCATTTCCCAAATTACATCTCAAAATAATTAAATTCATTATTAAAATTCTCTTATATAAAATAAAAGCACATTTAAATCAACTACATCATAACAAATTATTTACTTAAAATCGTTAAGCATCTTCATAATGCTCCTCAAATCAACATAAAATCATTTAGTTACATCATAAGATCAACTACACATTCTACATCATCGACATAACTCAATTTAATACTCAATAAAACTTATTACTAACAGTTTAGTAACCTACTTCTCCATCATTATTTAATATCCCCCATATTAATCCCTTAACCCCTGATACCCCGTGTTACAAAAGTGTCAGTGACCTCAAGGAATTTCACCCATGTTGATATAACACAGGCTCGCATAAATGAACCCTCTCCCTCGCAGCACGTAACGTTGCCACCGGCCATCCATCTCTCTATTTCCCCCATGTCTGGACTGTTGCGCACAGTGGATTCCACAAGGACTGGATCGGCTAGGGTGTAAACATTATTTACCCCGTCCTTGCTTCGGCGTTATATTAAAATTCGGCATTACTGGTATCCGAGGACACCAGTAATCCTACTACAATGATTCATACGCCCTTAATACGGTTCTATCACCCCATTCGGTGGTAGCCGCTGTTCCATAGTTATGGTGATTCCCCTGATTAAACCCCCTGTTAATTTCTAAATTATACCAATTTCATAGGCAACCAACCATGGTCAGTTTACAATACGTCTGGCCACAACTGGTTGTCATCCAAAACCACGGTCTGGGCTGGTAAGGCCGGGACCACCCGAAATGTGGGGAATCGCATTTAAAACATTTTACATGTTTTAGATTCCTACACTTACATAATACACAATACAACATAATAAACACTCATAATGAACATTGCTATTATTACATCAAGACAAACATTTCAAATTTAAGTTTGACCAACAATTACACACCTTACAGCTTTACTTTAGTTTCAAATGCTATTAAATCTTTCACTTGTTACATTATAATTTCAACTATGAATTTCTATTAAGCATTTTCATCATCAATTGGTTGGGGTGATTCCCAGTCATTCATAATGATATGATTTATTGAACGGGCATTTAGATATAACCTTACTCACCTTCTTCCTTCTAACCACTAATGGATTTGCATAGGGTGACACCGATCTCTCAATAATATACCCCTCCACTAACCATTTATCTACCTCTACTTTAATCATTCTCCTCTTTTTACAAAGCACCTGATACCCTCTTTGTACATAGGATGTGTTCCCGCACCACCAGCTCATTCCCTCATCAGTTCCTGGCCCTTCAAGGTAATTCCGCAACCCTTTTTTAAAACTTTTCACCTCCCGCCACAACGCCTTGCGTTGAGGACTCCTTACACCTCCACCCTCACTACAAAATTTATGTACCCTGCTCTCACCTATTTACTCTCCATTTTCTCTACATACTTTCTCTCTACACACATTCACTCTCACTACTGTGTCTCTACTACTACTCTGTTTCTGTATTTCTTTTATTCCAAAAATTCTTATTATAAATGTCTAATACTTTGTTATTATAAACTTTGTCTAATACCCATTTAAAATTAACTCTGACTGTCTTAATGCCTTATTAAAATAATCATCACCCAAATTCCATTTTTGACAACATTTTACATTAGTTAATCGTTGAAAATTACATTAGAAAATTCATAACTTACCTTATAATAACAATATAACTCAATACCTAAATACATTGTATTGTTGAATCATTTACTATTTATTATAAAATCTAAATCTCAGAAAAATCATTTAAATTCATCACCAGAATTCATCTGTACAACATTTTAAATTAATTAATTAATCTCTAATTATTTAATTCAATCAGTTTTTTAAAACACTAAGTTACTTTAATTACATTATAAAATTCACAATTACTCTCATTATTTATTTAGTCTGGTAAAATGTTATTATTAATATTAAATCAATTCCTATTACATACATATTGTTTACATAAAATATAGAGTACACCTTAATCTAATACACAAATACATTTGACATCAACACAAAAGTATATACAATCCACACTATTATCTGTTATAGTTTACCACAAATCATTTCATAATTCAGTCCATTTCAAAACCCCCTACTCACATAATTAAATGTTTGTGAACAATAAATGTTTAACCACCACCATCGAATAATAATCTTGTCTTACGTCTACACAATTCATTTATAATTAAGTGCATTTTGTTATTACTATTATAATAACTATTTGTTTTTTCAAATGGTTCCATTACCCCGCAACAATGTTTTACAGGATTACCCCACCTTATCAAATCATATAACCTGTCTACATCAGTAATTCTGGTCTTGTCACCGTCAGTATTATTATCTGTCACCCTTAAGCATTTTATCCTCTCCTTATTTTCAGAGTCATCTACTATTAATATCCCACGTCTATGTACAGGTAAGTATTCAATATAATTATCAACGTTATCATCATCTATTGCTGCACCATTCTCACAACAAGGTAAGTTTTTTATTTTATTCACTCTATCAACCCTTATTCTTTCTAATAATTCGTCATAACTTCTACTAACATCACACAACACTACCTTTCTCTCTCTCCACTTGAACAACTCTATCTCTCTCACTCTCTCACAATACCTCTCATCATAACACCATTTCACTTTTTCTCTATCATTCCATGCAGAGGGTACTAAATCATAAAAACACCTCCTGACTCTTCCAGGAACACCACAAAAACTCAGGGAACAATTTGAAAACACATCGTTTTCCATTAAGGGACTCTTGCCCTTCAAAAACACTTGTAAACACCTTGGTTCACAATAAACCCACAGAAAATTTACCCTCTGCAACCCCTCTACCTATAAACTCTCTTTCCACTCTTTCTCTAACTCATCAACACTCACTATCTCGTCATTAATTTCTACTTCCACTAAACCTTCATTACCACTATCATTATTCACAACCTTACTCTCTAACACCACATTTTTAATTTTATTACCCTTATTCTCACCCCTACTTACCTTATTATATGTTACCTGATCGTCTTCATTCTCGTTTAATTGATCGGTCTCTTCACCATTTTCTACCCCCACTATACTCTCATAATTATAATTAACACCATTACAACCACTTACCTTATTATATGTACCATTTACTACCCCCTCCTTTTTCTTTCTACTTTCATTTACTTCGTCTTGTACTTGTTTTACAATAGCGCTAAAATGTTCATCAACTTCTTTTAAACTTTTATTAATATTGACATTTTGTTTGTTTTATTTCGTCTCTAACCTCATTCACCTTTTCACTAAAATTACTCTTTATTTTGTTATTCTGTTCTTTCAACTTTTCATTAAAATCACTATTTATTTCATCAAACTTATTATTTTGTACGTCAAATTTATTTAACAGTAATTGCATCATACTCATCATATCATTACTATCGTCTTTCTTAACTGGGATAGGCGTCGATTGATTCGCTACGCCTTCCATTATTTTCGACTCGGTCTCGCTTACTTCGATATTTACTTGACTTTTTGTATTTCTGTCAGTGAAGCTGACTTCCTCATTATTATCTTCACTCGTATTCATTTTGATTATTTAATTCTTACTTATTTATAATAAACATATACCAATCATATTATAACATAACCCTATCTGACACTCTTGTCATCTATGTCTATTTATACGTACATACCCATTTGTCTTTACTCATCTCGAACAACCATTTTGTTCTTTAAAAACAGGCCCACATTTGCATAAATTTTATTTATGCAAATGTCCCTGTTCGGAAGCGCCATTCAAACAATTTATTTTCCTTTGAAAACTATTTATACTTTATTATTGAACTGTGTTTATAATATTAGTTTTCTACTCTTTTGGCCGCCATCTTTGATGACTACCAACATCGGAACTTTTACTTTACCAGGTCCAGTGTTCGGGTGGACGAGCTGAAAAGCAAAATGGTTGTTCGAGACAAATAAAAATTCATTTACTTGTTTACTAAAACTTGAATTTTATTATTATCATCTTCAAAGCTATTAACCAACACAATATTTTACTTGACAAGAATTAATTAAAATTTTACTTCGTTCTATATAAGCAAACTACAATAAAAATGTAGTTGTAAAAAATTAACATATATTTAAGGTACCATTTAAAATTGTTTTACGCAAACCAGCGCTTCGTACTTAATTTAACAATCATACGTAATAATTTTCATCTCACACACACACGCATACCCCCATCCCAGGTCTTTTAAGAGATCTCATTAATTTTTTATTTTTTAGTTTTGCATAATTTTGATAATTTAACTTGTAATTTTCAATAATTTACTTCCCTTACTTCCTTGGTTTGAAAACGTCCATAAGATGTCTTCTCGTGCATGCACACTACATTGCTGTCTCCCTGTTTTCACTTTTTATTTTCTAGCCAAAACTGTCACTCCAATTTAAATTTGTCACTATGCATTTACATCGTTATTCCAAATACTGGTTGCGTTTAAAATTCACATTTTCTGGTGTACAGGCGCCCGCGATTTCGGTTCGAAACATTTTTGCGGCTGTACAGCGTGAGAGTATTTTGCAGACTGGGGTGAAATTTACTGTCTCAATTTCTGAGGTAGCGGGGGAGTCATGTGATTTCACTCTATTGTTCTACTTGTGTTTTTAAGCCACATTTGACAGTATTATTAATTTGGATCGACATTCCAAGTAACGTATTTAAAGGTTCGGCCCTGACGTCATATGTCGTGACCTCGGTTTACAAAGTTCAAATATCATACGGCTAAAAATAACTGCTTCTCTTGCCTTCTGTTGGTGACCTTGACATTAACTCGTTCACATTGCGTACGTCGTTTGATTTCCCAAAAAATTTACAATTATTATTACTGTCTATTTTCCCCAAATTACTCCTGGGTAGGTTTATCCGTCCCGTTACATAGGTTTATTAAACTTTTTTCTCTGCCTTTTTATTAGACAAATAATATGGTATCATTTTTATTTACAAACACATTTATTTATTTATTGTGCGAATAATAATGAATATGCGATTCTTCAAATTTACTCTTATTTGGTGGGTTGAGCAAATATTTCCCCCCTACGTATGTGGAGTTGATGCGGTGTTGTAGTATATCTGCTTCAATGTTGTTCACTTTAATTGTCCTAGTAAGCCAGTTATTTATGAATGGAATTTCCTCAAAGAGCTGGGGTGATATTTACCTACTTCTCTACCTCTTGCGTCGTCATACACAACTAACGTCTGTTTACCAACTTGTTGTAACAGTGTATATGGTCCATCATACAATCTGAAAAATTTTTTAGCCATATTATCAATCCGTTTCCCTACTGGTTTGGTCTTTAATAATACCTTCTCTCCAATTTTAAACTTATGAGTTCTGTTGAAGTGCTCTACTCTCTTGTTACCTTTTTCTCTTATTCTTCTCTTCGCATTCTCTATTTTAACGCCTTAATCACTCAGGATCTTCTTCATCTTGTCATATGCTGGAATATATTTCTTGAGTAGTATCTTCAGTACAGCTTTTGTTGTGGGTCGCATGATCGGATACAGATGAACTGCCTTAGAAACACGTCTATATAGACTATTGTGTTTAACCCCCCCCCTGACTTTATCATGGTAATGGGTCCTAAGTAGTTTCTGCCCTTAACTCCCCCTTTTGCTTTCTTCTGAATACTCTGCATCTCAACATACGTGTGAAGATTCGGCTGTTTTGGTGTTTGACTATCATAACACTTCTTCAACTCATTCCTAACCTTCCAAAACATATTATTAATGGTGAAATCTTCGCACAGACATAAATAACATTTCAAAGCTGATGCATGTTAAGCTTTCATGTATGGGTTTAATTAACTTAAGCAACATTTCATTAGGCAGTACCACCTTCCAATCCTGCTTTACCAATTTGAAGAGAATATTGTTGTGTACCTCATACTGAACTGGTAGCTGATCTTGCCTTGATTCTTCTTATTTCTTATAGTTAGTTTCGAATCTGATGGGTAATAGTCGTACTTCTCTGTTTTTGTTCTCATAGATATCCTTCCTTACGCTCTTTTGATTAAAAAAATAACATTTTTATTATACAAGGCTTCATTATATTGTATCTCTGTAGAGATGGCATTTCTTGTCGTATTTACACCTTATTCACATATTATTTATTCCTTATCTTATTAGTAGTTCAAACTGTAATATATATTGCAACGTGACAAATGGTCTTAGTATAGAGGAATATAAAGAATAATGTGTATCAGCTATTATAAGTGTCCCAAGGAGTAAATGAATGCTTGAAAATAAATAATATTAATAAAATAATTAGAATTAATAGAAGAAAATTAGAAAATAAGACAATGTAGAACCATGAATATTGTAATGATGTTCCATTTATTGTCTCTTTTAAGCCACACGTTGCTGCGTCAATTTGTAACGATGTTCTGTTTATTGTCTCTTTTAAGCCACACGTTGCTGCGTCAATTTGTAACGATGTGGTTTGTACGTGTTCTGTAGAAGTGTATGTTTTGCGTGTTCGCCTCACACGTTGTGGTCGTTACTTTATGTTTACGCTGACGATGTCCGTAGCGATCTCTCGAATTACCAGTACACGCGAGTGGGAACCTTACCTGTTCTTTAATATGTGGTTGTATTGCCCGGGTGGCGCCAAATTGTTTAATCTGAAAACAATTAAAAAGAATAGGACGATTGAGCGTTCGTTCTATGACGGTATGGTGAATTCAAATTATTCCCGCCCTGTTCGAATTTCTTCATCTCGCTGGTAGTTTGCCGAGTTTCAGACGCGAGCGCTTACCGTCACTTTAGCTAGTCGCTAAAATACACAAATCATATAATGCACTTTCATATGAAATAAAGAACAGTGGTTATGACTCTGTACTAGTTTATTAAATTGTGATTAGTAGTTATTCAGTATTAAACAAAATTATATTTTGTTATTAAACAAATTTGCTCCGACAGTAAAAGACAATTATATCTCAAGGTTCGGCGAATGTATCTGAACGATTTAGTTAGTCAGACATGGTGTCTACTGAATGTTTAATCTTTTCGATTTCGTTCAATAAATCTGGATTCTTTTGGTTTACGAAAAAATATCAATTTGATTACAATAAAGTACACTACCTTACATTACTGGTACTTATATACTATATGGTGTAATTACAATTTGTTCCTGAAGTGTTAAAAAGTGTATTTCAAAAGTTCGTAATTTCTATACAGGTTATTTTATAGTTTCATATAAGTTTAGCGTTTTATTTTTAATTAATCCTTGAAAGAAATTAGATCGTCAGTTTATAGTGAGAGTTAAAAGTGTTGTGAGAAAAAATTGGAAAGAATTTATTCCATAAAATCGGGTAACTCAGCAATACTTATCAAATCAGTTGAATTCTTGTGTAGTTTCATTCAGTGGAAATAGGTTGGGTCATCGGTAGTCATCAATCTTCCTTCATGGATGAATTTAATTACGCCTGGCATCTTGTTCGGATAAGTTGATCGAAATTTATTAAGTTGGAATTTATTAATCTGGCCCGTGGCCTCGGTTGAATGTATTAGTTCTTCATCAGAGTGTTTGGTTCTTCATTTTAGTAAATTTGGTTACTATTTATCGTTTTAAGTTAAAATTTGAGTCATTTACGCCTTGGCGTCTATTCGTCTTGAGATTCAATAATGGACTAACTGTTTCTAACGGAATAATAATAAATAACGTTCCGTTGTTATGGTAACGGGCGACTCTCATTGTCTATTCATGACTTAAGCCCATTGTTATATTTTAATTTTTATTCAAAATGACTAAATATCTTCTGATTGCTATTATTCTTCTGTCTTCTTATCTAAGTACGAGATATTATCACAACTGTTCGTATTTTCTTTCAAAGATCATTTTGACATCTCTCAAAGCTGGGTTTGCTCATGTATTAATGTTTTGACAATTATGTTGATATTATCTAATTACATTTCTTTCTTATTTTATGTCCTTAATTTAACTTTTACATCTTAATATGATCCACTAATTATCATTAACTAGTTACTTGCCTTGGATTTGCTAATATAATAATTAATTTCTTACAATTTGTAGTTTTTTGTTTTATACAGTTAGGTATTTCATAGGCCTAAGTAGTAATTGGCTATCTTTTCTTATTTTATACAAATTAAATATTATTTTACCCTTATACATGTTTTGTTTTGGTGTTACAAATGATTTGTTTACTTTTTGAATTGATTTGGGTCTGTTTTATAATATAATTGTATGTTTTCATTATTTTACATATTGTTACGATGGTCTCCTCGATCGTAGGTACAGTGGAAACAAAATAATTACAAGACACCAATCAAGTCACTAATCACACCTTTAGTTGTTATAGTAAAACAGTTCGTAATTAACAACACAGTGTCTACAACAAATCAAATGAAAATTGTTCATACGCAATAAAATGTCCACTAATATTAAAACTCAACTGTATTACAATTATACCGTCCGAATATAAAACGCAACACTTCACCGTAATAACTCGAACCGCTCTGTAAATTATATCGCACTAATACTCTCGAACCGCACAGTCAAAAATCTCGCATTGAACTGAAAACTAAGGCCGCAACGCGATGTATTTATAGTTACGCTCACACACCAGAAGCTTCCAAAATGCGTCTTATCTCTCGCGAACCACGTAATTGCTACGGCCTTGACACAGTCCGAGCGCCCGAGCGAAGCCTGGCACAGTCGAGAAAATTCTCGCAAAATGCGTCTAGTAGCACGTACACCACACGCTTACATCGAGATCTTTCTGGCGCATTCGATAAACGCGTAGATTTTTCTGTGCTGTCGTAGCACTGCCCCCTCCTTAAGCCTGTTCGTCCCGAACTGGCAAAGCGTCTCTAAATTTGTATTTAGCCAGGCGATCTAGGTGGACGACTTTGAACTTTCGCTGTCCTTCCTGTTGAATCCGATAAACAACGTCGTTAATCCTTGTTTTTACAGTGTAGGGTCCTTCCCAGTTAGACTGAAGCTTAGGTGAGCGACCACGACGGCGCTTTGGATTGAACAACCAGACCTGATCTCCTTCTTGGAAACCCACACTATTGCTGCGAATGTCATACCGAGTTTTCATTTTATCACTGGCAATCTTGAGCCGTCCTCTTACCAAGCGATTCATTTCTCGCAGTTGGTTTTCTAATTGCAAGGAATAGTTCTTTGGCTCTTGGGACTGAGTCTCAGGTGATCCAAACATCAAGTCCCCAGGAAGACGAATCTCCCGCCCAAACACCAATTTTGCTGGATTTGCTGGAGTCATGCCGGTTGTGTCATGTACTGATGATCTATACGCCATAAGGAATAGTGGTATACGTTGGTCCCAGTCTGTTTGGTTCTCGTCAACAACTTTCGAAAGATGCTGCTCAAGTGTCCTGTTGAATCTCTCAACCATCCCGTCCGACTGAGGATGCAGAGGCGTTGTCCTGGTCTTTCGAATTCCAAGTAGATGGCATAATTCTTTAAACACTCCTGATTCGAAATTTCTCCCTTGATCCGTATGGATTTCCATAGGGGCTCCATAACGGCAACAGAAGTTGTGAACTAACTGCTTTGCCACAGTGGTAACCTCCTGATTTGGAATTGCGTAGGCTTCCACCCACTTAGTAAAGTAGTCACCTACAACCATGATGTACCGGTATCCATCATCAGTAACTGGGAATGGTCCAGCAATGTCTATGGCAATTCTCTCGAAAGGTTGTCCAACGTTATACTGTCTCATTTTTCCCCTGCTTCTGGTTTGTGGGCCCTTGCTTGCAGCACATATTTCACACGTCCGAACCCATTCCTCTACGTCGTGGCGAAGATGAAGCCAATAGAATCGCTTCCGTATTTTGTCAAGGGTTTTGTTAACGCCAAGATGGCCTCCAGATGTTCCATCATGCATCTCCTTCAAAACAGACTGCACTTTACTTCGGGGAACTATCAACTGCATGACCACGTCTCGTCCATCTGCACTTTCCCAAGCCCTTTTCAGCAATCCGTTTTCTAAGGTGAGAGATTCCCATTGTGCCCAGTAGCCCTTCAGCACTTCGGAACCATGGCAGATATCTTGCCAATACGGGCGGCGACCTTCCTCTTTTGCTGTCAAGATCGGTCCAATGTCTTCATCAGTCATCTGTTCTTGTCGACAGTCTTGTGTTGTCCAGCCATCAGCCAGGAAATCTACAGTGATGGCTTGAACATGTTCGCTTGAGTTTTGTTCTTCCTTTCTGTGGCAATGCCGGCAGTCTTCCGGGCATGGTCTTCGTGATAAGCCATCTGCATTACCGTGCAGGCGCCCCCGCCGATGTTGTACCTTGAAGTTGTACTCTTGCAGACGTTCGAGCCACCTTGCCAACTGTCCTTCCGGATTTTTAAATCTCAAGAGCCATGCAAGTGCAGCATGGTCGGTACGTAGTGAAAACTCTCTCCCATAGAGGTATTTATGGAAGTGCTCCAAAGCTCTGACAATTGCCAACAACTCTCTTCTTGTAACACAATAATTTCTCTCTGGTTTAGAAAGCGTCTTGCTGTAATACGCTATTACTCGTTCTTCACCATTCTGCACTTGAGACAAAACTGCTCCTAGACCAGTATTGCTTGCGTCTGTGTCTACGATGTACTTCCCTTCGGAAGCTGGAAAAGCGAGAATTGGCTGCGAACATAATGTAATCTTCAACGTTCTAAATGCTTGTTCACGCTCTCTCGACCATTGGAAGTTTCGTTTATTTTCCGTTAGCTCATGTAGTGGTTTAGCAATAGTAGCGAAGCCTTTCACAAAACGTCGGTAATATGAGCATAACCCCAGGAAACTCCGAACTTCGTGTTTATTCTTCGGAACTGGCCAGTCTCTTACGGTGTCTACTTTATTAGGATCCATGCTAACGCCCGCTGCCGAAACCAGATGGCCCAAATACTGTACTTCCTTCTGGAATAGAGAACACTTCTTCGGGCTCAGCTTCAGTTGTGCACCGTGAATTCTAGTTAGAACTTCCTTAAGGTTTTCCAAATGATCTTCGAAAGTCTTCCCGATCACTATGACATCGTCTAAGTAAACAAGGCAAGTTTTCCACATCAGGCCTCGGAGTATCAGGTCCATCAATCTCTCAAATGTTGCCGGTGCATTACAGAGTCCAAATGGCATGACGTTAAATTGGAATAAGCCACTTGGGGTCGAGAAAGCGGTCTTTTCCTTGTCTTCTTGATGAAGACCCACTTGCCAATATCCACTCTTCAGGTCCAATGTGGAAAACCACTGTGCTCTGGACGTGTCGAGTGTATCGTCAACGCGAGGTAATGGATAGCAGTCTTTCTTTGTAACGTCATTTAACCTCCGGTAGTCTACGCAGAAACGCAATCCACCATCGTTCTTCGCTACCAGCACTACAGGGGAAGACCAAGCACTTGACGAAGGTTCAATTACTCCCTCTGTCAACATGTCCTGTACTAACCGAGACATCTCCTCTTGTTTAGATAATGGAGGCCTTCGAGGAGGTTGGCGTAAAGGTGTTGTGTCCCCGGTATTGATGTGATGTTGCACAAGAGAGGTTCTTCCCAGTGACTGTCCCCGAACTGCAAAACAATCTTTGAATTCGTGTAAAAACTGTCCGAGTTCTTTTACCTCACCACTTGAGAGGTCATTAGAAGATCTGTTCAATAATTCTTGCACTTCCTCTGGTAATTTAGAAGTATCCGAAGAACTGGGTCTTCGTTGCATTATTCCGGCTACCCAGGCCACAGGAGTCAATTTGCCTAGGAGCGTATTGCTTTGTAAAGTGATAGCTTGATCCAAAATATTCGCCACTCTAATAGGTACATTTCCGGTTTCGTCAGGTTTTACTAAACTTCTGGCAATTAGTATGACCGGTGTGCTGACTACCTGGGGTTCGAATATAGAGCACCGATTGCCCCTAGTATCTACCGCAGTTCTAACCATGATGATCTTTTCGGAGTTTGGCGGAACAGTTACGGCCACTTGGTTTATGACGTCCATAGATTTTTCTGCTGTCGTCATTGTTGATAGCATTACCTCTTCGCCTCCGATTCTCAAGACATTGTTTTTGAAGTCGACTATAAATCCGTATGCGTTCATAACGTCCACACCAAGAATTGCTTCATCCACAATGTCTGCAACAAGTACTTGATGATTAAACTCAAGTCTACCGAGGCGTAGGTGTATCTCCACTTTTCCATACACTTTTACAGGCCGTCCAGTAGCTGTTCGCAAGCTGCAAGAGCACCAGATTGGCTTGAGATCTTTCATCACGTCGGGGCGCACAATAGAAACTGTTGCGCCTGTGTCAACTGTAATCGAGGTTGGCCTTTCTTGAACAAATCCGGTAACTACCAAGCTCCCGGTGTTTTTCTGAAGCGTAGAAATTGCGTATTCTCTAGGGGCTTCGTTCCTCCAGTTAGTCAGCACACGCCCCGTTGCACCGACTATTGCTCGTTTCCCTGCTGCTGAATTCTAACCCGACAATCTCGTTGTAGATGTCCAGGTTTCCCACATCGATAACACTTCGGTCTTCCATCCTTTCTTATTTTATTCTGTGGCACCGACCGTCGAGTCTCTGTTCCTTGTTCTTCTTCCTCATCGTCTGTGCCGTCGCGATCTTTTAGCTCGCGCACTTTATGACTTGTCCAACCAGACGCTGATTTGGCGGCCTCAAATTGCAAAGCATGTACCAGGGCATCCGCACTGTTCTGGTGTCTTGCCATTCGTAACACTTGCTGTAGTTCGTTATCTCGGACACCGGCAGTAAATGTCTGCATCGCAAAACGCGTTTGAAAATCTTCTGGCGCTTTGGGATAGGCCAGTCTAATTAGTCTGTCGATACTTGCTTCAAACTCTTGAAGACTTTCCCCGGAATGCTGTCGCCTTGCTCTCAACTGGGTGCAGTACACATCTCGCAAATGTTTATCACCATACCGTAATTCCAGAGCTTTTATCAACTCGGCATAGGTGTTCTGACTGTCAGGTGGCACTTTCTGTAGTAGTTCTGCCGCGGGTCCTTTTAATGCAAGAACAAGTGAAACAGCCTCGTCTTTTTCTGTACAATTATTTGCGGATGCAGCAGCTTCAAATTGGCGGAGGTACGTTGCCCAGTGAGTGCTTCCGTCAAAGGTTGGAGCTCTGACATGAACTGTCCCTACTGCAGGCAAAGTGACTTTCTCTGTTAACTTATTTTCTGTGTATTTTTCTGTCTTGATCACTGGTACAGTCTGTTCAGAAATTTGTTTTGGTTGAATCTTCATGCACTGTTCAACTTCAATTTTAATTTGTTCTCTTATGTTTGCCATTGAGTTTTCTACTGCAGATATTTTTGTTGACATAACTTCTTCCACAGTCAAGACAGATTTTTCTACTTTAGCTATTTTATTTGACATGGATTCTTCTACGTCAGATATTCTGGTAATCTGATTGTTGAACTCACCTCGTAATTCACCTACGTCACCACGTAGGAGACCCAATTCTGCGGTAGTATGTTCTTGCATCTGCTTTTGTTTATGAATTAATGCTTTGATGTCACCTGCTTCACGTTTACGTTCCTCTGCCTCCTGCTTACGTTCCTCTTTTTGTCTTTCTTCTTTTTCTAGCATTAGTGCTTTCTGACGTTCCTCAGCTTCTTCTCTTTCTTGTATTCATTCTTCTTTTTCTTGTCTTTCTGCTTCTTCCGCCTCCTGTCTGCGTTTCTCGTCCTGTCGTTTTTCTGTCTGCAACAGCAGCGCCTGTAAATTTTCCATCATCTGACTGGCATCCATTGTTTATCGATTAATTACGAATCACACTCATCTTGTACAAAGCGTCCACTGTTTCCACTGTTACCCGTTCTATCCCAGTTCTGACACCACTGTTACGACGGTCTACTAGATCGTCGTAGGTACAGTGGAAACAAAATAATTACAAGACACCAATCAAGTCACTAATCACACCTTTAATTGTTATAGTAAAACAGTTCGTAATTAACAACACAGTGTCTACAACAAATCAAATGAAAATTGTTCATACGCAATAAAATGTCCACTAATATTAAAAGTCAACTGTATTACAATTATACCGTCCGAATATAAAACGCAACACTTCACCGTAATAACTCGAACCGCTCTGTAAATTATATCGCACTAATACTCTCGAACCGCACAGTCAAAAATCTCGCATTGAACTGAAAACTAAGGCCGCGACGCGATGTATTTATAGTTACGCTCACACACCAGAAGCTTACAAAATGCGTCTTATCCCTCGTGAACTACGTAATTGCTACGGCCTTGACACAGTCCGAGCGCCCGAGCGAAGCCTGGCACAGTCGAGAAAATTCTCGCAAAATGCGTCTAGTAGCACGTACACCACACGCTTACATCGAGATCTTTCTGGCGCATTCGATAAACGCGTAGATTGTTCTGTGCTGTCGTAGCAATATTATAGTTAATCCATTATTTTCTAACTGCTTTTCCAGTATTATTAGGTTTGTATGAATTTATCTTTTTTCTTATCTATATTGCCATTGTTTATTATTTGTCTATTATTTACTATTCTCTATAAAATATAACACAACATATAGGCTTATGGTCTGTATAACTCTTGCAGCCATATTCCTACTCATAAACTTAATCAAACAAATCTTTTAACAGTTATTATGCTACTCTTGTTTACATTTTGTTTATTCTTATTTATTTTTTGGTGACAAACATCATCACACTATTTACTTTATCTAATTAACTATCCCTTTGAACATAGGATGTTTATTGATTTTGCATTTATATTCTTTACCACATTTTTTCTTTTCTAAACTTTACTATCTTAACCATGGTAACACTAACATTTTGACTCTCCATGGGATTTTTTCCCTGAATACCCTTGTATTCCTAATCTACAATTACTCTTAATCCTAATAATAACAATATTCTTAATTTCTAGCACTTTCCACCATTAACCTTTAGTGTTTATCACTGGTTTTTAGGTGTCTATAGCTCTATACCTATCAGTAGGGTTTTCTATTTATTTTGGGGGTTTTACACTGGCACTTTGCACTTTTTATAGTATTTAAGTGTTACTAGTGGGTATTCCCTAACCTTAAATTCTCTTTCTCACTTAATCATGTTCACTATCTATCTATCTCTCACTTCACAATGGTTAGTTATACTGCTAACAAGTTTCATATCATTATAGAGTTATTTATAACATTTACTCTCTATTTACTTGGTTAGTGTACTTTAGTTTGTCATTACTTTATTGGATTTTAATAATTATCATTTACATTGATTAATTAGTCGATACTAATAATTATCATTTACATTTATTATTTATTGTTTTCTTTTTCATTACTTTATTTGAGTGTAACATTTCTCCTTTTCTGTTCTATATTATTCGTTTGTCCTTTCATTTCTTCTCATTTTATTTCATTTATATTTTGGTTTGTTTCCTTTTCATTTACCTTCTCATTTGATTTTATTTCATTTCATTTTCTTTCATTTTATTGAGTCAATCACTTGGATTGGGTCATAGTCATTTGTCGCATCATAGTCATTTTATTTTCATTAGTTTAAACATTTTATATAGATGATTCATCGTTTTTTCCCTGGTATTGGTGTGGCTTTTTGTATTGTAACAATATATAATTTTACATATGAGTGAAGTGTTGTGTAATGTGAGTAACGAATAGAATGTTAGGGAAATATATTCATATGCTACAAGGTGTGTTCTAGAACATTCAAGACAGAGGAAGTTGGAACACGTGGCCGATAATAAATACACTGAAGTAATTGAAACGACGCCTATGCACATAGTGGTGGTGACGTCACTCAGCAACGCAGCGCTTTACATTCGGCTGCATTATAAAAGGCGTAGCCAGTTTTCTCGATACTCTCTCTGAAAGTCTGTGATAACTCTCTGAAGTCTCTCCGAAAGTTCGTCAGCGAAGGTGGTCGCAGTGGGAAGCGATTCCAGACAACGCTAAATCCAGACGTCCTTGGGTCCGTAGAGTTGAGTGAGCGGTGATTGTCAGCAGGAAACTAGCACGGAGTCTGAGATATTCAACTACCGTTCCTGGGCATCGTTTGCTGATTGTAGCAACTGTAATACGGAGACCTTAAGTAAGGCACTACCAGGAGGTGATTGCTGGAACGTGGACCGAGACGACGGATTGCTGGAGGCCGGATCGAGATCGTCGACCGGTGTAACAGGACATTTTGGCCTACCTGGGGTAATATAAAAGATCAGTGTATTTTGATACATATTTTGTGATGTAACACAATTTTGGGAGATATAAACATAAATTGAGAATAAAGGTAAATTTTATGGGTAACGAAATTGACAGGAGTGATTGGAAATATTATTCATAAATTATAACGACGTAGCAGACAAACAAGCGAAAATGTGTCAAGGTCAGCTCCAGTGACTAACAGAATTATGTAACAACATCGAATGATCTTACGTCAGAGACAATCCCAGCCTTGGAATGCGGGTGCGCCAGACCAAACCTTATACTGGCGTACGAATACGAGAAATGAGGACAATGAAAAGTTGGGTAAACAACCGCGGCAACTACACAAAATAGTGCCGTTCATCTCGTCAGTCGGCCATGAACAACTAACAAAGAAGGACGCAAACAGTTCGCACGTCTGCCAACCAGGCGAAGTTTTCGTCGCGCCCGTAGTATAAAAAATAAAAATGTAAAATTTACGTGGATCCACAACACGAACGTTAAATGAGTAAAAGTAAATAACAGTTGTGTTTTCAATTAACAGTTTCGATATATCTGGCGAGTAGTACGGTGAAAAATTACGAAAAATGTGCGGAGTGAGGAGACAAAACACCTACGGAGACTGGACTGATTTTTGGGACACAATGGGGTGTTGAGTGCCCCATAATTCACACCCTTCTCTAAGTTAACAATGCATTGTTCGTCGACAGGAAATATGCATTGTACCTTGGATGCAATTACTGCGTAATCAACCTGTCTATAGGGTGAGAATTTCATTCTCCCTGTCGGCCAAATGGAATCTCCCCTCTTTCTCTCGTGACAACCTCATTCCTTATTAGTCTGTGTGTGACCCGGCTTTCGTTGTGTCACCTATAATAATCACTGATCGTTTATAATTATAATTATACTTACTGTGCTTATCGTACTGTCGATGATTGTGTCGTTTACCCTCGTTGTGTGTGATGTGATCCAATCGTATTACACGAATGATTTTTTTAACTGTTTTAATACTGTGAGTGTAACCTGCCAATTGGATATTGTTGCTACCCAGGTACGATTGCTTATATTCTATTTTACATTCTTCCCTAGTTTTATTTCATTAGATTATCACCAGTAATTATGAACGTCTGTTCTCTCTTATTTTCAATTACAATTGTTTGTTCATATAATGTTGTTTCGATTGCAAGTCCTACTGCCTCTATGCGCGTATTTGTGTCGCTAATTTTCTCTGCTAACTGCATAGTATTATCTGTGATTTCTTGTTTTAATTCGCTTAGTGTATTATTCAAATCTTCTTTTAAATTCTCCGTTTGTTTATTTATATTTCGATTTAATTCTTCTTTCAGTTGTACATTATCTCGTTTTAGTTCTCCTATTTTCTGATTTAAACTTTTATTTTGCTTATCTAGTTTATCATTTATACTTTTCGTTTGTTTTATACTCTCTTGTTTTAATTCTTCTTTTAATTTTAAATTCTCTTCCTTTGTCTGATTTAAATTTTTCTGCTTGTTTTATAATTAATTCGTCCATCATGCCCAGTACTGTATTTTTGAATGCCTCTAGATTCAAACTTCCTGGTTCTGCCATGTTGAATTAATTTTATTTATTATATTATATTTTAATATAATTATTATTTATTTTATTATATAATGTTTTAAAATATTATTATTACAGAACCGTTTAAAAATTTTATTTATTTATTTTTTATTATTATTATTATCCTTCCTATTACAATTACACCTTTAAATGATATACATTCTTTGAGCGCCAGTTGTGTCGTAATACACAACAAAATGAAATATGATAATATTTTGTAGGAATCTTAACTACTATACATATTATATTTGTAACGGGACATATCTGGGACGGGGATAAATTTTAATAATTGAAAATAATTTTAAAGTAGTCAGTGTTCACCTGTGGGGTACCTCGTGTTAACCAACTACGTATACAGTGTTATTACAAAACATCACGTCTGTGTTTTGACTCTGGACTCAGACAGGCCAGACATATTACGTAAACACTGGCAAGCCAGTCTCTGTGAAGTACAGAAAGAATGAATAATTGCCACCCCAGTTTGCATCAGACAGTAGCAGAGATCAGTCATCGTTAGATTGAAAAAGTGGACAGCAGGGCCGCGCGGGGCAGTTCGGGAGCACGCGGTTCTAATAATCAGTGTTAGAACAATAAGAAGTCGACGCAATTTCTTCAGACTGCGCGGTCTTAAATTAAACAGGGCTCGAGTAAAAATACAGTCGGCCGACTAAAAATATAACTATACAACTCAGTTACAGTGAAAATCTAGTTCGATATGTGATCGGAACAATTACGCCAGCTTTTGAAAGCAGAAATTATTTCCGGAATGTGAAGTGCAAGACGTTAACCTCCAATACTGGTGCAACAGCTCGGATACTATTACAGACTGGTTAAGTACAAACACAGACTGGTAAAGTACCTTTTGTCATCAAACTAAAAGTTTTTGAAAGAGCTCTATTAATAAGAAATGAGTATTGTAAAAGTATGATGGGCATAAGCATGAGAGAGTGTGTGGGGAATAATACTAAAATATTAACAGTACTGGTTTGTTGTTATAAAATAACTCTATTTTAATTAATTTTGTCTAAAATAATAGCGATTAAGCGACTGCAAATTATATTGATGAATTTGATGTTGTAAAAGGGTTGGAGTAGCGTGTCAAACAAAGTAGAAGAGAATCTGGAGAATTGTCATACAAGTGTAGAAAATAACGTAAATTTCACATAATAAACCAAAAGTAAGTTGTTTTAGTCAGAATAAATGGTGTTAATATTATTTTGCAATCAAACCCAAACAATCCTTCTGCAACTTGTTCGTCTGTAGAACCCTGGATTGGAACCCGAAGGTAAGATAAAAACTCAGTTGTTATAAAGTTAATAAAGATTATTATATGCTATACAAAAACGAACGATTACATGTGGCGCCCGAACAAGGACGATTTGTGTGATTTATATTAATCACACAGATCAGACCTAATTCTAGTTGCAGGAACGGTTATTTGGGAGTGAGGATAAGCATATTTGTGTAGTTTAGTAAGCATAATTGTATATGTAAACAATAATATAAAACAAAAATGGAGAGTAATAGTGACAAAGTCGACAGCATTGACTTAACTAGTACCAGTACAGACAATCAAGTAAATACGATAGTAACCGAAACGGTAGTAAACGAAATAAGCCTAACCGAGTCAGTGACAATGGAAGGTGCCAGGATTCATTCAACGCCTATCCAAAATAAACAATCTGATAGCAACGATATAATGAATATGATGCAATCACTTTTGGCAAAGCAACATGCAATGTTGGAGGTAAACTGTAATGTAATAAATAATCGTTTTGACATGAATGATACCAAGTTTAATGCCTTAAATAATCATTTAGACAATAGTGATAAAAAATTTGATATTAAATTCGATGAAATAAGTAGCGACATAAATAGTCGTTTTGACATAAACGAGACTAAATTAAATAAACGCTTTGACACAAATGATGCTACATTTGAACAATACAAAGAACAGAATATGAAATTTGAGAATAGCATAAACGTAAAGCTTGACAATTTAACTAATTCATTGTGTAGTATTGATGAACGAATTAACGAAATACATATCGAAACTAAAAGAAAAACTGACGATTTACGAGAGCGGGTGGGTATGTTAGACAATAAGGTAAGTGATGACTGTAAAACAAGTGGTAATTATGATGAAGAAATAATTACGAATAATAATGGTGATAGTTTAAATGGAAAACAGGTGACAGGAGACAAGGTAAGTAATAATGTTAATTCTGATGAGGTTAACCAAGTACTTGAAAAGGCTGTATCTAAGAATGATACGGTAAATAGTGATAATGAAAATAGAATGAGAGTTGAAGTGAATTATGGAGTGTTACTTAGTGTTTTTGAGTTAGAAAGGGATTATAGAGATAGTTTAATTGGAGAGGGTGAACAGGGGGCAAATTTTTCTGGGGTTAAATGTGGAGCAAAGACTTCACAAGTGGGTCATAAGGATAAGAGATCCTCACTAGGACATTTGGGCGACAATGGGTCGGCAAATGGTCAAATAAGTTTTTTGTGTATATCTGGTACGGCCAGATGGTGTTATAATAAAGTGGTATTGCCCCCTGTGTGGAGTGAAAATGTGAGATTGGATTGGGAAAGTGATCATGAAGAGAGAAATAGCATGATACAGTTGTTTAGGTTACAGATTATGAAGGGTTAGTAGGGGGAATAAATATTGAAAGAAGTGATTATATTATTAGCAATGTAGACTTAACTTGTGCAGTAGTAAACAATGATTATGATGATGATGATGATAAACATTCACCTGCTGGGAGAATTAGTGTACTTGTAGTAGCAGATAATTGTGATAATAAGGTAACTCACCTGGGTTTAACCTATGATACTGACGGAGACTTGACAAAGAATAATAATGCAGACTTAGTTTATGATAAAATAATAATGGGGGGTAACCCTAGGGATTATTATTATGGTATTACGGATAAAAAAGATTTAAATGGTTATTACCCAAATGATAGCCATATGGTGTATGTAAATAAAAACGAAATGTGTTATGTGAAAATAAGACTAATTTTCTATGATGGTGGTTAGATAAACAGTGAATGAACATTTAATTATTTGAGTTAATGGTATAATTACTTGGCTTATTTAGGTAATGAAGTGTGGTAAACAATAACTGGATATGACAAAAATTTGTAAATAAATGTGTTGGTGTTAAATGTATTGTGTCAAGGTTATATTGTTGGAATGTATATTATAGCTTACGTAACACATGTTTGTAGTAATATTTTATTTTACTAAATAATTAACAGGAGGTACTAATGAATTTTATTTTGAATTGTGTATTTCAATCAAAAGTGTTTTAAATAAAGTAACTAAAGTAAAATTGTTTTGATTTGAGTTGAAATGAAATTAATTTAAAAAATGTGAAGTTTAGTAATGAATTTAAATATACTGTGATTGGAATTGTAAAATCAATGGTAACTGATTACAATATTCATTTAAAGTGAAAATTAAAGGAAATGTTTGTGTTAAGGTGATGTTAATATTCTGGTAGTGCATCAGCTGATATGTTGTTGACATGTACTTTGTATTTTGTGTGACTTTGTGTTTACAGTTATCATGGAGGTAACAACAACATTTTATATTGATGAATAATTTAAATTTTATTATGAAATGGAGTTAACTTTTTGTGAATGTAGTTAAATTTTATGAGAAAGGACTTTATTAAGGTAGAATCATTTTGAATATAATGAAATTTGTGAAGTTATTATATTTAATACATTTTTATAATAATAATATATATATTTTTATCTCCCACTTACCTTTAAATTTTCTTTCAGCCCAGAGTTACGTCACACGAACGTTGAATTACAAGTATGATTTCAAGGCTATTTCAGTAACATACGCAATTCGTTAGTATCACACACTTCAAACTTTATTTTATTTTTGATTTCAAATTATTCAAATTTCTTACTTCTTCTCTCAAAATAAAATATCTCATATATATATTTATAACCAAACATTTCTCTCAATATGATATACTTAATCTACTAATATTTCTAATTAAGGCGAACCCAGCTTGCTCATTCACTCATTCATTCACATCGTTCCCAACCCCAGTGTATACAAAAAGATAATGATGATAATTTTTTCAATTTGGTAACGTTACGTATGTAGCGTCCTCTTCCTCGACCACATGGCGCGTCTCCCAAAGTCTTTCGTTTTCTTGATGTTGATAAGTTTATGATCTCGCTTTTAATAACTTTCGATATTCACTGTTCAGCACTGGTCACACTGTTATACACATTTTTTGGAGAATCACATGGATGTTTTGTCGGCCGACTTTAAAAAAAATGAAGATTTGCCTGGGCAGAAGACTGATAGGTACCACGTGTGGCCTATATTGTGAGTCGACTGGGAAGAGAATTATCAACGCGCCTCCCTCCAAACGTTCGGACACAGCGGAAATTTCAATGCCTTATGTTGTTTTAGTCTTCGTCACTGCACACACAGTATGTGCTATTTAGGTGTGTTTGACGTCGACAAAATTTTACTGCCTTTCGTCACGTCACTCAATTGGTTGTAGTTTCAAAAATTACGTTTCCGGCTGCTACCGAGCACATGGCGAACAAATTTTACAAAAAGCCATGTTGGTCGAGGTATCTAAGCGTCGTTTGTGCGCCCCGCTGATGTTCGCGCGTTTGTGTGCATCACACAGCACCGTTGGAATTATGCTGCGTTGTCGGACAAACACTGCACTCCAACGCCCCGACTACGTTCAAACTTTGCTTCACTGTTCCTTTGTCTGGCTGAGATTGTATTATGTGTTGGGCTTGCAATTGAAATGAAATAAATTTAATAAAATGACAAACCTCCCATTTTGTGAGGTTACAATACCCCCCCAATGAGAGGTCTTTTGTCAAGACAGAAGAACTCTCATTGCTATTCCTAAGAGGATCGGAGAAGATATGGTGCCAACAACCCCCCATTAATTCTTAACGCATCATGGGTAAACTACCCCCCTAGCTCGGCGACTATGGCTGCACCTGAACGAGATTACTGGACTTCTCTATACGAGATCCCAACACCATAATATCGAACAGCTACGCACCATAATGCACCTAACCTTCTAACATGCCACCCCTTAAAATCCAAACCCTTGGCCTTATACCATGCCAGATCCTCAACCGACATGTTCCCCCTTATCATGCACACTGGGCTGCCTTTAGCAAGTACTGGGCGCGTACACATACTCATTAATACATCCTAACAAATTCCTTATTTAAAATTCAGAAAATATTTATCTTTAAATTCAAAAATTCATTTATGTTCAAAATCAAATTGTTATATCTCCATTACTTTCTCAAAATAAAAAAATTGGCCGTCACGGGACGCCCGGCAGATGTGAAACATCAAAGTTGATGGTAGAATTTATAATTAATGAAAACCAATAAAGAAATATGGAGTAAAATAAATTAAAAAAAAAAACAGTTTCGTTAATAAAATCAATATATTTTTCTTATTATTCTTATTATAATAATAATTACAGAATATAAATACAAGAGTTTCGTTAATAAAATCAATATATTTTTCTTATTATTCTAATTATAATAATAATTAAGAATATAAATACAAGAGAAGTAAATATTTTAATATAGACTGTTTTACAATGCAGTTACGGAATATTATTTGACGTATCTTCTGTGATTTCTGTAATAGTAGCTGTTGAAGGTGTTTTAGACGGTATTACAGAAATGATTGGCCGATGATAACTGAAGTATGTAACAAAATTAGTAGACGTGATGTTATCAAGGTATCTTGAAAATACAGCATCGATTGTCGTTCCATATCTAGTTGTTGGTTCAGTTGGCTTATTATTGATTTTCAAATCAAATGTTTGCTCAAGGAATGTTGTCAAAGGGATTGAATCGTTTGTTGCAAAATTAACATTAAAATCTCCTGCTAAAATCATCGGAAGTTCGTCTAAATTATCTCCTAAAATCCTTGAACCTTCGCGACTATATATGAGTAAACGACGGTGTAAAAATTTTATGATTTCTGTGACTTTTTGATTTGGTGAAATATACACAACAACCATAAGGAATTCTCTCCCATCATCCATTTTAACTTGAGAAGCACATATATCACCAATAGCTGCTTGGGTAACATTAAGTTTACGTGTATTTCGTATTGTAAGTTCTATATTCGTCGTAGTAATTCGAGCTATGTTTTTGTTTTGATATATCGCAACTCCCGCAGCTCTAACATCTTCCCGTTTAAATTTTACTACGCAATCGAAATCAGGTAGCTGAACGTCTTTTTCATTAGAAAGGCATGTTTCTGATAATAATAATGAAAAGCTGCTGCTGTTGTTTGAACCCTCTCATTTTGTGTTTCTTCAAAATGTTGTGTATTGTGTTGTTGTGGAGTGCTGGTGAAATTCTGTGCTATTTCTTGTATGTCATTCGAAGAATTCAAACTTTGTTGGTCATTTGGTGTTGCTTTCGTAATTTGTTCAATAGCGTCTATGTTGTTTATATTACATTCTGTATGTATTCGCTGTACATTTTGTTGACGTAGCCTGCTGTCTCTTCTCCGCTCGTTAATTTCTTGTCTGTTTCGCTCTCGATAATTACGATTACGTTCAGCAGCGGTAGCAGGAATCGACTGTGAAATATTTTGCTTTAGCCTACTGTCTCTTTTGCGCTTGTTTATTTCTTCTTTGTGCCTTTCATAGTATCGTTGTTGTCTCTGTGTATGTGATTTGAACTTAGTTGATTATTCGATGTTGCTTGAGTAATTTGTTCAATTTCGTCTGTGTTCTGTACATTAGATACAGTATGGATTTGGTGTGAATTTTGTTGACGTTGCCTGATGTCTCTTCTTCGCTGATTGATCTCTTCTCGGTGTCGCTCTCAATACAAACGACTACATTCAGCAGCCTTATTGTCCACTCTAAATTAAAAATATAATATTTTAAAAATAATGAAAACATTACTAAATAAATATTTGTAATAATAAAATGTAAGATAAAAAAAATATCAATACCTCACTGGTACGATATGCCTCGAATTAGATGTATTTTGGTCATTGTTAGTTTCAATTATAATATCACCTATCTCTTGCGTTGTTTGTGTACTGAAAAAATAAAGTTAAATTTTTATAAAAAGAGAAGGCACACACATAGAGAAAGCAGTTAAAACACGTGGATGTATATATCTCGCGTTTTCTGTACGCATGCGCAGAAAATAAACCACTTGTTGACATCAGTAAACATATTTCTAACCTCAAATGAACAAATAAAATAGAATAGTAATAAAATAATATATTAACAGACGATTTACTAACCTTTGGTTTGAATCGGTAGATTGTGTTTCATAAAGCAAACGTTGTGCACACGTATTAGACATTTTACTGCAGCCTGCACTTTGATCATCATTAATTATTTGTTTCTTTTTGGTCACTTGATCGTCACTGTCACTCATATTTCGATTCAATAATATTGTCACTGATTCGAAAACTTTTAAGCACTTAACAATGTGCTTTCAAAAACAATAATATTAAGGCCAAAGAAATACAAAGTGTGTATACAATGCGTCAAGTATACTATAGTCGAATAGAAAGGCACACGCAGTACACAACTCACACAGAGAAGCAACGAAGTGTATAGTATACGCGCACGCACACACAAGGGAGTCGAGAGCGGTGGCGTAGAGGGGCATGATGGCATAAGAGAGCGTCATGCCATTTGCCGTCACGGCATACGAGTCGGTTTTACTGTCAAGGCACGCCAATAGATGTTTCACATCAAAAAATTAAAAAAATCTTTTACATGAATCTATCAACTCTATCAATTTTCTTCACTACTAATAACAATCCCAAAGAAAAAAAAATTGAACACCTTATTAAAACATGAATTCACTTAATCTAACATTTGTTTACACATATATTCTAAACAATATAATTCAATAAACACTAGTAATACACATAAACAATAATATACTTGAAACTCAAACATCATCTATATGGCAGGCATAAATTTTTTTTTTTTTTTTTTTTTAATTTAATTTATCTAAAAATCATTTTTACCCATCTCAGAAAATTTAAAATCATTTAATTCAATTAAGAAACAAAATGGCATCAATCAATTACTAGAAACTGGTGTTGTCTCTAACATCAGTCATCAGCTGATCTCTCTGGGTCAAGTGAATGACCTTGACATACATATGTTACACAGATCTACATCATAAAATACAGGAAACATCTTTACAATCCTTCACCTTCAAACATAGTACAACATAATAAATTAAGACATTTAAAATTAACATGGTTATTATTATCTTACAATAAACAATAAAATTTACATTTAAATTGACCAAAAATTACACATTTTATAGCTTCATATTATTCTCAAATTCTATTAGAATCTGTCACTTGTTTCAATTAATTTTATACATTTTGACTATGACTTTGTTCCTTTAATATTTTCATTCTCAATTAGTTTGGGTGACTTAATTATTCATAATACTTTGATTTACTAACTGGGTATTTACATATGTTCTTACCCCCCTTCTGACGCTAATACTCACTTAACAGCTTTAACTAGTATGACACCCATCTATCAAACATCTACCAACCATTCTCTACCCCTAATTTACTACTCAAACTCAATTCGCATCATTCTACTCTTATAACAAAAATACTCTCTACCCCTTTGTACTCAGGATATGTGTTCCCTTCCCAATGCTCATTCCCTTATTTGGTTCCTGGACTCCCCCTAGGTAACCCTTTCCGGCGCTAATCGGTTCCCCTCCCGCCACAACGCTTTTCGTTGAGGACTCCTTATCACACCACCCCCCTTACAAAATTCCCCATCAACTAATTACTCTCCCAATACATCACTTTCATCTACAAAATATCTCCATTTCTTTATTACTTCAATATATCACTCATTACTCTACATATTTTCCCCATAGCTACTGTGTCACTATCAATACTCAAATTCTACATTACTTTTATTCACAACAATCTTACTTTGTTCAACTCCCCTTCTAAACTTAACTTGGACTGATCTAAATGTCCTAACAAAATAATAATCACCCAACTTCTAACTTTTACCCCAATTCACATTATAACTCTTGAAAATTCGAAACTATCTCAATTCATTTTACCATTTACTTCACAATCTATTAACCACATTGAAAATATATTATTCAATCGTTAATTATATTCAATTTTAATTATATTCAAACATTTAATTACATTGAAAATTTGCAAATCTTTTATAAGTGATATACTACATTTATAGCCCCAGCAGTCAGCTGATTTTCTTGGCAAGGTGAATGACCTTACTACAGATACCATTCCACAATTATATACAATACATATTTTTATAATCCTTATACCTAACATACTACATACAATTAATACACATACACAAAATTATATAGTTATCCTACAATGTTAGTTGAATTCATTACAATTTAAACCTGGTACTTAAAATCATTTTGCTTTCATACATCACAATGCATCGAGTCATAGTCATAGCAACAGTTACTGAACAGCTCTATGGATTGTCAACCCCCAACTCTCTCTATAGAGTTGTGTTATAAGCTGACCGCCCGCTGTTTACAGAGGTCGTCACCCTCTCGCTGAATTTACAGCTACACTCCCACCACATCGTTACTTAAAGTCCCCCCTTTACCCAGTTACAATTAGGTAAACCACCTGCCAGTCGGTCTAGGTATTTACCTTGTGCACAGATGCGTTATCTGTGCCCCTGGCTTGTAACTGCCAGCTCCTTTACCACACACACTATTTTATCCTGCTGGTGGACTGCTGCGTCCATTTGCATCCCCAAGAACTGAAGTTACATATATAAGGTATAGACGCTGCCTATACCGTTCTTGGTTCAGCGTTACATAAAAATTCGGTATTACTGATGTCCGAGGACACCAGTAATCCTACTAAAATGATTCACACACCCTTAATCACGGCACTATCGACACCTTCGACGATAGCCGCTGTTCCATAGTTATGTAGTTTCCCCTGTTACCCCGTCAATTTCAAAATTCACCACTTTTGTATCTACTTACATAAATCCATGCCCAGGGCCTGGTGAAACCGTGACCGCCCGAAATGTGGGGAAACTACCAAAAGACATATAAGGCTCACACTGAGACTGCTACTACAGTTCACAGAGGGTCAACTCTTATATGTTTGGGTGTTCATTACTTAATTGATTTTTCATTCTTAACATAATACATACAATACACTCATAATGAACATTGCGATTATTCCATGAAAACAAACAATTCACATTTAATGTTGATCAGAAATTACACACCTTACATCCTTACATTTGCATATAAAATTATAATCATTATATTTTACTTTCAATTGAACTTCTATTAATTAATTAATTATCAATTATTTATCATCTACTATACCATTCACTTTTCCAAAATTTTCTCTGTTATCAACCTTCCTTTTACATAACATTTCATTTAAAATTTGATATTTAGACATTGAACATTTTACTTTATTTAAATTGCATTATAAAATTCATACTTACAGTACATCACTCACATACTGTCATAAACACAAAATATCAACACCAAACACCAATATAACTCCATGTACCTTCTGAAACATTTTCACAACCATGTTATTCCACAAACTAAACACAATTTAACATTTATTTATTTATTAATTATTATCAAATTTAAATCTCATAAAATAATTTAAATTCATCATCAAAATTCAATTATATATTTTAAATCGATCAAAAATATTTAAACATCTCAAATTACTTTAATTCCATCAATTATTCAAGAACACAACATATTTCAATTCCATTACTTCAAAACAATTACATTTCCTTTATTACAAACTCATTATTTATTTGGTCTGATAAAATATTATTATTATTAAAACAATTTCTACTACACACACATTGTTTACATAAAACATTTTACAATACAAACACAATCACTTTCACTAGAATTTATTTACAAATTTTTGTCATTATTTTTCTGTTTACCACACTTCATTTCCTAAATCAGCCAGGTCATAACCACAAATTAAAATACAGTACAACCTGTCACATCCGGACCTGTGATATCCGGAACCTCCCATATCCGGACGTATCTCCAAACTAATTTTTGCAATTTTGGTTAGCGAAATGGGTAGGGATGTAAAGATACTACTCTTGATGTTTTGGCTGTTCACCACTTTTTCTTCACTCCACTTACGTCATTCTGCGATATGGTTCACTATTTTTGAGTATTTAAGTTTTTACAATTGAAATACTTTATTTGGGGCAACTGAGTCTTAGCTTGCGTCCAGCCGACGCAGCGGCGTTAGGTCTTCACTTTGGCTTCATGGCTTCCAAAAAACGTGTGCATTGTGTGAAGCAGCCGAAAATCACAAACTTTTTCAAAAACTGATGTAGGCGTACTGTAAGTAAAACTTTTTAACCAATTTTACTTTTTGTATTTTAAAGAGTACAGTGTACAAATACAAATGCTAAACCAATAGAAACGTCTAAAAAAACACGTTCTTCTTCTGTGTATCTTCTGTAATTGTTAATTATATTAATTGAGATTTTGGCTACTTATAGAACTTTAATTACTGAACACAATGCAGTTTTCAGAATTGCTGTATATTTATTGGTTTTGAAGTTATCGCAGGTTGAACTGCAAAAATTAATTGAATAAAATTCATGTCTGATCCGACCTCGTGCTTCACTGTGACAAAGTCAGAGTGAGATAGTTGCTTATTATACGCTCTCTGTCTTGCTTACGGCGCGCAGTCTGTCCCTTTCATATAACGCTCAGATATGACGACATATTATGAATCGTTATATATACCCCTCCTCGGTATAAAAAAAATTGATTATTTATTAGTTTGCTCTATCTTATTATTAACATCATTAACTCCAACTTGCCTAATGTACTCTATTTGATTGTTCAGAAGAAAACTCAACCGTAATTTTACGCCAAATGACGATAACTTCAATGAGTTGAACTGATTTTGTGTATAATACAGTATATTTAATATATCTTTTAAATGTCAATAAATTTCAAATGAAATTTGGGTATATCTGAAATCCTTAAATAATTTACGCACCCGAAATTTTCGCCGGTATTTTTTGTCAAAAAAGTGCGTTAATTATGCGAGAAAATACGGTATTTATAAATGACCTTGTGATATCCGGATTTTTCCATATCCGGATCGGCCGGTCGCCATATTAGTCCGGATATGACAGGTTGTACTGTATTTAAAATGTTCATTTATTGAGTCTATATTTACCCTCCATCATTGTATAAATATCTAACATATTTAAAACATAAATCATTTTTATCGACCTTCCATTTATTATTATTATTATAATGACCATTATCAACATAGTATTTAACACCATTATTACCTATTGATTCATAAAACCTGTCTACATTTGTGATTTCAATTTTGTCTCCATAAGTATTTTTGTTCAACATAAAGTAATTTATTTTCTCATTATATTTCTCCACTACATTCCTCACAACCTCAGGTAAGCTATTTTCATTTATAAAGGTATCCTCAAAATAATTATCAATCTCTATTTTACAAGGTAAGTATTTTATATCATCTATTCCCTTCAATTCTAACCTCTCTTTCAACTCATTATATTTTCTCTTTAACTGATATATTATTATCTCCCTATCAGCACGCAACTATCTCTCAAAACATCTTTCATCATCATAACACCTGTCACTACCCCCCTGAACTATCTCATTCCATGCAAAGGGCCCCACACAACCTTACTATATGTCTTGGCACTTCCAAGACCATCACAAAAAATAAAGGGACCATCTGAAGACACCTCGTCTGCCATACAACTACAGGAGGAAACTCTGTCCTCATTAAACATCTGTAAAACCTCTGTTTCACCATAAACTTGGGGAAAATTTGCCCTTTGCCCATCTAAACTTTCATTACACTCTCTCACGAACTGACAAACCTTCGTTTCTACTACTTCATTATCACATACTACTTCCACTATATTCTCAGAATTGCAATTAGCATCATTATCATCACTACTCAATACTTTATTATCTAACACTACCTCTTCCACTATTTTGTCATCATCAATATTTGTCATAACTATAACATTGTCATCTAACTTCTTATTCAGTATCTGATTTAATTTTCTGTCTAGACTTTTATTCATTTCGTCAATCTTTTCCTCGCACTTGCTACTTACTGATTCTAATATTTGGTCTTTAATTGTATCAAAACATTCATCCAGCTCATTTAAACGTTTATTCATATTAACCTCAAACTTAGCATTTTGTGTATTTATTTAGTCAAAACGACTATTTATAATATAAAATTTACTATTCTGTATATCAAAACTACTCTTTTGCTCCTCAAATTTTATATCATTATTATCAAAACGTCTATTTAATTTGTTAAATTTATTATTCTGTTCCTTCATGTTAATATCATTTGCATCAAAACGACAATTGATTACATTAAATTGTTGTTGTAAAAAACTCATTATATCGTTATCAAACTTACTACATTTTGTTGAGGTCGGAGTTAATTGAACCCCTGAATCCTCCATAATATCTGTTTCATCTGTAACACTTATATTTACATTTTTATCTTCTTTCCCTACACTGGGTGTTGAAAGTACTTCGGGGCTGTTTATAACAGCTGATTCGTCAAAATTAATTATTTCACTTACAATACTTTCATCATTTCCTGCCATATTTATAAGTTTACTGATTTAAATTTGCTTACATAAAAAACATCTACCACTTAACTCTTAACACTTGAACAGTGATGTACCATGTTATGTATGCTACGTAATTTTTACGTATTGTTACTCAACCTTTAAATCAAACTTGCATTCACTTGTAGGTGTGGTCTTTATATATAAATTTCAATTTATAAAAACTGGTCCCTGTTTCGGATGCGCCATTTGTATAGTTATTATATTTAATACATTTTTTTAATAATATATATATATTTTTATCTCCCACTTACCTTTAAATTTTCTTTCAGCCCAGAGTTACGTCACACGAACGTTGAATTACAAGTATGATTTCAAGGCTATTTCAGTAACATACGCAATTCGTTAGTATCACACACTTCAAACTTTATTTTATTTTTGATTTCAAATTATTCAAATTTCTTACTTCTTCTCTCAAAATAAAATATCTCATATATATATTTATAACCAAACATTTCTCTCAATATGATATACTTAATCTACTAATATTTCTAATTAAGGCGAACCCAGCTTGCTCATTCACTCATTCATTCACATCGTTCCCAACCCCAGTGTATACAAAAAGATAATGATGATAATTTTTTCAATTTGGTAACGTTACGTATGTAGCGTCCTCTTCCTCGACCACATGGCGCGTCTCCCAAAGTCTTTCGTTTTCTTGATGTTGATAAGTTTATGATCTCGCTTTTAATAACTTTCGATATTCACTGTTCAGCACTGGTTACACTGTTATACACATTTTTTGGAGAATCACATGGATGTTTATCGGCCGACTTTAAAAAAAGGAAGATTTGCCTGGGCAGAAGACTGATAGGTACCACGCGTGGCCTATATTGTGAGTCGACTGGGAAGAGAATTATCAACGCGCCTCCCTCCAAACATTCGGACAGTGCGGAAATTTCAATGCCTTTTGTTGTTAAAGTCTTCGTCACTGCACACACAGTATGTGCTATTTAGGTGCGTTTGACGTCGACGAAATTTCACTGCCTTTCGTCATGTCACTCAATTGGTTGTAGTTTCAATTACGTTTCCGGCTGCTACCGAGCACATGGCGAACAAATTTTATAAAAAGCCATGTTGGTCGAGGTATCTAAGCATCGTTTGTGCGCCCCGCTGATGTTCGCGCGTTTGTGTGCATCACACAGCACCGAAGTTCTTGGAATTATGCTGCGTTGTCGGACACACACTGCATTCCAACGCCCCGACTACATTCAAACTTCGCTTCACTGTTCCTTTGTCTGGCTGAGATTGTATTATGTGTTGGGCTTGCAATTGAAATGAAATAAATTTAATAAAATGACAAACCTCCCATTTTGTCCCATTACAAAATAAAGTTTTCTTTTATAAAATTGCTAAACTGCTATAATTGTTTTTATTATTTAGACAAAGCTTTTCGTCATTACTGACATCTTCAGGTCTTAAACAACGTCTATCAACTGTACGTTGTAGGCTTTTATACTTTAGGCCCCTCCCCTTATGTCATCGCCCCTCCTATTGGTTCTAGCTGCTACCGCTCTTCACGGGAACTTTGTCTACCTTTTTCCGTTAGGCATTTTTCTAACGTCCGTCAAATTGTTTTAAGAATCTCCCGTTAATTTCTTCATTCTTGACTTATAACCTTTTGCATTTCGTCATTTTTTAGTGTGTTATTCTTATTATTTTAATTTATTTTTGTTTATTGTTTAATATATAATAAAATATTTCTTCATTTGTAAAATCCACTTTTATATTCATTAATTTATTTTTATCTTCTTTTTTAACTTCAAGTATTTCTAGTTCTTCTATTAATTTTCTTTTTTGCGGATTGTTTTCTATTTTTATTATTTCCATATTTTCCTTGGGATTTATGAATTTATGGCCTGATTCGTTGAAATGTCTTGCATATAGTGAGTTCGTTACTCTAACCCCTTCTCCTTTTGCGTGTTCATTCATTCTAATTTTAAATTTTCTTCCAGTTTCGCCCACATATATCTTATTACATTCCCCACATTTTAATTTGTATACGCCGCTTTTTTCTGTTAATGGAATTTCTTCTGTTTTATCATTTTTTATATATTCGAATACATTTTTCGTTTTCTTTATTCCTATCTGTATTTCATATTTTTCGAAACATTTTTGTTTGATATCCTATGTATGTTATTGCTCCTTTATATTTCTTTTCTTCATTTGTTTTTTCTTTTTTGTTATTTTCTATTTCTTTATTTTCCTCTATTTTCTTAACTATTCTATTAATTATTTTAGGGTTGTAATTATTATTTTTTGCTATTTGTTGTATTTTCTTTAATTCTTTTTGTTTGAGTTCTTCATTTTCTAGATAATTTATAGCTCTATAGCAAAATGAATTTAATGCTATAAATTATCTAGAAAATGAAGAACTCAAACAAAAAGAATTAAAGAAAATACAACAAATAGCAAAAAATAATAATTACAACCCTAAAATAATTAATAGAATAGTTAAGAAAATAGAGGAAAATAAAGAAATAGAAAATAACAAAAAAGAAAAAACAAATGAAGAAAAGAAATATAAAGGAGCAATAACATACATAGGATATCAAACAAAAATGTTATAAAAATGTTTCGAAAAATATGAAATACAGATAGGAATAAAGAAAACGAAAAATGTATTCGAATATATAAAAAATGATAAAACAGAAGAAATTCCATTAACAGAAAAAAGCGGCGTATACAAATTAAAATGTGGGGAATGTAATAAGATATATCTGGGCGAAACTGGAAGAAAATTTAAAATTAGAATGAATGAACACGCAAAAGGAGAAGGGGTTAGAGTAACGAACTCACTATATGCAAGACATTTCAACGAATCAGGCCATAAATTCATAAATCCCAAGGAAAATATGGAAATAATAAAAATAGAAAACAATCCGCAAAAAAGAAAATTAATAGAAGAACTAGAAATACTTAAAGTTAAAAAAGAAGATAAAAATAAATTAATGAATATAAAAGTGGATTTTACAAATGAAGAAATATTTTATTATATATTAAACAATAAACAAAAATAAATTAAAATAATAAGAATAACACACTAAAAAATGACGAAATGCAAAAGGTTATAAGTCAAGAATGAAGAAATTGACGGGAGATTCTTAAAACAATTCGACGGACGTTAGAAAAATGCCTAACGGAAAAAGGTAGACAAAGTTCCCGTGAAGAGCGGTAGCAGCTAGAACCAATAGGAGGGGCGATGACATAAGGGGAGGGGCCTAAAGTATAAAAGCCTACAACGTACAGTTGATAGACGTTGTTTAAGACCTGAAGATGTCAGTAATGACGAAAAGCTTTGTCTAAATAATAAAAACAATTATAGCAGTTTAGCAATTTTATAAAAGAAAAGTAAGGATGGCTGCTAATTTAAACAATACAAAGAACAAAATAAAGTTACTGAAACTGTTGTGAACATATGAGGTAATGAAATTAAATTTGAGTTGGCCTTGGATTAACTTAAAAATGTGAATTTTAGTAATGTGTTTAAATTTATTTTGATTTGAATTTTGATTGTAATTGTAAAATAAATGATAATTGATTAAAACACAGACTAAAATATTTATTTAAATTGAAAATTGGAGGAAATATTTGTGTTGATGCTGAGGTAGTATTTGTATGTTTAACAGTAGATTCCCCGTTTAAGTGCGGTCATGACCTCACCGGATCATGACCGTGAAAGTAGTTAATTGTGGGAAATCATAAATTTTAATTGTTATAAACGGCTTGTGGTTTGTTTTTGTTTTGTTAACCCGGTGGTTTGTTAGATTTAGTTGGGGGGGTTATTTTTAGGGGAATCTACCAAATTTTGGAACAGGGCTATTTTCACCCATATAGGGGTGGTAGTCCATTAGGGGTGTATTCATCATGAATAGTAAGTAGATAATACTGAATTTTTATTGTAACGCCGAAGTAGGATGGGGGTGGAATAAAAGAAAAAAATGTTCACCCCTTCCGCATCAGTCCTTGTGGAAGCAACTGGGCGCTACAGTCCAGGGGGGGTAATAGTGAGTGTGGATGGGGGGTGACCAAGTTACAGGCCACGAGGGAGACGTGGTTTACGGCTAGGATGAGGCCGGCGATGGTCAAGAAGCCTAGTGCAGAATACAGTAAATTGTAACGGGTATCAGGGGTTAAGGGATTTGGGGGGTTGTAAAAAAAAAAAACCTGCGTTAGGAGTTAAGGACAAGGTATTCTTGAGGGTGTAACATTACATGTATCCTATAGTAAGGTTGCTATTATAATACTTGTATTTTATGTAATCAATTTGTAATTTTTGTGGGGAATAATGTTTTGTCATGATTTGTATGGAATTTATCTGTATTAGATGTAAGTATACAGTAAGTTCATATTGCCATCAGTGAATTAAATAAGCAACCAGTACTTTAAGAAAAGTCAACCAGTACTTTGAAAATAGTTAACCAGTACGACTAAGAGGAAACAAATCAGTTGGGGATATGGAATAATGGAAGGCCATTTATTGATATTTTAATTGAATGTTTCAGAGTCAGGTGATACTGTGGTGACTTACCTGTCTGATTTTATGGTGTTGGGATCTCGAGCAGAGAAGTCCAGTAAAGTCGGATAGGTGCAGCCACAGCCACCGGACTAGGGGGGTAAGTACCCATGATTTTAGTAAGGATTTAAGGGGGTTGTGGCGCCATATCCTCGTTGATGCTCTAGGTTTTATCCAATGAGTTTTTATGCTGCGGCATAAAACCTCTCATCGGGGGGGGGGGGATTGTAACGGGACATATCTGGGACGGGGATAAATTTTAATAATTGAAAATAATTTTAAAGTTGTCAGTGTTCACCTGTGGGGTACCTCGTGTTAACCAACTACGCATACAGTGTTATTACAAAACATCACGTCTGTGTTTTGACTCTGGACTCAGACAGGCCAGACATATTACGTAACCACTGGCAAGCCAGTCTCTGTGGAGTGCAGAAAGAATGAATAATTGCCACCCCAGTTTGCATCAGACAGTAGCAGAGAGCAGTCATCGTTAAATTGAAAAAGTGGACAGCAGGGCCGCGCGGGGCAGTTCGGGAGCACGCGGTTCTAATAATCAGTGTTAGAACAATAAGAAGTTGACGCAACTTCTTCAGACTGCGCGGTCTTAAATTAAACAGGGCTCGAGTAAAAATACAGTCGGCCGACTAAAAATATAACTATACAACTCAGTTACAGTGAAAATCTAGTTCGATATGTGATCGGAACAATTACGCCAGCTTTTGAAAGCAGAAATTATTTCCGGAATGTGAAGTGCAAGACGTTAACCTTCAATACTGGTGCAACAGCTAGGATATTATTGCAGACTGGTTAAGTACAAACACAGACTGGTAAAGTACCTTTTGTCATCAAACTAAAAGTTTTTGAAAGAGCTCTATTAATAAGAAATGAGTATTGTAAAAGTATGATGGGCATAAGCGTGAGAGAGAGTGTGGGGAATAATACTACAATATTAACAGTACTGGTTTGTTGTTATAAAATAACTCTATTTTAATTAATTTTGTCTAAAATAGATAGCGATTAAGCGATTGCAAATGTATATTGAAGAATTTGATGTTGTAAAAGGGTTGGAGTAGCGTGTCAAACAAAGTAGAAGAGAATCTGGAGAACTGTCATACAAGTGTAGAAAATAACGTAAATTTCACATAATAAACCAAAAGTAAGTTGTTTTAGTCGGAATAAATTGTGTTAATATTATTTCGCAATCAAACCCAAATAATCCTTCTGCAACTTGTTCGTCTGTAGAACCCTGGATTGGAACCCGAAGGTAAGATAAAAACTCAGATGTTATAAAGTTAATAAAGCTTATTATTTGCTATACAAAAACGAACGATTACATATTTTACCACACTTGTATTTATACAACATACATTTAGATAAAAAAAATTTAAATAGCTAAATGGTCGTGTTGGGCGCCAAATTTATAACATAATGCAATATAATTTATTTTATTTTATTTGCATGTATCATATATAACATAACAATGATGTTAGGTGTAATCGTAATAACAAGAATGTGTAATATGTTTTTAAATATTTACATTATTTATTGAACATCTTTACTTATTTCGGAAATGGAAAAAACTCATTATTCTTCGCTTGTGCGAATCTTTTGCATGTGACTTCTGGTTGACAATTGTTACATTAAACAGGTTATACAGAAATCTTATTATCTAATCTTAACTATCAAATATTTTGCTCTCGGCTTACTCATTTAGTGTGGTTATCTTTGCTATTGCTTACCAATTTATTTCAACAATGAGTTTACTTTTATTACAATTTCTTTCATCTTACTTTGCTTTAATTCTTTTCTACTGCATATGCATTTTTCTTTTATCAAATACAGGTTTTAATACTTTAAATTATTTCAATTTCAAATCAAATATTGCTCTTATAGCATTTACATTATATTCAAATCCTAATTGACATACATGAAATATTATTCTAAATTAACAATCTGTCTTTACACTACTATGTACAATTTAATTACTTATAGCAACAGTTCGAATGTCTCTCATTATAGTTTTTAATTATTGTCTTTCAACTGTAGGTAATTATATGGCTTTTTATCACCTCGTTTGATGTGGTACATTATCGGTGTGTCCTCCTTCGGTCCTCGGTCCATGTCCTTCGGGTCCTCTTTCAGGATTCCACTGCATGTACTCCTTAATTGTTGTCTCTCCTCACATCATGGGCTGTAGGTGTGTCCATAGAACCTCTGCTTTTACTTCCAGTCTATCCTGTGACGCTTACTGTAGATTCGAGACAGCGTTTCTGACTGACAGCCTCCTGCGGCAATGGTTGAATGAAGAAGAAGAGAGCTGATTAGCGCGACTTGGTATTTATAGCCACATCGTGCAAAAGCTCCTGGCTGAACAATATTTGGCTTGTCAGAGTTTGTCGAAAGTGTCCTTACTCCCACTCTTGTTCGATTCACTAATTTCGCCAATCTTCGCAAATTGCGAAGTCTGTTTTACACTACACGATACTCAATCGATCGCTAATTTTCATATGTTTATTATATGTAACTTACACTTCTTTGTTGTAATTATTCAGAGAGCTATTCACTTTTTAATTCATTGTACTTTCACTTTACATCACTTTCTCACGGTTTTATGCATCTTTGTGCATCTTTATTTCCTACACACTTTGGTGTATTTTGTTTTACATTATTGTACATATTTTTCTTATAAATAAAATAATACTTAAAATCTAACATCATTTGAATAGGGGTTGTTACTGTCCAGAAAAGAACAGGTTTCACACACACATATTAAATACACATGTACACACAGCTAGCGACAGGTGGCCAGATATGCGTGTCCATGCATGAATTGTACTGTTCCCTATATTTTAAACAATCCAGCTTGTAATCTGAATCATGTTTATCAACCATATATTTATTTATTTTTACTAATTATTTTAATTATTTTAGCAATGCACAGTACCGTATATGGTTGTACTGTCGCAATATACATAGACTATATATATATTGTAATGTGACATAATGGGAGCCCCAAATAATTAACCAAAATAGTCCAAATGATAATAAAAAAGTCAGAATAACTGAACTCTAATATTTAATAATGCAAAATAAAGGTACAACACAATAGTGTGATAAATAAGAAACCATGTACTATAGATAATAAGACAAAACTTGTGAAAAGTGCATAAGTGCAAAAGTGAAAAGTGGGAAACAAGGGTGATCATTAATCACGCAGATAAGACTGTAAAGATCAATGATCTCTCTAATTATGTTAAGTGTAAAAAAACCAAATAGGTCAATACAAGAGACACAACTCTTAAAAGCATTATAAAGTGACAGACATACTAAATGTTAGAGTGTAAACCAACAATTGTAGTAATGTAGCATTATTTATTGAAAGGATTTATATTTATTTATCCCATGTTGTTGGTTGTTAAAGTACAAGGCATTAGCAGTGCTTAACCATGTTTATTTTTCTTTTATTTAGGCCAATGCCAATAATTGTTATCATTAATAAATCATATGTAAAGGATTATAAGGAGTGTATTAATCATATAGGCAGAATAGAAGGTATATGTTACAACATAATACCCAAAAATACTTAAGAGACCTCATATAAACAATATTAGTGGTCCATTAGTAGAGCTTAATAGTATGGAAATGTAATGGGTATTATAGTAAACTAAATATTTTATGTTATCATTTGTCAAAAAATGAATGTAATCTTGGCCATGAAGGCAACAATTTTAGTTAGTATGTTAAAGAATTTTGTGTTAATTAATAAACATTATTAGAATATGCTAAAGGCAAAAAAATCATGAAATAATCTTTAATGAAGAAATTTGTGTTAGTGGTTGAAATCACAATCAGAATGATCACAGTTGCACACCACTATATAAAAATTATCCCGATTAGCGCTTTCAAGCCTCACAGCCCATCGTCAGATCGGAATAGGCAGAAATTATTTTAAAACAAACCCTTCACCCCTCTCCCCCACCCTGCTCACACACAACAAGCTATAATATAAATGACCCAAATAAAATAAGGGTGTGTGACTGACCCACGTGTGTGGAGAGGAAGAGGGTAAGTTTAAAAGGATGCACACACACACACACACACACACACACACACACACACACACACACACACACACACACTGAAACACAAGGAATTTGCTAGAAAAATATGTAACTGTGCAGATGGTGTGACAGGGTTTAGGGGGTGGGGAAGGGTCATTTATATTATAGCTTGTTGTGTGTGAGCAGGGTGGGGGAGAGGGGTGAAGGGTTTGTTTTAAAATAATTTCTGCCTATTCCGATCTGACGATGGGCTGTGAGGCTTGAAAGCGCTAATCGGGATAATTTTTATATAGTGGTGTGCAACTGTGATCATTCTGATTGTAATAATCTTTAAACAGATGAAATCAGGCAAAAGGGTTCAAAACAAAAAATCATTTAATAATTAATGTGAATTAGAAAATGATAATGAAGTCAAATCTTAGGCCTAGGCCGAACATGAAATATAAAATAAGGCAGTGTCAGAAATGATTAAATTACAAAATCAATATAATAAAATAATAACAAAATAGGACTAAAATTTAATAAGGGACAAGTTTTAGAATAATTGTGAGTCAGATTAGATTAATCTAACAAAAATTAAGTATTGTATAGTAAAAGCAGGGCAATATTATAGTCCAGATTTATAATTTTTGTAAAGGTGAAAAGACACCTAATATAAAGTTAACACATATAAAATTATATATCAAAATGTAGACCTTTATAAAAGGAACACAACTATGTAAACTAATTTTAATTTAAACAAAAATCAACAAAGGAGTATTTTTTGACTGGTAAAGCAAGGATATAATTTTCGGTACTATATGCCGCTTGACCTCAAGTTCATGCAAACTGACCAATCAAAAACGGAGTTTAATGGTCAAAAAACCATTACTAAGACGAGAAGAAGGCAGGATTGTATTGTTAAACGCCAAGCAGTAAAGATCAAAAGTCGAATACCTGACGCTTTGAGTGAAGACAAAACAATCAATATCATACTCAATTAATGTTCCAAATGAAACCATAGAAGCAGTAAACACACCAGAAAACTTATAAAGAAGATAAAAGAATTACTACTAACCGATGGAAGCTTAATTCTACACAAACACCAAAAAATCATAGCGAGGGGGCTGATTGCAGTATACACGGAACGTATATATAATTCCGAAGTATTTTCATAACAACACTAGATCAACTTCACTACACTATATAAACTATCTACAGTGATAATAGGAATAACCACTGCACGTTAAAACGGTGGTTAACAATAATAACATTTTATTTAAACAAAAACACAAGAGGCACATGAAGCTTGGTTAATTGACCAGTGCGGCCATCTTATTTTCTCAATTCGTTCGCCAATGCAGACAAAGTTCGTTGACGTAGTTGGTAAAAAACATTACGTTCATACTTGTAAACACTCATAATTAAGATTTATTATTTTATATGTAATTGTAATGTGTTGTACTCCTTTTTTAAAAACATTTATGACTTCTTAACTGGCCCAAAGAACCCTAGCCCTCAGATATTTAATTTATATAACTATTTGCAAAATCATTGAAGATCGGATTCAAATACAAATCGATGCAAAATTGTCAAGGTCGATCCAAGACCGAACCATTTATTTTGTTTAACCAATAAGCTGAAAAATAATAAAACAAATCAATGATTACCAATACCAGAGTTGTCATTTCATGCGTGCAAGTAGAATAAGAGTTTGTTCACAGGTATTAGTGGGAGCGAGCAGGTACGTAAGGCGAATATAACCTTGCCGACAACAAAAAATAAACTAACCTACAACTGCCAACATACGGTTAGAGCCGATCGCCGTGTCAACCAGAAGTGCGGGAAAATTCAAAAGCACTAGCCCACAAATACAAACACTTTCTTTCATAATAACATTACACGATATAATTGCAAAGTGGGGCGTAATGTAATTAAAACACGTACTCAAATTGTTAATTACATTTTATTAATTTTTTGTTAATTTTGTTAATTATATATATATTCAATCACTTTCTGCTATAGTCCCTTTCTTGATGTATATAATACATTTAATATTTATAATTAAATTTACCTCAAGATGTTATTTTTCTATTTGGAACATGTTTCGAGAGTTCCTGTTCTCTCATCTTCAGCCTTCGCGATCTTGAGAACACACTTCACCAGAAACAAGATCGCGAAGGCTGAAGATGAGAGAACAGGAACTCTTGAAACATGTTCCAAATAGAAAAATAACATCTAGAGATAAATTTAATTATAAATATTAAATGTAATATATATATATATATTGTAAGTAAACGGTTTCCCGGTCGGTCGGATTTTATCTATGTGTACTTACTTACTTTGTTGTTATTTTAAATAGTAATGAGCCGTTTAATACTTTTTCTTAATACTTACTAAGTCGACCGTATTCTCGCCGTTCAGTTCAAATTTTCCGCCTCGCCGTCTGATTGGTTCCCACTGTCTGGCCAAGTCGAATTCGTCAACTAATGTATTTTTATTGTTTATATCCCACACTCTTATATTACCTTTTTAAATGAATCAAACATACAGCGGTTGATAGATACGAAGATTTATTTAACTCTTTTTTATATAATCAGGTCAATTACAATTGGGAAATGAAACATACATTTATCATAGCTCAGGCGTTTATTTTTTCGTAGTTGGCTCTATGTCCTGCTATCGCTCAGTCCGTGCGTAGATGCCACAATGGCGTACAGTTTTCTGTTTTATAAATATCTCAGGGATAAGTTCTTTGGACTACAGAATGTTGGTTTACAGACTAATAAATGCACATAAATTTATAACATTCCTTATAACTAATACACAATATGTGATATCTTAAAATATGAAAAGTAAGTTATTGCAAATGAGAAGTAGTGCTCGCTAGGTTAATTTTTTGTTAACAAGTTACGTTTTTAAAAATAGTTTAATATGAAATCAAAATTCAGTGATAGATTTCGTTTATCAAAGGTGATTATTTAATCAAGTTCAGTTCGAAAAGTTAATTTAGTGACTGGTGAAGTGAAAATAAAATTGCTCGTTTACTGTGGGTAATTGAAAGTTTTAATTTTGGGGTGAAGTATTTAATTTATACTCATCAATTCCTTAATGCAGCTTCTCTTGCGATCCTCTTCTTCTTCTGGAAAACGTCTAAGGGTCCCTTCTTGTATGGATTGATTGAGATCGAAGTTCAAACGATCGAATTTCAAGGTTCAGCTTCCATCAGACTTGTAGATTCATATGTTTCCTCAGGTTGAGTTGGGTATCTTCTGTTCTTCCTCCAGTATTGGGTCGTCTACTAATTTGGTTTGCTTCTTTCAAGTTTTGGATATAATATTTGTTATATAATTGTTTTTAATTATTTAACATCTCATCAATAGTTAATTTATATATTCGTCTTGTAACTTCTTCATTCAAATTTAGTAAAACTTAATGATTTTAGGATTTATTTGTCTTCAAGGGCTCCATACGTCCACCCTCTATGCTAGTCAATAATGGAATAATTAGATTTCAACGGTCAAATATGTAACAAGCTTTAGTTGTCATGGCAACTCTTCAAGATATACTAGTTCTCATTGGCCAATATCTTATAATATTGTTATATTCTAACGTTTTATTTCTGTTCAAATTTATAAAAATCCTTTAAATTGTAATTACTTTCTTATGCTAGCAGTAATATTAATTACACTAACACCATTGTTTTGCTTTTTACTAAAGATTATTTTGATATCACTCATAGTTACTTTTGATTAATTAATAACATATTTCTTATTTTTCCTATGGATATTTCTTTATATAATTATCTTGAAACTAAACATTATTTATACAGTTTTGTACCTGATATTCTTACTTAATTACCTAAACATATTATGTACTTTAAATGACCTTTTGTTATTGTTTTGTTTTGAAACTTACAAAGTTCCTTCATCCATGCTAGGCCTCATGCCTAGGTTTCACAATACTTCTATTCAACATTCTTTACAATCTTTTTATATTCATTAACTTTATTTAGTTGTTGATTGAACATTTTCTAAAGAAACTAATTAACAAAAAAAACATTGGTGCTTTTAACATCACACCTTTTATATAATTAATATACATTTTCTTTCCAGGTCCATGCCTGAGACTAAACTTCTAATTAATACTGTTTTCTTACTTCTACATCACTTGTCCTTTACGCTTACTAATACTATGGTTCATTTAACAACAAAACTCTGATAATTATAATTTTTAACACTACTTTAAACAACATAACTCACTTACAAATTCCTTCACTAAGATATAGTGTCTCCTTCTCCCATCTTCCACTCTAATATATTAACTTTTACCTTATTTCTATGTATTTCTTACTTCCTATCACTTAAATTAATAATGGTACAATTAGCTTTATATACTTACTAGTTAACATACTAGCAAAGATTGTTTTGCTATATTAATATAGTCTGCTTTTTATTGTATTTTACAATGTAGACAGTTACACTGCACTTTTCCTTTCACATGAGATTTATTTATCTACTATCACTATCACTTTTACTCTATGTTATTTACATAGTTCGTTGTCATTTATTTCTAGTTATGTAGTTCTACACTTCACCTGATATTTCACACATTGTTTATTTATTTAGTATCTCATCACTGGGTTGTCATTGGTCATTAACATTTGTTTTATTATTATTTATCATTTGTCACTTTTGTATTAATTTAATTTGTATTAATTTCTTTCACCTTTGCTAAGCTCGATTTTCTCCTACTTGCTTTTGGCTAGTTTATTATTTAATAGGGTATTTTTTATTTCTATCTTCCTATCTTAGATTTATTCATTCATTTGACACACATAATATATCTATTTTATTTTTATGGTTTATATACTTTACATTTTATTTATGCCCTATCTGATTTAGTGCATTTATTTTACATTTTATTTATTAGCTACATTTTGGGGGTTACAATGATTGTGGTCACACTTTGGGTTATATCATGGTTTCTTGTTCCTTCACCTTCTCCAATCTATTGGGTTAAGTCGTAGTCAGTGTCTTAGTCAATTTTTATTTCGTAGTGTTGGGTTATCAATCTTCAGGTTATAAGTTTTTCTTTTTTTTCTTTCTACTTTCAGCTTTTTCTTCTATCAATTATTAGTGCTTTTTGGTGCTCTCTTATGTCATGTTACATATATATTAATATATATAATATCTTATATTAATATATATATATATATTGTAACATAACAAGATTACACCCCAGAATAAAGACAATTAATTCATCCAAATTCGTTGTGAATTATGCCTAAATACAATCTTTTTAGAAATAAAATACAAAGAAGTACAAAATAAACTTAACAGAGAAGGAAATAAAAACAAAATATAATATTTAAAGATAAATAATAATATCAAGGAGTAAAAAGTAATAAAAAACCAAAACGGAAATATATAATAAATAAATACTTGGGAAATAGGGAATGAAAATTTAGGAATGAAATAATTTAATTACAATGATAAGACAATAATGGACTATGACCATTATACCCAGAAGAGAACATCAAAGAATAATACAATGTAAATAGTTATTAGTAAACATAAGTATAGTGTATAAATATTAAACCTAGTAAGTACAGTAGGTAAAAAGACATTGGTTATAGCATTAGACTAATAAACTAGAGGGAGGTCTGCGAACCTCAAGCAGTTATTTTGTGTCAGAACTATACAAAATATAAGTGACATAAAAATTTACTAACAGAATAGTATTAAGCTATAATTATAAAAGTTAAGTGGTTCAATAATATAAAATAGTGAAAAGAACAGTGATAGACATTATAAAACATTGTAAAATGAAAGTGAATAGGAAATGGACCTAGTTATAATATGCACTGTGAATAAAAACATATAAGTTATATAAACCAACTATAGTTAATATAAAAAGGTGTATAATGATTAATAATAGTGAAATAAATATTACGTTACAAAGTAATAATATACCTTAGTGACGAAGAAACAATAAGATTCAACTGAATCAGGTTAATTATAAAATATGAAACCGAACCTGTGACCTATAAATATATTTTATCCAAGAGCTGTGCTGAATGAATTGGTATTTTGTAAAAAGAAATTGGATTGTTGAAGAATATTCTAAAAGAACCCAGAACACATTAATTTAATGCTGGGCATTTTTACAAAATAATTGATGATATAAAAGGAATTAATGAAAAAAACTGTAGAAATAACGAGGAGACTAATGTTTTAATGGAATATACTGAAAACTTGAAGGCCAGAAGATAAATATCAAGCAATAATCTGTAAATGAAACTACAAATTTGGTGAGATTGTTCCATCGTGTTAAGACAAACACTTGAACAAACATTAATCCATTTAAAGAGCAAGAACAGTGAAACACTATAACAAAAACAATATAAACATTATAATTATGAATTTTATTTGTTTACTATAATTATTATTAGTAATAGTTCCTGTGTAAGTTGTTTCTTTTGTATGATCCAAAGGACCCATGACTCAACATACATACACAACACCAAATTACTGAACCTTATTTATAAGTATTATGTTTTATTTTATATGTATGACTTGGACGGTACATAGACTTTAATTTTTATATTAACCCTGAGAAAAAGAGTTTTCATGTTATCAAACCGAAAGGAGATACAACCTAAGAAAGGGACATTGAATGTTAATACATTTAAATATATGTCAAAGAGAAAGTATCAATAAATTTTATGGATTTTGAGACAAGAGCAAATAATTGTTTATTTCATTAGTTTAAATAAATACCAGGTAAAGGTTATAAAATTGGCACCAACAACTTGAGTCTAACAAACATAAATAACATACACAAAGGTTATATAATAAAATTGGCGACCAACTTGACGGCTAGTAAAAGGAAATAAATAAAGATTGAACAGAATTATAGTTGTCATTTCTAGCCAGCGATCATACAAAAGGAAACAAGATAGCCAAAAGAGGAACCTCATGTAGAAGAAACAAGACAGTTAATACTGATATCAATATGGAAGAGAAGGAGGCTCAACCTGCAATAGAAGTGGAGGTAGAAGCCAGCAATGTGGAAGAAAATCAACATGACAAACCAACATATACGGAGAACGTAAGCGTACAAGAAATGATAAGGCTTATGATGGAAGAATTAAAAAATGACAATAAACAATTAAGTCAGAAAATGGAAGATACCAATAAGAAAATGGAAGATAATAACCAACAGTTGAAGGAATAATTAAGTCAGAATATGGAAAATATGGAAGATACCAATAAGAATATGGAAGAGAAAATGGAAGAATTAAAAGATAACAGTAATAAAATGGAAGAAAGTAATGAGAATTTGAAACGGCAGATCATAGGGGAAATGGTTGAGATTAATCAGAGAATGGAACAGTATAACGAAACAATCAAACAGCAATTTTCCAAAACCAATGAACAGCTGAAGCAAACAAGTCTGGAACTACAGTAATTTAAGGAAGATGTATGCATACAGATTGACCATATAGAAAATAATAATATAATAATAATGGAGTCAATGCAGAAAGAGACACAAGAAAAATACAAAAGATGCATGATAAGGTAGAAGAGAAAATAGGGCACATAGAAGTCAACGTTAATAGTATAAAGAACCAAGTGACCAAAATAATACTGAGAAATCGAAGAAATAAATCAAAGAGAATTGGTGAATATACGGGAAGAATTGGAGATGATTAGGAACAGGCCATTTCATGTACCTAACTTCCAATTTACTGATAACAAAGAAATAATTAATTTCAAAAACTATAGAAGGAATCCTATGGAATTCTCAGAAAGGATTGAAGAAAATATTACAAAAAATAGAGAAACCACATGGACGGTAATCAGAACCATATTAGACGAACACGTTAAAGACATGAGAGATAACTGGTGGACAGCCACACGACATGACAAACGACTATCTAGCATTTAGGGCATTGTTTAAAGCCAAGTATTGGTCCGAGTCCACTCAAAACATAGTATGCGATAATCTGTGTAATGGTAAATATGATCCACAGAAAGGCCAATCACCAAGAGCATACTTCTTGGAAAAGGTATGCCTAGCTAGGAATTTGGAACCCAAGATACCAGAGGAGTGCCTGGTAACGAAACTCTCTTACTACGAGGAAGGGATTGCCAGAGCAAGACTCTGCGGACAGATTAAAACAATACAGTCCATGGCAGCACTGTTAGAAAATTATGAGCATGAAAATTACTACCGCAGAAGTAGACAGAGAAATGACTACCAGCTGAGAGACAGAAATAATACGGCCAATAATAATAATCAAAGCAATAATGGTAACCGTGATAATCGATCACGAGTGAACTATGTACGATCAACTAATCGAAAGGTAACCGCAGTTATAGAAGACCACATTATCAAGGACACAGGAGCCTAGAACTCAACCACCCATATCCAAATGGTAATAGAGACAATGGCTATAACAACAATAATTACAACCGGAATTATTCAAGAAGGAGCAGAAGCAGTGAAGATAATAGGAGAACCAATAATTATAATCCAATGGGGAACACCAGTGAGGAAAGACATAATATAACTAGCAATGAGGCTCACCATAACAATGACGTTAGGGACAATGACCATGACCAGACTTTAAACGAGAGGCGGCAGTGAGAAATCATAATGGTCCATCACTGATCCGATCTTCTGGGTCCCAACTCAGACTACAACAACACATACCTAACAAGACGATTACAGTAATTAAAAGCAATTATTTAAAAAACGTAAGAGAGGACTTATTAACTGAAGAATCTGCCCATGGGGAAAGTAATAATAATAATGAAATCACATACATTCAAGCTGAGGTAAATGGGATACCAACCGAATTACTGATAGATACCGGGGCGAACGTGCCATTGATTGACAGCACAGAGTTAAATAGAATACAAGAACAGTGCAAGAAAATTATACCAACATTACCCGTTAATAACATAACACTAATCGGAGCTACTGGATGCCAAAACAGGCCACACCTGAAGTCTGTAAAGAAACAGATATTACTAGAAGTGAAAAGTAATGGATCTATAATTCCCATGATATTTTTGGTAGCAAGGGACCTACCATTTAATTTGTTAGTCGGGTGTGATATGCTGAGGTAGTATTCGGCTATAACTGACCTGAGCAGAGAGGTGTCTCTGATCTCAGATGATTTAGTATGGATGGCTGAGTTAAATGGAAGCCAAAGTGCCCATCAGAACCGTACCAGCTATTATGTTAGGGAGGATAAAATTGATGGGTTTAGATCATTACTAAATAACATAGATTATCAAGACAATAATGAAGAAATGTGGCAGAATAAAACAAAAGAGAACCAGAGATTCCAGAAAGAAAAAACGGGGTTAAATCTAAATGCAGAACAAGCGAATAAACTAATATCGATATATACATTAAATATAAACACGTTTTCTCCGACATGCGCGGTAAAGTGAGAAACTATCATTGTAAAATAACGTTACCTAACCAGTAAACAAATTAAAGGAACATACAACCAAGCTGCTCTGAAAAAATATTATGAAAACCTTACACAAGAATGATTTCATCAGTCTTATAAATATGGCATCAGAAATAATCAAAAAAAATGTCCACCCCTTCCGCATCAGTCCTTGTGAAAGCAACTAGACGCTATAGTCTAGGGGGGGTAATAGTGAGTGTGGATAGGCGGTGACTCAGTTACAGGTCACGAGGGAGATGTGGTTTACGGCTAGGATGAGGCTGGAAAAGGCCAAGAAGCCTAGCGCAGAACACATGAATATGTAACGGGTATCAGGGGTTAAGGGATTAAAAGGGGGGTAGTAGAAAAAAATATATATATATATAATTTTGGTGCCTGCCATCAAATTGATGTTTTAAATTCTGATAATATTATTGTTTGTGTATATTAATAGTGTTATTGGATTATATTGTTTAGGATATGTGTATAATCAAATGTTAGGATAAGGCAGTCCATGTTTTAATTAAATATTCAATTTATTTGTTTTTTATCAGTAATAATAACAAAGAGAATTAATCTACTCAGATAAGAGATTTTTTGTTTTGATACAATCTGATTTTGAACTTATAAGAATAGTGAATTTAAAGATGAATATTTTGTGATTTTAAATGATGAGTTTGTTTAGAAAATATTATAGGTGTATGTATGCGCCCAGTACTTGCCAAAGGCGACCCAGTCTGCATGTAAGGGGAAACATATCGGTTGAGGATCTGGCATGATCTAAGCCAGGGAGTTGGATTTTTTGGGGTAGCATGATAGAAGGTGAGGTGAGCTGTGGTGCGTGTCTGTTCGATTTTTCGGTGTTGGGATCTCTTACAGAGAAGTCCAGTGATCTCGTTCAGATGCGTTCATAGTAGCCGAGCCAGGGGGGTCGTTTACCCATGCAGTGTAAGAACAAGAGGGGGTTGTTGGCACCAGTTCCTCACCGGTCCTCTTAGGGGTTTTAGCAATGAGATTTCTTCTGTTTCGACAGAAGATTTCTCATTGGGGGGGTATTGTAATGGGGCAAATTAAAAGGTTCTCTTTATTTTATTAATTTTGGTTTTGATTTTATTAAATTGCACAATTCATTTCCTATATGTGTGGCCAGTCACCAGCTTGAATCTAACTCGCAGTCTAAACAATGCAAAAGTACGCTGTAACTGTGTTGAAATATGTGAAAAGAATGCGTCGTCAACTGTAGCACACTTCCGAGAACTTTGCGGTTGTGTGACGTCCACTCACAAATGCACAAGCACCAACATCTGTGGAGCGCCTAACCCACGCTAGACGACAGGCGCAAAACATGGCTTGATGCGATTTTGTCAAACACATGTTCTCAACATGCCGGAAACATGACTGTAAGCCACACCCATTTATGTGACGAAAGTAAAGGCAGTGAAAATTTTGTCGACATCCAACACACAGAAAAACACACGTGTTACCTGTACAGCCACTAAAACTTCGACAACGAAGGCTGTGCGGCGATGAAATTTGTTCGCCGGCAAGGCAGTGATGTCTGTCCACATGTAACATCGTCACAAAAAGTGCATCCCAGTCGAACGATCACCATGGCCGCAGCTGGCTACATACAACAGGCTAGCGGGCCGGAAATTTCACCCGACTATAACAGTATGTATAAGTGATCAGAAAGTATAAAACAGTGTCAAATAGTGTAAACCGGCGAATCGGTGCAGTGTACGAAATTCATGGAACAGTAACAGTTTTCATCAAAACGGGAATAGTGCGGGTGACGCGCCATGCGGTCGACTGAAACGCTACGGTAAACTGTATTAAACCAAATAAATGATTTTTTCCATAAATAGGGGTCTAAATAAATTAAGGGATTTTTGAATTTGTGTGAATGAGTGGATGGGCAATCTGGGTCGCTTTAATAGATGTATACATATGGTAGGATAAGTTAACGTGGTGAAATAAATTTTATGTTATATCTGTTTCCTTTTGAAAGAAAGAAAGAGTTTAATATGTGAATTAAAGGAGAAGGAGGAGAGAGGTATGTATTTAAAGAAAGTAAAAATGTAATTAAACTAGATTTGTTTTAAGTGAAAAGCGAGTTGAGTACGTTATTCAGATAACCTGAAGGTCATACTTGTATGCCGCAGTTTTCGTGCAACGGACTTTGGCTTAAGAGGTAACAGATAAAATGAATTGAAATTTTAATAATTAAATGTAGTAAAAAGAGATAACACAATTGGCGCTGCGAACAGAGACTCGATTTGTAAAATAATTATAAATCGGCACCTAAAAGTGAATACAAGTATGGTTGAAGGTTAAATAACGATACGGAAAATTACGTAAAGTACGCAAGACAATGAATTAAGATTAGAGAAGATGTTGTAGAAACAAGTCTAAGAGCAGTATATGTAAATTAAGAAAAGTAGTAAATTTACAATATAAAAATGGCAGATAATAATGAAGTCAGCTTCTCTGACAGTCAGACAGAAAGTCAAACAAATACCGACTCCGGTATTCAAACAGAGTCACTATCAATAGATGACCATAATGTAGAAGATGCTGTAATTAGTATGCCGGGAGCGATTTCCACTCCCGTAACAATTAAAACAAGAGAAAAAGAGTTGTCATTAAATGACTTATTTGATCTAATTAACAAGAGATTTGATATGAACAATAGCGATTTCAATACAAAATTCAATGAACAGAAAAGTGATTCTAACACTAAATTCAATATTCAGAATAACAAATTTAACGAATTAAATAATCGTTTAGACAATAACGATATAAAATTGAATGAAATTAAGACCGAATTTAAAAGTGAATTTAATTGTAAATTTGATGTACTTAAATTTGACATTGATGAAGTAAAAATGAAATGCGAAAATAGTTGTAACGAATTGAAACAAGATATCGAGAGAATAGGAGAGTCAGTAGGAGAACAGAGTAAAAGTAAAAATAATAATGATAATAAAAAATTAACAAATGATGACAATAATGTCGAAAATGAGAATATAATCAAAAATGTGGTAGTAGAGAGTAAGATAACAAATGTTAACAATGATATTGAAAATGGTAATGTGATTGAAAGGGTGGTATCAGAGAGTGATACGTTGAAAGTAGATAGTGAAATAGTGAGTGAGAGAGAGAGCGTTATATGTTGTAACGAAGTAGTAATTAGTGTTGATGAATTACAAAAAGAATGGAAAGAAAGAGTAGATGAATATGGAGGGCAGAAGGTAAATTTTCCCCTTATTTGTGATGAACCAAGGTGTTCAAAAATGTTATTATTGGAGGGCAAGAGACCCTTATTAGTGGAAGATTTGAGTTATATCCCTTTTTTGTATAAATTAGTACCCTCTGTGTGGAATGGGGTTGAAAGTGCGAGATGGTGTTTTGATGAGAAAGATTTAGATGGAGAGTTGTGTGTTGATAAAGAGAAAGAATTATATAAACTAAAGCGAGATTATAATGAGTTGAAAGAGATGTTAAATGATTTGAAGCACTTACTTGTTAAAATTGAGAGTGAAGATTATTTTGATGATACATGTTTAAATAATAATAATTTACCTTATGATGAAAAATTAACTGACTTGATAATGAATATAACTACTAATGGAGACTGGACAGAAATAAATAATGTTGACCTGGTATATGATTATTATGGTAAAATGAATAAACTGAAATTTTATGGTTACTATACACAAGATAACCGTATGTGGAATGCAAATAAAATTGAAAACTGTTATTTGAAGCCCAGACTAATTTTTGATGATGGAGGCTGAAATTCATAAATGAACAATTGTAAATATTTTGTTTTACGGTTCAGACCTCGCAACCTTGGACATTGAAGTGTGATATACCTACGTAATCAATGATGAAGAATTGTAAATAAGTGTAGTGAATTTACTTGTGTGTGTTGTAAAATGTTAGGTAAACAATGCGTGTATGTCATGGAAATTGTTGTGATAATAATAATATTAATATTTGCAATCTAAATAAATAAATCTTTCAAAATTAATTTTGAAGACAGCAATTAGCGAATTGTAATTGTTTTGATAGCAACTGAACTTGTATTTTCAATAATTGATTTAATTAAAATAATTTGAAATGTTTAAATATTTTGATTGACTTAAATGTTATATGGTTGAATTTTTCTAATGAGTTTAAATTATTTTATGAGATTTGAATTTAATCATGAGAAATTAATAAATAAATGATAAATTGTTTGAATATATTAAATTTGGTAATTGAATACAAACTAAATAACTATAAAATTAGGAAGTTAATATAAAACAGTAAGTGGTAGCGGGTAGATGTTCCCCACTTGTCCCAGTGGGGTTCTTCTATTTCAGGGACGCGCCCCTGCCCACGTGAGCCTTGGTTTTCTCCATTTACCCTTATTTTCGGAGGAAACTTCGTCCTTACCTTTAGTCCTAGTTCTTGACCTTTTAATAATCCTTACCCTTTTATCTTCCCGATTTCCCTAACCCTCTCCTTAGAGAAAGCATAAACAATAGTTACACAAATTGGCACACTTTTTTGGACCTTTGATTGCCTTAATTCTAAATAATACATTAGGGTAATCTTCAAAATTAAATAAACTGGTGTTATTTACTAATTGTAAACTCATCCCTTAATTAGGTAGGTAGTGGAGAAGTTTTGTGGCTGGGTAGACAAACTAAATAATAAATTTTTGTATAGTTTAATAGAATTATTGTTTATAGAGATGGGGCTGTAGATTAGTGGTTGTGGTTTGTTTATTATTTTGGGGAAAGGAGTTAAGCAAGGAACTTATGGTTGACAGCGGGGCTTTTGTTCACTTTCATTGAAGTGGGGTTATGTTCGTCTTCAATCGCATCCCTATAAACAATTATTCTGTACACGTAATATATAACCTACTAGCGAGTACCCGGCATGCGTTGCAATGCCACTCAAAGAAAGAAAGTGTTTGTATATATATAATATATAAAGACTTCGTTCGCGTGGTCTTCAATTTAATGCGATAATATATTTAGAACAGAATCTATTCCATTGGGTTGCCATAGTAACCAGATCTAATAAGTTAGTTTTTAAGACTCCAAAGGACCCCCCAGAGGATCGTATCGAAAAAAACACCTGTCCTATGTTGGTTCTCCCGTTGCGTAAAATATTTGTGCCAAGTTTGGTTGAAATCGGTCCAGTGGTTTAGGAGGAGATGTGGAAGACCCCAAAGAACACCCAAAAGAACCCCATCGAAAAGCACCTATCCTATGTTGGTTCTCCCTTTGCGTAAAATATTTGTGCTAAGTTTGGTTGAAATCGGTCCAGTGGTTTAGGAGGAGATGTGGAAGACCCCAAAGGACCCCCCGAAGTATCATATCGAAAAAACACATATTATATGTTGGTTCTCCCGTTGCGTAAAATATTTGTGCCAAGTTTGGTTGAAATCGGTCCAGTGGTTTAGGAGAAGATGTGGAAGACCCCAAAGGACCCCCCAAAGGACCCCATCGAAAAAACACCTATCCTATGTTGGTTCTCCCTTTGCGTAAAATATTTGTGCCGTTTGGTTGAAATCGGTCCAGTGGTTTAGGAGATGTGGAAGACCCCAAAGGATCCCCCAAAAGACCCCATCGGAAAAAACACCTATCCTATGTTGGTTCTCCCGTTGCGTAAAATATTTGTGCAAAGTTTGGTTGAAATTGGTCCAGTGGTTTAGGAGGAGATGTGGAAGACCCAAAGGACCCCCCGAAGTATCATATCGAAAAAACACATATCCTATGTTGGTTCTCCCGTTGCATAAAATATTTGTGCCAAGTTTGGTTGAAATCGGTCCAGTGGTTTAGGAGGAGATGTGGAAGACCCCAAAGAACCCCCAAAAGAACCCCATTGAAAAAATACCTATCCTATGTTGGTTCTCCCTTTGCGTAAAATATTTGTGCCACGTTTGGTTGAAATCGGTCCAGTGGTTTAGGAGGAGATGTGAGAGACCCGAAAGGACCCCCAAAAGGACCCCCCGAAGGATCATATCGAAAAAACACATATCCTATGTTGGTTCTCCCGTTGCATAAAATATTTGTGCCAAGTTTGGTTGAAATCGGTCCAGTGGTTTAGGAGGAGATGTGGAAGACCCCAAAGGACCCCCCAAAGGACCCCATCGAAAAAACACCTACCCTATGTTGGTTCTCCCGTTGCACAAAATATTTGTGCCAAGTTTGGTTGAAATCGGTCCAGTGGTTTAGGAGGAGATGTGGAAGACCTCAAGAACCCCCCATAGGACCCCATCGAAAAAAATTCATAAACCTTCGCGGGCGTGCGCACAACAACTCACCGAAGTTTCATCGCAATCGGATGAATGGTATAGGAACGCATACGGGACAAAGAAAGAAAGAAAGAAACAAACATTCATTTTTATAGATATAGATTTACAGGTGATTAAGGAAAAATAATTTTGGAAAATATTCTAAAGTACAAGCTATGTAACCAAAAGGTTTAATTATTATTTTGTGGTACCTGCTATGTTAGGTTATGAGTAGGGGATAATGGTATTAAGAATGTGATTGTGGAGGAATTTAAAGAGAGATTTGAAGGAAATGATGTAATGTATGTAAAATTTATTGAAATACTAAGCAAAAATTAAACATTAAACCACGTAGAATCATTTTGATAAACGTAATTTTGTAATTAACGTAATTGAAATTGTTTTGAATGTATGAAGAGATTAAATTGAATTGTAGTTGTTCTTGGAGTAACTTAATAATATGAAGGTTAGTGATGTGTTTAACTTCATTTTGATTCAAATTGAAACTGTAATTTTATATATTTTATACATTAACTTCATATAGCTGTAATTAAAGTTAAACTGTTTTGAGTGGAGATTATTAAAGAATTTTCAAGTTAAACAAATAATTTAAAAGGGTCAATTTTATTAATGAAGCAAAATTAACTCTGATCTGAATTGGTACAAGAAATAAATATGCTAACTAAAAGATTTATAGAAACCAAAAAATTTGAAGGAAGTATATATGTCAGTATATGATGTAACTATGAATGTTGAAACTAAGAGTGTTTATAACACCAGTCTGGCAGACCATTGTTAATGTAAACAGGTGTGATGTATGTTGTGACTAATGTCTACAGCCATGCTAAATTGACAATAACAAAAATGTTGTAGTCTGCTGAATCATTGCCAGCAGCAAAATCTTATTGTGACATAAAAGAAATGAAATTAAATTTTTACAGACAAAATAATAATGAGGTAATTCCTGTAACTTAGAGTTTGAGAAATTAAATAAAATTAAATTAATTTGGTAATTAAATTAATTGAAAAGATGATTTTAATAATGAACTTGTAATAATGAACTTCACTTTATTTTCATTCGAATTCAAATTGGAATTATAAAGTAAATGCTAATATGGTGTAAATAATGGTTAAAATATTCATTTAACACTGAAAACTGATGGAAATATTTGGGCTGAGATAGTGTTTGGGAAAATAAGATATTTATATAACTATTCATGTAAACTTTTACCATTGACAATCTATGTTTTACGTTTAACTGTAGATTCCCCACCTAAGTGCGGCCATGACCTCACCGGATCATGACCGTGAAAGTAGTTAATTATGGCAAATCATAAATTTTACTTGATATAACCGGCTCGTGGTTTGTTTTATTTTGTTAACCCGGTGGTTTGTTAGACTTAGTAGGGGGGTTATTTTTTGGGGGAATCTACCCAATTTTGGAACAGGGCTATTTTCACCCAGATAGGGGTGGTAGTCCATTAGGGGTGTATAAATCAAGAATAGTAGGTGTAATACCGAATTTTATTGTAACACCGAAGCAAGGATGGGGGTGGAATCAAAGAAAAAAATGTCCACCCCTTCCGCATCAGTCCTTGTGAAAGCAACTAGACGCTATAGTCTAGGGGGGGTAATAGTGAGTGTGGATAGGCGGTGACTCAGTTACAGGTCACGAGGGAGATGTGGTTTACGGCTAGGATGAGGCTGGAAAAGGCCAAGAAGCCTAGCGCAGAACACATGAATATGTAACGGGTATCAGGGGTTAAGGGATTAAAAGGGGGGTAGTAGAAAAAAATATATATATATATAATTTTGGTGCCTGCCATCAAATTGATGTTTTAAATTCTGATAATATTATTGTTTGTGTATATTAATAGTGTTATTGGATTATATTGTTTAGGATATGTGTATAATCAAATGTTAGGATAAGGCAGTCCATGTTTTAATTAAATATTCAATTTATTTGTTTTTTATCAGTAATAATAACAAAGAGAATTAATCTACTCAGATAAGAGATTTTTTGTTTTGATACAATCTGATTTTGAACTTATAAGAATAGTGAATTTAAAGATGAATATTTTGTGATTTTAAATGATGAGTTTGTTTAGAAAATATTATAGGTGTATGTATGCGCCCAGTACTTGCCAAAGGCGACCCAGTCTGCATGTAAGGGGAAACATATCGGTTGAGGATCTGGCATGATCTAAGCCAGGGAGTTGGATTTTTTGGGGTAGCATGATAGAAGGTGAGGTGAGCTGTGGTGCGTGTCTGTTCGATTTTTCGGTGTTGGGATCTCTTACAGAGAAGTCCAGTGATCTCGTTCAGATGCGTCCATAGTAGCCGAGCCAGGGGGGTCATTTACCCATGCAGTGTAAGAACAAGAGGGGGTTGTTGGCACCAGTTCCTCACCGGTCCTCTTAGGGGTTTTAGCAATGAGATTTCTTCTGTTTCGACAGAAGATTTCTCATTGGGGGGGTATTGTAATGGGGCAAATTAAAAGGTTCTCTTTATTTTAATAATTTTGGTTTTGATTTTATTAAATTGCACAATTCATTTCCTATATGTGTGGCCAGTCACCAGCTTGAATCTAACTCGCAGTCTAAACAATGCAAAAGTACACTGTAACTGTGTTGAAATATGTGAAAAGAATGCGTCGTCAACTGTAGCACACTTCCGAGAACTTTGCGGTTGTGTGACGTCCACTCACAAATGCACAAGCACCAACATCTGTGGAGCGCCTAACCCACGCTAGACGACAGGCGCAAAACATGGCTTGATGCGATTTTGTCAAACACATGTTCTCAACATGACTGTAAGCCACACCCATTTATGTGACGAAAGTAAAGGCAGTGAAAATTTTGTCGACATCCAACACACAGAAAAACACACGTGTTACCTGTACAGCCACTAAAACTTCGACAACGAAGGCTGTGCGGCGATGAAATTTGTTCGCCGGCAAGGCAGTGATGTCTGTCCACATGTAACATCGTCACAAAAAGTGCATCCCAGTCGAACGATCACCATGGCTGCAGCTGGCTACATACAACAGGCTAGCGGGCCGGAAATTTCACCCGACTATAACAGTATGTATAAGTGATCAGAAAGTATAAAACAGTGTCAAATAGTGTAAACCGGCGAATCGGTGCAGTGTACGAAATTCATGGAACAGTAACAGTTTTCATCAAAACGGGAATAGTGCGGGTGACGCGCCATGCGGTCGACTGAAACGCTACGGTAAACTGTATTAAACCAAATAAATGATTTTTTCCATAAATAGGGGTCTAAATAAATTAAGGGATTTTTGAATTTGTGTGAATGAGTGGATGGGCAATCTGGGTCGCTTTAATAGATGTATACATATGGTAGGATAAGTTAACGTGGTGAAATAAATTTTATGTTATATCTGTTTCCTTTTGAAAGAAAGAAAGAGTTTAATATGTGAATTAAAGGAGAAGGAGGAGAGAGGTATGTATTTAAAGAAAGTAAAAATGTAATTAAACTAGATTTGTTTTAAGTGAAAAGCGAGTTGAGTACGTTATTCCGATAACCTGAAGGTCATACTTGTATGCCGCAGTTTTCGTGCAACGGACTTTGGCTTAAGAGGTAACAGATAAAATGAATTGAAATTTTAATAATTAAATGTAGTAAAAAGAGATAACACAATTGGCGCTGCGAACAGAGACTCGATTTGTAAAATAATTATAAATCGGCACCTAAAAGTGAATACAAGTATGGTTGAAGGTTAAATAACGATACGGAAAATTACGTAAAGTACGCAAGACAATGAATTAAGATTAGAGAAGATGTTGTAGAAACAATTCTAAGAGCAGTATATGTAAATTAAGAAAAGTAGTAAATTTACAATATAAAAATGGCAGATAATAATGAAGTCAGCTTCTCTGACAGTCAGACAGAAAGTCAAACAAATACCGACTCCGGTATTCAAACAGAGTCACTATCTATAGATGACCATAATGTAGAAGATGCTGTAATTAGTATGCCGGGAGCGATTTCCACTCCCGTAACAATTAAAACAAGAGAAAAAGAGTTGTCATTAAATGACTTATTTGATCTAATTAACAAGAGATTTGATATGAACAATAGCGATTTCAATACAAAATTCAATGAACAGAAAAGTGATTCTAACACTAAATTCAATATTCAGAATAACAAATTTAACGAATTAAATAATCGTTTAGACAATAACGATATAAAATTGAATGAAATTAAGACCGAAATTAAAAGTGAATTTAATTGTAAATTTGATGTACTTAAATTTGACATTGATGAAGTAAAAATGAAATGCGAAAATAGTTGTAACGAATTGAAACAAGATATCGAGAGAATAGGAGAGTCAGTAGGAGAACAGAGTAAAAGTAAAAATAATAATGATAATAAAAAATTAACAAATGATGACAATAATGTCGAAAATGAGAATATAATCAAAAATGTGGTAGTAGAGAGTAAGATAACAAATGTTAACAATGATATTGAAAATGGTAATGTGATTGAAAGGGTGGTATCAGAGAGTGATACGTTGAAAGTAGATAGTGTTTGTTGTAACGAAGTAGTAATTAGTGTTGATGAATTAGAAAAAGAATGGAAAGAAAGAGTAGATGAATATGGAGGGCAGAAGGTAAATTTTCCCCTTATTTGTGATGAACCAAGGTGTTCAAAAATGTTATTATTGGAGGGCAAGAGACCCTTATTAGTGGAAGATTTGAGTTATATCCCTTTTTTGTATAAATTAGTACCCTCTGTGTGGAATGGGGTTGAAAGTGCGAGATGGTGTTTTGATGAGAAAGATTTAGATGGAGAGTTGTGTGTTGATAAAGAGAAAGAATTATATAAACTAAAGAGAGATTATAATGAGTTGAAAGAGATGTTAAATGATTTGAAGCACTTACTTGTTAAAATTGAGAGTGAAGATTATTTTGATGATACATGTTTAAATAATAATAATTTACCTTATGATGAAAAATTAACTGACTTGATAATGAATATAACTACTAATGGAGACTGGACAGAAATAAATAATGTTGACCTGGTATATGATTATTATGGTAAAATGAATAAACTGAAATTTTATGGTTACTATACACAAGATAACCGTATGTGGAATGCAAATAAAATTGAAAACTGTTATTTGAAGCCCAGACTAATTTTTGATGATGGAGGCTGAAATTCATAAATGAACAATTGTAAATATTTTGTTTTACGGTTCAGACCTCGCAACCTTGGACATTGAAGTGTGATATACCTACGTAATCAATGATGAAGAATTGTAAATAAGTGTAGTGAATTTACTTGTGTGTGTTGTAAAATGTTAGGTAAACAATGCGTGTATGTCATGGAAATTGTTGTGATAATAATAATATTAATATTTGCAATCTAAATAAATAAATCTTTCAAAATTAATTTTGAAGACAGCAATTAGCGAATTGTAATTGTTTTGATAGCAACTGAACTTGTATTTTCAATAATTGATTTAATTAAAATAATTTGAAATGTTTAAATATTTTGATTGACTTAAATGTTATATGGTTGAATTTTTCTAATGAGTTTAAATTATTTTATGAGATTTGAATTTAATCATGAGAATTTAATAAATAAATGATAAATTGTTTGAATATATTAAATTTGGTAATTGAATACAAACTAAATAACTATAAAATTAGGAAGTTAATATAAAACAGTAAGTGGTAGCGGGTAGATGTTCCCCACTTGTCCCAGTGGGGTTCTTCTATTTCAGGGACGCGCCCCTGCCCACGTGAGCCTTGGTTTTCTCCATTTACCCTTATTTTCGGAGGAAACTTCGTCCTTACCTTTAGTCCTAGTTCTTGACCTTTTAATAATCCTTACCCTTTTTATCTTCCCGATTTCCCTAACCCTCTCCTTAGAGAAAGCATAAACAATAGTTACACAAATTGGCACACTTTTTTGGACCTTTGATTGCCTTAATTCTAAATAATACATTAGGGTAATCTTCAAAATTAAATAAACTGGTGTTATTTACGAATTGTAAACTCATCCCTTAATTAGGTAGGTAGTGGAGAAGTTTTGTGGCTGGGTAGACAAACTAAATAATAAATTTTTGTATAGTTTAATAGAATTATTGTTTATAGAGATGGGGCTGTAGATTAGTGGTTGTGGTTTGTTTATTATTTTGGGGAAAGGAGTTAAGCAAGGAACTTATGGTTGACAGCGGGGCTTTTGTTCACTTTCATTGAAGTGGGGTTATGTTCGTCTTCAATCGCATCCCTATAAACAATTATTCTGTACACGTAATATATAACCTATTTACAGGTAATTAAGGAAAAATAATTTTGGAAAATATTCTATAGTACAAGCTATGTAACCAAAAGGTTTAATTATTATTTTGTGGTACCTGCTATGTTAGGTTATGAGTAGGGGATAATGGTATTAAGAATGTGATTGTGGAGGAATTTAAAGAGAGATTTGAAGGAAATGATGTAATGTTTGTAAAATTTATTGAAATACTAAGCAAAAATTAAACATTAAACCACGTAGAATCATTTTGATAAACGTAATTTTGTAATTAACGTAATTGAAATTGTTTTGAATGTATGAAGAGATTAAATTGAATTGTAGTTGTTCTTGGAGTAACTTAATAATATGAAGGTTAGTGATGTGTTTAACTTCATTTTGATTCAAATTGAAACTGTAATTTTATATATTTTATACATTAACTTCATATAGCTGTAATTAAAGTTAAACTGTTTTGAGTGGAGCTTATTAAAGAATTTTCAAGTTAAACAAATAATTTAAAAGGGTCAATTTTATTAATGAAGCAAAATTAACTCTGATCTGAATTGGTACAAGAAATAAATATGCTAACTAAAAGATTTATAGAAACCAAAAAATTTGAAGGAAGTATATATGTCAGTATATGATGTAACTATGAATGTTGAAACTAAGAGTGTTTATAACACCAGTCTGGCAGACCATTGTTAATGTAAACAGGTGTGATGTATGTTGTGACTAATGTCTACAGCCATGCTAAATTGACAATAACAAAAATGTTGTAGTCTGCTGAATCATTGCCAGCAGCAAAATCTTATTGTGACATAAAAGAAATGAAATTAAATTTTTACAGACAAAATAATAATGAGGTAATTCCTGTAACTTAGAGTTTGAGAAATTAAATAAAATTAAATTAATTTGGTAATTAAATTAATTGAAAAGATGATTTTAATAATGAACTTGTAATAATGAACTTCACTTTATTTTCATTCGAATTCAAATTGGAATTATAAAGTAAATGCTAATATGGTGTAAATAATGGTTAAAATATTCATTTAACACTGAAAACTGATGGAAATATTTGGGCTGAGATAGTGTTTGGGAAAATAAGATATTTATATAACTATTCATGTAAACTTTTACCATTGACAATCTATGTTTTACGTTTAACTGTAGATTCCCCACCTAAGTGCGGCCATGACCTCACCGGATCATGACCGTGAAAGTAGTTAATTATGGCAAATCATAAATTTTACTTGATATAACCGGCTCGTGGTTTGTTTTATTTTGTTAACCCGGTGGTTTGTTAGACTTAGTAGGGAGGTTATTTTTTTGGGGAATCTACCCAATTTTGGAACAGGGCTATTTTCACCCAGATAGGGGTGGTAGTCCATTAGGGGTGTATAAATCAAGAATAGTAGGTGTAATACCGAATTTTATTGTAACGCCGAAGCAAGGATGGGGGTGAAATCAAAGAAAAAAATGTCCACCCCTTCCGCATCAGTCCTTGTGAAAGCAACTAGACGCTATAGTCTAGGGGGGGTAATAGTGAGTGTGGATAGGCGGTGACTCAGTTACAGGTCACGAGGGAGATGTGGTTTACGGCTAGGATGAGGCTGGAAAAGGCCAAGAAGCCTAGCGCAGAACACATGAATATGTAACGGGTATCAGGGGTTAAGGGATTAAAAGGGGGGTAGTAGAAAAATATATATATATATATAATTTTGGTGCCTGCCATCAAATTGATGTTTTAAATTCTGATAATATTATTGTTTGTGTATATTAATAGTATTATTGGATTATATTGTTTAGGATATGTGTATAATCAAATGTTAGGATAAGGCAGTCCATGTTTTAATTAAATATTCAATTTATTTGTTTTTTATCAGTAATAATAACAAAGAGAATTAATCTACTCAGATAAGAGATTTTTTGTTTTGATACAATCTGATTTTGAACTTATAAGAATAGTGAATTCAAAGATGAATATTTTGTGATTTTAAATGATGAGTTTGTTTAGAAAATATTATAGGTGTATGTATGCGCCCAGTACTTGGCAAAGGCGACCCAGTCTGCATGTAAGGGGAAACATATCGGTTGAGGATCTGGCATGATCTAAGCCAGGGAGTTGGATTTTTTGGGGTAGCATGATAGAAGGTGAGGTGAGCTGTGGTGCGTGTCTGTTCGATTTTTCGGTGTTGGGATCTCTTACAGAGAAGTCCAGTGATCTCGTTCAGATGCGTCCATAGTAGCCGAGCCAGGGGGGTCGTTTACCCATGCAGTGTAAGAACAAGAGGGGGTTGTTGGCACCAGTTCCTCACCGGTCCTCTTAGGGGTTTTAGCAATGAGATTTCTTCTGTTTCGACAGAAGATTTCTCATTGGGGGGGTATTGTAATGGGGCAAATTAAAAGGTTCTCTTTATTTTATTAATTTTGGTTTTGATTTTATTAAATTGCACAATTCATTTCCTATATGTGTGGCCAGTCACCAGCTTGAATCTAACTCGCAGTCTAAACAATGCAAAAGTACACTGTAACTGTGTTGAAATATGTGAAAAGAATGCGTCGTCAACTGTAGCACACTTCCGAGAACTTTGCGGTTGTGTGACGTCCACTCACAAATGCACAAGCACCAACATCTGTGGAGCGCCTAACCCACGCTAGACGACAGGCGCAAAACATGGCTTGATGCGATTTTGTCAAACACGTTCTCAACATGCCGGAAACATGACTGTAAGCCACACCCATTTATGTGACGAAAGTAAAGGCAGTGAAAATTTTGTCGACATCCAACACACAGAAAAACACACGTGTTACCTGTACAGCCACTAAAACTTCGACAACGAAGGCTGTGCGGCGATGAAATTTGTTCGCCGGCAAGGCAGTGATGTCTGTCCACATGTAACATCGTCACAAAAAGTGCATCCCAGTCGAACGATCACCATGGCCACAGCTGGCTAAATACAACAGGCTAGCGGGCCGGAAATTTCACCCGACTATAACAGTATGTATAAGTGATCAGAAAGTATAAAACAGTGTCAAATAGTGTAAACCGGCGAATCGGTGCAGTGTACGAAATTCATGGAACAGTAACAGTTTTCATCAAAACGGGAATAGTGCGGGTGACGCGCCATGCAGTCAACTGAAACGCTACGGTAAACTGTATTAAACCATATTAAATGATTTTTTCCATAAATAGGGGTCTAAATAAATTAAGGGATTTTTGAATTTGTGTGAATGAGTGGATGGGCAATCTGGGTCGCTTTAATACATACGGTAGGATAAGTTAACGTGGTGAAATAAATTTTATGTTATATCTGTTTCCTTTTGAAAGAAAGAAAGAGTTTAATATGTGAATTAAAGGAGAAGGAGGAGAGAGGTATGTATTTAAAGAAAGTAAAAATGTAATTAAACTAGATTTGTTTTAAGTGAAAAGCGAGTTGAGTACGTTATTCAGATAACCTGAAGGTCATACTTGTATGCCGCAGTTTTCGTGCAACGGACTTTGGCTTAAGAGGTAACAGATAAAATGAATTGAAATTTTAATAATTAAATGTAGTAAAAAGAGATAACACAATTGGCGCTGCGAACAGAGACTCGATTTGTAAAATAATTATAAATCGGCACCTAAAAGTGAATACAAGTATGGTTGAAGGTTAAATAACGATACGGAAAATTACGTAAAGTACGCAAGACAATGAATTAAGATTAGAGAAGATGTTGTAGAAACAATTCTAAGAGCAGTATATGTAAATTAAGAAAAGTAGTAAATTTACAATATAAAAATGGCAGATAATAATGAAGTCAGCTTCTCTGACAGTCAGACAGAAAGTCAAACAAATACCGACTCCGGTATTCAAACAGAGTCACTATCAATAGATGACCATAATGTAGAAGATGCTGTAATTAGTATGCCGGGAGCGATTTCCACTCCCGTAACAATTAAAACAAGAGAAAAAGAGTTGTCATTAAATGACTTATTTGATCTAATTAACAAGAGATTTGATATGAACAATAGCGATTTCAATACAAAATTCAATGAACAGAAAAGTGATTCTAACACTAAATTCAATATTCAGAATAACAAATTTAACGAATTAAATAATCGTTTAGACAATAACGATATAAAATTGAATGAAATTAAGACCGAAATTAAAAGTGAATTTAATTGTAAATTTGATGTACTTAAATTTGACATTGATGAAGTAAAAATGAAATGCGAAAATAGTTGTAACGAATTGAAACAAGATATCGAGAGAATAGGAGAGTCAGTAGGAGAACAGAGTAAAAGTAAAAATAATAATGATAATAAAAAATTAACAAATGATGACAATAATGTCGAAAATGAGAATATAATCAAAAATGTGGTAGTAGAGAGTAAGATAACAAATGTTAACAATGATATTGAAAATGGTAATGTGATTGAAAGGGTGGTATCAGAGAGTGATACGTTGAAAGTAGATAGTGAAATAGTGAGTGAGAGAGAGAGCGTTATATGTTGTAACGAAGTAGTAATTAGTGTTGATGAATTAGAAAAAGAATGGAAAGAAAGAGTAGATGAATATGGAGGGCAGAAGGTAAATTTTCCCCTTATTTGTGATGAACCAAGGTGTTCAAAAATGTTATTATTGGAGGGCAAGAGACCCTTATTAGTGGAAGATTTGAGTTATATCCCTTTTTTGTATAAATTAGTACCCTCTGTGTGGAATGGGGTTGAAAGTGCGAGATGGTGTTTTGATGAGAAAGATTTAGATGGAGAGTTGTGTGTTGATAAAGAGAAAGAATTATATAAACTAAAGAGAGATTATAATGAGTTGAAAGAGATGTTAAATGATTTGAAGCACTTACTTGTTAAAATTGAGAGTGAAGATTATTTTGATGATACATGTTTAAATAATAATAATTTACCTTATGATGAAAAATTAACTGACTTGATAATGAATATAACTACTAATGGAGACTGGACAGAAATAAATAATGTTGACCTGGTATATGATTATTATGGTAAAATGAATAAACTGAAATTTTATGGTTACTATACACAAGATAACCGTATGTGGAATGCAAATAAAATTGAAAACTGTTATTTGAAGCCCAGACTAATTTTTGATGATGGAGGCTGAAATTCATAAATGAACAATTGTAAATATTTTGTTTTACGGTTCAGACCTCGCAACCTTGGACATTGAAGTGTGATATACCTACGTAATCAATGATGAAGAATTGTAAATAAGTGTAGTGAATTTACTTGTGTGTGTTGTAAAATGTTAGGTAAACAATGCGTGTATGTCATGGAAATTGTTGTGATAATAATAATATTAATATTTGCAATCTAAATAAATAAATCTTTCAAAATTAATTTTGAAGACAGCAATTAGCGAATTGTAATTGTTTTGATAGCAACTGAACTTGTATTTTCAATAATTGATTTAATTAAAATAATTTGAAATGTTTAAATATTTTGATTGACTTAAATGTTATATGGTTGAATTTTTCTAATGAGTTTAAATTATTTTATGAGATTTGAATTTGATCATGAGAAATTAATAAATAAATGATAAATTGTTTGAATATATTAAATTTGGTAATTGAATACAAACTAAATAACTATAAAATTAGGAAGTTAATATAAAACAGTAAGTGGTAGCGGGTAGATGTTCCCCACTTGTCCCAGTGGGGTTCTTCTATTTCAGGGACGCGCCCCTGCCCACGTGAGCCTTGGTTTTCTCCATTTACCCTTATTTTCGGAGGAAACTTCGTCCTTACCTTTAGTCCTAGTTCTTGACCTTTTAATAATCCTTACCCTTTTTATCTTCCCGATTTCCCTAACCCTCTCCTTAGAGAAAGCATAAACAATAGTTACACAAATTGGCACACTTTTTTGGACCTTTGATTGTCTTAATTCTAAATAATACATTAGGGTAATCTTCAAAATTAAATAAACTGGTGTTATTTACGAATTGTAAACTCATCCCTTAATTAGGTAGGTAGTGGAGAAGTTTTGTGGCTGGGTAGACAAACTAAATAATAAATTTTTGTATAGTTTAATAGAATTATTGTTTATAGAGATGGGGCTGTAGATTAGTGGTTGTGGTTTGTTTATTATTTTGGGGAAAGGAGTTAAGCAAGGAACTTATGGTTGACAGCGGGGCTTTTGTTCACTTTCATTGAAGTGGGGTTATGTTCGCTTCAATCGCATCCCTATAAACAATTATTCTGTACACGTAATATATAACCTATTTACAGGTAATTAAGGAAAAATAATTTTGGAAAATATTCTAAAGTACAAGCTATGTAACCAAAAGGTTTAATTATTATTTTGTGGTACCTGCTATGTTAGGTTATGAGTAGGGGATAATGGTATTAAGAATGTGATTGTGGAGGAATTTAAAGAGAGATTTGAAGGAAATGATGTAATGTTTGTAAAATTTATTGAAATACTAAGCAAAAATTAAACATTAAACCACGTAGAATCATTTTGATAAACGTAATTTTGTAAATAACGTAATTGAAATTGTTTTGAATGTATGAAGAGATTAAATTGAATTGTAGTTGTTCTTGGAGTAACTTAATAATATGAAGGTTAGTGATGTGTTTAACTTCATTTTGATTCAAATTGAAACTGTAATTTTATATATTTTATACATTAACTTCATATAGCTGTAATTAAAGTTAAACTGTTTTGAGTGGAGATTATTAAAGAATTTTCAAGTTAAACAAATAATTTAAAAGGGTCAATTTTATTAATGAAGCAAAATTAACTCTGATCTGAATTGGTACAAGAAATACATATGCTAACTAAAAGATTTATAGAAACCAAAAAATTTGAAGGAAGTATATATGTCAGTATATGATGTAACTATGAATGTTGAAACTAAGAGTGTTTATAACACCAGTCTGGCAGACCATTGTTAATGTAAACAGGTGTGATGTATGTTGTGACTAATGTCTACAGCCATGCTAAATTGACAATAACAAAAATGTTGTAGTCTGCTGAATCATTGCCAGCAGCAAAATCTTATTGTGACATAAAAGAAATGAAATTAAATTTTTACAGACAAAATAATAATGAGGTAATTCCTGTAACTTAGAGTTTGAGAAATTAAATAAAATTAAATTAATTTGGTAATTAAATTAATTGAAAAGATGATTTTAATAATGAACTTGTAATAATAAACTTCACTTTATTTTCATTCGAATTCAAATTGGAATTATAAAGTAAATGCTAATATGGTGTAAATAATGGTTAAAATATTCATTTAACACTGAAAACTGATGGAAATATTTGGGCTGAGATAGTGTTTGGGAAAATAAGATATTTATATAACTATTCATGTAAACTTTTACCATTGACAATCTATGTTTTACGTTTAACTGTAGATTCCCCACCTAAGTGCGGCCATGACCTCACCGGATCATGACCGTGAAAGTAGTTAATTATGGCAAATCATAAATTTTACTTGATATAACCGGCTTGTGGTTTGTTTTATTTTGTTAACCCGGTGGTTTGTTAGACTTAGTAGGGGGGTTATTTTTTTGGGGAATCTACCCAATTTTGGAACAGGGCTATTTTCACCCAGATAGGGGTGGTAGTCCATTAGGGGTGTATAAATCAAGAATAGTAGGTGTAATACCGAATTTTATTGTAACGCCGAAGCAAGGATGGGGGTGGAATCAAAGAAAAAAATGTCCACCCCTTCCGCATCAGTCCTTGTGAAAGCAACTAGACGGTATAGTCTAGGGGGGGTAATAGTGAGTGTGGATAGGCGGTGACTCAGTTACAGGTCACGAGGGAGATGTGGTTTACGGCTAGGATGAGGCTGGAAAAGGCCAAGAAGCCTAGCGCAGAACACATGAATATGTAACGGGTATCAGGGGTTAAGGGATTAAAAGGGGGGTAGTAGAAAAAAATATATATATATATATAATTTTGGTGCCTGCCATCAAATTGATGTTTTAAATTCTGATAATATTATTGTTTGTGTATATTAATAGTTTTATTGGATTATATTGTTTAGGATATGTGTATAATCAAATGTTAGGATAAGGCAGTCCATGTTTTAATTAAATATTCAATTTATTTGTTTTTTATCAGTAATAATAACAAAGAGAATTAATCTACTCAGATAAGAGATTTTTTGTTTTGATACAATCTGATTTTGAACTTATAAGAATAGTGAATTTAAAGATGAATATTTTGTGATTTTAAATGATGAGTTTGTTTAGAAAATATTATAGGTGTATGTATGCGCCCAGTACTTGGCAAAGGCGACCCAGTCTGCATGTAAGGGGAAACATATCGGTTGAGGATCTGGCATGATCTAAGCCAGGGAGTTGGATTTTTTGGGGTAGCATGATAGAAGGTGAGGTGAGCTGTGGTGCGTGTCTGTTCGATTTTTCGGTGTTGGGATCTCTTACAGAGAAGTCCAGTGATCTCGTTCAGATGCGTCCATAGTAGCCGAGCCAGGGGGGTCGTTTACCCATGCAGTGTAAGAACAAGAGGGGGTTGTTGGCACCAGTTCCTCACCGGTCCTCTTAGGGGTTTTAGCAATGAGATTTCTTCTGTTTCGACAGAAGATTTCTCATTGGGGGGGTATTGTAATGGGGCAAATTAAAAGGTTCTCTTTATTTTATTAATTTTGGTTTTGATTTTATTAAATTGCACAATTCATTTCCTATATGTGTGGCCAGTCACCAGCTTGAATCTAACTCGCAGTCTAAACAATGCAAAAGTACACTGTAACTGTGTTGAAATATGTGAAAAGAATGCGTCGTCAACTGTAGCACACTTCCGAGAACTTTGCGGTTGTGTGACGTCCACTCACAAATGCACAAGCACCAACATCTGTGGAGCGCCTAACCCACGCTAGACGACAGGCGCAAAACATGGCTTGATGCGATTTTGTCAAACACGTTCTCAACATGCCGGAAACATGACTGTAAGCCACACCCATTTATGTGACGAAAGTAAAGGCAGTGAAAATTTTGTCGACATCCAACACACAGAAAAACACACGTGTTACCTGTACAGCCACTAAAACTTCGACAACGAAGGCTGTGCGGCGATGAAATTTGTTCGCCGGCAAGGCAGTGATGTCTGTCCACATGTAACATCGTCACAAAAAGTGCATCCCAGTCGAACGATCACCATGGCCGCAGCTGGCTAAATACAACAGGCTAGCGGGCCGGAAATTTCACCCGACTATAACAGTATGTATAAGTGATCAGAAAGTATAAAACAGTGTCAAATAGTGTAAACCGGCGAATCGGTGCAGTGTACGAAATTCATGGAACAGTAACAGTTTTCATCAAAACGGGAATAGTGCGGGTGACGCGCCATGCAGTCAACTGAAACGCTACGGTAAACTGTATTAAACCAAATAAATGATTTTTTCTATAAATAGGGGTCTAAATAAATTAAGGGATTTTTGAATTTGTGTGAATGAGTGGATGGGCAATCTGGGTCGCTTTAATACATACGGTAGGATAAGTTAACGTGGTGAAATAAATTTTATGTTATATCTGTTTCCTTTTGAAAGAAAGAAAGAGTTTAATATGTGAATTAAAGGAGAAGGAGGAGAGAGGTATGTATTTAAAGAAAGTAAAAATGTAATTAAACTAGATTTGTTCTAAGTGAAAAGCGAGTTGAGTACGTTATTCAGATAACCTGAAGGTCATACTTGTATGTCGCAGTTTTCGTGCAACGGACTTTGGCTTAAGAGGTAACAGATAAAATGAATTGAAATTTTAATAATTAAATGTAGTAAAAAGAGATAACACAATTGGCGCTGCGAACAGCGACTCGATTTGTAAAATAATTATAAATCGGCACCTAAAAGTGAATACAAGTATGGTTGAAGGTTAAATAACGATACGGAAAATTACGTAAAGTACGCAAGACAATGAATTAAGATTAGAGAAGATGTTGTAGAAACAAGTCTAAGAGCAGTATATGTAAATTAAGAAAAGTAGTAAATTTACAATATAAAAATGGCAGATAATAATGAAGTCAGCTTCTCTGACAGTCAGACAGAAAGTCAAACAAATACCGACTCCGGTATTCAAACAGAGTCACTATCAATAGATGACCATAATGTAGAAGATGCTGTAATTAGTATGCCGGGAGCGATTTCCACTCCCGTAACAATTAAAACAAGAGAAAAAGAGTTGTCATTAAATGACTTATTTGATCTAATTAACAAGAGATTTGATATGAACAATAGCGATTTCAATACAAAATTCAATGAACAGAAAAGTGATTCTAACACTAAATTCAATATTCAGAATAACAAATTTAACGAATTAAATAATCGTTTAGACAATAACGATATAAAATTGAATGAAATTAAGACCGAAATTAAAAGTGAATTTAATTGTAAATTTGATGTACTTAAATTTGACATTGATGAAGTAAAAATGAAATGCGAAAATAGTTGTAACGAATTGAAACAAGATATCGAGAGAATAGGAGAGTCAGTAGGAGAACAGAGTAAAAGTAAAAATAATAATGATAATAAAAAATTAACAAATGATGACAATAATGTCGAAAATGAGAATATAATCAAAAATGTGGTAGTAGAGAGTAAGATAACAAATGTTAACAATGATATTGAAAATGGTAATGTGATTGAAAGGGTGGTATCAGAGAGTGATACGTTGAAAGTAGATAGTGAAATAGTGAGTGAGAGAGAGAGCGTTATATGTTGTAACGAAGTAGTAATTAGTGTTGATGAATTAGAAAAAGAATGGAAAGAAAGAGTAGATGAATATGGAGGGCAGAAGGTAAATTTTCCCCTTATTTGTGATGAACCAAGGTGTTCAAAAATGTTATTATTGGAGGGCAAGAGACCCTTATTAGTGGAAGATTTGAGTTATATCCCTTTTTTGTATAAATTAGTACCCTCTGTGTGGAATGGGGTTGAAAGTGCGAGATGGTGTTTTGATGAGAAAGATTTAGATGGAGAGTTGTGTGTTGATAAAGAGAAAGAATTATATAAACTAAAGAGAGATTATAATGAGTTGAAAGAGATGTTAAATGATTTGAAGCACTTACTTGTTAAAATTGAGAGTGAAGATTATTTTGATGATACATGTTTAAATAATAATAATTTACCTTATGATGAAAAATTAACTGACTTGATAATGAATATAACTACTAATGGAGACTGGACAGAAATAAATAATGTTGACCTGGTATATGATTATTATGGTAAAATGAATAAACTGAAATTTTATGGTTACTATACACAAGATAACCGTATGTGGAATGCAAATAAAATTGAAAACTGTTATTTGAAGCCCAGACTAATTTTTGATGATGGAGGCTGAAATTCATAAATGAACAATTGTAAATATTTTGTTTTACGGTTCAGACCTCGCAACCTTTGACATTGAAGTGTGATATACCTACGTAATCAATGATGAAGAATTGTAAATAAGTGTAGTGAATTTACTTGTGTGTGTTGTAAAATGTTAGGTAAACAATGCGTGTATGTCATGGAAATTGTTGTGATAATAATAATATTAATATTTGCAATCTAAATAAATAAATCTTTCAAAATTAATTTTGAAGACAGCAATTAGCGAATTGTAATTGTTTTGATAGCAACTGAACTTGTATTTTCAATAATTGATTTAATTAAAATAATTTGAAATGTTTAAATATTTTGATTGACTTAAATGTTATATGGTTGAATTTTTCTAATGAGTTTAAATTATTTTATGAGATTTGAATTTGATCATGAGAAATTAATAAATAAATGATAAATTGTTTGAATATATTAAATTTTGTAATTGAATACAAACTAAATAACTATAAAATTAGGAAGTTAATATAAAACAGTAAGTGGTAGCGGGTAGATGTTCCCCACTTGTCCCAGTGGGGTTCTTCTATTTCAGGGACGCGCCCCTGCCCACGTGAGCCTTGGTTTTCTCCATTTACCCTTATTTTCGGAGGAAACTTCGTCCTTACCTTTAGTCCTAGTTCTTGACCTTTTAATAATCCTTACCCTTTTTATCTTCCCGATTTCCCTAACCCTCTCCTTAGAGAAAGCATAAACAATAGTTACACAAATTGGCACACTTTTTTGGACCTTTGATTGCCTTAATTCTAAATAATACATTAGGGTAATCTTCAAAATTAAATAAACTGGTGTTATTTACGAATTGTAAACTCATCCCTTAATTAGGTAGGTAGTGGAGAAGTTTTGTGGCTGGGTAGACAAACTAAATAATAAATTTTTGTATAGTTTAATAGAATTATTGTTTATAGAGATGGGGCTGTAGATTAGTGGTTGTGGTTTGTTTATTATTTTGGGGAAAGGAGTTAAGCAAGGAACTTATGGTTGACAGCGGGGCTTTTGTTCACTTTCATTGAAGTGGGGTTATGTTCGCTTCAATCGCATCCCTATAAACAATTATTCTGTACACGTAATATATAACCTATTTACAGGTAATTAAGGAAAAATAATTTTGGAAAATATTCTAAAGTACAAGCTATGTAACCAAAAGGTTTAATTATTATTTTGTGGTACCTGCTATGTTAGGTTATGAGTAGGGGATAATGGTATTAAGAATGTGATTGTGGAGGAATTTAAAGAGAGATTTGAAGGAAATGATGTAATGTTTGTAAAATTTATTGAAATACTAAGCAAAAATTAAACATTAAACCACGTAGAATCATTTTGATAAACGTAATTTTGTAAATAACGTAATTGAAATTGTTTTGAATGTATGAAGAGATTAAATTGAATTGTAGTTGTTCTTGGAGTAACTTAATAATATGAAGGTTAGTGATGTGTTTAACTTCATTTTGATTCAAACTGAAACTGTAATTTTATATATTTTATACATTAACTTCATATAGCTGTAATTAAAGTTAAACTGTTTTGAGTGGAGATTATTAAAGAATTTTCAAGTTAAACAAATAATTTAAAAGGGTCAATTTTATTAATGAAGCAAAATTAACTCTGATCTGAATTGGTACAAGAAATACATATGCTAACTAAAAGATTTATAGAAACCAAAAAATTTGAAGGAAGTATATATGTCAGTATATGATGTAACTATGAATGTTGAAACTAAGAGTGTTTATAACACCAGTCTGGCAGACCATTGTTAATGTAAACAGGTGTGATGTATGTTGTGACTAATGTCTACAGCCATGCTAAATTGACAATAACAAAAATGTTGTAGTCTGCTGAATCATTGCCAGCAGCAAAATCTTATTGTGACATAAAAGAAATGAAATTAAATTTTTACAGACAAAATAATAATGAGGTAATTCCTGTAACTTAGAGTTTGAGAAATTAAATAAAATTAAATTAATTTGGTAATTAAATTAATTGAAAAGATGATTTTAATAATGAACTTGTAATAATAAACTTCACTTTATTTTCATTCGAATTCAAACTGGAATTATAAAGTAAATGCTAATATGGTGTAAATAATGGTTAAAATATTCATTTAACACTGAAAACTGATGGAAATATTTGGGCTGAGATAGTGTTTGGGAAAATAAGATATTTATATAACTATTCATGTAAACTTTTACCACTGACAATCTATGTTTTACGTTTAACTGTAGATTCCCCACCTAAGTGCGGCCATGACCTCACCGGATCATGACCGTGAAAGTAGTTAATTATGGCAAATCATAAATTTTACTTGATATAACCGGCTTGTGGTTTGTTTTATTTTGTTAACCCGGTGGTTTGTTAGACTTAGTAGGGGGGTTATTTTTTTGGGGAATCTACCCAATTTTGGAACAGGGCTATTTTCACCCAGATAGGGGTGGTAGTCCATTAGGGGTGTATAAATCAAGAATAGTAGGTGTAATACCGAATTTTATTGTAACGCCGAAGCAAGGATGGGGTGGAATCAAAGAAAAAAATGTCCACCCCTTCCGCATCAGTCCTTGTGAAAGCAACTAGACGGTATAGTCTAGGGGGGGTAATAGTGAGTGTGGATAGGCGGTGACTCAGTTACAGGTCACGAGGGAGATGTGGTTTACGGCTAGGATGAGGCTGGAAAAGGCCAAGAAGCCTAGCGCAGAACACATGAATATGTAACGGGTATCAGGGGTTAAGGGATTAAAAGGGGGGTAGTAGAAAAAAATATATATATATAATTTTGGTACCTGCCATCAAATTGATGTTTTAAATTCTGATAATATTATTGTTTGTATATATTAATAGTTTTATTGGATTATATTGTTTAGGATATGTGTATAATCAAATGTTAGGATAAGGCAGTCCATGTTTTAATTAAATATTCAATTTATTTGTTTTTTATCAGTAATAATAACAAAGAGAATTAATCTACTCAGATAAGAGATTTTTTGTTTTGATACAATCTGATTTTGAACTTATAAGAATAGTGAATTTAAAGATGAATATTTTGTGATTTTAAATGATGAGTTTGTTTAGAAAATATTATAGGTGTATGTATGCGCCCAGTACTTGGCAAAGGCGACCCAGTCTGCATGTAAGGGGAAACATATCGGTTGAGGATCTGGCATGATCTAAGCCAGGGAGTTGGATTTTTTGGGGTAGCATGATAGAAGGTGAGGTGAGCTGTGGTGCGTGTCTGTTCGATTTTTCGGTGTTGGGATCTCTTACAGAGAAGTCCAGTGATCTCGTTCAGATGCGTCCATAGTAGCCGAGCCAGGGGGGTCGTTTACCCATGCAGTGTAAGAACAAGAGGGGGTTGTTGGCACCAGTTCCTCACCGGTCCTCTTAGGGGTTTTAGCAATGAGATTTCTTCTGTTTCGACAGAAGATTTCTCATTGGGGGGTATTGTAATGGGGCAAATTAAAAGGTTCTCTTGATTTTATTAATTTTGGTTTTGATTTTATTAAATTGCACAATTCATTTCCTATATGTGTGGCCAGTCACCAGCTTGAATCTAACTCGCAGTCTAAACAATGCAAAAGTACACTGTAACTGTGTTGAAATATGTGAAAAGAATGCGTCGTCAACTGTAGCACACTTCCGAGAACTTTGCGGTTGTGTGACGTCCACTCACAAATGCACAAGCACCAACATCTGTGGAGCGCCTAACCCACGCTAGACGACAGGCGCAAAACATGGCTTGATGCGATTTTGTCAAACACGTTCTCAACATGCCGGAAACATGACTGTAAGCCACACCCATTTATGTGACGAAAGTAAAGGCAGTGAAAATTTTGTCGACATCCAACACACAGAAAAACACACGTGTTACCTGTACAGCCACTAAAACTTCGACAACGAAGGCTGTGCGGCGATGAAATTTGTTCGCCGGCAAGGCAGTGATGTCTGTCCACATGTAACATCGTCACAAAAAGTGCATCCCAGTCGAACGATCACCATGGCCGCAGCTGGCTAAATAAAACAGGCTAGCGGGCCGGAAATTTCACCCGACTATAACAGTATGTATAAGTGATCAGAAAGTATAAAACAGTGTCAAATAGTGTAAACCGGCGAATCGGTGCAGTGTACGAAATTCATGGAACAGTAACAGTTTTCATCAAAACGGGAATAGTGCGGGTGACGCGCCATGCAGTCAACTGAAACGCTACGGTAAACTGTATTAAACCAAATAAATGATTTTTTCCATAAATAGGGGTCTAAATAAATTAAGGGATTTTTGAATTTGTGTGAATGAGTGGATGGGCAATCTGGGTCGCTTTAATACATACGGTAGGATAAGTTAACGTGGTGAAATAAATTTTATGTTATATCTGTTTCCTTTTGAAAGAAAGAAAGAGTTTAATATGTGAATTAAAGGAGAAGGAGGAGAGAGGTATGTATTTAAAGAAAGTAAAAATGTAATTAAACTAGATTTGTTCTAAGTGAAAAGCGAGTTGAGTACGTTATTCAGATAACCTGAAGGTCATACTTGTATGCCGCAGTTTTCGTGCAACGGACTTTGGCTTAAGAGGTAACAGATAAAATGAATTGAAATTTTAATAATTAAATGTAGTAAAAAGAGATAACACAATTGGCGCTGCGAACAGAGACTCGATTTGTAAAATAATTATAAATCGGCACCTAAAAGTGAATACAAGTATGGTTGAAGGTTAAATAACGATACGGAAAATTACGTAAAGTACGCAAGACAATGAATTAAGATTAGAGAAGATGCTGTAGAAACAAGTCTAAGAGCAGTATATGTAAATTAAGAAAAGTAGTAAATTTACAATATAAAAATGGCAGATAATAATGAAGTCAGCTTCTCTGACAGTCAGACAGAAAGTCAAACAAATACCGACTCCGGTATTCAAACAGAGTCACTATCAATAGATGACCATAATGTAGAAGATGCTGTAATTAGTATGCCGGGAGCGATTTCCACTCCCGTAACAATTAAAACAAGAGAAAAAGAGTTGTCATTAAATGACTTATTTGATCTAATTAACAAGAGATTTGATATGAACAATAGCGATTTCAATACAAAATTCAATGAACAGAAAAGTGATTCTAACACTAAATTCAATATTCAGAATAACAAATTTAACGAATTAAATAATCGTTTAGACAATAACGATATAAAATTGAATGAAATTAAGACCGAAATTAAAAGTGAATTTAATTGTAAATTTGATGTACTTAAATTTGACATTGATGAAGTAAAAATGAAATGCGAAAATAGTTGTAACGAATTGAAACAAGATATCGAGAGAATAGGAGAGTCAGTAGGAGAACAGAGTAAAAGTAAAAATAATAATGATAATAAAAAATTAACAAATGATGACAATAATGTCGAAAATGAGAATATAATCAAAAATGTGGTAGTAGAGAGTAAGATAACAAATGTTAACAATGATATTGAAAATGGTAATGTGATTGAAAGGGTGGTATCAGAGAGTGATACGTTGAAAGTAGATAGTGAAATAGTGAGTGAGAGAGAGAGCGTTATATGTTGTAACGAAGTAGTAATTAGTGTTGATGAATTAGAAAAAGAATGGAAAGAAAGAGTAGATGAATATGGAGGGCAGAAGGTAAATTTTCCCCTTATTTGTGATGAACCAAGGTGTTCAAAAATGTTATTATTGGAGGGCAAGAGACCCTTATTAGTGGAAGATTTGAGTTATATCCCTTTTTTGTATAAATTAGTACCCTCTGTGTGGAATGGGGTTGAAAGTGCGAGATGGTGTTTTGATGAGAAAGATTTAGATGGAGAGTTGTGTGTTGATAAAGAGAAAGAATTATATAAACTAAAGAGAGATTATAATGAGTTGAAAGAGATGTTAAATGATTTGAAGCACTTACTTGTTAAAATTGAGAGTGAAGATTATTTTGATGATACATGTTTAAATAATAATAATTTACCTTATGATGAAAAATTAACTGACTTGATAATGAATATAACTACTAATGGAGACTGGACAGAAATAAATAATGTTGACCTGGTATATGATTATTATGGTAAAATGAATAAACTGAAATTTTATGGTTACTATACACAAGATAACCGTATGTGGAATGCAAATAAAATTGAAAACTGTTATTTGAAGCCCAGACTAATTTTTGATGATGGAGGCTGAAATTCATAAATGAACAATTGTAAATATTTTGTTTTACGGTTCAGACCTCGCAACCTTTGACATTGAAGTGTGATATACCTACGTAATCAATGATGAAGAATTGTAAATAAGTGTAGTGAATTTACTTGTGTGTGTTGTAAAATGTTAGGTAAACAATGCGTGTATGTCATGGAAATTGTTGTGATAATAATAATATTAATATTTGCAATCTAAATAAATAAATCTTTCAAAATTAATTTTGAAGACAGCAATTAGCGAATTGTAATTGTTTTGATAGCAACTGAACTTGTATTTTCAATAATTGATTTAATTAAAATAATTTGAAATGTTTAAATATTTTGATTGACTTAAATGTTATATGGTTGAATTTTTCTAATGAGTTTAAATTATTTTATGAGATTTGAATTTGATCATGAGAAATTAATAAATAAATGATAAATTGTTTGAATATATTAAATTTTGTAATTGAATACAAACTAAATAACTATAAAATTAGGAAGTTAATATAAAACAGTAAGTGGTAGCGGGTAGATGTTCCCCACTTGTCCCAGTGGGGTTCTTCTATTTCAGGGACGCGCCCCTGCCCACGTGAGCCTTGGTTTTCTCCATTTACCCTTATTTTCGGAGGAAACTTCGTCCTTACCTTTAGTCCTAGTTCTTGACCTTTTAATAATCCTTACCCTTTTTATCTTCCCGATTTCCCTAACCCTCTCCTTAGAGAAAGCATAAACAATAGTTACACAAATTGGCACACTTTTTTGGACCTTTGATTGCCTTAATTCTAAATAATACATTAGGGTAATCTTCAAAATTAAATAAACTGGTGTTATTTACGAATTGTAAACTCATCCCTTAATTAGGTAGGTAGTGGAGAAGTTTTGTGGCTGGGTAGACAAACTAAATAATAAATTTTTGTATAGTTTAATAGAATTATTGTTTATAGAGATGGGGCTGTAGATTAGTGGTTGTGGTTTGTTTATTATTTTGGGGAAAGGAGTTAAGCAAGGAACTTATGGTTGACAGCGGGGCTTTTGTTCACTTTCATTGAAGTGGGGTTATGTTCGCTTCAATCGCATCCCTATAAACAATTATTCTGTACACGTAATATATAACCTATTTACAGGTAATTAAGGAAAAATAATTTTGGAAAATATTCTAAAGTACAAGCTATGTAACCAAAAGGTTTAATTATTATTTTGTGGTACCTGCTATGTTAGGTTATGAGTAGGGGATAATGGTATTAAGAATGTGATTGTGGAGGAATTTAAAGAGAGATTTGAAGGAAATGATGTAATGTTTGTAAAATTTATTGAAATACTAAGCAAAAATTAAACATTAAACCACGTAGAATCATTTTGATAAACGTAATTTTGTAAATAACGTAATTGAAATTGTTTTGAATGTATGAAGAGATTAAATTGAATTGTAGTTGTTCTTGGAGTAACTTAATAATATGAAGGTTAGTGATGTGTTTAACTTCATTTTGATTCAAATTGAAACTGTAATTTTATATATTTTATACATTAACTTCATATAGCTGTAATTAAAGTTAAACTGTTTTGAGTGGAGATTATTAAAGAATTTTCAAGTTAAACAAATAATTTAAAAGGGTCAATTTTATTAATGAAGCAAAATTAACTCTGATCTGAATTGGTACAAGAAATACATATGCTAACTAAAAGATTTATAGAAACCAAAAAATTTGAAGGAAGTATATATGTCAGTATATGATGTAACTATGAATGTTGAAACTAAGAGTGTTTATAACACCAGTCTGGCAGACCATTGTTAATGTAAACAGGTGTGATGTATGTTGTGACTAATGTCTACAGCCATGCTAAATTGACAATAACAAAAATGTTGTAGTCTGCTGAATCATTGCCAGCAGCAAAATCTTATTGTGACATAAAAGAAATGAAATTAAATTTTTACAGACAAAATAATAATGAGGTAATTCCTGTAACTTAGAGTTTGAGAAATTAAATAAAATTAAATTAATTTGGTAATTAAATTAATTGAAAAGATGATTTTAATAATGAACTTGTAATAATAAACTTCACTTTATTTTCATTCGAATTCAAACTGGAATTATAAAGTAAATGCTAATATGGTGTAAATAATGGTTAAAATATTCATTTAACACTGAAAACTGATGGAAATATTTGGGCTGAGATAGTGTTTGGGAAAATAAGATATTTATATAACTATTCATGTAAACTTTTACCACTGACAATCTATGTTTTACGTTTAACTGTAGATTCCCCACCTAAGTGCGGCCATGACCTCACCGGATCATGACCGTGAAAGTAGTTAATTATGGCAAATCATAAATTTTACTTGATATAACCGGCTTGTGGTTTGTTTTATTTTGTTAACCCGGTGGTTTGTTAGACTTAGTAGGGGGGTTATTTTTTTGGGGAATCTACCCAATTTTGGAACAGGGCTATTTTCACCCAGATAGGGGTGGTAGTCCATTAGGGGTGTATAAATCAAGAATAGTAGGTGTAATACCGAATTTTATTGTAACGCCGAAGCAAGGATGGGGTGGAATCAAAGAAAAAAATGTCCACCCCTTCCGCATCAGTCCTTGTGAAAGCAACTAGACGGTATAGTCTAGGGGGGGTAATAGTGAGTGTGGATAGGCGGTGACTCAGTTACAGGTCACGAGGGAGATGTGGTTTACGGCTAGGATGAGGCTGGAAAAGGCCAAGAAGCCTAGCGCAGAACACATGAATATGTAACGGGTATCAGGGGTTAAGGGATTAAAAGGGGGGTAGTAGAAAAAAATATATATATATATAATTTTGGTACCTGCCATCAAATTGATGTTTTAAATTCTGATAATATTATTGTTTGTATATATTAATAGTTTTATTGGATTATATTGTTTAGGATATGTGTATAATCAAATGTTAGGATAAGGCAGTCCATGTTTTAATTAAATATTCAATTTATTTGTTTTTTATCAGTAATAATAACAAAGAGAATTAATCTACTCAGATAAGAGATTTTTTGTTTTGATACAATCTGATTTTGAACTTATAAGAATAGTGAATTTAAAGATGAATATTTTGTGATTTTAAATGATGAGTTTGTTTAGAAAATATTATAGGTGTATGTATGCGCCCAGTACTTGGCAAAGGCGACCCAGTCTGCATGTAAGGGGAAACATATCGGTTGAGGATCTGGCATGATCTAAGCCAGGGAGTTGGATTTTTTGGGGTAGCATGATAGAAGGTGAGGTGAGCTGTGGTGCGTGTCTGTTCGATTTTTCGGTGTTGGGATCTCTTACAGAGAAGTCCAGTGATCTCGTTCAGATGCGTCCATAGTAGCCGAGCCAGGGGGGTCGTTTACCCATGCAGTGTAAGAACAAGAGGGGGTTGTTGGCACCAGTTCCTCACCGGTCCTCTTAGGGGTTTTAGCAATGAGATTTCTTCTGTTTCGACAGAAGATTTCTCATTGGGGGGGTATTGTAATGGGGCAAATTAAAAGGTTCTCTTTATTTTATTAATTTTGGTTTTGATTTTATTAAATTGCACAATTCATTTCCTATATGTGTGGCCAGTCACCAGCTTGAATCTAACTCGCAGTCTAAACAATGCAAAAGTACACTGTAACTGTGTTGAAATATGTGAAAAGAATGCGTCGTCAACTGTAGCACACTTCCGAGAACTTTGCGGTTGTGTGACGTCCACTCACAAATGCACAAGCACCAACATCTGTGGAGCGCCTAACCCACGCTAGACGACAGGCGCAAAACATGGCTTGATGCGATTTTGTCAAACACGTTCTCAACATGCCGGAAACATGACTGTAAGCCACACCCATTTATGTGACGAAAGTAAAGGCAGTGAAAATTTTGTCGACATCCAACACACAGAAAAACACACGTGTTACCTGTACAGCCACTAAAACTTCGACAACGAAGGCTGTGCGGCGATGAAATTTGTTCGCCGGCAAGGCAGTGATGTCTGTCCACATGTAACATCGTCACAAAAAGTGCATCCCAGTCGAACGATCACCATGGCCGCAGCTGGCTAAATACAACAGGCTAGCGGGCCGGAAATTTCACCCGACTATAACAGTATGTATAAGTGATCAGAAAGTATAAAACAGTGTCAAATAGTGTAAACCGGCGAATCGGTGCAGTGTACGAAATTCATGGAACAGTAACAGTTTTCATCAAAACGGGAATAGTGCGGGTGACGCGCCATGCAGTCAACTGAAACGCTACGGTAAACTGTATTAAACCAAATAAATGATTTTTTCTATAAATAGGGGTCTAAATAAATTAAGGGATTTTTGAATTTGTGTGAATGAGTGGATGGGCAATCTGGGTCGCTTTAATACATACGGTAGGATAAGTTAACGTGGTGAAATAAATTTTATGTTATATCTGTTTCCTTTTGAAAGAAAGAAAGAGTTTAATATGTGAATTAAAGGAGAAGGAGGAGAGAGGTATGTATTTAAAGAAAGTAAAAATGTAATTAAACTAGATTTGTTCTAAGTGAAAAGCGAGTTGAGTACGTTATTCAGATAACCTGAAGGTCATACTTGTATGCCGCAGTTTTCGTGCAACGGACTTTGGCTTAAGAGGTAACAGATAAAATGAATTGAAATTTTAATAATTAAATGTAGTAAAAAGAGATAACACAATTGGCGCTGCGAACAGAGACTCGATTTGTAAAATAATTATAAATCGGCACCTAAAAGTGAATACAAGTATGGTTGAAGGTTAAATAACGATACGGAAAATTACGTAAAGTACGCAAGACAATGAATTAAGATTAGAGAAGATGTTGTAGAAACAAGTCTAAGAGCAGTATATGTAAATTAAGAAAAGTAGTAAATTTACAATATAAAAATGGCAGATAATAATGAAGTCAGCTTCTCTGACAGTCAGACAGAAAGTCAAACAAATACCGACTCCGGTATTCAAACAGAGTCACTATCAATAGATGACCATAATGTAGAAGATGCTGTAATTAGTATGCCGGGAGCGATTTCCACTCCCGTAACAATTAAAACAAGAGAAAAAGAGTTGTCATTAAATGACTTATTTGATCTAATTAACAAGAGATTTGATATGAACAATAGCGATTTCAATACAAAATTCAATGAACAGAAAAGTGATTCTAACACTAAATTCAATATTCAGAATAACAAATTTAACGAATTAAATAATCGTTTAGACAATAACGATATAAAATTGAATGAAATTAAGACCGAAATTAAAAGTGAATTTAATTGTAAATTTGATGTACTTAAATTTGACATTGATGAAGTAAAAATGAAATGCGAAAATAGTTGTAACGAATTGAAACAAGATATCGAGAGAATAGGAGAGTCAGTAGGAGAACAGAGTAAAAGTAAAAATAATAATGATAATAAAAAATTAACAAATGATGACAATAATGTCGAAAATGAGAATATAATCAAAAATGTGGTAGTAGAGAGTAAGATAACAAATGTTAACAATGATATTGAAAATGGTAATGTGATTGAAAGGGTGGTATCAGAGAGTGATACGTTGAAAGTAGATAGTGAAATAGTGAGTGAGAGAGAGAGCGTTATATGTTGTAACGAAGTAGTAATTAGTGTTGATGAATTAGAAAAAGAATGGAAAGAAAGAGTAGATGAATATGGAGGGCAGAAGGTAAATTTTCCCCTTATTTGTGATGAACCAAGGTGTTCAAAAATGTTATTATTGGAGGGCAAGAGACCCTTATTAGTGGAAGATTTGAGTTATATCCCTTTTTTGTATAAATTAGTACCCTCTGTGTGGAATGGGGTTGAAAGTGCGAGATGGTGTTTTGATGAGAAAGATTTAGATGGAGAGTTGTGTGTTGATAAAGAGAAAGAATTATATAAACTAAAGAGAGATTATAATGAGTTGAAAGAGATGTTAAATGATTTGAAGCACTTACTTGTTAAAATTGAGAGTGAAGATTATTTTGATGATACATGTTTAAATAATAATAATTTACCTTATGATGAAAAATTAACTGACTTGATAATGAATATAACTACTAATGGAGACTGGACAGAAATAAATAATGTTGACCTGGTATATGATTATTATGGTAAAATGAATAAACTGAAATTTTATGGTTACTATACACAAGATAACCGTATGTGGAATGCAAATAAAATTGAAAACTGTTATTTGAAGCCCAGACTAATTTTTGATGATGGAGGCTGAAATTCATAAATGAACAATTGTAAATATTTTGTTTTACGGTTCAGACCTCGCAACCTTTGACATTGAAGTGTGATATACCTACGTAATCAATGATGAAGAATTGTAAATAAGTGTAGTGAATTTACTTGTGTGTGTTGTAAAATGTTAGGTAAACAATGCGTGTATGTCATGGAAATTGTTGTGATAATAATAATATTAATATTTGCAATCTAAATAAATAAATCTTTCAAAATTAATTTTGAAGACAGCAATTAGCGAATTGTAATTGTTTTGATAGCAACTGAACTTGTATTTTCAATAATTGATTTAATTAAAATAATTTGAAATGTTTAAATATTTTGATTGACTTAAATATTATATGGTTGAATTTTTCTAATGAGTTTAAATTATTTTATGAGATTTGAATTTGATCATGAGAAATTAATAAATAAATGATAAATTGTTTGAATATATTAAATTTTGTAATTGAATACAAACTAAATAACTATAAAATTAGGAAGTTAATATAAAACAGTAAGTGGTAGCGGGTAGATGTTCCCCACTTGTCCCAGTGGGGTTCTTCTATTTCAGGGACGCGCCCCTGCCCACGTGAGCCTTGGTTTTCTCCATTTACCCTTATTTTCGGAGGAAACTTCGTCCTTACCTTTAGTCCTAGTTCTTGACCTTTTAATAATCCTTACCCTTTTTATCTTCCCGATTTCCCTAACCCTCTCCTTAGAGAAAGCATAAACAATAGTTACACAAATTGGCACACTTTTTTGGACCTTTGATTGCCTTAATTCTAAATAATACATTAGGGTAATCTTCAAAATTAAATAAACTGGTGTTATTTACGAATTGTAAACTCATCCCTTAATTAGGTAGGTAGTGGAGAAGTTTTGTGGCTGGGTAGACAAACTAAATAATAAATTTTTGTATAGTTTAATAGAATTATTGTTTATAGAGATGGGGCTGTAGATTAGTGGTTGTGGTTTGTTTATTATTTTGGGGAAAGGAGTTAAGCAAGGAACTTATGGTTGACAGCGGGGCTTTTGTTCACTTTCATTGAAGTGGGGTTATGTTCGCTTCAATCGCATCCCTATAAACAATTATTCTGTACACGTAATATATAACCTATTTACAGGTAATTAAGGAAAAATAATTTTGGAAAATATTCTAAAGTACAAGCTATGTAACCAAAAGGTTTAATTATTATTTTGTGGTACCTGCTATGTTAGGTTATGAGTAGGGGATAATGGTATTAAGAATGTGATTGTGGAGGAATTTAAAGAGAGATTTGAAGGAAATGATGTAATGTTTGTAAAATTTATTGAAATACTAAGCAAAAATTAAACATTAAACCACGTAGAATCATTTTGATAAACGTAATTTTGTAAATAACGTAATTGAAATTGTTTTGAATGTATGAAGAGATTAAATTGAATTGTAGTTGTTCTTGGAGTAACTTAATAATATGAAGGTTAGTGATGTGTTTAACTTCATTTTGATTCAAATTGAAACTGTAATTTTATATATTTTATACATTAACTTCATATAGCTGTAATTAAAGTTAAACTGTTTTGAGTGGAGATTATTAAAGAATTTTCAAGTTAAACAAATAATTTAAAAGGGTCAATTTTATTAATGAAGCAAAATTAACTCTGATCTGAATTGGTACAAGAAATACATATGCTAACTAAAAGATTTATAGAAACCAAAAAATTTGAAGGAAGTATATATGTCAGTATATGATGTAACTATGAATGTTGAAACTAAGAGTGTTTATAACACCAGTCTGGCAGACCATTGTTAATGTAAACAGGTGTGATGTATGTTGTGACTAATGTCTACAGCCATGCTAAATTGACAATAACAAAAATGTTGTAGTCTGCTGAATCATTGCCAGCAGCAAAATCTTATTGTGACATAAAAGAAATGAAATTAAATTTTTACAGACAAAATAATAATGAGGTAATTCCTGTAACTTAGAGTTTGAGAAATTAAATAAAATTAAATTAATTTGGTAATTAAATTAATTGAAAAGATGATTTTAATAATGAACTTGTAATAATAAACTTCACTTTATTTTCATTCGAATTCAAACTGGAATTATAAAGTAAATGCTAATATGGTGTAAATAATGGTTAAAATATTCATTTAACACTGAAAACTGATGGAAATATTTGGGCTGAGATAGTGTTTGGGAAAATAAGATATTTATATAACTATTCATGTAAACTTTTACCACTGACAATCTATGTTTTACGTTTAACTGTAGATTCCCCACCTAAGTGCGGCCATGACCTCACCGGATCATGACCGTGAAAGTAGTTAATTATGGCAAATCATAAATTTTACTTGATATAACCGGCTTGTGGTTTGTTTTATTTTGTTAACCCGGTGGTTTGTTAGACTTAGTAGGGGGGTTATTTTTTTGGGGAATCTACCCAATTTTGGAACAGGGCTATTTTCACCCAGATAGGGGTGGTAGTCCATTAGGGGTGTATAAATCAAGAATAGTAGGTGTAATACCGAATTTTATTGTAACGCCGAAGCAAGGATGGGGTGGAATCAAAGAAAAAAATGTCCACCCCTTCCGCATCAGTCCTTGTGAAAGCAACTAGACGGTATAGTCTAGGGGGGGTAATAGTGAGTGTGGATAGGCGGTGACTCAGTTACAGGTCACGAGGGAGATGTGGTTTACGGCTAGGATGAGGCTGGAAAAGGCCAAGAAGCCTAGCGCAGAACACATGAATATGTAACGGGTATCAGGGGTTAAGGGATTAAAAGGGGGGTAGTAGAAAAAAATATATATATATATAATTTTGGTACCTGCCATCAAATTGATGTTTTAAATTCTGATAATATTATTGTTTGTATATATTAATAGTTTTATTGGATTATATTGTTTAGGATATGTGTATAATCAAATGTTAGGATAAGGCAGTCCATGTTTTAATTAAATATTCAATTTATTTGTTTTTTATCAGTAATAATAACAAAGAGAATTAATCTACTCAGATAAGAGATTTTTTGTTTTGATACAATCTGATTTTGAACTTATAAGAATAGTGAATTTAAAGATGAATATTTTGTGATTTTAAATGATGAGTTTGTTTAGAAAATATTATAGGTGTATGTATGCGCCCAGTACTTGGCAAAGGCGACCCAGTCTGCATGTAAGGGGAAACATATCGGTTGAGGATCTGGCATGATCTAAGCCAGGGAGTTGGATTTTTTGGGGTAGCATGATAGAAGGTGAGGTGAGCTGTGGTGCGTGTCTGTTCGATTTTTCGGTGTTGGGATCTCTTACAGAGAAGTCCAGTGATCTCGTTCAGATGCGTCCATAGTAGCCGAGCCAGGGGGGTCGTTTACCCATGCAGTGTAAGAACAAGAGGGGGTTGTTGGCACCAGTTCCTCACCGGTCCTCTTAGGGGTTTTAGCAATGAGATTTCTTCTGTTTCGACAGAAGATTTCTCATTGGGGGGGTATTGTAATGGGGCAAATTAAAAGGTTCTCTTTATTTTATTAATTTTGGTTTTGATTTTATTAAATTGCACAATTCATTTCCTATTTGTGTGGCCAGTCACCAGCTTGAATCTAACTCGCAGTCTAAACAATGCAAAAGTACACTGTAACTGTGTTGAAATATGTGAAAAGAATGCGTCGTCAACTGTAGCACACTTCCGAGAACTTTGCGGTTGTGTGACGTCCACTCACAAATGCACAAGCACCAACATCTGTGGAGCGCCTAACCCACGCTAGACGACAGGCGCAAAACATGGCTTGATGCGATTTTGTCAAACACGTTCTCAACATGCCGGAAACATGACTGTAAGCCACACCCATTTATGTGACGAAAGTAAAGGCAGTGAAAATTTTGTCGACATCCAACACACAGAAAAACACACGTGTTACCTGTACAGCCACTAAAACTTCGACAACGAAGGCTGTGCGGCGATGAAATTTGTTCGCCGGCAAGGCAGTGATGTCTGTCCACATGTAACATCGTCACAAAAAGTGCATCCCAGTCGAACGATCACCATGGCCGCAGCTGGCTAAATACAACAGGCTAGCGGGCCGGAAATTTCACCCGACTATAACAGTATGTATAAGTGATCAGAAAGTATAAAACAGTGTCAAATAGTGTAAACCGGCGAATCGGTGCAGTGTACGAAATTCATGGAACAGTAACAGTTTTCATCAAAACGGGAATAGTGCGGGTGACGCGCCATGCAGTCAACTGAAACGCTACGGTAAACTGTATTAAACCAAATAAATGATTTTTTCTATAAATAGGGGTCTAAATAAATTAAGGGATTTTTGAATTTGTGTGAATGAGTGGATGGGCAATCTGGGTCGCTTTAATACATACGGTAGGATAAGTTAACGTGGTGAAATAAATTTTATGTTATATCTGTTTCCTTTTGAAAGAAAGAAAGAGTTTAATATGTGAATTAAAGGAGAAGGAGGAGAGAGGTATGTATTTAAAGAAAGTAAAAATGTAATTAAACTAGATTTGTTCTAAGTGAAAAGCGAGTTGAGTACGTTATTCAGATAACCTGAAGGTCATACTTGTATGCCGCAGTTTTCGTGCAACGGACTTTGGCTTAAGAGGTAACAGATAAAATGAATTGAAATTTTAATAATTAAATGTAGTAAAAAGAGATAACACAATTGGCGCTGCGAACAGAGACTCGATTTGTAAAATAATTATAAATCGGCACCTAAAAGTGAATACAAGTATGGTTGAAGGTTAAATAACGATACGGAAAATTACGTAAAGTACGCAAGACAATGAATTAAGATTAGAGAAGATGTTGTAGAAACAAGTCTAAGAGCAGTATATGTAAATTAAGAAAAGTAGTAAATTTACAATATAAAAATGGCAGATAATAATGAAGTCAGCTTCTCTGACAGTCAGACAGAAAGTCAAACAAATACCGACTCCGGTATTCAAACAGAGTCACTATCAATAGATGACCATAATGTAGAAGATGCTGTAATTAGTATGCCGGGAGCGATTTCCACTCCCGTAACAATTAAAACAAGAGAAAAAGAGTTGTCATTAAATGACTTATTTGATCTAATTAACAAGAGATTTGATATGAACAATAGCGATTTCAATACAAAATTCAATGAACAGAAAAGTGATTCTAACACTAAATTCAATATTCAGAATAACAAATTTAACGAATTAAATAATCGTTTAGACAATAACGATATAAAATTGAATGAAATTAAGACCGAAATTAAAAGTGAATTTAATTGTAAATTTGATGTACTTAAATTTGACATTGATGAAGTAAAAATGAAATGCGAAAATAGTTGTAACGAATTGAAACAAGATATCGAGAGAATAGGAGAGTCAGTAGGAGAACAGAGTAAAAGTAAAAATAATAATGATAATAAAAAATTAACAAATGATGACAATAATGTCGAAAATGAGAATATAATCAAAAATGTGGTAGTAGAGAGTAAGATAACAAATGTTAACAATGATATTGAAAATGGTAATGTGATTGAAAGGGTGGTATCAGAGAGTGATACGTTTAAAGTAGATAGTGAAATAGTGAGTGAGAGAGAGAGCGTTATATGTTGTAACGAAGTAGTAATTAGTGTTGATGAATTAGAAAAAGAATGGAAAGAAAGAGTAGATGAATATGGAGGGCAGAAGGTAAATTTTCCCCTTATTTGTGATGAACCAAGGTGTTCAAAAATGTTATTATTGGAGGGCAAGAGACCCTTATTAGTGGAAGATTTGAGTTATATCCCTTTTTTGTATAAATTAGTACCCTCTGTGTGGAATGGGGTTGAAAGTGCGAGATGGTGTTTTGATGAGAAAGATTTAGATGGAGAGTTGTGTGTTGATAAAGAGAAAGAATTATATAAACTAAAGAGAGATTATAATGAGTTGAAAGAGATGTTAAATGATTTGAAGCACTTACTTGTTAAAATTGAGAGTGAAGATTATTTTGATGATACATGTTTAAATAATAATAATTTACCTTATGATGAAAAATTAACTGACTTGATAATGAATATAACTACTAATGGAGACTGGACAGAAATAAATAATGTTGACCTGGTATATGATTATTATGGTAAAATGAATAAACTGAAATTTTATGGTTACTATACACAAGATAACCGTATGTGGAATGCAAATAAAATTGAAAACTGTTATTTGAAGCCCAGACTAATTTTTGATGATGGAGGCTGAAATTCATAAATGAACAATTGTAAATATTTTGTTTTACGGTTCAGACCTCGCAACCTTGGACATTGAAGTGTGATATACCTACGTAATCAATGATGAAGAATTGTAAATAAGTGTAGTGAATTTACTTGTGTGTGTTGTAAAATGTTAGGTAAACAATGCGTGTATGTCATGGAAATTGTTGTGATGATAATAATAATATTAATATTTGCAATCTAAATAAATAAATCTTTCAAAATTAATTTTGAAGACAGCAATTAGCGAATTGTAATTGTTTTGATAGCAACTGAACTTGTATTTTCAATAATTGATTTAATTAAAATAATTTGAAATGTTTAAATATTTTGATTGACTTAAATGTTATATGGTTGAATTTTTCTAATGAGTTTAAATTATTTTATGAGATTTGAATTTGATCATGAGAAATTAATAAATAAATGATAAATTGTTTGAATATATTAAATTTTGTAATTGAATACAAACTAAATAACTATAAAATTAGGAAGTTAATATAAAACAGTAAGTGGTAGCGGGTAGATGTTCCCCACTTGTCCCAGTGGGGTTCTTCTATTTCAGGGACGCGCCCCTGCCCACGTGAGCCTTGGTTTTCTCCATTTACCCTTATTTTCGGAGGAAACTTCGTCCTTACCTTTAGTCCTAGTTCTTGACCTTTTAATAATCCTTACCCTTTTTATCTTCCCGATTTCCCTAACCCTCTCCTTAGAGAAAGCATAAACAATAGTTACACAAATTGGCACACTTTTTTGGACCTTTGATTGCCTTAATTCTAAATAATACATTAGGGTAATCTTCAAAATTAAATAAACTGGTGTTATTTACGAATTGTAAACTCATCCCTTAATTAGGTAGGTAGTGGAGAAGTTTTGTGGCTGGGTAGACAAACTAAATAATAAATTTTTGTATAGTTTAATAGAATTATTGTTTATAGAGATGGGGCTGTAGATTAGTGGTTGTGGTTTGTTTATTATTTTGGGGAAAGGAGTTAAGCAAGGAACTTATGGTTGACAGCGGGGCTTTTGTTCACTTTCATTGAAGTGGGGTTATGTTCGCTTCAATCGCATCCCTATAAACAATTATTCTGTACACGTAATATATAACCTATTTACAGGTAATTAAGGAAAAATAATTTTGGAAAATATTCTAAAGTACAAGCTATGTAACCAAAAGGTTTAATTATTATTTTGTGGTACCTGCTATGTTAGGTTATGAGTAGGGGATAATGGTATTAAGAATGTGATTGTGGAGGAATTTAAAGAGAGATTTGAAGGAAATGATGTAATGTTTGTAAAATTTATTGAAATACTAAGCAAAAATTAAACATTAAACCACGTAGAATCATTTTGATAAACGTAATTTTGTAAATAACGTAATTGAAATTGTTTTGAATGTATGAAGAGATTAAATTGAATTGTAGTTGTTCTTGGAGTAACTTAATAATATGAAGGTTAGTGATGTGTTTAACTTCATTTTGATTCAAATTGAAACTGTAATTTTATATATTTTATACATTAACTTCATATAGCTGTAATTAAAGTTAAACTGTTTTGAGTGGAGATTATTAAAGAATTTTCAAGTTAAACAAATAATTTAAAAGGGTCAATTTTATTAATGAAGCAAAATTAACTCTGATCTGAATTGGTACAAGAAATACATAAGCTAACTAAAAGATTTATAGAAACCAAAAAATTTGAAGGAAGTATATATGTCAGTATATGATGTAACTATGAATGTTGAAACTAAGAGTGTTTATAACACCAGTCTGGCAGACCATTGTTAATGTAAACAGGTGTGATGTATGTTGTGACTAATGTCTACAGCCATGCTAAATTGACAATAACAAAAATGTTGTAGTCTGCTGAATCATTGCCAGCAGCAAAATCTTATTGTGACATAAAAGAAATGAAATTAAATTTTTACAGACAAAATAATAATGAGGTAATTCCTGTAACTTAGAGTTTGAGAAATTAAATAAAATTAAATTAATTTGGTAATTAAATTAATTGAAAAGATGATTTTAATAATGAACTTGTAATAATAAACTTCACTTTATTTTCATTCGAATTCAAACTGGAATTATAAAGTAAATGCTAATATGGTGTAAATAATGGTTAAAATATTCATTTAACACTGAAAACTGATGGAAATATTTGGGCTGAGATAGTGTTTGGGAAAATAAGATATTTATATAACTATTCATGTAAACTTTTACCACTGACAATCTATGTTTTACGTTTAACTGTAGATTCCCCACCTAAGTGCGGCCATGACCTCACCGGATCATGACCGTGAAAGTAGTTAATTATGGCAAATCATAAATTTTACTTGATATAACCGGCTTGTGGTTTGTTTTATTTTGTTAACCCGGTGGTTTGTTAGACTTAGTAGGGGGGTTATTTTTTTGGGGAATCTACCCAATTTTGGAACAGGGCTATTTTCACCCAGATAGGGGTGGTAGTCCATTAGGGGTGTATAAATCAAGAATAGTAGGTGTAATACCGAATTTTATTGTAACGCCGAAGCAAGGATAGGGTGGAATCAAAGAAAAAAATGTCCACCCCTTCCGCATCAGTCCTTGTGAAAGCAACTAGACGGTATAGTCTAGGGGGGGTAATAGTGAGTGTGGATAGGCGGTGACTCAGTTACAGGTCACGAGGGAGATGTGGTTTACGGCTAGGATGAGGCTGGAAAAGGCCAAGAAGCCTAGCGCAGAACACATGAATATGTAACGGGTATCAGGGGTTAAGGGATTAAAAGGGGGGTAGTAGAAAAAAATATATATATATATAATTTTGGTACCTGCCATCAAATTGATGTTTTAAATTCTGATAATATTATTGTTTGTATATATTAATAGTTTTATTGGATTATATTGTTTAGGATATGTGTATAATCAAATGTTAGGATAAGGCAGTCCATGTTTTAATTAAATATTCAATTTATTTGTTTTTTATCAGTAATAATAACAAAGAGAATTAATCTACTCAGATAAGAGATTTTTTGTTTTGATACAATCTGATTTTGAACTTATAAGAATAGTGAATTTAAAGATGAATATTTTGTGATTTTAAATGATGAGTTTGTTTAGAAAATATTATAGGTGTATGTATGCGCCCAGTACTTGGCAAAGGCGACCCAGTCTGCATGTAAGGGGAAACATATCGGTTGAGGATCTGGCATGATCTAAGCCAGGGAGTTGGATTTTTTGGGGTAGCATGATAGAAGGTGAGGTGAGCTGTGGTGCGTGTCTGTTCGATTTTTCGGTGTTGGGATCTCTTACAGAGAAGTCCAGTGATCTCGTTCAGATGCGTCCATAGTAGCCGAGCCAGGGGGGTCGTTTACCCATGCAGTGTAAGAACAAGAGGGGGTTGTTGGCACCAGTTCCTCACCGGTCCTCTTAGGGGTTTTAGCAATGAGATTTCTTCTGTTTCGACAGAAGATTTCTCATTGGGGGGGTATTGTAATGGGGCAAATTAAAAGGTTCTCTTTATTTTATTAATTTTGGTTTTGATTTTATTAAATTGCACAATTCATTTCCTATATGTGTGGCCAGTCACCAGCTTGAATCTAACTCGCAGTCTAAACAATGCAAAAGTACACTGTAACTGTGTTGAAATATGTGAAAAGAATGCGTCGTCAACTGTAGCACACTTCCGAGAACTTTGCGGTTGTGTGACGTCCACTCACAAATGCACAAGCACCAACATCTGTGGAGCGCCTAACCCACGCTAGACGACAGGCGCACACACATGGCTTGATGCGATTTTGTCAAACACGTTCTCAACATGCCGGAAACATGACTGTAAGCCACACCCATTTATGTGACGAAAGTAAAGGCAGTGAAAATTTTGTCGACATCCAACACACAGAAAAACACACGTGTTACCTGTACAGCCACTAAAACTTCGACAACGAAGGCTGTGCGGCGATGAAATTTGTTCGCCGGCAAGGCAGTGATGTCTGTCCACATGTAACATCGTCACAAAAAGTGCATCCCAGTCGAACGATCACCATGGCCGCAGCTGGCTAAATACAACAGGCTAGCGGGCCGGAAATTTCACCCGACTATAACAGTATGTATAAGTGATCAGAAAGTATAAAACAGTGTCAAATAGTGTAAACCGGCGAATCGGTGCAGTGTACGAAATTCATGGAACAGTAACAGTTTTCATCAAAACGGGAATAGTGCGGGTGACGCGCCATGCAGTCAACTGAAACGCTACGGTAAACTGTATTAAACCAAATAAATGATTTTTTCCATAAATAGGGGTCTAAATAAATTAAGGGATTTTTGAATTTGTGTGAATGAGTGGATGGGCAATCTGGGTCGCTTTAATACATACGGTAGGATAAGTTAACGTGGTGAAATAAATTTTATGTTATATCTGTTTCCTTTTGAAAGAAAGAAAGAGTTTAATATGTGAATTAAAGGAGAAGGAGGAGAGAGGTATGTATTTAAAGAAAGTAAAAATGTAATTAAACTAGATTTGTTCTAAGTGAAAAGCGAGTTGAGTACGTTATTCAGATAACCTGAAGGTCATACTTGTATGCCGCAGTTTTCGTGCAACGGACTTTGGCTTAAGAGGTAACAGATAAAATGAATTGAAATTTTAATAATTAAATGTAGTAAAAAGAGATAACACAATTGGCGCTGCGAACAGAGACTCGATTTGTAAAATAATTATAAATCGGCACCTAAAAGTGAATACAAGTATGGTTGAAGGTTAAATAACGATACGGAAAATTACGTAAAGTACGCAAGACAATGAATTAAGATTAGAGAAGATGTTGTAGAAACAAGTCTAAGAGCAGTATATGTAAATTAAGAAAAGTAGTAAATTTACAATATAAAAATGGCAGATAATAATGAAGTCAGCTTCTCTGACAGTCAGACAGAAAGTCAAACAAATACCGACTCCGGTATTCAAACAGAGTCACTATCAATAGATGACCATAATGTAGAAGATGCTGTAATTAGTATGCCGGGAGCGATTTCCACTCCCGTAACAATTAAAACAAGAGAAAAAGAGTTGTCATTAAATGACTTATTTGATCTAATTAACAAGAGATTTGATATGAACAATAGCGATTTCAATACAAAATTCAATGAACAGAAAAGTGATTCTAACACTAAATTCAATATTCAGAATAACAAATTTAACGAATTAAATAATCGTTTAGACAATAACGATATAAAATTGAATGAAATTAAGACCGAAATTAAAAGTGAATTTAATTGTAAATTTGATGTACTTAAATTTGACATTGATGAAGTAAAAATGAAATGCGAAAATAGTTGTAACGAATTGAAACAAGATATCGAGAGAATAGGAGAGTCAGTAGGAGAACAGAGTAAAAGTAAAAATAATAATGATAATAAAAAATTAACAAATGATGACAATAATGTCGAAAATGAGAATATAATCAAAAATGTGGTAGTAGAGAGTAAGATAACAAATGTTAACAATGATATTGAAAATGGTAATGTGATTGAAAGGGTGGTATCAGAGAGTGATACGTTTAAAGTAGATAGTGAAATAGTGAGTGAGAGAGAGAGCGTTATATGTTGTAACGAAGTAGTAATTAGTGTTGATGAATTAGAAAAAGAATGGAAAGAAAGAGTAGATGAATATGGAGGGCAGAAGGTAAATTTTCCCCTTATTTGTGATGAACCAAGGTGTTCAAAAATGTTATTATTGGAGGGCAAGAGACCCTTATTAGTGGAAGATTTGAGTTATATCCCTTTTTTGTATAAATTAGTACCCTCTGTGTGGAATGGGGTTGAAAGTGCGAGATGGTGTTTTGATGAGAAAGATTTAGATGGAGAGTTGTGTGTTGATAAAGAGAAAGAATTATATAAACTAAAGAGAGATTATAATGAGTTGAAAGAGATGTTAAATGATTTGAAGCACTTACTTGTTAAAATTGAGAGTGAAGATTATTTTGATGATACATGTTTAAATAATAATAATTTACCTTATGATGAAAAATTAACTGACTTGATAATGAATATAACTACTAATGGAGACTGGACAGAAATAAATAATGTTGACCTGGTATATGATTATTATGGTAAAATGAATAAACTGAAATTTTATGGTTACTATACACAAGATAACCGTATGTGGAATGCAAATAAAATTGAAAACTGTTATTTGAAGCCCAGACTAATTTTTGATGATGGAGGCTGAAATTCATAAATGAACAATTGTAAATATTTTGTTTTACGGTTCAGACCTCGCAACCTTGGACATTGAAGTGTGATATACCTACGTAATCAATGATGAAGAATTGTAAATAAGTGTAGTGAATTTACTTGTGTGTGTTGTAAAATGTTAGGTAAACAATGCGTGTATGTCATGGAAATTGTTGTGATGATAATAATAATATTAATATTTGCAATCTAAATAAATAAATCTTTCAAAATTAATTTTGAAGACAGCAATTAGCGAATTGTAATTGTTTTGATAGCAACTGAACTTGTATTTTCAATAATTGATTTAATTAAAATAATTTGAAATGTTTAAATATTTTGATTGACTTAAATGTTATATGGTTGAATTTTTCTAATGAGTTTAAATTATTTTATGAGATTTGAATTTGATCATGAGAAATTAATAAATAAATGATAAATTGTTTGAATATATTAAATTTTGTAATTGAATACAAACTAAATAACTATAAAATTAGGAAGTTAATATAAAACAGTAAGTGGTAGCGGGTAGATGTTCCCCACTTGTCCCAGTGGGGTTCTTCTATTTCAGGGACGCGCCCCTGCCCACGTGAGCCTTGGTTTTCTCCATTTACCCTTATTTTCGGAGGAAACTTCGTCCTTACCTTTAGTCCTAGTTCTTGACCTTTTAATAATCCTTACCCTTTTTATCTTCCCGATTTCCCTAACCCTCTCCTTAGAGAAAGCATAAACAATAGTTACACAAATTGGCACACTTTTTTGGACCTTTGATTGCCTTAATTCTAAATAATACATTAGGGTAATCTTCAAAATTAAATAAACTGGTGTTATTTACGAATTGTAAACTCATCCCTTAATTAGGTAGGTAGTGGAGAAGTTTTGTGGCTGGGTAGACAAACTAAATAATAAATTTTTGTATAGTTTAATAGAATTATTGTTTATAGAGATGGGGCTGTAGATTAGTGGTTGTGGTTTGTTTATTATTTTGGGGAAAGGAGTTAAGCAAGGAACTTATGGTTGACAGCGGGGCTTTTGTTCACTTTCATTGAAGTGGGGTTATGTTCGCTTCAATCGCATCCCTATAAACAATTATTCTGTACACGTAATATATAACCTATTTACAGGTAATTAAGGAAAAATAATTTTGGAAAATATTCTAAAGTACAAGCTATGTAACCAAAAGGTTTAATTATTATTTTGTGGTACCTGCTATGTTAGGTTATGAGTAGGGGATAATGGTATTAAGAATGTGATTGTGGAGGAATTTAAAGAGAGATTTGAAGGAAATGATGTAATGTTTGTAAAATTTATTGAAATACTAAGCAAAAATTAAACATTAAACCACGTAGAATCATTTTGATAAACGTAATTTTGTAAATAACGTAATTGAAATTGTTTTGAATGTATGAAGAGATTAAATTGAATTGTAGTTGTTCTTGGAGTAACTTAATAATATGAAGGTTAGTGATGTGTTTAACTTCATTTTGATTCAAATTGAAACTGTAATTTTATATATTTTATACATTAACTTCATATAGCTGTAATTAAAGTTAAACTGTTTTGAGTGGAGATTATTAAAGAATTTTCAAGTTAAACAAATAATTTAAAAGGGTCAATTTTATTAATGAAGCAAAATTAACTCTGATCTGAATTGGTACAAGAAATACATATGCTAACTAAAAGATTTATAGAAACCAAAAAATTTGAAGGAAGTATATATGTCAGTATATGATGTAACTATGAATGTTGAAACTAAGAGTGTTTATAACACCAGTCTGGCAGACCATTGTTAATGTAAACAGGTGTGATGTATGTTGTGACTAATGTCTACAGCCATGCTAAATTGACAATAACAAAAATGTTGTAGTCTGCTGAATCATTGCCAGCAGCAAAATCTTATTGTGACATAAAAGAAATGAAATTAAATTTTTACAGACAAAATAATAATGAGGTAATTCCTGTAACTTAGAGTTTGAGAAATTAAATAAAATTAAATTAATTTGGTAATTAAATTAATTGAAAAGATGATTTTAATAATGAACTTGTAATAATAAACTTCACTTTATTTTCATTCGAATTCAAACTGGAATTATAAAGTAAATGCTAATATGGTGTAAATAATGGTTAAAATATTCATTTAACACTGAAAACTGATGGAAATATTTGGGCTGAGATAGTGTTTGGGAAAATAAGATATTTATATAACTATTCATGTAAACTTTTACCACTGACAATCTATGTTTTACGTTTAACTGTAGATTCCCCACCTAAGTGCGGCCATGACCTCACCGGATCATGACCGTGAAAGTAGTTAATTATGGCAAATCATAAATTTTACTTGATATAACCGGCTTGTGGTTTGTTTTATTTTGTTAACCCGGTGGTTTGTTAGACTTAGTAGGGGGGTTATTTTTTTGGGGAATCTACCCAATTTTGGAACAGGGCTATTTTCACCCAGATAGGGGTGGTAGTCCATTAGGGGTGTATAAATCAAGAATAGTAGGTGTAATACCGAATTTTATTGTAACGCCGAAGCAAGGATGGGGTGGAATCAAAGAAAAAAATGTCCACCCCTTCCGCATCAGTCCTTGTGAAAGCAACTAGACGGTATAGTCTAGGGGGGGTAATAGTGAGTGTGGATAGGCGGTGACTCAGTTACAGGTCACGAGGGAGATGTGGTTTACGGCTAGGATGAGGCTGGAAAAGGCCAAGAAGCCTAGCGCAGAACACATGAATATGTAACGGGTATCAGGGGTTAAGGGATTAAAAGGGGGGTAGTAGAAAAAAATATATATATATATAATTTTGGTACCTGCCATCAAATTGATGTTTTAAATTCTGATAATATTATTGTTTGTATATATTAATAGTTTTATTGGATTATATTGTTTAGGATATGTGTATAATCAAATGTTAGGATAAGGCAGTCCATGTTTTAATTAAATATTCAATTTATTTGTTTTTTATCAGTAATAATAACAAAGAGAATTAATCTACTCAGATAAGAGATTTTTTGTTTTGATACAATCTGATTTTGAACTTATAAGAATAGTGAATTTAAAGATGAATATTTTGTGATTTTAAATGATGAGTTTGTTTAGAAAATATTATAGGTGTATGTATGCGCCCAGTACTTGGCAAAGGCGACCCAGTCTGCATGTAAGGGGAAACATATCGGTTGAGGATCTGGCATGATCTAAGCCAGGGAGTTGGATTTTTTGGGGTAGCATGATAGAAGGTGAGGTGAGCTGTGGTGCGTGTCTGTTCGATTTTTCGGTGTTGGGATCTCTTACAGAGAAGTCCAGTGATCTCGTTCAGATGCGTCCATAGTAGCCGAGCCAGGGGGGTCGTTTACCCATGCAGTGTAAGAACAAGAGGGGGTTGTTGGCACCAGTTCCTCACCGGTCCTCTTAGGGGTTTTAGCAATGAGATTTCTTCTGTTTCGACAGAAGATTTCTCATTGGGGGGGTATTGTAATGGGGCAAATTAAAAGGTTCTCTTTATTTTATTAATTTTGGTTTTGATTTTATTAAATTGCACAATTCATTTCCTATATGTGTGGCCAGTCACCAGCTTGAATCTAACTCGCAGTCTAAACAATGCAAAAGTACACTGTAACTGTGTTGAAATATGTGAAAAGAATGCGTCGTCAACTGTAGCACACTTCCGAGAACTTTGCGGTTGTGTGACGTCCACTCACAAATGCACAAGCACCAACATCTGTGGAGCGCCTAACCCACGCTAGACGACAGGCGCACACACATGGCTTGATGCGATTTTGTCAAACACGTTCTCAACATGCCGGAAACATGACTGTAAGCCACACCCATTTATGTGACGAAAGTAAAGGCAGTGAAAATTTTGTCGACATCCAACACACAGAAAAACACACGTGTTACCTGTACAGCCACTAAAACTTCGACAACGAAGGCTGTGCGGCGATGAAATTTGTTCGCCGGCAAGGCAGTGATGTCTGTCCACATGTAACATCGTCACAAAAAGTGCATCCCAGTCGAACGATCACCATGGCCGCAGCTGGCTAAATACAACAGGCTAGCGGGCCGGAAATTTCACCCGACTATAACAGTATGTATAAGTGATCAGAAAGTATAAAACAGTGTCAAATAGTGTAAACCGGCGAATCGGTGCAGTGTACGAAATTCATGGAACAGTAACAGTTTTCATCAAAACGGGAATAGTGCGGGTGACGCGCCATGCAGTCAACTGAAACGCTACGGTAAACTGTATTAAACCAAATAAATGATTTTTTCCATAAATAGGGGTCTAAATAAATTAAGGGATTTTTGAATTTGTGTGAATGAGTGGATGGGCAATCTGGGTCGCTTTAATACATACGGTAGGATAAGTTAACGTGGTGAAATAAATTTTATGTTATATCTGTTTCCTTTTGAAAGAAAGAAAGAGTTTAATATGTGAATTAAAGGAGAAGGAGGAGAGAGGTATGTATTTAAAGAAAGTAAAAATGTAATTAAACTAGATTTGTTCTAAGTGAAAAGCGAGTTGAGTACGTTATTCAGATAACCTGAAGGTCATACTTGTATGCCGCAGTTTTCGTGCAACGGACTTTGGCTTAAGAGGTAACAGATAAAATGAATTGAAATTTTAATAATTAAATGTAGTAAAAAGAGATAACACAATTGGCGCTGCGAACAGAGACTCGATTTGTAAAATAATTATAAATCGGCACCTAAAAGTGAATACAAGTATGGTTGAAGGTTAAATAACGATACGGAAAATTACGTAAAGTACGCAAGACAATGAATTAAGATTAGAGAAGATGTTGTAGAAACAAGTCTAAGAGCAGTATATGTAAATTAAGAAAAGTAGTAAATTTACAATATAAAAATGGCAGATAATAATGAAGTCAGCTTCTCTGACAGTCAGACAGAAAGTCAAACAAATACCGACTCCGGTATTCAAACAGAGTCACTATCAATAGATGACCATAATGTAGAAGATGCTGTAATTAGTATGCCGGGAGCGATTTCCACTCCCGTAACAATTAAAACAAGAGAAAAAGAGTTGTCATTAAATGACTTATTTGATCTAATTAACAAGAGATTTGATATGAACAATAGCGATTTCAATACAAAATTCAATGAACAGAAAAGTGATTCTAACACTAAATTCAATATTCAGAATAACAAATTTAACGAATTAAATAATCGTTTAGACAATAACGATATAAAATTGAATGAAATTAAGACCGAAATTAAAAGTGAATTTAATTGTAAATTTGATGTACTTAAATTTGACATTGATGAAGTAAAAATGAAATGCGAAAATAGTTGTAACGAATTGAAACAAGATATCGAGAGAATAGGAGAGTCAGTAGGAGAACAGAGTAAAAGTAAAAATAATAATGATAATAAAAAATTAACAAATGATGACAATAATGTCGAAAATGAGAATATAATCAAAAATGTGGTAGTAGAGAGTAAGATAACAAATGTTAACAATGATATTGAAAATGGTAATGTGATTGAAAGGGTGGTATCAGAGAGTGATACGTTTAAAGTAGATAGTGAAATAGTGAGTGAGAGAGAGAGCGTTATATGTTGTAACGAAGTAGTAATTAGTGTTGATGAATTAGAAAAAGAATGGAAAGAAAGAGTAGATGAATATGGAGGGCAGAAGGTAAATTTTCCCCTTATTTGTGATGAACCAAGGTGTTCAAAAATGTTATTATTGGAGGGCAAGAGACCCTTATTAGTGGAAGATTTGAGTTATATCCCTTTTTTGTATAAATTAGTACCCTCTGTGTGGAATGGGGTTGAAAGTGCGAGATGGTGTTTTGATGAGAAAGATTTAGATGGAGAGTTGTGTGTTGATAAAGAGAAAGAATTATATAAACTAAAGAGAGATTATAATGAGTTGAAAGAGATGTTAAATGATTTGAAGCACTTACTTGTTAAAATTGAGAGTGAAGATTATTTTGATGATACATGTTTAAATAATAATAATTTACCTTATGATGAAAAATTAACTGACTTGATAATGAATATAACTACTAATGGAGACTGGACAGAAATAAATAATGTTGACCTGGTATATGATTATTATGGTAAAATGAATAAACTGAAATTTTATGGTTACTATACACAAGATAACCGTATGTGGAATGCAAATAAAATTGAAAACTGTTATTTGAAGCCCAGACTAATTTTTGATGATGGAGGCTGAAATTCATAAATGAACAATTGTAAATATTTTGTTTTACGGTTCAGACCTCGCAACCTTGGACATTGAAGTGTGATATACCTACGTAATCAATGATGAAGAATTGTAAATAAGTGTAGTGAATTTACTTGTGTGTGTTGTAAAATGTTAGGTAAACAATGCGTGTATGTCATGGAAATTGTTGTGATGATAATAATAATATTAATATTTGCAATCTAAATAAATAAATCTTTCAAAATTAATTTTGAAGACAGCAATTAGCGAATTGTAATTGTTTTGATAGCAACTGAACTTGTATTTTCAATAATTGATTTAATTAAAATAATTTGAAATGTTTAAATATTTTGATTGACTTAAATGTTATATGGTTGAATTTTTCTAATGAGTTTAAATTATTTTATGAGATTTGAATTTGATCATGAGAAATTAATAAATAAATGATAAATTGTTTGAATATATTAAATTTTGTAATTGAATACAAACTAAATAACTATAAAATTAGGAAGTTAATATAAAACAGTAAGTGGTAGCGGGTAGATGTTCCCCACTTGTCCCAGTGGGGTTCTTCTATTTCAGGGACGCGCCCCTGCCCACGTGAGCCTTGGTTTTCTCCATTTACCCTTATTTTCGGAGGAAACTTCGTCCTTACCTTTAGTCCTAGTTCTTGACCTTTTAATAATCCTTACCCTTTTTATCTTCCCGATTTCCCTAACCCTCTCCTTAGAGAAAGCATAAACAATAGTTACACAAATTGGCACACTTTTTTGGACCTTTGATTGCCTTAATTCTAAATAATACATTAGGGTAATCTTCAAAATTAAATAAACTGGTGTTATTTACGAATTGTAAACTCATCCCTTAATTAGGTAGGTAGTGGAGAAGTTTTGTGGCTGGGTAGACAAACTAAATAATAAATTTTTGTATAGTTTAATAGAATTATTGTTTATAGAGATGGGGCTGTAGATTAGTGGTTGTGGTTTGTTTATTATTTTGGGGAAAGGAGTTAAGCAAGGAACTTATGGTTGACAGCGGGGCTTTTGTTCACTTTCATTGAAGTGGGGTTATGTTCGCTTCAATCGCATCCCTATAAACAATTATTCTGTACACGTAATATATAACCTATTTACAGGTAATTAAGGAAAAATAATTTTGGAAAATATTCTAAAGTACAAGCTATGTAACCAAAAGGTTTAATTATTATTTTGTGGTACCTGCTATGTTAGGTTATGAGTAGGGGATAATGGTATTAAGAATGTGATTGTGGAGGAATTTAAAGAGAGATTTGAAGGAAATGATGTAATGTTTGTAAAATTTATTGAAATACTAAGCAAAAATTAAACATTAAACCACGTAGAATCATTTTGATAAACGTAATTTTGTAAATAACGTAATTGAAATTGTTTTGAATGTATGAAGAGATTAAATTGAATTGTAGTTGTTCTTGGAGTAACTTAATAATATGAAGGTTAGTGATGTGTTTAACTTCATTTTGATTCAAATTGAAACTGTAATTTTATATATTTTATACATTAACTTCATATAGCTGTAATTAAAGTTAAACTGTTTTGAGTGGAGATTATTAAAGAATTTTCAAGTTAAACAAATAATTTAAAAGGGTCAATTTTATTAATGAAGCAAAATTAACTCTGATCTGAATTGGTACAAGAAATACATATGCTAACTAAAAGATTTATAGAAACCAAAAAATTTGAAGGAAGTATATATGTCAGTATATGATGTAACTATGAATGTTGAAACTAAGAGTGTTTATAACACCAGTCTGGCAGACCATTGTTAATGTAAACAGGTGTGATGTATGTTGTGACTAATGTCTACAGCCATGCTAAATTGACAATAACAAAAATGTTGTAGTCTGCTGAATCATTGCCAGCAGCAAAATCTTATTGTGACATAAAAGAAATGAAATTAAATTTTTACAGACAAAATAATAATGAGGTAATTCCTGTAACTTAGAGTTTGAGAAATTAAATAAAATTAAATTAATTTGGTAATTAAATTAATTGAAAAGATGATTTTAATAATGAACTTGTAATAATAAACTTCACTTTATTTTCATTCGAATTCAAACTGGAATTATAAAGTAAATGCTAATATGGTGTAAATAATGGTTAAAATATTCATTTAACACTGAAAACTGATGGAAATATTTGGGCTGAGATAGTGTTTGGGAAAATAAGATATTTATATAACTATTCATGTAAACTTTTACCATTGACAATCTATGTTTTACGTTTAACTGTAGATTCCCCACCTAAGTGCGGCCATGACCTCACCGGATCATGACCGTGAAAGTAGTTAATTATGGCAAATCATAAATTTTACTTGATATAACCGGCTTGTGGTTTGTTTTATTTTGTTAACCCGGTGGTTTGTTAGACTTAGTAGGGGGGTTATTTTTTTGGGGAATCTACCCAATTTTGGAACAGGGCTATTTTCACCCAGATAGGGGTGGTAGTCCATTAGGGGTGTATAAATCAAGAATAGTAGGTGTAATACCGAATTTTATTGTAACGCCGAAGCAAGGATGGGGTGGAATCAAAGAAAAAAATGTCCACCCCTTCCGCATCAGTCCTTGTGAAAGCAACTAGACGGTATAGTCTAGGGGGGGTAATAGTGAGTGTGGATAGGCGGTGACTCAGTTACAGGTCACGAGGGAGATGTGGTTTACGGCTAGGATGAGGCTGGAAAAGGCCAAGAAGCCTAGCGCAGAACACATGAATATGTAACGGGTATCAGGGGTTAAGGGATTAAAAGGGGGGTAGTAGAAAAAAATATATATATATATAATTTTGGTGCCTGCCATCAAATTGATGTTTTAAATTCTGATAATATTATTGTTTGTGTATATTAATAGTTTTATTGGATTATATTGTTTAGGATATGTGTATAATCAAATGTTAGGATAAGGCAGTCCATGTTTTAATTAAATATTCAATTTATTTGTTTTTTATCAGTAATAATAACAAAGAGAATTAATCTACTCAGATAAGAGATTTTTTGTTTTGATACAATCTGATTTTGAACTTATAAGAATAGTGAATTTAAAGATGAATATTTTGTGATTTTAAATGATGAGTTTGTTTAGAAAATATTATAGGTGTATGTATGCGCCCAGTACTTGCCAAAGGCGACCCAGTCTGCATGTAAGGGGAAACATATCGGTTGAGGATCTGGCATGATCTAAGCCAGGGAGTTGGATTTTTTGGGGTAGCATGATAGAAGGTGAGGTGAGCTGTGGTGCGTGTCTGTTCGATTTTTCGGTGTTGGGATCTCTTACAGAGAAGTCCAGTGATCTCGTTCAGATGCGTCCATAGTAGCCGAGCCAGGGGGGTCGTTTACCCATGCAGTGTAAGAACAAGAGGGGGTTGTTGGCACCAGTTCCTCACCGGTCCTCTTAGGGGTTTTAGCAATGAGATTTCTTCTGTTTCGACAGAAGATTTCTCATTGGGGGGGTATTGTAATGGGGAAAATTAAAAGGTTCTCTTTATTTTATTAATTTTGGTTTTGATTTTATTAAATTGCACAATTCATTTCCTATATGTGTGGCCAGTCACCAGCTTGAATCTAACTCGCAGTCTAAACAATGCAAAAGTACACTGTAACTGTGTTGAAATATGTGAAAAGAATGCGTCGTCAACTGTAGCACACTTCCGAGAACTTTGCGGTTGTGTGACGTCCACTCACAAATGCACAAGCACCAACATCTGTGGAGCGCCTAACCCACGCTAGACGACAGGCGCAAAACATGGCTTGATGCGATTTTGTCAAACACGTTCTCAACATGCCGGAAACATGACTGTAAGCCACACCCATTTATGTGACGAAAGTAAAGGCAGTGAAAATTTTGTCGACATCCAACACACAGAAAAACACACGTGTTACCTGTACAGCCACTAAAACTTCGACAACGAAGGCTGTGCGGCGATGAAATTTGTTCGCCGGCAAGGCAGTGATGTCTGTCCACATGTAACATCGTCACAAAAAGTGCATCCCAGTCGAACGATCACCATGGCCGCAGCTGGCTAAATACAACAGGCTAGCGGGCCGGAAATTTCACCCGACTATAACAGTATGTATAAGTGATCAGAAAGTATAAAACAGTGTCAAATAGTGTAAACCGGCGAATCGGTGCAGTGTACGAAATTCATGGAACAGTAACAGTTTTCATCAAAACGGGAATAGTGCGGGTGACGCACCATGCAGTCAACTGAAACGCTACGGTAAACTGTATTAAACCAAATAAATGATTTTTTCCATAAATAGGGGTCTAAATAAATTAAGGGATTTTTGAATTTGTGTGAATGAGTGGATGGGCAATCTGGGTCGCTTTAATACATACGGTAGGATAAGTTAACGTGGTGAAATAAATTTTATGTTATATCTGTTTCCTTTTGAAAGAAAGAAAGAGTTTAATATGTGAATTAAAGGAGAAGGAGGAGAGAGGTATGTATTTAAAGAAAGTAAAAATGTAATTAAACTAGATTTGTTCTAAGTGAAAAGCGAGTTGAGTACGTTATTCAGATAACCTGAAGGTCATACTTGTATGCCGCAGTTTTCGTGCAACGGACTTTGGCTTAAGAGGTAACAGATAAAATGAATTGAAATTTTAATAATTAAATGTAGTAAAAAGAGATAACACAATTGGCGCTGCGAACAGAGACTCGATTTGTAAAATAATTATAAATCGGCACCTAAAAGTGAATACAAGTATGGTTGAAGGTTAAATAACGATACGGAAAATTACGTAAAGTACGCAAGACAATGAATTAAGATTAGAGATGTTGTAGAAACAAGTCTAAGAGCAGTATATGTAAATTAAGAAAAGTAGTAAATTTACAATATAAAAATGGCAGATAATAATGAAGTCAGCTTCTCTGACAGTCAGACAGAAAGTCAAACAAATACCGACTCCGGTATTCAAACAGAGTCACTATCAATAGATGACCATAATGTAGAAGATGCTGTAATTAGTATGCCGGGAGCGATTTCCACTCCCGTAACAATTAAAACAAGAGAAAAAGAGTTGTCATTAAATGACTTATTTGATCTAATTAACAAGAGATTTGATATGAACAATAGCGATTTCAATACAAAATTCAATGAACAGAAAAGTGATTCTAACACTAAATTCAATATTCAGAATAACAAATTTAACGAATTAAATAATCGTTTAGACAATAACGATATAAAATTGAATGAAATTAAGACCGAAATTAAAAGTGAATTTAATTGTAAATTTGATGTACTTAAATTTGACATTGATGAAGTAAAAATGAAATGCGAAAATAGTTGTAACGAATTGAAACAAGATATCGAGAGAATAGGAGAGTCAGTAGGAGAACAGAGTAAAAGTAAAAATAATAATGATAATAAAAAATTAACAAATGATGACAATAATGTCGAAAATGAGAATATAATCAAAAATGTGGTAGTAGAGAGTAAGATAACAAATGTTAACAATGATATTGAAAATGGTAATGTGATTGAAAGGGTGGTATCAGAGAGTGATACGTTGAAAGTAGATAGTGAAATAGTGAGTGAGAGAGAGAGCGTTATATGTTGTAACGAAGTAGTAATTAGTGTTGATGAATTAGAAAAAGAATGGAAAGAAAGAGTAGATGAATATGGAGGGCAGAAGGTAAATTTTCCCCTTATTTGTGATGAACCAAGGTGTTCAAAAATGTTATTATTGGAGGGCAAGAGACCCTTATTAGTGGAAGATTTGAGTTATATCCCTTTTTTGTATAAATTAGTACCCTCTGTGTGGAATGGGGTTGAAAGTGCGAGATGGTGTTTTGATGAGAAAGATTTAGATGGAGAGTTGTGTGTTGATAAAGAGAAAGAATTATATAAACTAAAGAGAGATTATAATGAGTTGAAAGAGATGTTAAATGATTTGAAGCACTTACTTGTTAAAATTGAGAGTGAAGATTATTTTGATGATACATGTTTAAATAATAATAATTTACCTTATGATGAAAAATTAACTGACTTGATAATGAATATAACTACTAATGGAGACTGGACAGAAATAAATAATGTTGACCTGGTATATGATTATTATGGTAAAATGAATAAACTGAAATTTTATGGTTACTATACACAAGATAACTGTATGTGGAATGCAAATAAAATTGAAAACTGTTATTTGAAGCCCAGACTAATTTTTGATGATGGAGGCTGAAATTCATAAATGAACAATTGTAAATATTTTGTTTTACGGTTCAGACCTCGCAACCTTGGACATTGAAGTGTGATATACCTACGTAATCAATGATGAAGAATTGTAAATAAGTGTAGTGAATTTACTTGTGTGTGTTGTAAAATGTTAGGTAAACAATGCGTGTATGTCATGGAAATTGTTGTGATGATAATAATAATATTAATATTTGCAATCTAAATAAATAAATCTTTCAAAATTAATTTTGAAGACAGCAATTAGCGAATTGTAATTGTTTTGATAGCAACTGAACTTGTATTTTCAATAATTGATTTAATTAAAATAATTTGAAATGTTTAAATATTTTGATTGACTTAAATGTTATATGGTTGAATTTTTCTAATGAGTTTAAATTATTTTATGAGATTTGAATTTGATCATGAGAAATTAATAAATAAATGATAAATTGTTTGAATATATTAAATTTGGTAATTGAATACAAACTAAATAACTATAAAATTAGGAAGTTAATATAAAACAGTAAGTGGTAGCGGGTAGATGTTCCCCACTTGTCCCAGTGGGGTTCTTCTATTTCAGGGACGCGCCCCTGCCCACGTGAGCCTTGGTTTTCTCCATTTACCCTTATTTTCGGAGGAAACTTCGTCCTTACCTTTAGTCCTAGTTCTTGACCTTTTAATAATCCTTACCCTTTTTATCTTCCCGATTTCCCTAACCCTCTCCTTAGAGAAAGCATAAACAATAGTTACACAAATTGGCACACTTTTTTGGACCTTTGATTGCCTTAATTCTAAATAATACATTAGGGTAATCTTCAAAATTAAATAAACTGGTGTTATTTACGAATTGTAAACTCATCCCTTAATTAGGTAGGTAGTGGAGAAGTTTTGTGGCTGGGTAGACAAACTAAATAATAAATTTTTGTATAGTTTAATAGAATTATTGTTTATAGAGATGGGGCTGTAGATTAGTGGTTGTGGTTTGTTTATTATTTTGGGGAAAGGAGTTAAGCAAGGAACTTATGGTTGACAGCGGGGCTTTTGTTCACTTTCATTGAAGTGGGGTTATGTTCGCTTCAATCGCATCCCTATAAACAATTATTCTGTACACGTAATATATAACCTATTTACAGGTAATTAAGGAAAAATAATTTTGGAAAATATTCTAAAGTACAAGCTATGTAACCAAAAGGTTTAATTATTATTTTGTGGTACCTGCTATGTTAGGTTATGAGTAGGGGATAATGGTATTAAGAATGTGATTGTGGAGGAATTTAAAGAGAGATTTGAAGGAAATGATGTAATGTTTGTAAAATTTATTGAAATACTAAGCAAAAATTAAACATTAAACCACGTAGAATCATTTTGATAAACGTAATTTTGTAAATAACGTAATTGAAATTGTTTTGAATGTATGAAGAGATTAAATTGAATTGTAGTTGTTCTTGGAGTAACTTAATAATATGAAGGTTAGTGATGTGTTTAACTTCATTTTGATTCAAATTGAAACTGTAATTTTATATATTTTATACATTAACTTCATATAGCTGTAATTAAAGTTAAACTGTTTTGAGTGGAGATTATTAAAGAATTTTCAAGTTAAACAAATAATTTAAAAGGGTCAATTTTATTAATGAAGCAAAATTAACTCTGATCTGAATTGGTACAAGAAATACATATGCTAACTAAAAGATTTATAGAAACCAAAAAATTTGAAGGAAGTATATATGTCAGTATATGATGTAACTATGAATGTTGAAACTAAGAGTGTTTATAACACCAGTCTGGCAGACCATTGTTAATGTAAACAGGTGTGATGTATGTTGTGACTAATGTCTACAGCCATGCTAAATTGACAATAACAAAAATGTTGTAGTCTGCTGAATCATTGCCAGCAGCAAAATCTTATTGTGACATAAAAGAAATGAAATTAAATTTTTACAGACAAAATAATAATGAGGTAATTCCTGTAACTTAGAGTTTGAGAAATTAAATAAAATTAAATTAATTTGGTAATTAAATTAATTGAAAAGATGATTTTAATAATGAACTTGTAATAATAAACTTCACTTTATTTTCATTCGAATTCAAACTGGAATTATAAAGTAAATGCTAATATGGTGTAAATAATGGTTAAAATATTCATTTAACACTGAAAACTGATGGAAATATTTGGGCTGAGATAGTGTTTGGGAAAATAAGATATTTATATAACTATTCATGTAAACTTTTACCATTGACAATCTATGTTTTACGTTTAACTGTAGATTCCCCACCTAAGTGCGGCCATGACCTCACCGGATCATGACCGTGAAAGTAGTTAATTATGGCAAATCATAAATTTTACTTGATATAACCGGCTTGTGGTTTGTTTTATTTTGTTAACCCGGTGGTTTGTTAGACTTAGTAGGGGGGTTATTTTTTTGGGGAATCTACCCAATTTTGGAACAGGGCTATTTTCACCCAGATAGGGGTGGTAGTCCATTAGGGGTGTATAAATCAAGAATAGTAGGTGTAATACCGAATTTTATTGTAACGCCGAAGCAAGGATGGGGGTGGAATCAAAGAAAAAAATGTCCACCCCTTCCGCATCAGTCCTTGTGAAAGCAACTAGACGGTATAGTCTAGGGGGGGTAATAGTGAGTGTGGATAGGCGGTGACTCAGTTACAGGTCACGAGGGAGATGTGGTTTACGGCTAGGATGAGGCTGGAAAAGGCCAAGAAGCCTAGCGCAGAACACATGAATATGTAACGGGTATCAGGGGTTAAGGGATTAAAAGGGGGGTAGTAGAAAAAAATATATATATATATAATTTTGGTGCCTGCCATCAAATTGATGTTTTAAATTCTGATAATATTATTGTTTGTGTATATTAATAGTTTTATTGGATTATATTGTTTAGGATATGTGTATAATCAAATGTTAGGATAAGGCAGTCCATGTTTTAATTAAATATTCAATTTATTTGTTTTTTATCAGTAATAATAACAAAGAGAATTAATCTACTCAGATAAGAGATTTTTTGTTTTGATACAATCTGATTTTGAACTTATAAGAATAGTGAATTTAAAGATGAATATTTTGTGATTTTAAATGATGAGTTTGTTTAGAAAATATTATAGGTGTATGTATGCGCCCAGTACTTGGCAAAGGCGACCCAGTCTGCATGTAAGGGGAAACATATCGGTTGAGGATCTGGCATGATCTAAGCCAGGGAGTTGGATTTTTTGGGGTAGCATGATAGAAGGTGAGGTGAGCTGTGGTGCGTGTCTGTTCGATTTTTCGGTGTTGGGATCTCTTACAGAGAAGTCCAGTGATCTCGTTCAGATGCGTCCATAGTAGCCGAGCCAGGGGGGTCGTTTACCCATGCAGTGTAAGAACAAGAGGGGGTTGTTGGCACCAGTTCCTCACCGGTCCTCTTAGGGGTTTTAGCAATGAGATTTCTTCTGTTTCGACAGAAGATTTCTCATTGGGGGGGTATTGTAATGGGGCAAATTAAAAGGTTCTCTTTATTTTATTAATTTTGGTTTTGATTTTATTAAATTGCACAATTCATTTCCTATATGTGTGGCCAGTCACCAGCTTGAATCTAACTCGCAGTCTAAACAATGCAAAAGTACACTGTAACTGTGTTGAAATATGTGAAAAGAATGCGTCGTCAACTGTAGCACACTTCCGAGAACTTTGCGGTTGTGTGACGTCCACTCACAAATGCACAAGCACCAACATCTGTGGAGCGCCTAACCCACGCTAGACGACAGGCGCACACACATGGCTTGATGCGATTTTGTCAAACACGTTCTCAACATGCCGGAAACATGACTGTAAGCCACACCCATTTATGTGACGAAAGTAAAGGCAGTGAAAATTTTGTCGACATCCAACACACAGAAAAACACACGTGTTACCTGTACAGCCACTAAAACTTCGACAACGAAGGCTGTGCGGCGATGAAATTTGTTCGCCGGCAAGGCAGTGATGTCTGTCCACATGTAACATCGTCACAAAAAGTGCATCCCAGTCGAACGATCACCATGGCCGCAGCTGGCTAAATACAACAGGCTAGCGGGCCGGAAATTTCACCCGACTATAACAGTATGTATAAGTGATCAGAAAGTATAAAACAGTGTCAAATAGTGTAAACCGGCGAATCGGTGCAGTGTACGAAATTCATGGAACAGTAACAGTTTTCATCAAAACGGGAATAGTGCGGGTGACGCGCCATGCAGTCAACTGAAACGCTACGGTAAACTGTATTAAACCAAATAAATGATTTTTTCCATAAATAGGGGTCTAAATAAATTAAGGGATTTTTGAATTTGTGTGAATGAGTGGATGGGCAATCTGGGTCGCTTTAATACATACGGTAGGATAAGTTAACGTGGTGAAATAAATTTTATGTTATATCTGTTTCCTTTTGAAAGAAAGAAAGAGTTTAATATGTGAATTAAAGGAGAAGGAGGAGAGAGGTATGTATTTAAAGAAAGTAAAAATGTAATTAAACTAGATTTGTTCTAAGTGAAAAGCGAGTTGAGTACGTTATTCAGATAACCTGAAGGTCATACTTGTATGCCGCAGTTTTCGTGCAACGGACTTTGGCTTAAGAGGTAACAGATAAAATGAATTGAAATTTTAATAATTAAATGTAGTAAAAAGAGATAACACAATTGGCGCTGCGAACAGAGACTCGATTTGTAAAATAATTATAAATCGGCACCTAAAAGTGAATACAAGTATGGTTGAAGGTTAAATAACGATACGGAAAATTACGTAAAGTACGCAAGACAATGAATTAAGATTAGAGATGTTGTAGAAACAAGTCTAAGAGCAGTATATGTAAATTAAGAAAAGTAGTAAATTTACAATATAAAAATGGCAGATAATAATGAAGTCAGCTTCTCTGACAGTCAGACAGAAAGTCAAACAAATACCGACTCCGGTATTCAAACAGAGTCACTATCAATAGATGACCATAATGTAGAAGATGCTGTAATTAGTATGCCGGGAGCGATTTCCACTCCCGTAACAATTAAAACAAGAGAAAAAGAGTTGTCATTAAATGACTTATTTGATCTAATTAACAAGAGATTTGATATGAACAATAGCGATTTCAATACAAAATTCAATGAACAGAAAAGTGATTCTAACACTAAATTCAATATTCAGAATAACAAATTTAACGAATTAAATAATCGTTTAGACAATAACGATATAAAATTGAATGAAATTAAGACCGAAATTAAAAGTGAATTTAATTGTAAATTTGATGTACTTAAATTTGACATTGATGAAGTAAAAATGAAATGCGAAAATAGTTGTAACGAATTGAAACAAGATATCGAGAGAATAGGAGAGTCAGTAGGAGAACAGAGTAAAAGTAAAAATAATAATGATAATAAAAAATTAACAAATGATGACAATAATGTCGAAAATGAGAATATAATCAAAAATGTGGTAGTAGAGAGTAAGATAACAAATGTTAACAATGATATTGAAAATGGTAATGTGATTGAAAGGGTGGTATCAGAGAGTGATACGTTGAAAGTAGATAGTGAAATAGTGAGTGAGAGAGAGAGCGTTATATGTTGTAACGAAGTAGTAATTAGTGTTGATGAATTAGAAAAAGAATGGAAAGAAAGAGTAGATGAATATGGAGGGCAGAAGGTAAATTTTCCCCTTATTTGTGATGAACCAAGGTGTTCAAAAATGTTATTATTGGAGGGCAAGAGACCCTTATTAGTGGAAGATTTGAGTTATATCCCTTTTTTGTATAAATTAGTACCCTCTGTGTGGAATGGGGTTGAAAGTGCGAGATGGTGTTTTGATGAGAAAGATTTAGATGGAGAGTTGTGTGTTGATAAAGAGAAAGAATTATATAAACTAAAGAGAGATTATAATGAGTTGAAAGAGATGTTAAATGATTTGAAGCACTTACTTGTTAAAATTGAGAGTGAAGATTATTTTGATGATACATGTTTAAATAATAATAATTTACCTTATGATGAAAAATTAACTGACTTGATAATGAATATAACTACTAATGGAGACTGGACAGAAATAAATAATGTTGACCTGGTATATGATTATTATGGTAAAATGAATAAACTGAAATTTTATGGTTACTATACACAAGATAACCGTATGTGGAATGCAAATAAAATTGAAAACTGTTATTTGAAGCCCAGACTAATTTTTGATGATGGAGGCTGAAATTCATAAATGAACAATTGTAAATATTTTGTTTTACGGTTCAGACCTCGCAACCTTGGACATTGAAGTGTGATATACCTACGTAATCAATGATGAAGAATTGTAAATAAGTGTAGTGAATTTACTTGTGTGTGTTGTAAAATGTTAGGTAAACAATGCGTGTATGTCATGGAAATTGTTGTGATAATAATAATATTAATATTTGCAATCTAAATAAATAAATCTTTCAAAATTAATTTTGAAGACAGCAATTAGCGAATTGTAATTGTTTTGATAGCAACTGAACTTGTATTTTCAATAATTGATTTAATTAAAATAATTTGAAATGTTTAAATATTTTGATTGACTTAAATGTTATATGGTTGAATTTTTCTAATGAGTTTAAATTATTTTATGAGATTTGAATTTGATCATGAGAAATTAATAAATAAATGATAAATTGTTTGAATATATTAAATTTGGTAATTGAATACAAACTAAATAACTATAAAATTAGGAAGTTAATATAAAACAGTAAGTGGTAGCGGGTAGATGTTCCCCACTTGTCCCAGTGGGGTTCTTCTATTTCAGGGACGCGCCCCTGCCCACGTGAGCCTTGGTTTTCTCCATTTACCCTTATTTTCGGAGGAAACTTCGTCCTTACCTTTAGTCCTAGTTCTTGACCTTTTAATAATCCTTACCCTTTTTATCTTCCCGATGTCCCTAACCCTCTCCTTAGAGAAAGCATAAACAATAGTTACACAAATTGGCACACTTTTTTGGACCTTTGATTGCCTTAATTCTAAATAATACATTAGGGTAATCTTCAAAATTAAATAAACTGGTGTTATTTACGAACTGTAAACTCATCCCTTAATTAGGTAGGTAGTGGAGAAGTTTTGTGGCTGGGTAGACAAACTAAATAATAAATTTTTGTATAGTTTAATAGAATTATTGTTTATAGAGATGGGGCTGTAGATTAGTGGTTGTGGTTTGTTTATTATTTTGGGGAAAGGAGTTAAGCAAGGAACTTATGGTTGACAGCGGGGCTTTTGTTCACTTTCATTGAAGTGGGGTTATGTTCGCTTCAATCGCATCCCTATAAACAATTATTCTGTACACGTAATATATAACCTATTTACAGGTAATTAAGGAAAAATAATTTTGGAAAATATTCTAAAGTACAAGCTATGTAACCAAAAGGTTTAATTATTATTTTGTGGTACCTGCTATGTTAGGTTATGAGTAGGGGATAATGGTATTAAGAATGTGATTGTGGAGGAATTTAAAGAGAGATTTGAAGGAAATGATGTAATGTTTGTAAAATTTATTGAAATACTAAGCAAAAATTAAACATTAAACCACGTAGAATCATTTTGATAAACGTAATTTTGTAAATAACGTAATTGAAATTGTTTTGAATGTATGAAGAGATTAAATTGAATTGTAGTTGTTCTTGGAGTAACTTAATAATATGAAGGTTAGTGATGTGTTTAACTTCATTTTGATTCAAATTGAAACTGTAATTTTATATATTTTATACATTAACTTCATATAGCTGTAATTAAAGTTAAACTGTTTTGAGTGGAGATTATTAAAGAATTTTCAAGTTAAACAAATAATTTAAAAGGGTCAATTTTATTAATGAAGCAAAATTAACTCTGATCTGAATTGGTACAAGAAATACATATGCTAACTAAAAGATTTATAGAAACCAAAAAATTTGAAGGAAGTATATATGTCAGTATATGATGTAACTATGAATGTTGAAACTAAGAGTGTTTATAACACCAGTCTGGCAGACCATTGTTAATGTAAACAGGTGTGATGTATGTTGTGACTAATGTCTACAGCCATGCTAAATTGACAATAACAAAAATGTTGTAGTCTGCTGAATCATTGCCAGCAGCAAAATCTTATTGTGACATAAAAGAAATGAAATTAAATTTTTACAGACAAAATAATAATGAGGTAATTCCTGTAACTTAGAGTTTGAGAAATTAAATAAAATTAAATTAATTTGGTAATTAAATTAATTGAAAAGATGATTTTAATAATGAACTTGTAATAATAAACTTCACTTTATTTTCATTCGAATTCAAATTGGAATTATAAAGTAAATGCTAATATGGTGTAAATAATGGTTAAAATATTCATTTAACACTGAAAACTGATGGAAATATTTGGGCTGAGATAGTGTTTGGGAAAATAAGATATTTATATAACTATTCATGTAAACTTTTACCATTGACAATCTATGTTTTACGTTTAACTGTAGATTCCCCACCTAAGTGCGGCCATGACCTCACCGGATCATGACCGTGAAAGTAGTTAATTATGGCAAATCATAAATTTTACTTGATATAACCGGCTTGTGGTTTGTTTTATTTTGTTAACCCGGTGGTTTGTTAGACTTAGTAGGGGGGTTATTTTTTTGGGGAATCTACCCAATTTTGGAACAGGGCTATTTTCACCCAGACAGGGGTGGTAGTCCATTAGGGGTGTATAAATCAAGAATAGTAGGTGTAATACCGAATTTTATTGTAACGCCGAAGCAAGGATGGGGGTGGAATCAAAGAAAAAAATGTCCACCCCTTCCGCATCAGTCCTTGTGAAAGCAACTAGACGGTATAGTCTAGGGGGGGTAATAGTGAGTGTGGATAGGCGGTGACTCAGTTACAGGTCACGAGGGAGATGTGGTTTACGGCTAGGATGAGGCTGGAAAAGGCCAAGAAGCCTAGCGCAGAACACATGAATATGTAACGGGTATCAGGGGTTAAGGGATTAAAAGGGGGGTAGTAGAAAAAAATATATATATATAATTTTGGTGCCTGCCATCAAATTGATGTTTTAAATTCTGATAATATTATTGTTTGTGTATATTAATAGTATTATTGGATTATATTGTTTAGGATATGTGTATAATCAAATGTTAGGATAAGGCAGTCCATGTTTTAATTAAATATTCAATTTATTTGTTTTTTATCAGTAATAATAACAAAGAGAATTAATCTACTCAGATAAGAGATTTTTTGTTTTGATACAATCTGATTTTGAACTTATAAGAATAGTGAATTTAAAGATGAATATTTTGTGATTTTAAATGATGAGTTTGTTTAGAAAATATTATAGGTGTATGTATGCGCCCAGTACTTGGCAAAGGCGACCCAGTCTGCATGTAAGGGGAAACATATCGGTTGAGGATCTGGCATGATCTAAGCCAGGGAGTTGGATTTTTTGGGGTAGCATGATAGAAGGTGAGGTGAGCTGTGGTGCGTGTCTGTTCGATTTTTCGGTGTTGGGATCTCTTACAGAGAAGTCCAGTGATCTCGTTCAGATGCGTCCATAGTAGCCGAGCCAGGGGGGTCGTTTACCCATGCAGTGTAAGAACAAGAGGGGGTTGTTGGCACCAGTTCCTCACCGGTCCTCTTAGGGGTTTTAGCAATGAGATTTCTTCTGTTTCGACAGAAGATTTCTCATTGGGGGGGGTATTGTAATGGGGCAAATTAAAAGGTTCTCTTTATTTTATTAATTTTGGTTTTGATTTTATTAAATTGCACAATTCATTTCCTATATGTGTGGCCAGTCACCAGCTTGAATCTAACTCGCAGTCTAAACAATGCAAAAGTACACTGTAACTGTGTTGAAATATGTGAAAAGAATGCGTCGTCAACTGTAGCACACTTCCGAGAACTTTGCGGTTGTGTGACGTCCACTCACAAATGCACAAGCACCAACATCTGTGGAGCGCCTAACCCACGCTAGACGACAGGCGCAACCAGGCTTGATGCGATTTTGTCAAACACGTTCTCAACATGCCGGAAACATGACTGTAAGCCACACCCATTTATGTGACGAAAGTAAAGGCAGTGAAAATTTTGTCGACATCCAACACACAGAAAAACACACGTGTTACCTGTACAGCCACTAAAACTTCGACAACGAAGGCTGTGCGGCGATGAAATTTGTTCGCCGGCAAGGCAGTGATGTCTGTCCACATGTAACATCGTCACAAAAAGTGCATCCCAGTCGAACGATCACCATGGCCGCAGCTGGCTAAATACAACAGGCTAGCGGGCCGGAAATTTCACCCGACTATAACAGTATGTATAAGTGATCAGAAAGTATAAAACAGTGTCAAATAGTGTAAACCGGCGAATCGGCGCAGTGTACGAAATTCATGGAACAGTAACAGTTTTCATCAAAACGGGAATAGTGCGGGTGACGCGCCATGCAGTCAACTGAAACGCTACGGTAAACTGTATTAAACCAAATAAATGATTTTTTCCATAAATAGGGGTCTAAATAAATTAAGGGATTTTTGAATTTGTGTGAATGAGTGGATGGGCAATCTGGGTCGCTTTAATACATACGGTAGGATAAGTTAACGTGGTGAAATAAATTTTATGTTATATCTGTTTCCTTTTGAAAGAAAGAAAGAGTTTAATATGTGAATTAAAGGAGAAGGAGGAGAGAGGTATGTATTTAAAGAAAGTAAAAATGTAATTAAACTAGATTTGTTCTAAGTGAAAAGCGAGTTGAGTACGTTATTCAGATAACCTGAAGGTCATACTTGTATGCCGCAGTTTTCGTGCAACGGACTTTGGCTTAAGAGGTAACAGATAAAATGAATTGAAATTTTAATAATTAAATGTAGTAAAAAGAGATAACACAATTGGCGCTGCGAACAGAGACTCGATTTGTAAAATAATTATAAATCGGCACCTAAAAGTGAATACAAGTATGGTTGAAGGTTAAATAACGATACGGAAAATTACGTAAAGTACGCAAGACAATGAATTAAGATTAGAGAAGATGTTGTAGAAACAAGTCTAAGAGCAGTATATGTAAATTAAGAAAAGTAGTAAATTTACAATATAAAAATGGCAGATAATAATGAAGTCAGCTTCTCTGACAGTCAGACAGAAAGTCAAACAAATACCGACTCCGGTATTCAAACAGAGTCACTATCAATAGATGACCATAATGTAGAAGATGCTGTAATTAGTATGCCGGGAGCGATTTCCACTCCCGTAACAATTAAAACAAGAGAAAAAGAGTTGTCATTAAATGACTTATTTGATCTAATTAACAAGAGATTTGATATGAACAATAGCGATTTCAATACAAAATTCAATGAACAGAAAAGTGATTCTAACACTAAATTCAATATTCAGAATAACAAATTTAACGAATTAAATAATCGTTTAGACAATAACGATATAAAATTGAATGAAATTAAGACCGAAATTAAAAGTGAATTTAATTGTAAATTTGATGTACTTAAATTTGACATTGATGAAGTAAAAATGAAATGCGAAAATAGTTGTAACGAATTGAAACAAGATATCGAGAGAATAGGAGAGTCAGTAGGAGAACAGAGTAAAAGTAAAAATAATAATGATAATAAAAAATTAACAAATGATGACAATAATGTCGAAAATGAGAATATAATCAAAAATGTGGTAGTAGAGAGTAAGATAACAAATGTTAACAATGATATTGAAAATGGTAATGTGATTGAAAGGGTGGTATCAGAGAGTGATACGTTGAAAGTAGATAGTGAAATAGTGAGTGAGAGAGAGAGCGTTATATGTTGTAACGAAGTAGTAATTAGTGTTGATGAATTAGAAAAAGAATGGAAAGAAAGAGTAGATGAATATGGAGGGCAGAAGGTAAATTTTCCCCTTATTTGTGATGAACCAAGGTGTTCAAAAATGTTATTATTGGAGGGCAAGAGACCCTTATTAGTGGAAGATTTGAGTTATATCCCTTTTTTGTATAAATTAGTACCCTCTGTGTGGAATGGGGTTGAAAGTGCGAGATGGTGTTTTGATGAGAAAGATTTAGATGGAGAGTTGTGTGTTGATAAAGAGAAAGAATTATATAAACTAAAGAGAGATTATAATGAGTTGAAAGAGATGTTAAATGATTTGAAGCACTTACTTGTTAAAATTGAGAGTGAAGATTATTTTGATGATACATGTTTAAATAATAATAATTTACCTTATGATGAAAAATTAACTGACTTGATAATGAATATAACTACTAATGGAGACTGGACAGAAATAAATAATGTTGACCTGGTATATGATTATTATGGTAAAATGAATAAACTGAAATTTTATGGTTACTATACACAAGATAACCGTATGTGGAATGCAAATAAAATTGAAAACTGTTATTTGAAGCCCAGACTAATTTTTGATGATGGAGGCTGAAATTCATAAATGAACAATTGTAAATATTTTGTTTTACGGTTCAGACCTCGCAACCTTGGACATTGAAGTGTGATATACCTACGTAATCAATGATGAAGAATTGTAAATAAGTGTACTGAATTTACTTGTGTGTGTTGTAAAATGTTAGGTAAACAATGCGTGTATGTCATGGAAATTGTTGTGATAATAATAATATTAATATTTGCAATCTAAATAAATAAATCTTTCAAAATTAATTTTGAAGACAGCAATTAGCGAATTGTAATTGTTTTGATAGCACCTGAACTTGTATTTTCAATAATTGATTTAATTAAAATAATTTGAAATGTTTAAATATTTTGATTGACTTAAATGTTATATGGTTGAATTTTTCTAATGAGTTTAAATTATTTTATGAGATTTGAATTTGATCATGAGAAATTAATAAATAAATGATAAATTGTTTGAATATATTAAATTTGGTAATTGAATACAAACTAAATAACTATAAAATTAGGAAGTTAATATAAAACAGTAAGTGGTAGCGGGTAGATGTTCCCCACTTGTCCCAGTGGGGTTCTTCTATTTCAGGGACGCGCCCCTGCCCACGTGAGCCTTGGTTTTCTCCATTTACCCTTATTTTCGGAGGAAACTTCGTCCTTACCTTTAGTCCTAGTTCTTGACCTTTTAATAATCCTTACCCTTTTTATCTTCCCGATTTCCCTAACCCTCTCCTTAGAGAAAGCATAAACAATAGTTACACAAATTGGCACACTTTTTTGGACCTTTGATTGCCTTAATTCTAAATAATACATTAGGGTAATCTTCAAAATTAAATAAACTGGTGTTATTTACGAATTGTAAACTCATCCCTTAATTAGGTAGGTAGTGGAGAAGTTTTGTGGCTGGGTAGACAAACTAAATAATAAATTGTTGTATAGTTTAATAGAATTATTGTTTATAGAGATGGGGCTGTAGATTAGTGGTTGTGGTTTGTTTATTATTTTGGGGAAAGGAGTTAAGCAAGGAACTTATGGTTGACAGCGGGGCTTTTGTTCACTTTCATTGAAGTGGGGTTATGTTCGCTTCAATCGCATCCCTATAAACAATTATTCTGTACACGTAATATATAACCTATTTACAGGTAATTAAGGAAAAATAATTTTGGAAAATATTCTAAAGTACAAGCTATGTAACCAAAAGGTTTAATTATTATTTTGTGGTACCTGCTATGTTAGGTTATGAGTAGGGGATAATGGTATTAAGAATGTGATTGTGGAGGAATTTAAAGAGAGATTTGAAGGAAATGATGTAATGTTTGTAAAATTTATTGAAATACTAAGCAAAAATTAAACATTAAACCACGTAGAATCATTTTGATAAACGTAATTTTGTAAATAACGTAATTGAAATTGTTTTGAATGTATGAAGAGATTAAATTGAATTGTAGTTGTTCTTGGAGTAACTTAATAATATGAAGGTTAGTGATGTGTTTAACTTCATTTTGATTCAAATTGAAACTGTAATTTTATATATTTTATACATTAACTTCATATAGCTGTAATTAAAGTTAAACTGTTTTGAGTGGAGATTATTAAAGAATTTTCAAGTTAAACAAATAATTTAAAAGGGTCAATTTTATTAATGAAGCAAAATTAACTCTGATCTGAATTGGTACAAGAAATACATATGCTAACTAAAAGATTTATAGAAACCAAAAAATTTGAAGGAAGTATATATGTCAGTATATGATGTAACTATGAATGTTGAAACTAAGAGTGTTTATAACACCAGTCTGGCAGACCATTGTTAATGTAAACAGGTGTGATGTATGTTGTGACTAATGTCTACAGCCATGCTAAATTGACAATAACAAAAATGTTGTAGTCTGCTGAATCATTGCCAGCAGCAAAATCTTATTGTGACATAAAAGAAATGAAATTAAATTTTTACAGACAAAATAATAATGAGGTAATTCCTGTAACTTAGAGTTTGAGAAATTAAATAAAATTAAATTAATTTGGTAATTAAATTAATTGAAAAGATGATTTTAATAATGAACTTGTAATAATAAACTTCACTTTATTTTCATTCGAATTCAAATTGGAATTATAAAGTAAATGCTAATATGGTGTAAATAATGGTTAAAATATTCATTTAACACTGAAAACTGATGGAAATATTTGGGCTGAGATAGTGTTTGGGAAAATAAGATATTTATATTATAACTATTCATGTAAACTTTTACCACTGACAATCTATGTTTTACGTTTAACTGTAGATTCCCCACCTAAGTGCGGCCATGACCTCACCGGATCATGACCGTGAAAGTAGTTAATTATGGCAAATCATAAATTTTACTTGATATAACCGGCTCGTGGTTTGTTTTATTTTGTTAACCTGGTGGTTTGTTAGACTTAGTAGGGGGGTTATTTTTTTGGGGAATCTACCCAATTTTGGAACAGGGCTATTTTCACCCAGATAGGGGTGGTAGTCCATTAGGGGTGTATAAATCAAGAATAGTAGGTGTAATACCGAATTTTATTGTAACGCCGAAGCAAGGATGGGGGTGGAATCAAAGAAAAAAATGTCCACCCCTTCCGCATCAGTCCTTGTGAAAGCAACTAGACGCTATAGTCTAGGGGGGGTAATAGTGAGTGTGGATAGGCGGTGACTCAGTTACAGGTCACGAGGGAGATGTGGTTTACGGCTAGGATGAGGCTGGAAAAGGCCAAGAAGCCTAGCGCAGAACACATGAATATGTAACGGGTATCAGGGGTTAAGGGATTAAAAGGGGGGTAGTAGAAAAAAATATATATATATATAATTTTGGTGCCTGCCATCAAATTGATGTTTTAAATTCTGATAATATTATTGTTTGTGTATATTAATAGTGTTATTGGATTATATTGTTTAGGATATGTGTATAATCAAATGTTAGGATAAGGCAGTCCATGTTTTAATTAAATATTCAATTTATTTGTTTTTTATCAGTAATAATAACAAAGAGAATTAATCTACTCAGATAAGAGATTTTTTGTTTTGATACAATCTGATTTTGAACTTATAAGAATAGTGAATTTAAAGATGAATATTTTGTGATTTTAAATGATGAGTTTGTTTAGAAAATATTATAGGTGTATGTATGCGCCCAGTACTTGGCAAAGGCGACCCAGTCTGCATGTAAGGGGAAACATATCGGTTGAGGATCTGGCATGATCTAAGCCAGGGAGTTGGATTTTTTGGGGTAGCATGATAGAAGGTGAGGTGAGCTGTGGTGCGTGTCTGTTCGATTTTTCGGTGTTGGGATCTCTTACAGAGAAGTCCAGTGATCTCGTTCAGATGCGACCATAGTAGCCGAGCCAGGGGGGTCGTTTACCCATGCAGTGTAAGAACAAGAGGGGGTTGTTGGCACCAGTTCCTCACCGGTCCTCTTAGGGGTTTTAGCAATGAGATTTCTTCTGTTTCGACAGAAGATTTCTCATTGGGGGGGGTATTGTAATGGGGCAAATTAAAAGGTTCTCTTTATTTTATTAATTTTGGTTTTGATTTTATTAAATTGCACAATTCATTTCCTATATGTGTGGCCAGTCACCAGCTTGAATCTAACTCACAGTCTAAACAATGCAAAAGTACGCTGTAACTGTGTTGAAATATGTGAAAAGAATGCGTCGTCAACTGTAGCACACTTCCGAGAACTTTGCGGTTGTGTGACGTCCACTCACAAATGCACAAGCACCAACATCTGTGGAGCGCCTAACCCATGCTAGACGACAGGCGCAAAACATGGCTTGATGCGATTTTGTCAAACACATGTTCTCAACATGCCGGAAACATGACTGTAAGCCACACCCATTTATGTGACGAAAGTAAAGGCAGTGAAAATTTTGTCGACATCCAACACACAGAAAAACACACGTGTTACCTGTACAGCCACTAAAACTTCGACAACGAAGGCTGTGCGGCGATGAAATTTGTTCGCCGGCAAGGCAGTGATGTCTGTCCACATGTAACATCGTCACAAAAAGTGCATCCCAGTCGAACGATCACCATGGCCGCAGCTGGCTAAATACAACAGGCTAGCGGGCCGGAAATTTCACCCGACTATAACAGTATGTATAAGTGATCAGAAAGTATAAAACAGTGTCAAATAGTGTAAACCGGCGAATCGGTGCAGTGTACGAAATTCATGGAACAGTAACAGTTTTCATCAAAACGGGAATAGTGCGGGTGACGCGCCATGCGGTCAACTGAAACGCTACGGTAAACTGTATTAAACCAAATAAATGATTTTTTCCATAAATAGGGGTCTAAATAAATTAAGGGATTTTTGAATTTGTGTGAATGAGTGGATGGGCAATCTGGGTCGCTTTAATAGATGTATACATACGGTAGGATAAGTTAACGTGGTGAAATAAATTTTATGTTATATCTGTTTCCTTTTGAAAGAAAGAAAGAGTTTAATATGTGAATTAAAGGAGAAGGAGGAGAGAGGTATGTATTTAAAGAAAGTAAAAATGTAATTAAACTAGATTTGTTCTAAGTGAAAAGCGAGTTGAGTACGTTATTCAGATAACCTGAAGGTCATACTTGTATGCCGCAGTTTTCGTGCAGCGGACTTTGGCTTAAGAGGTAACAGATAAAATGAATTGAAATTTTAATAATTAAATATAATAAAACGAGTTAACACAAGCTGTGCTGAATGAATTGGTATTTTGTAAAAAGAAATTGGATTGTTGAAGAATATTCTAAAAGAACCCAGAACACATTAATTTAATGCTGGGCATTTTTACAAAATAATTGATGATATAAAAGGAATTAATGAAGAAAAACTGTAGAAATAACAAGACTAATGTTTTAATGGAATATACTGAAATCTTGAAGGCCAGAAGATAAATATCAAGTAATAATCTGTAAATTAAACTACAAATTCGGTGAGATTGTTCCATCGTGTTAAGACAAACACTTGAACAAACATTAATCCATTTAAAGAGCAAGAACAGTGAAACACTATAACAAAAACAATATAAACACTATAATTATGTATTTTATTTGTTCACTATAATTATTATTAGTAATAGTTCCTGTTTATGTTGTTTCTTTTGTATGATCCAAAGGACCCATGACTCAACATACATACACAACACCAAATTACTGAACCCTATTTATAAGTATTATGTTTTACTTTATATGTATGACTTGGACGGTACATAGACTTTAATTTTTATACTAACCCTGAGCAAAAGAGTTTTCATGTTATCAAACCGAAAGGAGCTACAACCTAAGAAAGGGACAATGAATGTTAATACATTTAAATATATGTCAAAGAGAAAGTATCAATAAATTTTATGGACTTTGAGACAAGAGCAAATAATTGTTTATTTCATTAGTTTAAATAAACACCAGATAAATAAGTTACATTAAAAAATTGACATCCAACAACGTGAGGAGTAGCTATTAGTAATTAATTCATCACATACACGTGAGTTATATATAATATACTAGCAAAATACCCATGCTTCGCTACGGAGTTTCACGTTGTACGTAATTGTACAATTATTGCTCGCTTAATAGTATAGGATTAGATAGATTGTACAAATTCTCAACTCTTAGTTTGTTTATTTACATTCATAGCAACAGCTATTTATTATTTATTTCGAGAAAATCGTTAGAGCCGTTTCCGAGAAAAAAAGGTATTACATTTATTAATTAATTGAACTTCGAAATTTTCTCGACTATAAGAACCTGCAAACAACGAAGTTTTTTCAATTTAAAACAATGATTAAAAACTCAGGTCTAAATGTATTCGGGGTTTCCAGTAAACTGAGATGTCAACCACTTCATTTACCAAGTATGCAATTCCCGTGATAAATTTCAGTATTTGGTTTTTTGCCCCTTAGGAGTGAAAGTTTTTAAAACCGTTTCTTAGTGAGCACCTAAGGCCTATGATGAAGCTATGTTCAAAGTTTCATTGATATCCATTCAGTGGTTTCAGAGATATCGTGATCAGTGAGTCAGTCAGTGGTATTTGGCTTATATAGATATCTATATCTAGCCGATTTACCCAGCGTTGCTCGGGTTCATAATTTATTCATAGGCTCATAGGCACCTATTATTGTTCTAATGTTATATTACTTGTATATTGTATAATCTTCCTTATACTGTTACGTTCGCATTCTCACTGGAGGAATACTCTGTAGCGCACCTGTTTAAGAACATGTCAGAAGCTGTATTCTTATATCTGGAGAAGAATTCTGTTGCGCGTGATGCTCCTGCTCGATTTCTAACTCTGGGAGAGGGCGAACAGCTAAATTAGTTTTCAATAAAATGTCTACAGTACTTGCACGCGCTGCATATTTAACTGTCGTTTTATAATTCATTGAGTTAATGTTGAAATAAGGCATTTGTTAAATTAGTGTCTCCTAAACTTATTCTAACAATACAATACTTCTATAGATTTCATCTTATCAATTTTTAAATTCAAACTGAAGCAAGTGCATTTATATTGTCTGAACACTATGATCTGAATACATTCGCTATCAAAACTTTGTTTTTTATACTCGCTTATAACTTACTTCGATCTTAACTTATCCACTTTTAAATTCAAACTGAAACAACTCTGAATTCACACACTATTAAGAAGTTTCTTAAGATGCATACACCACCTTTGATATCATAACCTATATCTTTATTTATAAGAACCGTGGACTCTGGCCCCGCCGTCTTTCGCGGGATCCGACCTAAGACTCCCCGGGTTCCGTGAATGAACTCTGGGGAAGGCCCGTCGGACGACTCCCGCGCTATTTCCTATGCGGGAGACTTCCACCGATGCTATGGTAACCAGAATCTATTCTATTGGGTTGCCATAGTAACCAGATCTAATAGTTTTTTAAGACCCAAAGGACCCCCCAAAGGATCGTATCGATAAAACACTTGTCCTATGTTGGTTCTCCCATTGTGTAAAATATTTGTGCCAAGTTTGGTTGAAATCGGTCCAGTGGTTTAGGAGGAGATGTGGAAGACCCCAAGGACCCCCCCCCCCTCGAAGGATCGTATCGAAAAAACACCTATCCTATGTTGGTTCTCCCGTTGCGTAAAATATTTGTGCAAGTTTGGTTGAAATCGGTCCAGTGGTTTAGGAGGAGATGTGGAAGACCCCAAAGGACCCCATCGAAGAAAACACCTATCCTATGTTGGTTCTCCCGTTGCGTAAAATATTTGTGCCAAGTTTGGTTGAAATCGGTCCAGTGGTTTAGGAGGAGATGTGGAAGACCCCAAAGAACCCCCCAAAGGACCCCATCGAAAAAAAACACCTATCCTATGTTGGTTCTTCCATTGCGTAAAATATTTGTGCCAAGTTTGGTTGAAATCGGTCCAGTGGTTTAGGAGGAGATGTGGAAGACCCCAAAGGACCCCATCAAAAATAACACGTATCCTATGTTGGTTCTCCCGTCGCGTAAAATATTTGTGCCAAGTTTGGTTGAAATCGGTCCAGTGGTTTAGGAGGAGATGTGGAACATACATACAATGGGGGGGGGTTTGCCCCTTAGGGGTGAAAGTTTTTAAAACCGTTTCTTAGTGAGCATCTACGACCCCATAAGAATATACCTTCAAATTTTGAGATCATTATCTTCAGTAGTTTTTGCTCTACGTTGATTCTCTCTCAGTCAGGACAAAGCCACTTATATATATATATATATATATATATATATATATATATATATATATATATATATATATATATAAGAGAAGATATATATTGTAACGAAACCAGATCCGTTGTGTTTAAAACTGTGTTGTAATTTTGTTTAATATTTGAATTCAAAAGTCTGTTATATGTTTACAATTGAAAATTAAAGTTACAAGTTATGATGAATCGAAAAAATTATAATTGTCTTAAAAGAACTCCTTTAAATAAAATAAAAATGATTGCAGTAATGTTGTTTGAACTATAACGTTGCTTAATTCAATAAATAAAGCGTACTAGCTGGTCGCTTGATGAAGGTAGCCGTCGCGTTGATTCTGGCAGCGAAACTCCTCTTCCAGGTTGACAGTCGTCTAAGTACGTAAAGTCAAGTCGCGTCTGGACAATAAAATTAATAAAATACACTTCCACGTACCTGGTCGTGATTCTGGAAGTTCGGAAGTTCACTTTTTTAACAAATTAATAAGCTGCCAAGACGGTTTACAAAACCAGCTTGCTTTACTTACAAGGTTAGGTTACCTTGTTTAATAATGGGCGCCAGGCGCCTTGTTTTATTTCGGGAAAATCCCGTGTAAAACCCATTAATAGAATCAAATAATTCTCTTCCTTAAAAACTGAAATTGTGTTTGTTGCCCTTATGGCAATTCAAATTCAACAACGTATAATCTCTACTAAAAGTTACTTTGATTATTTTGAATTAATTCTCTATTTACTTTTCGAAATAAATTAAGTCAAAGTTATGCTACTAATAACTGGGTTTTATTTGTACCCTTGATGATAAATTCAAACAAACATAATTAAGAAAATACATTGATATACAATTGAAATTGTTTCGTTCACTTACCCTATTATACTAGCTCAGAGCATAAACAACTGTTCTGGTTTATGTCCAGATAAACTTTAAACATTAATTTTATTTATATCTAGGGTGTAAATTCTTTGAAACACAAGAAAGAATGCTCATGCCTACACAAAATTAATTATTTCATAAAACAATATTGACTAGTAAGGCCTTGTTGTTTACTAACAAAAATCAAACCTATTTATAGGTTAGGCGTTCGTCACGCTTGCTTAATTATTCACAAAAGTTATATAGTGAGACCACTTAAGACTAACATCATTCTTAAACAGGATTGACAAATCCACTAAATAAATTCAGTCATTGTGTAACACAGAAAATGTTTTTGTGTTATGCGTCAGTACAAATTTTGTTTACAAAATATATATGTTAGTGCACTCACAGTAATGGAATAAATTGTCACGATGTTACCTCTTTATTTTAATCTTTTCGATTAAAATTTAATTAAACACTCCAGTGGTCGGATTGTAATGACCCACGCACTTTACACTACATACGCACTTGAACAGAGAATATTTGTCCGCTTCTGACTAAAATGGACCTTTTATAATACTATTTAATTATTTTCTCCTGTTCGATATATCCCGCACTAAATAAAATAAATACTTCACATCGATGCACTGATTCTAGGTAGACTGTATTGTAGTTACTTGTTGTTGCCGAAATGATTCAATGGACGCACTATTACATGAAGCTATAAGTTAATAAAATTTTGATATGACGAGCGACACCTTTCGCTCTCGATGATTGTCAAAAGTGTCTAACGGAAATTACCTGCATTCCGTTATATACCCCGTTTTGATAAGGCTTAGGCGATTGTTTCATTTAGTAAGCTATTTTCTGATTGGCTTAACCAGACATTACGAAAATGACGCATTGTTTTCCAACTGTCACTAACCGTCTTTTTGCTAAAATGATTGACAGCTAACGTTGTTGTTGTTATTGACAACCAAATTTCTTACTTTCTATTTACAAATGATGCTAATGCATGTCACGCACTTATTATAGTTGCGATCGTGGTTGTATCGCTATCAAATTAAAGGATATTTTTTACTCTTCAATTTGATATAGTTTGATACTGGTTTATTTACACTTTCACTGACATTTTTCAATAAATAATGTTCAGGTATATGGTTTAGCGCTGTCGTCTGCTAGCGACACCGGCTATGATTCTCTCTTATCAATACATTATTTGTGTTGCACATCGCATTTTCACTTAAACGTCTGTGTTGGAACACTAACATATCCGTCTTTATACTTATTTAGTGAATATAATTATTAAATCTTAACTTACTGATGTAATACATTGCTATGACCTATTCTTACTTCCTAATGACATTTTGTTTACACTACTTAGCTCTATGCTACTCATTAACGATTGAGTTATTACTTGTATAATACATTAACAATGCTTATTGCTACACTTGGTATAATAATTGTTCAGTGTATGTTATTTATACTAGTAGACCTTTCTACTTATCACCTTACTGACAACTGTTCGTTTTAGGCGTTGCCTAGGCATACCGTTTGCATCGGATTTATGCCTTAATAATGTTCATTAGTTACATTTGGTACCTTGGTGAAGTAACTTACTTATATAAGGTTCCCTCTTACAATTATTTTTACCTACTATAAGTACATTTGAGATTGTAATACAGTTTCAATTTTATATTGTGGCAATTGCTAATCTTAGTTATAGGCATTAATAGTTACTAGTCACTGTTGATTTATTCTCAGCCAAATACTGTTGCTGATATTATATTATTCGGGTCGTTACTTAATTATTTTTATTAACATGTGAAATTACACTTAAGTTATTCACTGACTCGCTTGACAGCTTAAAGTGAATTTAATTTGTCCATTAGGTTGTGTCAGTTATAGTATTGGTTGTAGTGTCAAGCAGTGTTTTGTTTACTGCTTCTTGTGGCACTTCTTCTTCTTGCTTCTTCGATGGTCCTTCTCTTCTTCGCTACTTTCATCATTATATTATCTACTTACATTACCTTCATGTATTTATTAATTCTATGGGTATATGTCTAGGTTATGTAACACTTGGTCATGTTACAATATATAACATGACATAAGATAGCACCAAAACTCATTACTAATTAACGGAAGAAAAGCTGAAAATTGAAAGAAAAGAAAAATTCATAACATGAAGATTGATAGCCCAACACTACTAAATAAAAAAAAAAAAATGACAGACACTGACAAAGACTTAACCCAATAGATTGGATAAGGTGAGAGAAACAAAAAACCAATGATACAACCCAAAATATGACTACAATCAAAACAGCCCAAAATGTAACTAAAATAAAATGTAAAATAAATGTACAAAATAAATACATAGATAGGGCAATAAATACATAAATAAATAATGTAATATATGAAATATAAATGTAAACTACATATAACATGTTACTAAAGGAAAAGAAAAAGAAAGATAAATGTAAAACCCCAGATAGGAAGATAGGAATAAAAATACCCTGTTAAGTAATAAGTTAGCTAAAAGAAGGTAGAATAAAATCAAACTTAGCAACTATATTATGAGTACAAAGGTGACAAGTGAAAAATGGTAATAAAGAAACTGGTAATGACAGATAGCAACCCAGTGATAATTAGTTAAACAAATAAACACTATTTTAAAAAAGGTAAAGTGTAGGACTATATAATTAGAAACAAATACCACAAACTATATAAATAATATAGCAAATAAAGTGTAGTTATTTTGAATAAATAAACACTATGTTAAAAAAGGTGAAATGTAAGTTACTATATTGTGAGATGCTATGAACCACAAACTATGTAAATAATATAGCAAACAAAGTGATAGTTATTTTACATAAATAACCACTATGTTAAAAAAAAGGTGAAATGTAAGTGACTATGGTGTGAGATGATATTAACAACAAACTATAAATAAAATAGCAAACCATGTTAGAGAGGGGCTTATATAGCTAGTAAGTAGGATATGAATATAAGACTTGTTGTGTTATTAATTTAAGGAACGTTTTAAAGTAATAGGAAATAATAAATACTTAGAAAATAAGATAAAAGGGATATATTAGAGTGGAAACAGGGAGAATGAGACACTATATATTATTAAAGGAGTTTGTATATGAGTAATAGTAATTAGTGTAATGTTAAAAAATTGTTACACGAGTTTTTGTTAGTTAATGAACAAAATAGTGTTAGTAAGATTAAATGACAAGTTATGTTAAAGTCAGAAAACCAATAATAGTTAAAAAAGCTTAGTTTCAGGCATGGACCTGTAAGAAGAATAAGTTAATTGTATAATATGTATGATGGTTAAAAGCATCAAATGTTTTTGAAGTTAGTTTGTTTCTTTAGTAATGTTTAATAACCAAATAAATAACATTAATAAATATAAAATATTGTAAAGAGTATAGGATAGAAGTATTATGAAATCTAGGCATTAGGCCTAGCATTGATGAACAGAATTTTGTAAAATTTCAAGACAAAACAATAGACAAAAATAAATTAAAGTGTATAATATGTTTAGGTATTAAAGTACAAGTATAAAGTACAAAACTGGATACATAATGTTTAGTTTAAAGGTATTTAACTAAAGAAATATCAAATTGAAAAAATAAGAAATCTGTTATAAATTGACTGAATATAACCATGAGTGGTATCAAAATAATCTGTAAGAAAAAAGCAAAACCATGGTGTTATTGTATTTAATATTACAGTTAGCATAAAGAAGTTATAATAATATAAAAGATTTTTATAAATTTTGAACAGAAAAACGTTAGTTAATATAACAATGTTATAAGTTATTAGCCAATGGGAAATAGAGTTACACAGAGAGTTGCCATGACAACAAAAGCTTGTTACATGTTTAACCATTGAAAATTTATTATTCCATTATTGACTATCATAGAGGGTGGATGTATGTAGCCCATGAAGATAAATAAGTAAAGAAATCACCAGATTTTATCAAATTGTGATTAAGAAGACACAAACAATAATCCTAAATTAACTAATGATGAGATGTCCAATAACTCAACACATTATATAATAAATATTATCTAAAAAACTTGGATGAAGAAGACCTAATTCAGAAATAACCACCTACAGAAGGAAGAACAGAAGAAAATCTAACAAAACTTTGGAGTCAACCTGAACCAGTAAGACTGATGGAATCTGAACACCAAAATTGGATCAATTGAACCTGGATCTCACTAAACCATACAAGAAGGGACCAGCAGAAGTGTTCCAGAAGAAGAGGATCGCCAAGAGGAGCCGAATTAAAGGAGTGTTGAGTATATTTTAAATGTTTTAACCGAAAACGACACTAGAAAAAATCAACATTAACTGAACAATTTTATTTCACTTCACCAACCACTTAAATAACTTTTTAGAACTGATTTCTATTTAATAATCACCTCTGATAGAACAAATATATCACTGAATTTTGAATTTATATTAATTTGTTTTAAAAAACGTGAACTTGCTAAGTAAAAAATTAACCTATTGAGCACTATTTCCCATAGCGGTAACTTACTTTCAATACTAAAATATATCACTTGTTATATACTAATTATAAGGTATTTTGTAAGATTTTGTGCATTTATTAGTCTGTAAACCAATAATTTCTGTAGTCCAAAGAACTTTTCCCTGAGATTTTAATATAAACAAACAAAGAAATATACTCCATTATCAAGCGTCTACATACAGACTGAGCGAGCAGAACATAGAGCCAACTGCGTAAAAAGTAAACCTGCCGGCGCAATGATAAATACTATGTTTTATTTCAAAAAATTGTAATTGACCAAATTATACAAAACTGTTAATAAATCATCGTACCTATTCTCAACTGTATGTTTGATTTATTCAAAAGTTAATACAAAAGTTTGGGGTAAAATAAAATTAAAATACATTAGTTGACGAAGTCGATTTCACCAAGCAGTGTTAACCAATCAGGCGGCGAGGCGGAGAATTCAAATTGAACGGCGGACTGAGTGAGCCGACGGTCAACTTTCGTAAGTATTTCTATTAACGCAATACTTGTTCTATTACAACACACACACACACACACACACACCCTAGTATACGTGTTATATGAGGAAAAGGATGAAGAAAAATCACAGCCACTACAAAAACAGCAAAACCATCCTGGGTCTTTTCACATGTACCAGTGTACTTAATGCTGGTCCCCAAAGGGTTAAACAGCAAATTTTGAGGAATATTTTGCTTTTTTACATTTAAAATGTTAGAGTGTACATTTCTGTAGGAAGTTTCATATAGTAAGTAAAACGTTTGTGATACTGGACTAACCTGTTTACTGAAAAAATATGACCTAAAAAACAAAATTTGTCAGTAAATCATTTCATATTACATGAACCAGAAAGTACAAGTAAAAACTCTTTATTACTCACTGACTGTGCTAAAGCATATGATGTATAATTTTACTTATACATCATATACTCTGACAGTTTTTATTTTTATTATTTCTTTAAATGTAATAGACTGAAAATTAGAATACAAAAAATAACTGAGAAGTCTTTCTACCTTTAAATTACAACTCATACACTTTATTCAAGAAAACTCTGAAAAGCTAAAATTTAAATGAAAATATCCATACACTGTTAGTATACTATTAAAAAATTATATTTCTGAGTAATACGAGGTGTTATTGGAAAGTTTTACGACAGGTGCCACCACTGCTCTATAGGAGGGGCTAGGTTTGCCCGCGGTGTGGAAGGGGAAGCTTATTTTGTCGTTGAAACGTTGTGAAACGATCACCGCGACATCTTTGTTCAGTAGAGAGTGACATCCTGGTGAGTGAGGACGTGTGATCAGGTCTTGGCAGATTTTTAATTTTGCAGAATGGATGAAAAAGCGGAACGAGTTTGTGTCAAATTTTGTTTTAAAACCGAGAAATCAGCTTCGGAGACTTATGAACTCTTACAAACAGCTTTCGGGGCTAAATGTATGAGCCGGTCAAATGTTTTTATCTGATTCAACAGATTCAAAGATGGCTGCGAATTAGTCGAAGATGACCCCCGGTCCGGCCGGCCTTCCACTTCAAAAACCAATGAAAACATTGTGAAAGTTCGAGATTTAGTGAGCTCTGACCGTAGACTTACAATTAGGGAGATGGCTAATGAACTGAATTTAAGTTTCTACGCGGTTCAGTCAATTTTAAGTGATGATTTGAACATGCGTCGAGTGTCCGCGAAATTAATTCCGAAATTGTTGTCAGACCAGTAGAAACAATACCGACTTGAAGTGTCTCAAGAATTGTTTAATCGGGCCGAAACTTTTGTTAAATAGGGTAAATACAGGCGACGAAACATGGGATTATGGGTATGACCCAGAAACAAAGACACAATCATCGCAGTGGAAGGGTCCAAGTTCGCCAAGGCCGAAAAAAGCGCGACAAAAGTCAGTCGCATGTGAAGACAATGTTGGTGGTTTTTTTGATTCTACGGGTATCGTGCATCACGAATTTGTCCCTAGGGAGCAGACAATCAACCAGGAATACTATAAAAGTGTCCTTCAGCGTTTGCGAGAAAATTTGTGGAAGAAAAGGCCTGCACTCTGGCGAGACAAGAATTGGGTCCTCCACCACAACAACGCACCAGCTCATCGTGTGTTCTCGATCACGGAATTTTTGGCCAAATTCAAAATTCCTGTGCTTCCGCAACCCCCATATCCCCCTGATATAGCCCCTGCCGACTTCTACCTGTTTCCTAAATTGAAAGTTTCGCTGAAAGGGGACCGATTTGACTCAATTGAAGACATCCAGGCAAATATGGAGATAGTTCTTAAAACCCTTAAGCAATAAAATTTCCAAGAATGCTTCCAAAAGTGGAAACACCGTTGGAGTCGGTGTGTTCAGTCATAAGGGGACTACTTTGAAGGAGATCCATCACAATAGCCTGTAAGTACTGCCATTTTGAAATTACAAGTCCAGTCTTAAAACTTTCCAATCACACCTCGTATATATCAAAGATTAAATGATAATTATTACAACTTAATTTACAACATAATAATGTAATCATGAAACTACCATTAATTTAGAACCCAATTTTGTATTGACGAAGCTACACTTACCTTTCTGACAATGCTTTCATCATTAACTGGTTTCTTGGTGCCTGATGATGTAGCTTTGCCTGCCAATGAGGTCTCTAAATGACGGAATGGAGTTGGTAAATAGTTACATTGTGTAAAAAACTTGCGCCATTCAGCAATATATGCTTTCAATAACGCTTGGTCTTCTTGGTGAGAAAGTACTCTCTGCAAACAAAATGAAAACTAAATGAAAATATTTATTGACATAAATATTAAAAGAACTCAATTAAAAATTGGTTTACATGGAAAGTGTTTTGTTTGAAGTTTAACTACCACAAACATACGTTTATTATACAAATGGGTGCTTATGTTTTGGCTTTTTTATCATACTTCTATGTTTATAGTAAATTAGGGTTGTCATCTGTTAAAATAACTTTTAGCATAATCACAATCACAAACTACGGCAATCCCGAACATAAAACATGTATATCTAAAACAATAAAAATATTTATAACGTAGTGTGTTATTACTGTTACAAAAATAGTATAATTTTCTTAATGGCAAAGTTAATTTAATTATATGCAACCCATTGTAAACATATAAAATTAAACACTCATCGGAAAAATTAAGTGAAAAATGAAAATTATTTTTTTTTAAATCACCAGTTAATATAGTTTTTGGGTGTCCACCCCTTAAGCTTTCTTTTTTTGAATGAGGAATAAAGTTTTTGTAATGCATGCATATGGCTACATGGACTTTTATAACAGCTTTTTTCTATAGAAATTAACATAACATTTTATTCTGTTCAGCCCAGGTAGACTGTGTGTTAAATAACGCAATTATCTGTGCGTTAAATGATATAGGTTTTGCAACGCGCTGGCTGATCTATTTTTAATGTAGTTTCCTTTGTTGAAAGTTTAGGTACAGACTGTGTTGCTTCATTATTTCATTATTATCAAGTGATTTACATGTTTTGAAAAGTCATAACAGAATTGAGCATAACATCAGAAGCAATTGTTTCGTTACTGGTTGTTAGAAGACAACGTTGTAAACAGAAATGACAGAGAAAGTGGTGGATACATCCAATAATAGGTGATCGACCTTATAAACGGAAGCTCAGAGACATACATCAAAAACTTCAAAATGTTTTCAAAAATATCTGACTTTTTTTTATTATCATATGTCCATAAATTCATTTCGTTATGTTCTTTCTACAATATGTGAAAAACGTAGATGCAGAGATACCTGTGTTAATTGATGTTCATGTAGCCGGTAACACTGTGTTATTTTAACAAAAGTCAAATGGGCCCAGATCCATTCACCTGCATTATGACCTTGAGGACATACTTGTGTTTTGACATTGTGCGATAAATTCAGTAGTGTCTAGCCACTTCCTATTTGACACCACTATGTGAATATTTCTTGTGTTATTTACATAAAAAAAGTCTATCTTAAAAAATAAAATGTAATCTTAAAATGTTATCTTAAAAAAGTCTGTGTAGCTGTAGCCTTAATAAACAAGCACTTAAATGTTAAAAACAAAGTGACACTAATTTAAATAAAAATCACCATGTCATAAACACAATAAATGATTGGTAACTGAATAATTATGAGCAACTGATACATACCTAGGAAATATACTTCTCAAATTCAACATTACCCACAACAAAGAGAGCTAGCATTATAAAGTTTGTATACAAACCTTATAAAAAGGCATTGTGTCTTACAGTAATGCTACTTCTTATGACTGCTACTGCCACATAATACAGGTACTGCGTGTGTGTGTGTGTGTGGGGGGGGGAATCTGAAAGGTGCAAACATCTCTTGACCACAACACAAGCGTGTGTTACACCTGTCAATAATGAGGAATCCAAAAGCTTAATGCTTTTTTTCAGTGTTTTATGCTGTATAGTAATGTCCATGCCGAACTACAGTCAACGTTAACACACTGACTGCTAACTACTTCGATCCAAGTACCTGTGGTATATAAAATGTTTTTGTTTAGTCTGAGCTCAGCTCTTGTGTTAAGTGGGCTGTATGTCATGACCAATCAATGTGTTAAACTGAAGAGATAATGACAGTCAACTGGTATTGTACAAGTTGGTTTATAGTTTGCCGTAGGTATTGTAGCACAATGAATTCGGTGCCCATACGCTAATCAAATAAACAGTTGAAAATAACACAGCCACAAGATTTATAAATAAACAGAAGTAATTTACCATAAGTAACAACAGATTAGAATTCTTCACAATTTTTTGTGATTAACACATTCACTGCTATCACTTTATATTTTATGATCCCTAGTTCCTCATGCATATGTTTTTGTGTGTTAATGCACCATTAAAAAACACACAAGAGGATACAAAAACTAAGAATGCACAGAAATTTTGTAATGGTTTCACTACACACTAACAAAAACACACCTCTCATGCTGCACGCTCACTCTGTATTAACATGTATTAACACACTTCAACTGAGTTGAGTGAATGTCATGGATCTGTGACATCCAGCAAATGTATTAATAAAATTTAATTTGAAACATTCCGTAAGCTCAAATAGCATCTACAGTTACTATAATTACTAACTTCCTGATAAATCTGAAGCTTATACATTTTAATGTAAAGTGCAAGTAGCTGCACATAACGAGAATTACAATAATAATATCTACAAAAAAATTATGCACAAAACATTAACATTAAAACAGTGTTAAATACAGTCTTTGTTACTGTAAAAATTATTACCTGGTTGTGGTAGTTTTGCCGAAGAAATCCTACACCACTAGTCTTATGTCACTGCCAGAATGACTTGAATAACTGGATTCAGAATTTACATTTTATAGCGAGCAAAAATTTAAAAATTTCAAATTTTCTTCTCGACTGATTTTGTTCACACGCAGTTGTGTCAACGACTTCTAGTCAAAGCAATAAACAAGGCTTAATGTGAAGATGTCAAACCGGCGTCGCTAGCAGACAATAGAAAGATGTTAGGTTCTACTCAACAATAGATATGAAAGTTCGAGATGACAGGAGAAGCTTGGCTAAAAATTATTACCCCACAACATACGACACAAAGCAGACGAGGGCACTCACACGTGTAAGGAGAAATAAGGCAAACGTCCGCTCGGGTTACGTCAGAATACGATGGTACTGCAAAAAAAGGGACAGGATGTTACACAGGAGTTGGACATGCTGCACTTTACAGAGACAATGAAAGAAGTAAATAGTTGAAAAGACTCGAGTAAAGCTGCACAGCTGGAGGTGACGTTTACGTGACAGACACAATTTACGGTTAGAGAGTCGGGGTGGCTTCACCAGCCAACGTATGTCAGAAGTTATTAATAGTTACAAAAAAGGGGTGTAAAATAGAACAATACTTCAAGATGACCAGAGAAACAGATGGGAAAAGTTAGGACAACACTGCGTATGTCCCACACAAAAGAGTGATCGACAGGCACATAATCGCCAGAAATTCTTCGAAAAGGGTCAATGTTCGAACGGAAAAAGTCCGGGGACGTCTGACAACCTATCAGAGTACAAAGTCTTGCGAAGAACACCGGTGGAGAGGAGAGTTTCTATGGTAACCAAAAGTCTAAGCGAATCGTTGAACAGAAACCAAACACCCTGGAGAAGTGGGACAAAATATTCTGAGAAAATATTAAGCTGACCTATCACAAGTAAGAAAAGGCGTGGCCAGGCCCCAAGACAAATTGGTAAAATTAACTGTCTAACACGGAGAGGACTCTTAGTATCGGTCTTAGTATCAAGCTTAGTATCAGTCTACGCTCAGAGTATTTTTCACGCAGTTTGACAGTCCTAGTCGAGGCAGTCTTATTACAATTTTTGAACATATATTTTGACTCGGTATTACTGTGCTCAGTTTCGTATAAGTTATCAGTCATAGTGAAAACGCCATGTTATAATATTCGGACTTAGTATTTTCAAACTGTAAAATTCAAAGTGCGACTTAACGAACTTATGTAAGCGTTAACATTATTAAGAATCTGAGTGAACAATTCAATCTTGGTACATGCACGAAACATTACTAGTGTACTGTACAAATTAGACAAACTTACAGTTAGCCAGTGTTACTGAATTACATTAAATGTAACAGAACATTTAATACTTGAACGAATTAAAACAACCAAGTAATATAATCGTATATACATCAATACAAAGTCGAGTGAATTTTAGTGACGAACGGACATCAACGTTAACTTTGCGAAAATGAACATACAACACTCATTTTAGAATGAGCTACACAAACTGACACTGAAACCAATAGCATATCTACATTACTCTATAAATGACGCGAGTTCTCGTGGGTGTGTACAAGTGATAGTGCATTCAACGTCATTCTACAAGATGTGTCCTTCAGCCTTCACCACAACAAAGAGATCGAACGCCGCTGGACCATGAATGGATATTCTAAATTCCAAGTAACAATTTATTAATCTATTAATTTAATAACGTCTACTGTCCTGATTCTTTCAAAGAATCCCTACCCTGTGAGTTTTATATAAATTAGATAAAAGAATAAAATTAAAATTATAAATAATGAACAAGTAAGCGAAACTATCTGGAATTAATGAACGCATTAAGTAATTGTTATTTGAATTATTGTATATCAAGATTTATGTATGTATGTCTTTTTCAGCCATCATATAAACTAGAACTTGTTATTTAAGATATATGTGTTATGTGATGTATTTACAGGTACAGCAGATTTTTTTATGTGTATGAAATGAATATAAACTGACGTAATGAATAAATGAATTAGTTATTTAAGTACATTTAAACAAATGCGTTCATTATTACAAAAACCTACATGTTAAAGTTTTAATAACATGATTAATTTTACTTAAGAGTCTCTTGTTCATTATGCTAATTGGTAAATCAATTTGCTAAGCGATTTAACTAATTAAATCACATAGTGTTTAACATAATAACACTGTATATTAATGGCTCTCCAATCGCGGGGCTTGAGAAGGATATAATTCACCAATCAATGCTTAATTAAATTGATTAATTAATTAATTCATAAATTAATTAATTGCACATAATATCATTATAGTAAATGACGCTCCGAATGCGGGGCATAGACAATTAAAGTAATAAACAAATTTTAATTATACACATCTATTGCAAATGATAAAGGATTGCCTTTATCGCTGTAGTAAATGGCTACCAACGTGTGGCATGACATAAAAATAACATTGTAGTAAATGGCGCCCAACCGCACGGCATGATACGTAATATTAAATATAATTGATACGTACAAGTTTGGCAAAGATCAGGCAGTAGTAGACAGGGGTGCCTACAGGGAGGTATTGTGTCGCCATTGGCGACATTTGAAAAATTTTTGGGGGGATTTTTTTTTTACTGTTGTATGAAATTTACTATTACTAAAAATACCGAATACAATGTGAGAACGTATTTCCTGGTCGCAATTTGCGTCAAAGCTTGCTTAAGGGGGCTGCATGGTGTATCACATGATGAGACATCCACGAATCACAGTACAATATAAAAAGAGCTTTTTTTTTTTTTTTTAGTAATCGAGCCTGGAGTTGGGGGGGGGAAGCGACATAGGGCTTGGGGGGGGATCGGCACCACTGGTAGTAGAAGTAGATAGATTAGCATAAAGTAAGAAATAGAAATAAGTATTAGTGTTATAAACAAGGTTGAATGATTACGCGTAGGAAAGCAAAGATGGCTAGCAATTCCGATAGCGTAGAATTTGAAATTAATAACCAGTTAGGTATGGTAAACACTGAAGGAGATACCACATCTAGCGACCCAAATAGCGCTGTAGAGAGTCAAGAGGAAAGGGCGCGAGGACAAGCGTCCAAACCAGAAGAAGTGAATCTACAAGTGTTAATGGATTTTATCCAACAACAGAGCGAGAAACAAGAAGAAAGTAATCAATTAATTAATGAAAAATTGGATAAACAAAAGGAAAAGCTAGAGAAACAAGAAGAAAATAGTAGATTAATTAGCGAAAAGCTAGAGAAACAAGAAGAAAATAGTAGATTAATTAGCGAAAAGCTCGACCAGCATAAGGAAGAGATGAAACGACAGTCAGCGGAACAGCTCACGCAGATACGGTCTGAGTTAAGAGAATACCAGCATGCCTGGGAAGAGAAGATCAATGAATTACAAAAGAAACAAGAAGATACAGTAAAAGAGTTGAAAGAAGACGCGAATAAGAAATATGAAGAGATACGGGAAGCACGAGAGACCGACCCCCATGAATGGAAGGTAGCGATCCAGAGTACCCAAACAACCGTGAAAAAGATTCACAATAAAATAGATGCTCACATCAAGGATGCTGATAAGAAGCATGAAGAGCTGAAGGCCGAAATACATGATACCATACGGCAGAAGCAGCAATAACAAAATGAAACGAACAACAACATGATGCAGAAATTGGAAGAAGTCGACGGGAGACAGCGTTCAATGGAACAAAAGTTGGACGAAACCACTAAAGAAAAGACTACGTGAATAGAAGAGTTGAGATGTCATTTAACGAAGGTAAAGGAGAACCAGGAGAGACTACAGAGACAGTTAATGGAAGGTGAGTGTGGCGCGGTGAACAGAATTAATGGACCTAACCACAACGACCTCAAATACAACGGTACTGACAGATTCCCCATGGAATTCCTTAAAAAGCTGTCAGAGGTACAGGAGCTATACTACCCCACTGATAATATTAAGTGGATAGGTAGACACTTAAGAGATGGACGCTGGAATTTGGTGGAGAGTTATACGAAGCCAAATATCCAACTTTGAAGAATTTAAAGAAGCATTTTCACAAAAATACTGGGGACAAGAACGGCAAGATAGCATCCGGAATCATCAAGAGTATGGGAAGTTTGATTGGTGTAGCCCAATCAGTGCAATCCAATATATAGAGCGGATATTATTGGAAAGTAGACAATTAATGCCTACTTTGACCGCCAGATGATTAGGAAGAACGCGCGTCATTTTGGACGTGAAATCCAGCTCGCTGTTATCACGAGGGGAATTACAACGATTCCAAATTTTGAATCCCTAATTGTGGAATATACACAAATTCACCCGCAAAACAACAGAGAGCAGAGTTACGTAGCAACGAACGAAAGGAGAAATTCCAGTAAGGAGAGTGAAAGTTTCACAAACAAAGCAACTGGGTTGCAGAAGTGAATGTGGGTTGATAAAACACCGCGCTGGGGAGAGGCGGCCCATGAACACAATAGAATATACTAATAAAGGCGCATCCACTTCGGGCAATGAACCAAAAGCGACACGACAAGAAGAGAAAAAAAATCAACTATTACAGTAAGGAAGATAGCCGAAAATTCTGATGCCTGTCAAACCAATAACGTTAATGTAATACTACCTGATTTGAGAAACGACTTATTATGCGACGATGACAAGAAGATTGTTCAGCGAATATTAAAATGCCCAGAAGTAATCATAAAATTCAACAATGGTATTACGGTGCCTGCATTAATTGACACCGGGAGCGTAATTAATGGATTATCGGAATCATGGTTCAATCAAAATAAGCAGAACATAGCACTTTATGAAATTTTACCAATGAACAACACTTTAATAATTCGCGTGGTAGGCAATAAATCGAAATTAATAAGGAAACAGATATTGATGGGATTAAGAATGAGTGTGTTCCTCATTATACCAGACCTTATTAAACCATGCATTTTAGGAATTAGTTTTCTCCAGGAAGCTGGATGTCTTATCGATATGGGAAAAAGAGTCATCGAATTAAAAGGAAAGGCTGACGAAGCAGCGTGCACAGTGCCAATAATGCATATGGAGGTGATGGACATAGAAGGAGATGAAGAAATCATACGAAACATCGACAAGAAGGTGGACAGCATTGACTGCGGAGATGGAAGAATATTGATGATGTTAAGGGAAATTCTTGTAAGAAATAAAAGTTTATTCAGGGAGTGCCCCGGAAGAATCGAAGGATACGCTCACGAGTTCCAAGTAACAGACCGGACACCGTACTTCCAGAGAGGATGGCCAGTCCCATTAGCGTATAAAGGGAAGGTGGATGAGGAGATAAGTCGCATGTTACGGTATGGGGCCATCGAGCAATGCAACAGCCCCTACGTCAACCCGCTTGTCACAGTTATAAAGAAAGATGGAAAGGTCCGATTATGTCTGGATGCGAGGAAAGTGAACAGCGTGACGATTCCGGACTATGAGGGAGTTTCTCCAATAAACGATATTTTAGCTAGATGTAGTGAAATGAAATACTTATCCACCGTCGATCTAACAAGTAGTTTCTGGCAAGTACCACTGAAGCCAGAATGCGGAAATTTCACCGCATTTATGTATGAAGGCAAATGCTATCGCTTCACAGTTATGCCGTTTGGGCTGAGTACCAGTTCTGCTGCACTAACCAGGGGATTGGACATGGTATTGGAGGAAGAAGTTAAGTAAAACAGCATCATTTATGTAGACGACTGCTTATGCTATTCCGAAAGTTTAGAAACACACTTGTCACATTTGGAATTAATATTAACTAACCTAAGAAAAGCGAACTTGACTATAAATTTAGATAAATCACAGTTTTTTAGGCAAGAAATTGCATACCTAGGATACCGTCTAACTACACAAGGAGTCCAGGTGACGGATGAGAAGATTGATGCGATTATGAAGTTTCCAACACCTCGAAACCAAAAGCAACTAAAAGGTTTTTTGGGCCTAACAAATTTTTATAACCGTTTTACGGACAAATATGCCGATAAACAACCCGACCATTACTTGAAATGTTGAAAAAGGGACATAAATTCGCATGGACACTGTTATAAAACAGATATACTGTTGATATAGAGTGAGTGTGTTATTGTAGATACGCTCCGGTATCCACAACGATATAAGATGATAAAATTTCAAAATGTAATTATTATTAGTGTGTTGATTATTATTAATAGTTGTGTGGGTATTCCCATTTAAATCGTTCAATTTAAAAAGTATTTTAGCACTCCACTGTTCACCTCCCCACTTACCATCTGTGGAAGTTATTACTGTTCTGTTTGGTGACTGCTTCTGCTGTAACATACACTTTACACATACATGTGGATATTCTACTTGAATATCGTAAGTAATATATATGCACAATAAAATAAGTTGAGGGCTTAACTGTGATTTGAATTATAATGAATATTCAAATTCTGCCGCCGCCTTCTGATAGAACTAGTAATGAACACTAAACTATTTTAATTTTGAAATTAAAAACTCTTTCCACTGGTAAAAAATAATTGAGATTTATTAACAGTTCTGAAATGCCATTAACTCTTTTAAATCAACAATCAATCACTAATAGTTTTACAGAAAAATAATTATTATGAACAATTTTTAAAAAAGGAAACTCTTTTAACCTCAAGGCTGGTAACACTGAAGGTTGCTACAATAATTTTAGTTAGAGAGGTTATGTCCTCTTCACACAGTTAAATTACCAAGTTCGTGTGATCTTTGAAGTTGCATGATACCAGATGCAAGATGTTATCTTTTACAACAATAATTAAGAAAGAATTAATACAAAAAACAAACAAACATTAAATATAAAAGTCGGTACCATATAATCGATAATTATCGTACTATCGTATGCTGGATATAATAGGTACAGAAGTTACCTTGAAAACACGTGCGTTGTGCAGCACTGTTAAAAATTACTGTTATTATTTATTAGTTGGTTATAAAATCATTCATTGACAAGAGAAAAAGTTTATAATAAAAAAAAAAAACTCTTGTGATAGCTTTCATTTAATTTATCTTACTTGAGAACAGAATTATGGAAAGATGACAAATTGTCGTTATTATTTCTAGGTTAGTTAACCAAACGTAAGTAGTTGTTATGGATAAATCTATTATTCATTGAATTCTTAATAGTCTAAATACATATATTTCATTCATAATTCATCTGATGTGTAACTATCAGGTCATTAGAATATTTTTTCGCAAAAAATATATTTATTAGTCAAATCAAACGAAATGATTCAAATGAGTGACTATTCGTGACACTCATATTTGTAATATTTAAATTAAAATTGACTTCTTTAATTACGATAAATCATAAAACATTTATGTTTTAAATTAACAAATTGCGAAATAATTCTTTTATTGAATCCTGATAATTTTCATCGTAATTGATGCACTTCGATACTACTGACTAGAGTAGTACCCAAACAATAATTTTTTGTTTAATAATAGAAATTATTATTTTCATTTTTTTATTAAATAATGAAAATATAGTACTCCCTGGTTTTTTATAAGACACAAATTCGAAAATACGACCGATATTATACACTGGCCGTATTTTATTAATTAAATCACTCCGCACTAGACACTCGTGGTTATTGTGTAATGTACAGGTTATGTCTGTAGCGTACTTATGTAATGTGTCGCGCACAATTCAAATACAACTTAATACATTTCTTCGCCAATCTTGCTCGCTGAATTAGACTAGTAGACTCTTTGACGACTGGATGATGACTGTGTGAAGGCTGAATGATGACTGTGACGCTTCACCTAAGCGTCTCTGGCTTGTCTGGTTGATTTAATTCATTTGATTGGTGCAAATTGTCGAACTCTCCAACCCAAAACACCTCGGTTTAATAAAACTTTTAATTTTTTACCAATTTCGTATATGGGTTGGAGACTATAGTGACGTAAGCGTTGATACACATAATGTTTAAAAAGTTTATAATTGCTATAACTTTTTTATTACTTGTCGTATCGTTGAATAATTAGTGGCAATAGATCGCGGACACCTTGGGCTTTAAATAAAGTCTAGACAAGGATAAAATCCGTCCATTATTAACTCATTACAACTATTTCACAAATTCCTATGGTGAATCTTAATATTAATAAGTTTATTTCACCCTACCTTACTCTAGATACACAATAACACTTCTTATTAAACGTTTTGAGTCCATTTCTCAATTGCTTAATACAAAAAAAACAGTTGTCTTGATTATTCATCTCTTCTTTCACAGCACTAACACTTAACTAAATATCGGTATGGAGAACCATACATGACTTCCATATTCTAAGATTTATATTTAAAATCATTTTCAGCCAAACAGCCAGGCTGCGTCTTACCTGCCTTTTTATTGCTGTATTAAATGAAAAATATTATATTACATTAAAATGAAAAAATTATAATTTTATTGCCTGGCAACAAAATTATTTTATTTTTAACAATTACCATTGTTTCAAAAAGTTTAAATAAATTTTCAAGTACTTTACTCTTGTTAAAACGTAAAAGGTTGCAAGTAAACTACCCCTTCCCCTTAACCGATCTTCACCAAAATCGAAAGTCATTGAGACCTCTACAATTCAGGGACGTATGCAAAAAATTATTTGATTCTGTTTGAATTTGCGGCTGTTATCGTTTGCCATACAAAATACGCTTGATAAAAAAACGTTGCAGGTAAACTACCCCTTCCACTTAACCGATCTTCACCAAAAACAAAAGGTCTTGAGTACTCTACAAATCAGGGCTGTATGCAAAACATTATTTGATTCTGTTTGAATTTGCGGCTGTTATCGTTTGCCATAGAAAATACCCTTGTTAAAAAAACGTTGCCGGTAAACTACCCCTTTCCCTCAACCGATCTTCACCAAAAACAATAGGTCTTGAGAACTCTAAAATTTAGGGCTGTATGCAAATAATCTTTTGATTCTGTTTGAATTTGCGGCTGTTATCGTTTGCCATAGGAAATACCCTTGTTAAAACATAAAACGTTACAGGTAAACTACCCCTTTCCCTTAACCGATCTTCACCAAAAACAATAGGTCTTGAGTACTCTACAAATCAGGGCTGTATGCAAAACATTATTTGATTCTGTTTGAATTTGCGGCTGTTATCGTTTGCCATAGAAAATACCCTTGTTAAAAAAACGTTGCAGGTAAACTACCCCTTTCCCTCAACCGAACTTCACCAAAAACAATAGGTCTTGAGAACTCTACAATTTAGGGCTGTATGCAAATAATCTTTTGATTCTGTTTGAATTTGCGGCTGTTATCGTTTGCCATAGGAAATACCCTTGTTAAAACATAAAACGTTACAGGTAAACTACCCCTTTCCCTTAACCGATCTTCACCAAAATCAACAGATCTTGAGAACTCTACAATTCAGGGCTGTATGCGAAACATTATTTGATTCTGTTTGAATTTGCGGCAGTTATCGTTTGCCATAGAAAAAAAATCTACAGACAGACACACAGACACACAGACAGACAGACAGACAGACACACAGACGCTTTTCGGAAAACGACTTTTTTTCATGTTTTGAGTGTAGTAGAATCAGAATCTGCAATAATCTCGAACACGATTTTTTTTGCCATCACCATACTTCCATTCCTTAAGGAATATGGAAGTAAAATGAACTTTTTTCATGTGAAAAACTTTTTAATGGACGCGTTTCGGCTTAGTATCCGCCTTCTTCAGCTTTGGTAACAGACTGCCAGTATTTTGTAACGGTTGTGTGGAAGGTGAAGTGGGGGTGGTGTGTGGAGGAAGGGGATTGGCGCGGGGATTCAACTTACTGTTTGTTTTCTGTGTGAAGACAATGAAAAAAGTTCATTTTTAGTTAAGGGAAAAAAAATAGGTGTAATTATAATTTGATTATGAAACTATTATTATTATAATGGTGATCTGTTCTCATAGTAGTATTAGATATTTTTCTAACTACTGGTAACATTTTCAGTGATCTCTGTGTAAGTTTTAATAATGTATTTTGCTTAACTAACTTGTCATATTGGGTTTCCTTTCATCTAGCTTTGTGCTATCATATTTAATCTGCCTTATGTGCAGTGTATTTCAGTATCAAATATTATTTATTAGCGTGCATCATTATTTATAATGAATCTTTGATTGGAACAATTGTTGATGGTTGCTTGGTTTAATTAATATATATGATTTTTTGTGTTATAGGTGCATTCACTATGGGGTTATGTATCAATGTGCAGCATATTCTTATGCAGTATTTGCTTCTACTATTATGACTTCATTATGGTATTTTATTACAATGGTTTAATTGTTGATTAATACACATGTTTACACTATTTTTCTAAACAATAATACAAATATTCTTAATCTAATGGTATTACATTGCTTGTTGTGTTTTGTACCTAATTTCTGGTACATTGGTTATTTGATACTTAACAAACTATCTTGTTTGTTATTATTTTCCCTGGACTTTCTTTATATTGTATTCTGTCTTGCCGTCGCATTCAGTTATATTTCATTTTAAAAATTACAAAGTTTTTTATTATCAGGTTCTATGAACAATGGTTCTACTGTTCTATCTTACATTTCTTGGTGGTCTTATGATTATCTATTTTGGATTACAATCTTCATTAAATTGGTCACACTAATTGTCTGTGCATTTTTTTAACCACTTAATCTTTGATGTTTCCACTATAAAGGTAACACATTTTCCTCTTGTTATAAACCTTTCTCACTTGTATTGTCTGTGGGGTTTATCTGAGTTAAAAATTGGTTGACTTGTTACAGGTTTTCACACTTACATTAAATTTTCACTATTACTGTTTGTGATTTCTTTAATATGCTAAACACTGTTTCTTCATAGTTGATAATCGTTATTCTTCTTCCGGTTACTAGTATAGTTTCTGGTATACTTGGTGAATGGTGAATTCTTGTATTGTCCATACATTGTCTTCACTCTTCATGTCATGTTTCCTTGCTCTTCTTCTTCCTTTCTTCTTTTGGTTTAAACGTCTTCTTCAATATTTCCATTGTATTAGTCGCTGTTCCATAGTATTTATATTTATAAATATATTGGTTTGTCTGCCATCATTGTGGTTGCTCTTGAGTTGTCTCTTCTTCGTTTTGCATAGTCCTTATTTTGTTGGTTCCCCTCACGGTTGGAATCCTGTCGTCTTCTTCTTCATAGTTATTGTTTTGTTGGTTCCCCTCACTGCTGGAATCTATTGGGCCTGGTTTCTAACATTTTATATTGGCTTGTGGTCATTTTCTTTCTCTCTTTTGTACATGATGCTGCTATATTACACTTCCTTCTTCTTTGTTGGAATTTTACAACAATGTATCTGTAGATACACACTTTTTGTTTACATTATTTTACTTACTTAGAAATATTTTCATGATTTCCCGTCACTTGACGTAATAATTGTTTACACTATGTAACTACCAATTTTGGTAACGTTACATATGCCTTCCTATAAGAATTGATTAATTCTGAACCAGTATACTTATTTTTCTTATTGAAGAATTCATCAATTGTTGTACGTTTCCATGTCGACTCATATGCTTTTTTATATATATCCCTTCACTTTCTTCTATTTGAATCATACTTATTTCTCTTCTATGTAATTATCTCCCTTGTTTATTTAGTTCCCTAATTCCCTAACATAAGTTTAGCTGGGGCAGTTCAGAGCGGCTCACTTTGGCATACAACTCCACTGGCCATACTAACTTCAATAAATACGGAGGCACATCATCTCCATCAATAATAATAAATGATTGCTGGCATTATTCATCAGTCAATTCATCTCAAATAATCAAAAAATACAAAGTGGTCGTTCTTTCGACAAATAATAAATATCCTTGGGATTATCTCACGCATCTGTGGTTTATACATTGTTATACTCTCTTCTTCTTGATTCAACTCAACTAAATTCTTCACATATTACAGGGATAGTTTGTTTTACATTTCATCACTGGTATACTCTCATGATAATATATTATCTCGTTAATATATTATTTTTCATTCTTCTTCGTCATCAATTAATCTCTTCTCTTTGAATTACATTAAACGTCATTTCATAATCTTCTTCATTTCGGGGTTTACTTCTTTGGATATAATTCATGAATATATTTTCTCATGGTTTCAATTGAGATATAGTCCATGTGGTATAGGCTTTCTTCTAGTAAAAGACACTAGAAAACACTATGGTTGTGTGTTATCTCTTATCTACATTAATGATACTTATTCGGTTTTGTTCCTCCAACTCCTTATTTTCTTCTTCTTTCATTGGTAGTATGGGTACGTTGGCAAATTACTTGTTGACGTGGCTCTTGGAAATATTTGGTGCCAAAGAAGTAGGTTGTCTTTATCGTATATTTATATATATATATATTTTTTTTCTTTCATTGGCAGTACGGGTAGGATGGTGTTTTACTTGTTGACGTGGCTCTTTACGAAATTGTAAAAGTAGTGAATAACACAGTTGAAATGAAGCTTAGAGAGGAGTTAGAAATATTGAAAGAAAGAGAAAAAGGGTTAGACAATTTAATTAATATTAAAATTAAAATTGATAATGAAGAAATATTTTATAACATGATTAAGAAGTAAATGATAGAGGACAGATAGATAAGATTAAGAATTATTTTGCATAGTACTAATTGGATGTTTTAAAATAAGGGTGTATGACTGACCCACGTGTGTGGAGAGGAAGAGGGTAGTTTAAAAGGAGGCGCACGCACACACACACACACACACACACACACACACACACACACACAAACACTGAAACACAAGGAATCTGCTAGAAAAAATATGTAACTCTACAGATGGTGGGACAGGATTTAGGGGGTGGGGAAGGGTCATTTATATTATAGCTTGTTGTGTGTGAGCAGGGTGGGGGAGAGGGGTGAAGGGCTTGTTTTCACATATTTCCTGTCTATTCCAATCTGACGATGGGCTGTGAAGCTTGAAAGCGCTAATTGGGATAATTTTTATATAGTGGTGTGCAACTGTGATCATTCTGATTGTGATTTCAACCACTAACACAAATTTCTTCATTAAACGTCTGTTAAGATGTGCAATCGACTACAGGTAATGGACAACAACAATGAGGTAATAAACGACAACAATAAGGTAAGTAAAGTATTTAAATATCTTAAGTTAAAAGTTAAATTGAAGAGGGTTTTAAGTAAAATATGGTTTAATAAACAATGTCTGGATAATAATGTCATCCCAAAGTACGCTCAAGTTAAAATTAAACATAAGAACAGTGTAGCCAAAAAAGTAAAAGAACAAAGCGAGAAGTTGTGGATAAAACTGGAAATAAGGTCACTCTACGGCTTAATCAATAGATATAATAGGGAATTATATGACAGACACATAGAATTGTTAAGAATATACTCGTATGTAGAGTTAGAAGAAATATTATATAATTTTGGTTTGGGGTACGTAGAAAAGAAATTGGAAAAGAAAAAGAAAAAAATGGTAGATAAGTTAAATAAATTAATAAGGAAGAACGAAGTAAAAAAGGAACACCTCTCTAAGAATAACTATGAAAAAAGAGTAATAAACCTTACAGAGGTAAATTTCAATACAGAAGAAAAAGAAATGTTAGCAAAAGGCTTAAAATACGCACCGCCACCAGAATTAAATCAAGAAAAAACGATTATTGAATGCGAAAGCATAATACAAAAACTAGGAAATGAAAATGATAAAAAAAGAATAAGGTGGGAAGTAGGGAATGTAGTAGATAAAATATTTAAGAAAAGTTTGTATAATTCAAAAAATGAACAAAAAATCAAATCAACTGTAACTAAACTAAAGAATAAAATAAAGAAGAATGATATTATAGTTACGAAGGCGGACAAAGGAAATACAATGGTACTACTGAGAAAGGACGAATACATAAAGAAAACGGAAGAATTTATAAGGGAAGGACCATACGAGGAAATAAAGTATGATTATACAAGTAAGTACCAGTCAAGGATAAAACAAATGATGAAACAGATAACATTATAGAAGAAAATAAGAAAAAGTATTTATTGGAAAGTAATCCAACAGCACCAACTTTTAAAAGTCAGGTTAAGATACATAAAGAAGGAAAACCAATTAGACCGATTGTTTCTTTTATTAATGCACCTATTTATAAATTATCAAAGGAAGTTAGCAGAGTACTGAAAGAGAAATATGAATTTGGGACAAAATACAACATAGAGAATAATGTAAAATTGATAGAAAAATTAGAAAATATTAGGATTAATGTAAATACAAAATTGATATCACTGGATGTTAAGGACATGTTTACCAATATCACAGTAAATAAAGTTATTAAGTTAATAAACGATAATAATATGGGAGAATACAGGTATAAAAAGCAGTTGATGAAAGTAATTAAAGAATGTGTAAATCAGAACTATTTTAGGTTTAATAACAAGTTTTATATACAGAAAAAAGGTTTACCTATGGGGTCATCATTATCCCCTATTCTTGCTGAAATATACATGAATGATTTTGAAAAGCAATTAATAACTTCCACTAAGTATAAAAACAATATAAAATTATGGTCTAGATACGTTGATAATGTATTAGTAATTTGGGAAGGAAGCATAGAAGAAGTGCATGAGTTTATAAATGAGGTAAATAATAAGGATAAAAACTTACAATTTAAGGAAGAGATAGGAGGTAAGAAAATAAATTACTTAGATTTAAACATAGAAATTAAAGATAATGAGAAACTACAGATTGGGATATTTAGGAAAGAGTCGTATTCTGATATAATTATACCAAGAGAGTCTTACCACCCATATAGATATAAAATGGCGGCAATCAATTCATTTTGTTACAGAGCTCAGAAGTGTTTAAAAGAGACCGAATCAAAAGATAGGGAGTTAAGAACGATAAAGGGAATTGTAAGGAATAATAATTATAACACCAACATAGTGGATAAAGTTATGAAAAGGGTTAACATACAAAAAGATAAAATAGAACCAGAACAAAAGAATTATGCAGGGTCATTGACATACATAGGTTCACATACTAGAAAAATTATAAAATGTTTTAATAAATATTGTAACATAACCAGATGTTACATAACCTAGACATATACTATCAGATTTAATAAGTACATAACGATGATGTAAATAGATAATGTAATGATAAGAGTAACCAAGAAGAGAGGAACCATGGGAGAAGAAAGAAGCAGAAGGGCCACAAGAAGCAGTAAACCCAAGTACTGTTTGACACTACAACCAGACTATAACTGACCCAAACTAATGGACAAATTAAATTCACTTTAAGCTGTCAAGCGAGTCAGTGAATAACTTAAATGGAATATGATATGTTAATAAAAATGAGTAAATAAGAATCTGAATAATGCGAGATCAGAATCAGCATTTGGCTGATAATAAATCAATCATGACAAGTAATTATTAATGCCAAAAACTAAAATTAGCGATGGCCACAAAATGAGAACGAAGCTATATTTCAATCTAAAAAATACTTATGACAAGTGAACATGTTTGTAAGAGGGAACCTTATACCAATAAGCTACCTCAGCAAAGTACCGAATTGTGAACTAATAAAAGCTCTTAAGGCAGAATTCCAGTATAAACGGTATGCCTTAACAAGGCCTAGACCAAACAATCATCAATGAGGTGATTATTATGAAGTAATATAAGTGTAGATCACCTACACAGAACAATTGTTATGCTCAAACATAGCAATAAGCATTATTAAAATGATATAAATTATAATTCAATTGTTAGTTAATAGAATAGAGCAAATTAATGTGAAACGAAATATCATAGTATGTAGGGACAGTTCATTACAACGTATAAAGTTAAGGTTTATTCATAATGTACAGTAATTAAATATCAGTACAGATTTAATAGTGTTCTCACATAAACGTTTGAGTGATAAAACGCGGTGTAGGACACAAACAATATTAGTCAGAGTGTGTAATCGCCGATTTCGGTAAACAGTCGACAGTGCGAAGTAGTGTACCTGAACATTGTTTATATAGCAATGTCAGTAAATGTGTAATTAACCCGGTATCAAACTATATCAAATTAAAGAGGACAAAATATTCTTTAATTTGATAGCGATACAACCCCAATCGCAACTATATTAAGTGCGTGAAAGGCGTTAGCATCGTTTACAAAATATGCTTAAGCAATCTGGTTATCAATACCAATAACAACGGCAACTGTCAATCATCTCGGCGTTTGGCAGTTAGAAAACCGTTTTTGACGGTTGGGAAAAAATACGTCACGTTCATCACACCTGGCTAAGCCAATGACAAGGTAGCTTAGTAATTAACACTATCGCCTAAAGCCGATCAAATGGTCGGGTATATAAAGGGCGGCAGCAGATTTTCATCAGACACTTCTTAATTTCATTCGGCGTGACAGGTACGCTGGTCTCATCAACATTTTTAATAACTGATAGCGTCATCACAATAGGACTTCAATGGAAACAGTTCGACAACAACTAACGACAACTTCAAGATATTCTACAAAGAACCATTGTTTATGTGCAGTATTATTTCATTTAGTGCGGGAAAAAATAATGAACAGAAGAAAGAATTAAATAGTATTATTTATGATCCTTTAAGTCAGAAGTGGATCGAAATTCTCTGTTCTTGTGCGTGTGTAGTGAATACCGATGATCATTATAATCCGATCATTGAAGTGTTAATTGAAATTTTAATCGAAAGATTAAAACACAAGGTAACAGTGTATCAATTTATTCATTTTACTCCGAGCGCCATAACCTGTATATTTTGATAAACAAATCTGTACTGACGCATAACACTGAAACATTTTTCTGTACTACGCCATGTCTAAATTTATTTAATGAATTTGTCAATACCAGTTAAGTTGAATGTTAGTTATAAGTGTTCTCAAAATATAAACTTTGTAAATCATGAACCAAGCGTGACGAACGCATAACCTATAAAATAGGTTATTTTTATTTTTATTTTATAATAGTAACCTCAAGGCATTACTAGTCTATATTATATCAGAAAATCATTAGTTATTGTGCAGGCATGAGCTTTCTTTTTTGTGTCTCAAAGAACTTACATCTGAGATTAAAATAATATTAATGTTCAAAGTCAAGAGTATCTGGACTTAGCCAGATTTACTGCTTATGCTCTGAGCCAGCTTTATAGGGCATGTAACAACATATTTGCAATTGTACATCATTGTATTCTTTTAATGATATTTGTTTGAATTCTCTATCAAGGGTATGAATAAAACCCCATTATTAACAGCATAACTCGACTTAATTTATTTCTAAAAATAGTTAAATATTTCATTCAGAAAAAACTCAAAACAACCTTCAGTTGTGATTAAATATTTTTGAATTGCATTGCCATAAGGGCAATAAACAATTATAATAACTTTTTTAAAATTATTATTTGATTTTATTAATGGGTTTTCCACGGGATTTTCCCAAAATAAATCCGTGTGGCGCCCATTATTAAACAAGGTCACCTAACCTTGTGAATAAAGTGAGTTGGTTTTGTAAACCGTCTTGGCAGCTTATTGAACTTCCAGAAAACACGAACAGGTATGTGAAAGTGTATTATATTTATTCTATTGTCCAGACATTACTAGACGTAACGTACTTAGACGATTATCGACCTGGAGGAGGAGTTTCGCAGCTAGTATCAACAAGATGGTCACCACCATCAAGCGACCAACTAGTATACTTTACTTTTAAACTTAAGCAACGCTAGTATTTAAATAATATTAACACAATTATTTTTTTATTTTTATCTAAGGGAATTCTTTTCAGATAATTATAATTCTACAATTGTAAACACACTTTTAGTAACCTCGAATGTTACATTTTAAATTGCTTTATCAAATTAGTAACTTTCAACGACTACAACCTTTTAATAATATTCTAAACAAACAACAACACGTTGATAGATCGTTACAAATTGACGCCAGCAACGTGGGGCAGAATTACACACCACATTAATAAATCGTTACAAATTGGCGCACCAACTAGTGTGGCTGGAAAAAATATTAAATAAAAATATTTTGTATATTTTAAATCAGCCCGGTAGACACAAAAAGAACAAACATGCCACACACACATCAATATGATACAAGATATAAGGACAGTCGGGTAGGAGAAATACAACTAGATACAGAAACATATGAGACACAACCCACACACGAGATGGAAGTCATCACCATTAATAATATAGAAACTCGACCTGAAGAAACACCCCATGTAGAACCAGAAGTGGGAGTAATAGTCGGCGACCGACCAGACAAACCGACCGAAGAGGCAAGATGGGATAACATGATGAGAATGATGATGGAACAATTCGGACAGGTCAATAATAATTTCACGAAAATTAATGAAAATTCAAAAAGGGATATAGAATCAATCAATAAAAATATGGAGTCTATTAGTAAAAATATGGAGTCACTGAAAGAGGACCTGAATAAAAAGATAGACAATACGAATAGAGCCGTGGACGCCCTGAACAATAAAATAGATGATAGCAGCAAAACCTTAAGAGAAGAGTTGAACACCACATTAAATAAGATTAGCCAGAAAATGGATGAAATGAATAAGAAATATACGGGAGAATTGGGTCAGATCATAAGAGGAGAATTACGAGGCGACAACAACTCAAAAACTGAAGAAGTACTCAATGATGAAACCACAGAAGAATTGCAACCTGAAGATGAGGTCGAACAAACTGAGAATGAAGGGGACTCAAATACATCATCCTCTGAAAATGAGCTTGACAGAAATCAGGAAGATGTTCAATATAAGGAGATCGATACCGAAAGTATAGAGAACACTCAGGTAATTAAGGAAGCGGAAGAGTTAGTAGCCGAGAATGAAGACTTAGAACAAAATAATCTGCCAATGTGTGATGATCAAGTGGAGACACAAGAATTACCCAGAAATAAAAACACCGAACAAGTGAATTCGAAAATTAAAATTCATGAAGAAAGGAACAAAATAATTAAGAAAACTGAAGAAAAGGAGGCGAAGATAAGAAGAATAATACGCCCAAAGAAGACTAGAGTAACAAAGGAATTAATCGAAATGACTCGAAGCGGTCTAGTTAATATGATTTATTTCCCAGTCATCAACCGTAAAGAAGGAGCCTATAGGAAGGAGTATCGAAGGAGCTTCATGAAGATGGATGAAGAGAAGAAATGTGTTACAACAAAGAAGACTATAACCAATAACATACTTAAAGCAGATATTTCCAAAGGGAGAATAAAACGTTTTAAGAAAAGGAAAGGGTATCAAGAACAACTGGACCGGATCATTGAAGGGTATGCACAAGAAATAAAGGAATTACGGAAGAAAAGGGACTAATCAATGGGAAAATCCAACCAGGAAACTAATGATAATCAACCAGAGTTAGAAGAGATACTGGAAGTCAGTAATAACAAAGACCAGGAGTACACTGGACACATGGATACTAAAAATGATGAGAAGAAGAAGGCGAGAAAACGGGAAGCCGATGGCTATCTGGTAGCCGCAAAGTGGAAGAACCGCATGATAGGTAATTACAGAGTACCAAATACCACAAACATGTAGCACTAGAATCTAATATGGGAAAGGACACCTGTGAAACGTAACTGTCCCAAATAATGAACCCAATAGAGTGGAAAAGCACAAAGTAACCCCAAATATGTAGACCATAAAAGTAATTATTGTTAAGAGCAGATTAGTTATAGTGGTAAACGACATTTACCACCGGAATATTTAGTGTATAAATATGTTTTAAAAATAACTACTATAAATGGATTCATTTAGTGATTAGAAGGCTCACGTATTATACACAAGGTATTGAAAGTGACTAATTCGCTACCTATAGCGAACCTATTTGCCATATTGTGTTACAAAAAGTGTGTAGGATTAAGATATAGGTCAAACTATTTGTTACCTGGTAAATAAGAACCAGATCTATCATACTAGATGGTAGAGAAATGTGTATTGCAAACCAAATAATTTGATGAGAAAAAAGATACCTATCATTGTAGCGGGTCATTTTTGGGTATTTTTTTTTATATTAACCGTATGGGGCATTTATATATTTTTATTTATTTCGTTTTCGGGCGGGCTTGTATAAAATATTGTAAAACTGTATTATTGTGCAACGTATTTGTCCGTATAACAGAAACGATGTTAAGAAGCAGTTTGAAACAAAGGCATAGACGCAGTTGTTGTTGTGTAATGCGGCTGAAGAATTTACCCCCACAAAATTCTAAGAACTTTGCAAGTGTGTCAACGCTCGAGCGCAACTACACCCGCACGCGCTAAAAAGGACGCTCTGGCCGAAAAACTCAAGATGGCCAAAGCGAGAGAATTATTCATCGTCTTCTCCAAGATCTCCCGGAAACACTGCCGACGCCCCGCCTACTGTTGGTGACATCAGCAGAGCCAAAGCCAATATTGTACTTTGGTACCCGGAATATAACTTCCATATTCCATATATAAAATGGTTACCTCACAACAACTGAGTATGAGCGACGAAAACATAGTGGCAGTGAACAACCATTACCGCTAGAGAAAGGAAGATGTAACTGTTACGTTCCAGTTCCAGTCTACAAGTAGCAGTCTCGGCGCCAGGCTGGTCTCACGTAGGCTCGTCAAAAAAGTTGTAATTTAACAAGTTAAAGAGTGGAGTAATCAGTTGAAGTGTTATATGACCGCGGTCAATCTATCGAGAGGGCCTTAATCGAGAATTTTAATTTTTTCTATTTCGGACAATAAAAAAAACCGTTCGGACAATGCGTGTGCGTGGAGACCGCGTGGTCGGCGAAAGGGGGCATTTGATTTGTATAAAATGTTAAGGGGCTTTTAATTTAGTATGAATGTGAGTGTGGCAAAGCTGGGCTGTGTTTTGTCTGTGTGAGGTTTATAACTGTGTTTGTGTCCTAGAAAAAATAAGGTAAGACGTAGATTGTAAGTCATATTACAATAGAAGCACGTGTTGCACAACACCTGAAACCAGTATTTACTAAATGTATCTTATTAATTTCACCAAGGTAAAAGTAAAATATTAAATGGAAATTCTCTTCTTAAACATGTGTTATGTAAATTATTTACGCAACCTTCAAGATTGTGCTTGTGTCCTAGTGTTCGTATGAGACCCTGGACCCAAAAGAGCATGTCTGGATGGTAAGTGAAAGTTATTCAATTTATTTCTATTTGTATGGTACTCTAAATAATTGTGATCATGAGTAGCGTCACAAATGGCGCCCGAACAGGGACGAATTTCCAAAAAATGAAATTCCATACCTACAGTAAGGATACAAGCATGTTTTTGGGGTTAGCGGAATAAAACAAAAATACGTGATTAATGCAAAATTGGTTATGTAATACATTACATTGATTATATTATATTTGTACACAAGTATAGAGTATAAAAAGTAAAAATGTCTGAAAAAACAGAAAAAAGTAGTATAACAAATGCAATTATGAGTGAAAGTGGCCTTGAGTCACAATCGCTGGATGAAAGTGGTATGTTGAGGGGGGAGACGGGTGCTGTTACAGAAACAGCTGGCGGCAGTAATGTAATCGTCCATTCAACCCCGATTGCGTCTCAACCACAAGTAAACGAAACAGATGTTGACTCTGGGATTCAGTTGACCCCAGTTTCAACTAAGATAAATAAACAATCAGAGGAAACAAATATGATGAGTATTATGCTCAGTCAATTCGAAAGAATGAATAATAATTTTGAGACCAAATTTAATGTAATGAATAGTCGTTTTGATGATAATGATATAATTTTAAATAAAATGAAAAGTGATTTTAACTACAAATTAGACCAATTAACTAATGATTTTAATGAACAGAAAATAAAATGCGAACAGCAAAATATTCAAAACGAGATCAATTTTAAAGAAATTAAAGACCAGAATACTCAGTTTCAGCAGAGTATTAATGTACAATTCGATAACCTGAGTAGGGTACTAGACAAACATATTGATGAACGGTGTGAAAGTATGAAATTACACCTGTCAGAGTCACTAAATGAGCAATTAGAGTGCCGTGTTTCTGATATAACCAATGATATAACTAATAAAGTAGAGAAACAGATCACGGAGCAATATAGCGTAATGAATACAATTTTTGAGAAACAAATAAGTGAATGTAATACCAATACCGAATGTAAGATTGGTTATGCTATGAATCAGATTGAAAATAATAATAGTAAAATAAGAGACAGAAAATAACTGTACGATTGAGTTCAAGACCATACGTAATACAATAAGTGACCTTGAATGTGATAATAACCTTAAATTAATAAATGTTAAAAATGAATTGAGCAAGGCCATCAGCAAACAAGTTAACACTGTTACCGAGCGAGTAATTATGACTCGTGACGTAAGCAGTGAAGTTGAGTTAGAGACATTCAGTTGTGATAACAAAAGAGTACACCCTATGCAGTTCATAAGCAGAGTGAGAGAGTTCAATAAGTTCAGTACTAATAACTGGGAAGTCCAATTATTAAAAATTTTAAAATGCTTTGAAGGTAGTTCGGAGATATGGGCCGAGGTACATAAAACGGAATGGGAGTGTTTTGAAAGTTTTGAGTCTGCATTTATAAATAAATATTGGTCGGAAGAAGACCAAGAAGTGTTACGAAGTAGAATCATGGGAACAGGGAATTTTGGGGGGCCCAATAATAATATAACAGGGTATGTGATGAGAATATTTAACGAGGCGAAATACTTAGAACCGCCATTGCCATTTAGATCCTTTGTGAGACATATAAGCAAGCATTTGCCAAGGGAAGTGCAAATAACACTTATGACACGGGAGGTAGCTAATATTAGCGAACTAGAAAATATTTTAGATGTGTTTCAGAATATCCGGGACCAAGAATTGAGTCGCCGTCAGAACCAGCAGAATGGAAATAATGGAGGTAATCAGGGACCGCCGAGGGGACCTACAAATGGACCGGCATATCCCAGACGAGAACAAAATAACCGAGGACCAAAATGGACTTGTCCAGCATGTTCACAAGAGAATTATGCAACACAAAATTTTTGTTTTAGATGCAGGAGAGAGAGACTGGGTCAGCGACAGGGACCACCACCTGCACAGAACCAGCAGGCATACCAACGAAGGGGAGAGGGCCCAGGAGGAGCACAGAGAGGCCAAACTCATGAACCGCGAGGAAACCAGCACGAACGAGGATACAACCATGCAGTGGCGGGCACCTCTGCGGGAAACTAAGAGGGACAATGGAACACCGGACCCGACCGTTGTCGCCGGAAGTTTCTGGGGTCCAAATGGATGATAGATACTGAAACAACGTTGTGATTACAGATTTGTCTGAGGAATTATTGGAGGAGGAAGACTTCGAAGCAGTGAGACGGGAGAATGGACTGACTGAGGTGAAAATCAACATAGAAGGTAAGGAGATTAAAACTCTAATCGATACTGGTAGCGAAATCTCTGTTATTTCTGAACATGTATTAGACGAATTAAGAGAAATAAATAAAAATATTCCATCTTTACCAGTAGCTGGGGTGACGATTGTAGGTATTACGGGAGTTAGAAGTAAGAGAGTCACAAAACAAGTACATTTAAACATGATAATTAACGGGGTAGGGTATGATAATACATTTCTAGTTGTACGGGGACTAAATCTTGAGGTTATACTTGGAAATGATTTTCTGATTAAACATAAGGCAGTGATTGATTTTCATAAACGGGTATTAGAATTAAATAATGAAGGGGAACCAGTCCGTATTAATTTTGAACAGGTGTTAGATGCGGTAAGAATTTCAGGGGTAAGGGTGATACATAATCGGAATAATAAACAAGACATGGAAATTAGTATGAATGTGTGTAGTGAGAGTAAGATAGAGTATGAGGAGAATGTGCATCACTTATGGAATGAAAGAGCACTGAAATTTTGTAGTGAGGGTGGCGTGATAGGGAGTTCTCAACGTGCATCGTTGTGGCGGGTAGTAGAGAATTTTAGAGAAGTGTTTGCCGATGTACCAGGGAGGGCAAGAAACTATGAATGCGAGCTAAAGGTAAGGGAACACGCACCCTATGTGCAAAGAAGTTATCCGGTGCCCTATGCGAAGAGAAGAGCGGTTCAGCTTGAGTTAGAGAAAATGTTAGAGGGAGATATAATTGAGAGATCTGTGTCACCATATTCTAACCCCTTAGTTGTAGTGATTAAAAAAGATGGTAGAGTTAGGTTATGTTTAGATGCCCGCAAAATCAATCAAATAATTATTCCAGACAGGGAGTCACCCGAAGCTATAGAAGAAATTTTTCAGAAGTTTAGCGGCGTACAATATATGACCTCTTTAGACCTAACCGCCGGGTATTGGCAAGTGCCATTAGCAGCAAATAGTAGAAAATATACAGCTTTTTTATTCAATGGAAAGAATTATCAATTTAAGAGACTACCGTTCGGTTTGAACACAAGTGTAGCTAGCTTTATCAAGTGTCTTGACGAAATTTTGCAACCACATAACTTAGATTTTTTTAACCATTTACGTTGATGATATTTTGATAGCGTCCAGAACATTTGAAGAGCATGTAGAGCATTTGGAATATGTATTGGAGAAGTTATATCAGGGAGGTTTGACAGTGAATTGGGACAAATCAAAATTTTTGCAAACTGAGATACATTTTTTAGGTTTCATCATAACACCTACAGGAATACGTGCCAATCCGGATAAAGTAGAATCCATTCTGACGTTCCCGGAGCCCAAAAATATAAAACAATTGCAAAGTTTTCTTGGTCTGTGTAATTTTTACAGGAAGTTCCAGCGGAACTACGCCCAGACGACGGCCCGACTAAGCGCAGTGCTGCAAAAGAATAAGCAATGGAGATGGGGCGATAACGAAAGAGCGGCGTTTAATGACATCAAAATTAAGAGACATGATACTAATGAATCATCCTAATTTTAATGAAAAATTTTATTTACAGACAGATGCTAGTAATATCGCACTGGGAGCAGAGCTTTACCAAGAGGACGAGGCAAAAGAGCATAAAACCATCGCCTTCGCCAGCCGGACGTTGCTAGCCGCAGAACGTAACTACACTACCACCGAGAAGGAGCTCCTCAGTATAGTGTTCGCTGTGAGGAAGTTCCGAACGTATCTGCTGGGTAACAGAACCATCATCAGGACGGACCATAAAGCGCTGTCGTTCCTGAATACTTGTAATCTCACACACAGCCGGATAACCAGGTGGGTGTTAGCTCTTCAAGAGTACAATTTTTCTTGGGAATATATCAAGGGTGTAGAGAACAGGGTGCCAGACACACTATCACGAGTAGACACAGACAGAAATAGAACAGGTAGAGATATTAAAGAGATAGAGATTTATAGCCTGTCCCGGGAAGATAAACTTTTTGGGGAAGAATTAAAAGATATAAATGTAATGCAAAGGGCTGATGGTAAATTAAATAAAATCATTACTAGCGTAGAGTCAGATGTAGATGAGTTTGGGTATAAACAATATTTTCAAGTGTTTAAAGGGAGTTTGTTTAAAAAAGTAGAGGGGAGAGAGAGGGATTGGAGGTTAGTTATACCTGAAGGGTTGATAGAGAAAATAGTGTGGGACTGTCATCTTAGGTACAGGCATTTTGGGGCACGGAAGTGTGTGAATGTATTAAAGGAATCTTGTTTATTTAAGAACATGGAGAAACGAGTCCGAAGAATACTTAGAGGTTGTGAGTTATGTCAGAAATCCAAAGTTGTAAATTATAGGTTAGAGAGAGAACTAAATTATATTAAAGTCGAAAAACCATTCGATTTAGTAGCTGTAGATTTGTACGGCCCTTTGCCGAAAGGTAGGGGTGGAGTGATGCATATTTTTGTTGTACTTTATACTTTTTCCAAATATGTCAGGCTATATAGCGTGAAGCGAGCCACAAGTAAGGTGCTGAGTGAGAAGATTACCCGCGACTATATGATCAACGTGGGAAAGCCGAAGGTGATATTATCCGACCATGGGCCGCAGTTCATCAGCGGAAGATGGCGCCAGACTCTAGGATGGGAAGGTATCATCCCAAAGCACACCGCAGTATATCACCCGCAGTCCAACCAGGCGGAGCGAGTCATGAGGGAGCTGGGCAGAATTTTTCGAACATACTGCCACGCCAAACACAGTGAGTGGCCACTCTATGTCCAGAAGATTGAAAATTGGCTTAACTGCACCACCCACGAGTCGACAGGATTCACGCCTTATGAGTTAATAAGAGGGAAGCGCACACAGAGGATTCTGGAACAATTAATCGAATATCCACCGGAGACCAACACTATTTGTCACGATGTTAAACTTAGACTAGCGAATGAAAATTTGTTGACGAAGGGAGAGAGGAGAAAACAGCGACATGATATGAAAGGTAAATGGACGCAGTATGAGGTTGGACAGCTGGTATTGGTACGACGACATGACTTATCAAGTGCACAAGACAAGGAGATCAGTGTGTGTTACAGAATAGAGAAACCAGGGAGATAGTGGGTACGCACAACGCTACAAATTTGAAATTATTTTGGTCAGCATAAGTATTTTGTTAAACTGTAAAGGTATGAATGTTTTTTAATTATTTTTTTTGTTTCTAGAAGGGATCCTCCCCCATTTTCGGGCGGCCACGATCTTACCAGTCCTGGCCGTGGAATTCGGAACTCGGAGGCGGGCCATGGTTGGCAGGATCTTCCTTCGGGCAGTGAAAACAACGATGGTCCGGCTCCACCAAAATTGGTCAAAATTTGAAAACTTCCACACATATTTGAACGGGGAGGGGGACCCCAAACAGGTACGTGACGAATTAAAATTTTTTATACACTCCAGGTGCAACAATTTTGATGTACCTGTCACGTGCCTGCACTGCCCTAGAGTGTTATATATAAAGGAGGCTACACCTAAATACAGGGCAGTGCATACAAACTTAAATATTTTCAGTGTCTGTGGCGAAGAAATTTCAGCTGAGCCATTGACAACAGTTTTGCTTACACCGAAATGAAGAGTTTTGCGGAGAGGCAGGGTGGGTTCCCGCTCAGACGACGGGTTGGAAGAAATGAGAAGATAAGGTAGTGCAATTTGCACAAAAGGGGAAGTAACTGCACAAAGCAGATCTGAGCTGGAACATATTTTGCCTCATCGCAGAACACCCCCGTTTCAGGTGCGTCCATAATCGCCGATTTAAAAAAAAAAAATATATATATATATATACCAAAACAATTTTGGATGTGTATTATTTCAAATGTAAATAAACGTGTACTTTCAAATGTGAGTATGGGAACGTTTTAAAAAATGTGTAACAAAATAAAAACTTGGTATCAATACAAGAAGTGGGGATGATTTTGGGGGGTAGATTGGTGCAAAATGAAGTGATAGAACCATGGAGTGTTGAACTGTATATGTAGAAAGTTTAGTTCAATTGTTAATTAATTGATTAACTATTAAGTGGCTATTGTGGGGGTGGCCTGTGCTCTCGCAAGTAGCGAAATGGGTTGGGGGTAACAGTGAGTGTTACCTCCATTGGAGGCCAAAATGGCGATAAATGTGTGGCACACCTTATCCGTGTAAAGTAAAAATTTTACACACATTACTAAATGACCGTGTCGCACATAATAGTATTGATGTATAACAGGCAGTGAAATGAAAGTTTAGATTTCCTGAACTTTTCGGGCGGTTACTGTCTTACCAGCACTAACCGTGGTTTTGGCTAGCGGCCAGCTATGGTCATACCAAGTCCCTTGACCATAGCTGACTTGAAATTGGTACAGATTTGAAATTCATTGGGGGGTGACAATTAGAGGAAATCTCCCGGAACTATGGAACAGCGGCTGCCACTCTGCCCGCCTTGAGGTAGCAAGACAGGTGGTAGAACCGTTTTAAGGGTGTATCATTTTATAACAATAACATGATGATGTTCGCCACGTTTAAAACTTAATAGCGGAAGCAGAGACAAGGAGAGGTAAACCCTGCTCCAAAATATACAGTCTCTGTGGAAGCGAATGGGCGAGACAGTCCTCCATAATTTGAAATAGTGTGTGTGGCTGGGAGGTGGCTCAAAGGAGCCACGAATTTAAATATTATGACATAAAAAATGCTTGTGCTCTGTTCACATAATTATATGCTCAGACTCTTAATATGAGGTGTTCATTACATGCTATAATTTTAAGTGTATTATTTTATTGTTACACGTTAGATATAGGCGTTGATAAGAATATGTATTTTCATTATGTGTGTGTATTTTTGTTCTAAGCCAATAATTGAATCGCCTGGCAGGCTAACATAAATAACCAGAATCAGAGAAAGGGGAAACAAGAAGGAGAGGAGTAATGATAAATAAATATGTATATTCCATGTAATTTGTACAAATTTAAGATGTGTTTGCAATGTTAGTAAGATCAGCTGATCAGCAATAACAGGTCACTGGTATATTATTTGGAAATGTTTTAAGTAATTGATGTTCAATGTAATGTTTTGATGTATTACAGATGTTTTGAAGTAATGATAAAAATAGTTTGCTACAATGAGAAATAGAGCAACGATTTGTGAAATCTAATAAAAGATAGTTTTTTGGGTGATAAATATTTTGTGGGACATGTAGATCTGTCCAAGTTAAAATCAAAGTTGAATTTGAAATAGTAGAGAATGTTGTTTTGAAGTAAGGTATGTTGTAGAATTTTAAGTAGTATTGATGTTGACACAGTGGTAATGGAGAATTTATGTAGATTTTGAATGATATATTTATGTTTATGATTAATAATATTATTTTGTTGTATTTGTAGTGAGGTAATGAGATTGAGATTTTTGGGGATGGCAATTTTGTATTAGGGGGTAGTGTCATGTAGGAGTTCACAACAAAATATGTTGGGACGGGAATTGGTATAGATTTTAGTGGGGAAGGGGCCGCCTTAGGTAAAATCCAGGGGCCAAATAAGGGAATTGAGTTTTTGGGTAGGGGAAACACGTATCCTAGGTACAAAGGGTTAGAGAGTATTTTTTTTTATATGTAGAGAAGGTAGCGATTTCGTGTTTAATGATAAGTGGGGCTTGAGTGTTTTGGGATAGATATTTTGGTAGAGATGGGTGTCATGATAATTGAAGTTGATTAATATTAGAGTCAGAGAGAAAGGTTATATATGTATACAGATCTAATGCAGTAAATGAGAATAAATAATTTACATCACCCACAGTAGATTAACGTAAGATCGTTGAATAAAGAGAGAGATTTATGATAAAGAATATACAATTGTTTATTTTTTCAACCAGTGACAGAATTTTGATAAAATTTGAAAATAATGTAAAGTCAAGAATTGTTTATTTTAAATAATTTAAATGTCAAGTTAATGATTATTTATATTAATATTTTGTTTATTTTAAATATTTTGTTTATTATGTTGGTATTTCAAGTTAGGATATTACAGATGTTCAGTGTATTTTCAGAAAGCATACATAACATATGTAGGTCAAGGGTTTTGGACTTGACCTAGTTTCGATCAGCTGATGAGGTCAGACACCTACTAAGCTTGTATAGTAGGGAATTAATTTTATTTGTTTATTTAATCACTTTAAACCAGTTTTGAATAATTTCTAAATATAAATGAAACCTTTGAACAAATTTAAATTTTTTTTGAATTTTAAAATTTTTTGGGGAATTTGAATTTTTTGAAAAAAAAAATATAAATAAAATTTTGATTTTTCGCCTGCCAGCGAACGCATATTTTAGGTAGGGATTGTTTTATTATGTGTGTATTTACCATGTTTTGTTGATTGTTTAGTTTACTGATTTCTTGTATTGAACTGTATTGTTAGACTAAGACATGTTAGGTTAAGCATTTGTTCAAGTAGAGAAAACTCTTAATTCAAGTCATTTTAAAGGAAACAAAAAATAATGAAGAGAATTTTTTTGAGCATATTATTTAAAAAAAAAAAACTTTTGTCAATTTTAAAGAATTTTTGTAATTTTTCAATTTCACAATGTATCATGTAATGTGAGTATGTGTGAGCCCAGTATTTGCTAAAGGCAGCCCAGCTTTCAAAAAAGGGGAACCATATCGGCTGAGGATCTGGCATAATCTGAGCCAGGGATTGGGGATTTTTTGGGGGTAGCATGCGAGAAGGCGAGGCGCGCTGTGGTACGAGTCTGCTCGATTTCTCGGTGTTGGGATCTCTTACGGAGAAGTCCAGTGATCTCGTTCAGGTGAGTCCATAGTCGCTGAGCCAGGGGGGTCGTGTACCCATGAGATTAAGAACCAGGGGGTTGTTGGCACCAGCTTCTCACCGGTCCTCATCGGGGTTTGTCGATGAGATTTCTTCTGTCGTGAACAGCAGAATTCTCATCGAGGGGGTATTGTAGCGGGTCATTTTTGGGTATTTTTTTTTTATTTTAACCGTATGGGGCATTTATATATTTTTATTTATTTCGTTTTCAGGCGGGCTTGTATAAAATATTGTAAAACTGTATTATTGTGCAACGTATTTGTCCGTATAACAGAAACGATGTTAAGAAGCAGTTTGAAACAAAGGCATAGACGCAGTTGTTGTTGTGTAATGCGGCTGAAGAATTTACCCCCACAAAATTCTAAGAACTTTGCAAGTGTGTCAACGCTCGAGCGCAACTACACCCGCACGCGCTAAAAAGGACGCTCTGGCCGAAAAACTCAAGATGGCCAAAGCGAGAGAATTATTCATCGTCTTCTCCAAGATCTCCCGGAAACACTGCCGACGCCCCGCCTACTGTTGGTGACATCAGCAGAGCCAAAGCCAATATTGTACTTTGGTACCCGGAATATAACTTCCATATTCCATATATAAAATGGTTACCTCACAACAACTGAGTATGAGCGACGAAAACATAGTGGCAGTGAACAACCATTACCGCTAGAGAAAGGAAGATGTAACTGTTACGTTCCAGTTCCAGTCTACAAGTAGCAGTCTCGGCGCCAGGCTGGTCTCACGTAGGCTCGTCAAAAAAGTTGTAATTTAACAAGTTAAAGAGTGGAGTAATCAGTTGAAGTGTTATATGACCGCGGTCAATCTATTGAGAGGGCCTTAATCGAGAATTTTAATTTTTTCTATTTCGGACAATAAAAAAAACCGTTCGGACAATGCGTGTGCGTGGAGACCGCGTGGTTGGCGAAAGGGGGCATTTGATTTGTATAAAATGTTAAGGGGCTTTTAATTTAGTATGAATGTGAGTGTGGCAAAGCTGGGCTGTGTTTTGTCTGTGTGAGTTTTATAACTGTGTTTGTGTCCTAGAAAAAATAAGGTAAGACGTAGATTGTAAGTCATATTACAATAGAAGCACGTGTTGCACAACACCTGAAACCAGTATTTACTAAATGTATCTTATTAATTTCACCAAAGTAAAAGTAAAATATTAAATGGAAATTCTCTTCTTAAACATGTGTTATGTAAATTATTTACGCAACCTTCAAGATTGTGCTTGTGTCCTAGTGTTCGTATGAGACCCTGGACCCAAAAGAGCATGTCTGGATGGTAAGTGAAAGTTATTCAATTTATTTCTATTTGTATGGTACTCTAAATAATTGTGATCATGAGTAGCGTCACATCATGTAATAGAGAGCCAAAAGTGGCATATAACAGAAATATACCTAGGATAATGACATAAAGTTACTCTAATACTCCTATGTTAGATTAATTTAAGGAAGAAATACTAATATCTTACAACTAAAATTACTATGCTATATTTCAAGAAAAAAATAATAACAAAATGTTTATCAAATGATTATTGTATACCTCTCATAAAACTAAAATATTATGTAAAACCGTCCAGAATAAGTGAAAACCACCATCACTTGAAGGAGTAGAGAGGCAGAATAACAAAGAGAGTTAATTATAAAGATGGCTATTATTATTGTGGAATGATGAAGAGAAAGATGTGTTAATTAATTACCAAATATTGTGTGTGACAAGATGTGTCAGAGAACATCTAACAAAGAACATTTAGTATATGAATACAATAAACCCTGATAATTCAGGATAAGTATAAATTATTAATGAGAGAAAAACTTGTAAACTATTGTGAGAATAAAATATTGTAAACTCTATATGCAAGAAACAACTGCATAATTGTATAATGATCAATGTAAGTGTGTGATGTTAAGACTACTTAAGTAAACCAAAACAAATTGTCAACTCGTATAAAAAGTAACAATACGGCTAATAAAAAGCACAGCCGAGAATGTCAAGTCTGAAAAGAAATAATTACCTGTGAAAAGAAAGTATGTTAGAAAGTATAAAAGAAGGAAATGTGATACAAATGAAAACCTCTAATACCTTGAATATTATATTGAATATATTATATTATTGAAAAGGAATGATATGTGTTATATTTTATGTGTTGTGATAGTGCAACTATTGCCAGGTGCAATTTTTATTTTTTTATCAGACAGAGAAGAGTATGCCTCTGAATCTGAGTATGTGTATTGAGGAACGGCAGAGAATGTATGCCACAGTGAGCCACTCTGATTCCGAACCCACTACAAAAGTTAGGGAGTTATATTGTAATGTATCAAGGACTATTATGGAAAAAATCTGTGAGGTATAAAATGTAAGAACCATTGAGATTATCACAAAGGTAAAGATATGTAATAAGAAAGAAAAATGTAATATGATAAGACAGGAAATTGTTAATTTAAGAAGTGAAATTTATTGTAATTAAATGACTTAAAATGTGAGAAACTTGAAAAAACACTAGTAAGTTAAGAATTATATCGCTAGACAAGAAATCAAACGAGTGTAGCACACTAATAGTATATTAAAGATCAATGTAAAGAGTACAAAACAAACAACAGTAGTAGTATACTAAAAACTGACATGAAATGATAATTTTATCAAAAGATCAAATTTTTTCTCAAATTATCAATTTTGAGGGGGGAGTATATGTAACATAACCAGATGTTACATAACCTAGACATATACTATCAGATTTAATAAGTACATAACGATGATGTAAATAGATAATGTAATGATAAGAGTAACCAAGAAGAGAGGAACCATGGGAGAAGAAAGAAGCAGAAGGGCCACAAGAAGCAGTAAACCCAAGTACTGTTTGACACTACAATCAGACTATAACTGACCCAAACTAATGGACAAATTAAATTCACTTTAAGCTGTCAAGCGAGTCAGTGAATAACTTAAATGGAATATGATATGTTAATAAAAATGAGTAAATAAGAATCTGAATAATGCGAGATCAGAATCAGCATTTGGCTGATAATAAATCAATCATGACAAGTAATTATTAATGCCAAAAACTAAAATTAGCGATGGCCACAAAATGAGAACGAAGTTATTTATATTATAGCTTGTTGTGTGTGAGCAGGGTGGGGGAGAGGGGTGAAGGGGTTGTTTTCACATATTTCCTGTCTATTCCAATCTGACGATGGGCTGTGAAGCTTGAAAGCGCTAATTGGGATAAATTTTATATAGTGGTGTGCAACTGTGAGCATTCTGATTGTGATTTCAACCACTAACACAAATTTCTTCATTAAACGTCTGTTAAGATGTGCAATCGACTACAGGTAATGGACAACAACAATGAGGTAATAAACGACAACAATAAGGTAAGTAAAGTATTTAAATATCTTAAGTTAAAAGTTAAATTGAAGAGGGTTTTAAGTAAAATATGGTTTAATAAACAATGTCTGGATAATAATGTCATCCCAAAGTACGCTCAAGTTAAAATTAAACATAAGAACAGTGTAGCCAAAAAAGTAAAAGAACAAAGCGAGAAGTTGTGGATAAAACTGGAAATAAGGTCACTCTACGGCTTAATCAATAGATATAATAGGGAATTATATGACAGACACATAGAATTGTTAAGAATATACTCGTATGTAGAGTTAGAAGAAATATTATATAATTTTGGTTTGGGGTACGTAGAAAAGAAATTGGAAAAGAAAAAGAAAAAAATGGTAGATAAGTTAAATAAATTAATAAGGAAGAACGAAGTAAAAAAGGAACACCTCTCTAAGAATAACTATGAAAAAAGAGTAATAAACCTTACAGAGTTAAATTTCAATACAGAAGAAAAAGAAATGTTAGCAAAAGGCTTAAAATACACACCGCCACCAGAATTAAATCAAGAAAAAACGATTATTGAATGCGAAAGCATAATACAAAAACTAGGAAATGAAAATGATAAAAAAAGAATAAGGTGGGAAGTAGGGAATGTAGTAGATAAAATATTTAAGAAAAGTTTGTATAATTCAAAAAATGAACAAAAAATCAAATCAACTGTAACTAAACTAAAGAATAAAATAAAGAAGAATGATATTATAGTTACGAAGGCGGACAAAGGAAATACAATGGTACTACTGAGAAAGGACGAATACATAAAGAAAACGGAAGAATTTATAAGGGAAGGACCATACGAGGAAATAAAGTATGATTATACAAGTAAGTACCAGTCAAGGATAAAACAAATGATGAAACAGATAACATTATAGAAGAAAATAAGAAAAAGTATTTATTGGAAAGTAATCCAACAGCACCAACTTTTAAAAGTCAGGTTAAGATACATAAAGAAGGAAAACCAATTAGACCGATTGTTTCTTTTATTAATGCACCTATTTATAAATTATCAAAGGAAGTTAGCAGAGTACTGAAAGAGAAATATGAATTTGGGACAAAATACAACATAGAGAATAATGTAAAATTGATAGAAAAATTAGAAAATATTAGGATTAATGTAAATACAAAATTGATATCACTGGATGTTAAGGACATGTTTACCAATATCACAGGAAATAAAGTTATTAAGTTAATAAACGATAATAATATGGGAGAATACAGGTATAAAAAGCAGTTGATGAAAGTAATTAAAGAATGTGTAAATCAGAACTATTTTAGGTTTAATAACAAGTTTTATATACAGAAAAAAGATTTACCTATGGGGTCTTCATTATCTCCTATTCTTGCTGAAATATACATGAATGATTTTGAAAAGCAATTAATAACTTCCACTAAGTATAAAAACAATATAAAATTATGGTCTAGATACGTTGATGATGTATTAGTAATTTGGGAAGGAAGCATAGAAGAAGTGCATGAGTTTATAAATGAGGTAAATAATAAGGATAAAAACTTACAATTTAAAGAAGAGATAGGAGGTAAGAAAATAAATTACTTAGATTTAAACATAGAAATTAAAGATAATGAGAAACTACAGTTTGGGATATTTAGGAAAGAGTCGTATTCTGATATAATTATACCAAGAGAGTCTTACCACCCATATAGATATAAAATGGCGGCAATCAATTCATTTTATTACAGAGCTCAGAAGTGTTTAAAAGAGACCGAATCAAAAGATAGGGAGTTAAGAACGATAAAGGGAATTGTAAGGAATAATAATTATAACACCAACATAGTGGATAAAGTTATGAAAAGGGTTAACATACAAAAAGATAAAATAGAACCAGAACAAAAGAATTATGCAGGGTCATTGACATACATAGGTTCACATACTAGAAAAATTATAAAATGTTTTAATAAATATTGTAACATAACCAGATGTTACATAACCTAGACATATACTATCAGATTTAATAAGTACATAACGATGATGTAAATAGATAATGTAATGATAAGAGTAACCAAGAAGAGAGGAACCATGGGAGAAGAAAGAAGCAGAAGGGCCACAAGAAGCAGTAAACCCAAGTACTGTTTGACACTACAACCAGACTATAACTGACCCAAACTAATGGACAAATTAAATTCACTTTAAGCTGTCAAGCGAGTCAGTGAATAACTTAAATGGAATATGATATGTTAATAAAAATGAGTAAATAAGAATCTGAATAATGCGAGATCAGAATCAGCATTTGGCTGATAATAAATCAATCATGACAAGTAATTATTAATGCCAAAAACTAAAATTAGCGATGGCCACAAAATGAGAACGAAGCTATATTTCAATCTAAAAAATACTTATGACAAGTGAACATGTTTGTAAGAGGGAACCTTATACCAATAAGCTACCTCAGCAAAGTACCGAATTGTGAACTAATAAAAGCTCTTAAGGCAGAATTCCAGTATAAACGGTATGCCTTAACAAGGCCTAGACCAAACAATCATCAATGAGGTGATTATTATGAAGTAATATAAGTGTAGATCACCTACACAGAACAATTGTTATGCTCAAACATAGCAATAAGCATTATTAAAATGATATAAATTATAATTCAATTGTTAGTTAATAGAATAGAGCAAATTAATGTGAAACGAAATATCATAGTATGTAGGGACAGTTCTTTACAACGTATAAAGTTAAGGTTTATTCATAATGTACAGTAATTAAATATCAGTACAGATTTAATAGTGTTCTCACATAAACGTTTGAGTGATAAAACGCGGTGTAGGACACAAACAATATTAGTCAGAGTGTGTAATCGCCGATTTCGGTAAACAGTCGACAGTGCGAAGTAGTGTACCTGAACATTGTTTATATAGCAATGTCAGTAAATGTGTAATTAACCCGGTATCAAACTATATCAAATTAAAGAGGACAAAATATTCTTTAATTTGATAGCGATACAACCCCAATCGCAACTATATTAAGTGCATGAAAGGCGTTAGCATCGTTTACAAAATATGCTTAAGCAATCTGGTTATCAATACCAATAACAACGGCAACTGTCAATCATCTCGGCGTTTGGCGGTTAGAAAACCGTTTTTGACGGTTGGGAAAAAATACGTCACGTTCATCACACCTGGCTAAGCCAATGACAAGGTAGCTTAGTAATTAACACTATCGCCTAAAGCCGATCAAATGGTCGGGTATATAAAGGGCGGCAGCAGATTTTCATCAGACACTTCTTAATTTCATTCGGCGTGACAGGTACGCTGGTCTCATCAACATTTTTAATAACTGATAGCGTCATCACAATAGGACTTCAATGGAAACAGTTCGACAACAACTAACGACAACTTCAAGATATTCTACAAAGAACCATTGTGTTTATGTGCAGTATTATTTCATTTAGTGCGGGAAAAAATAATGAACAGAAGAAAGAATTAAATAGTATTATTTATGATCCTTTAAGTCAGAAGTGGATCGAAATTCTCTGTTCTTGTGCGTGTGTAGTGAATACCGATGATCATTATAATCCGATCATTGAAGTGTTAATTGAAATTTTAATCGAAAGATTAAAACACAAGGTAACAGTGTATCAATTTATTCATTTTACTCCGAGCGCCATAACCTGTATATTTTGATAAACAAATCTGTACTGACGCATAACACTGAAACATTTTTCTGTACTACGCCATGTCTAAATTTATTTAATGAATTTGTCAATACCAGTTAAGTTGAATGTTAGTTATAAGTGTTCTCAAAATATAAACTTTGTAAATCATGAACCAAGCGTGACGAACGCATAACCTATAAAATAGGTTATTTTTATTTTTATTTTATAATAGTAACCTCGAGGCATTACTAGTCTATATTATATCAGAAAATCATTAGTTATTGTGCAGGCATGAGCTTTCTTTTTTGTGTCTCAAAGAACTTACATCTGAGATTAAAATAATATTAATGTTCAAAGTCAAGAGTATCTGGACTTAGCCAGATTTACTGCTTATGCTCTGAGCCAGCTTTATAGGGCATGTAACAACATATTTGCAATTGTACATCATTGTATTCTTTTAATGATATTTGTTTGAATTCTCTATCAAGGGTATGAATAAAACCCCATTATTAACAGCATAACTCGACTTAATTTATTTCTAAAAATAGTTAAATATTTCATTCAGAAAAAACTCAAAACAACCTTCAGTTGTGATTAAATATTTTTGAATTGCATTGCCATAAGGGCAATAAACAATTATAATAACTTTTTTAAAATTATTATTTGATTTTATTAATGGGTTTTCCACGGGATTTTCCCAAAATAAATCCGTGTGGCGCCCATTATTAAACAAGGTCACCTAACCTTGTGAATAAAGTGAGTTGGTTTTGTAAACCGTCTTGGCAGCTTATTGAACTTCCAGAAAACACGAACAGGTACGTGAAAGTGTATTATATTTATTCTATTGTCCAGACATTACTAGACGTAACGTACTTAGACGATTATCGACCTGGAGGAGGAGTAAGGTTTGTAAGGTTCCCTCTTACAAACATGTTCACTTGTCATAAGCACATTTGAGACTGTAATACAGCTTCAGTCTTATATTGTGGCCATAACTAATCTTAGTCCTTGGCATTAATAGTTACTAGTCATAGTTGATTTATTCTCAGCCAAATGCTGATGCTGATATCCCATTATTCGGATTCTTATTTAATTGTTGTTATTAACATGTCAAATTCCATTTAAGTTATTCACTGACTCGCTTGACAGCTTAAAGTGAATTTAATTTGTCCATTAGTTTGTGTCAGTTATAGTATGGTTGTAGTGTCAAGCAGTGTTTAGGTTTACTGCTTCTTGTGGCCCTTCTGCTTCTTTCTTCTCCCATGGTTCCTCTCTTCTTGGTTACTCTTATCATTACATTATCTATTTACATCATCGTTATGTACTTATTAAATCTGATAGTATATGTCTAGGTTATGTAACATCTGGTTATGTTACATATACTCCCCCCTCAAAATTGATAATTTGAGAAAAAATTTGATCTTTTGATAAAATTATCATTTCATGTCAGTTTTTAGTATACTACTACTGTTGTTTGTTTTGTACTCTTTACATTGATCTTTAATATACTATTAGTGTGCTACACTCGTTTGATTTCTTGTCTAGCGATATAATTCTTAACTTACTAGTGTTTTTTCAAGTTTCTCACATTTTAAGTCATTTAATTACAATAAATTTCACTTCTTAAATTAACAATTTCCTGTCTTATCATATTACATTTTTCTTTCTTATTACATATCTTTACCTTTGTGATAATCTCAATGGTTCTTACATTTTATACCTCACAGATTTTTTCCATAATAGTCCTTGATACATTACAATATAACTCCCTAACTTTTGTAGTGGGTTCGGAATCAGAGTGGCTCACTGTGGCATACATTCTCTGCCGTTCCTCAATACACATACTCAGATTCAGAGGCATACTCTTCTCTGTCTGATAAAAAAAAAAAATTGCACCTGGCAATAGTTGCACTATCACAACACATAAAATATAACACATATCATTCCTTTTCAATAATATAATATATTCAATATAATATTCAAGGTATTAGAGGTTTTCATTTGTATCACATTTCCTTCTTTTATACTTTCTAACATACTTTCTTTTCACAGGTAATTATTTCTTTTCAGACTTGACATTCTCGGCTGTGCTTTTTATTAGCCGTATTGTTACTTTTTATACGAGTTGACAATTTGTTTTGGTTTACTTAAGTAGTCTTAACATCACACACTTACATTGATCATTATACAATTATGCAGTTGTTTCTTGCATATAGAGTTTACAATATTTTATTCTCACAATAGTTTACAAGTTTTTCTCTCATTAATAATTTATACTTATCCTGAATTATCAGGGTTTATTGTATTCATATACTAAATGTTCTTTGTTAGATGTTCTCTGACACATCTTGTCACACACAATATTTGGTAATTAATTAACACATCTTTCTCTTCATCATTCCACAATAATAATAGCCATCTTTATAATTAACTCTCTTTGTTATTCTGCCTCTCTACTCCTTCAAGTGATGGTGGTTTTCACTTATTCTGGACGGTTTTACATAATATTTTAGTTTTATGAGAGGTATACAATAATCATTTGATAAACATTTTGTTATTATTTTTTTCTTGAAATATAGCATAGTAATTTTAGTTGTAAGATATTAGTATTTCTTCCTTAAATTAATCTAACATAGGAGTATTAGAGTAACTTTATGTCATTATCCTAGGTATATTTCTGTTATATGCCACTTTTGGCTCTCTATTACATGATGTGACGCTACTCATGATCACAATTATTTAGAGTACCATACAAATAGAAATAAATTGAATAACTTTCACTTACCATCCAGACATGCTCTTTTGGGTCCAGGGTCTCATACGAACACTAGGACACAAGCACAATCTTGAAGGTTGCGTAAATAATTTACATAACACATGTTTAAGAAGAGAATTTCCATTTAATATTTTACTTTTACTTTGGTGAAATTAATAAGATACATTTAGTAAATACTGGTTTCAGGTGTTGTGCAACACGTGCTTCTATTGTAATATGACTTACAATCTACGTCTTACCTTATTTTTTCTAGGACACAAACACAGTTATAAAACTCACACAGACAAAACACAGCCCAGCTTTGCCACACTCACATTCTTACTAAATTAAAAGCCCCTTAACATTTTATACAAATCAAATGCCCCCTTTCGCCGACCACGCGGTCTCCACGCACACGCATTGTCCGAACGGTTTTTTTTATTGTCCGAAATAGAAAAAATTAAAATTCTCGATTAAGGCCCTCTCGATAGATTGACCGCGGTCATATAACACTTCAACTGATTACTCCACTCTTTAACTTGTTAAATTACAACTTTTTTGACGAGCCTACGTGAGACCAGCCTGGCGCCGAGACTGCTACTTGTAGACTGGAACTGGAACGTAACAGTTACATCTTCCTTTCTCTAGCGGTAATGGTTGTTCACTGCCACTATGTTTTCGTCGCTCATACTCAGTTGTTGTGAGGTAACCATTTTATATATGGAATATGGAAGTTATATTCCGGGTACCAAAGTACAATATTGGCTTTGGCTCTGCTGATGTCACCAACAGTAGGCGGGGTGTCGGCAGTGTTTCCGGGAGATCTTGGAGAAGACGATGAATAATTCTCTCGCTTTGGCCATCTTGAGTTTTTCGGCCAGAGCGTCCTTTTTAGCGCGTGCGGGTGTAGTTGCGCTCGAGCGTTGACACACTTGCAAAGTTCTTAGAATTTTGTGGGGGTAAATTCTTCAGCCGCATTACACAACAACAACTGCGTCTATGCCTTTGTTTCAAACTGCTTCTTAACATCGTTTCTGTTATACGGACAAATACGTTGCACAATAATACAGTTTTACAATATTTTATACAAGCCCGCCCGAAAACGAAATAAATAAAAATATATAAATGCCCCATACGGTTAATATAAAAAAAAATACCCAAAAATGACCCGCTACAATGATAGGCATCTTTTTTCTCATCAAATTATTTGGTTTGCAATACACATTTCTCTACCATCTAGTATGATAGATCTGGTTCTTATTTACCAGGTAACAAATAGTTTGACCTATATCTTAATCCTACACACTTTTTGTAACACAATATGGCAAATAGGTTCGCTATAGGTAGCGAATTAGTCACTTTCAATACCTTGTGTATAATACGTGAGCCTTCTAATCACTAAATGAATCCATTTATAGTAGTTATTTTTAAAACATATTTATACACTAAATATTCCGGTGGTAAATGTCGTTTACCACTATAACTAATCTGCTCTTAACAATAATTACTTTTATGGTCTACATATTTGGGGTTACTTTGTGCTTTTCCACTCTATTGGGTTCATTATTTGGGACAGTTACGTTTCACAGGTGTCCTTTCCCATATTAGATTCTAGTGCTACATGTTTGTGGTATTTGGTACTCTGTAATTACCTATCATGCGGTTCTTCCACTTTGCGGCTACCAGATAGCCATCGGCTTCCCGTTTTCTCGCCTTCTTCTTCTCATCATTTTTAGTATCCATGTGTCCAGTGTACTCCTGGTCTTTGTTATTACTGACTTCCAATACCCCCTCGATGAGAATTCTGCTGTTCACGACAGAAGAAATCTCATCGACAAACCCCGATGAGGACCGGTGAGAAGCTGGTGCCAACAACCCCCTGGTTCTTAATCTCATGGGTACACGACCCCCCTGGCTCAGCGACTATGGACTCACCTGAACGAGATCACTGGACTTCTCCGTAAGAGATCCCAACACCGAGAAATCGAGCAGACTCGTACCACAGCGCGCCTCGCCTTCTCGCATGCTACCCCCAAAAAATCCCCAATCCCTGGCTCAGATTATGCCAGATCCTCAGCCGATATGGTTCCCCTTTTTTGAAAGCTGGGCTGCCTTTAGCAAATACTGGGCTCACACATACTCACATTACATGATACATTGTGAAATTGAAAAATTACAAAAATTCTTTAAAATTGACAAAAGTTTTTTTTTTTTAAATAATATGCTCAAAAAAATTCTCTTCATTATTTTTTGTTTCCTTTAAAATGACTTGAATTAAGAGTTTTCTCTACTTGAACAAATGCTTAACCTAACATGTCTTAGTCTAACAATACAGTTCAATACAAGAAATCAGTAAACTAAACAATCAACAAAACATGGTAAATACACACATAATAAAACAATCCCTACCTAAAATATGCGTTCGCTGGCAGGCGAAAAATCAAAATTTTATTTATTTTTTTTTTTTTTCAAAAAATTCAAATTCCCCAAAAAATTTTAAAATTCAAAAAAAATTTAAATTTGTTCAAAGGTTTCATTTATATTTAGAAATTATTCAAAACTGGTTTAAAGTGATTAAATAAACAAATAAAATTAATTCCCTACTATACAAGCTTAGTAGGTGTCTGACCTCATCAGCTGATCGAAACTAGGTCAAGTCCAAAACCCTTGACCTACATATGTTATGTATGCTTTCTGAAAATACACTGAACATCTGTAATATCCTAACTTGAAATACCAACATAATAAACAAAATATTTAAAATAAACAAAATATTAATATAAATAATCATTAACTTGACATTTAAATTATTTAAAATAAACAATTCTTGACTTTACATTATTTTCAAATTTTATCAAAATTCTGTCACTGGTTGAAAAAATAAACAATTGTATATTCTTTATCATAAATCTCTCTCTTTATTCAACGATCTTACGTTAATCTACTGTGGGTGATGTAAATTATTTATTCTCATTTACTGCATTAGATCTGTATACATATATAACCTTTCTCTCTGACTCTAATATTAATCAACTTCAATTATCATGACACCCATCTCTACCAAAATATCTATCCCAAAACACTCAAGCCCCACTTATCATTAAACACGAAATCGCTACCTTCTCTACATATAAAAAAAAATACTCTCTAACCCTTTGTACCTAGGATACGTGTTTCCCCTACCCAAAAACTCAATTCCCTTATTTGGCCCCTGGATTTTACCTAAGGCGGCCCCTTCCCCACTAAAATCTATACCAATTCCCGTCCCAACATATTTTGTTGTGAACTCCTACATGACACTACCCCCTAATACAAAATTGCCATCCCCAAAAATCTCAATCTCATTACCTCACTACAAATACAACAAAATAATATTATTAATCATAAACATAAATATATCATTCAAAATCTACATAAATTCTCCATTACCACTGTGTCAACATCAATACTACTTAAAATTCTACAACATACCTTACTTCAAAACAACATTCTCTACTATTTCAAATTCAACTTTGATTTTAACTTGGACAGATCTACATGTCCCACAAAATATTTATCACCCAAAAAACTATCTTTTATTAGATTTCACAAATCGTTGCTCTATTTCTCATTGTAGCAAACTATTTTTATCATTACTTCAAAACATCTGTAATACATCAAAACATTACATTGAACATCAATTACTTAAAACATTTCCAAATAATATACCAGTGACCTGTTATTGCTGATCAGCTGATCTTACTAACATTGCAAACACATCTTAAATTTGTACAAATTACATGGAATATACATATTTATTTATCATTACTCCTCTCCTTCTTGTTTCCCCTTTCTCTGATTCTGGTTATTTATGTTAGCCTGCCAGGCGATTCAATTATTGGCTTAGAACAAAAATACACACACATAATGAAAATACATATTCTTATCAACGCCTATATCTAACGTGTAACAATAAAATAATACACTTAAAATTATAGCATGTAATGAACACCTCATATTAAGAGTCTGAGCATATAATTATGTGAACAGAGCACAAGCATTTTTTATGTCATAATATTTAAATTCGTGGCTCCTTTGAGCCACCTCCCAGCCACACACACTATTTCAAATTATGGAGGACTGTCTCGCCCATTCGCTTCCACAGAGACTGTATATTTTGGAGCAGGGTTTACCTCTCCGTGTCTCTGCTTCCGCTATTAAGTTTTAAACGTGGCGAACATCATCATGTTATTGTTATAAAATGATACACCCTTAAAACGGTTCTACCACCTGTCTTGCTACCTCAAGGCGGGCAGAGTGGCAGCCGCTGTTCCATAGTTCCGGGAGATTTCCTCTAATTGTCACCCCCCAATGAATTTCAAATCTGTACCAATTTCAAGTCAGCTATGGTCAAGGGACTTGGTATGACCATAGCTGGCCGCTAGCCAAAACCACGGTTAGTGCTGGTAAGACAGTAACCGCCTGAAAAGTTGAGGAAATCTAAACTTTCATTTCACTGCCTGTTATACATCAATACTATTATGTGCGACACGGTCATTTAGTAATGTGTGTAAAATTTTTACTTTACACGGATAAGGTGTGCCGCACATTTATCGCCATTTTGGCCTCCGATGGAGGTAACACTCACTGTTACCCCCAACCCATTTCGCTACTTGCGAGAGCACAGGCCACCCCCACAATAGCCACTTAATAGTTAATCAATTAATTAACAATTGAACTAAACTCTCTACATATACAGTTCAACACTCCATGGTTCTATCACTTCATTTTGCACCAATCTACCCCCCAAAATCATCCCCACTTCTTGTATTGATACCAAGTTTTTATTTTGTTACACATTTTTTAAAACGTTCCCATACTCACAGATACTAAAACTCGACAATTATGTTTGGTCACTTAATTCTAAAATTTATTTACATTTGAAATAATACACATCCAAAATTGTTTTGGTATATATATATATATATTTTTTTTTTTTTTAAATCGGCGATTATGGACGCACCTGAAACGGGGGTGTTCTGCGATGAGGCAAAATATGTTCCAGCTCAGATCTGCTTTGTGCAGTTACTTCCCCTTTTGTGCAAATTGCACTACCTTATCTTCTCATTTCTTCCAACCCGTCGTCTGAGCGGGAACCCACCCTGCCTCTCCGCAAAACTCTTCATTTCGGTGTAAGCAAAACTGTTGTCAATGGCTCAGCTGAAATTTCTTCGCCACAGACACTGAAAATATTTAAGTTTGTATGCACTGCCCTGTATTTAGGTGTAGCCTCCTTTATATATAACACTCTAGGGCAGTGCAGGCACGTGACAGGTACATCAAAATTGTTGCACCTGGAGTGTATAAAAAATTTTAATTCGTCACGTACCTGTTTGGGGTCCCCCTCCCCGTTCAAATATGTGTGGAAGTTTTCAAATTTTGACCAATTTTGGTGGAGCCGGACCATCGTTGTTTTCACTGCCCGAAGGAAGATCCTGCCAACCATGGCCCGCCTCCGAGTTCCGAATTCCACGGCCAGGACTGGTAAGATCGTGGCCGCCCGAAAATGGGGGAGGATCCCTTCTAGAAACAAAAAAAATAATTAAAAAACATTCATACCTTTACAGTTTAACAAAATACTTATGCTGACCAAAATAATTTCAAATTTGTAGCGTTGTGCGTACCCACTATCTCCCTGGTTTCTCTATTCTGTAACACATACGAATTTTTCATTTTTATTTCTACTATCTCGTACGGCCCCTCGTACAATAAGAAAAACTTCTTGATCTCCTTGTCTTGTGCACTTGATAAGTCATGTCGTCGTACCAATACCAGCTGTCCAACCTCATACTGCGTCCATTTACCTTTCATATCATGTCGCTGTTTTCTCCTCTCTCCCTTCGTCAACAAATTTTCATTCGCTAGTCTAAGTTTAACATCGTGACAAATAGTGTTGGTCTCCGGTGGATATTCGATTAATTGTTCCAGAATCCTCTGTGTGCGCTTCCCTCTTATTAACTCATAAGGCGTGAATCCTGTCGACTCGTGGGTGGTGCAGTTAAGCCAATTTTCAATCTTCTGGACATAGAGTGGCCACTCACTGTGTTTGGCGTGGCAGTATGTTCGAAAAATTCTGCCCAGCTCCCTCATGACTCGCTCCGCCTGGTTGGACTGCGGGTGATATACTGCGGTGTGCTTTGGGATGATACCTTCCCATCCTAGAGTCTGGCGCCATCTTCCGCTGATGAACTGCGGCCCATGGTCGGATAATATCACCTTCGGCTTTCCCACGTTGATCATATAGTCGCGGGTAATCTTCTCACTCAGCACCTTACTTGTGGCTCGCTTCACGCTATATAGCCTGACATATTTGGAAAAAGTATAAAGTACAACAAAAATATGCATCACTCCACCCCTACCTTTCGGCAAAGGGCCGTACAAATCTACAGCTACTAAATCGAATGGTTTTTCGACTTTAATATAATTTAGTTCTCTCTCTAACCTATAATTTACAACTTTGGATTTCTGACATAACTCACAACCTCTAAGTATTCTTCGGACTCGTTTCTCCATGTTCTTAAATAAACAAGATTCCTTTAATACATTCACACACTTCCGTGCCCCAAAATGCCTGTACCTAAGATGACAGTCCCACACTATTTTCTCTATCAACCCTTCAGGTATAACTAACCTCCAATCCCTCTCTCTCCCCTCTACTTTTTTAAACAAACTCCCTTTAAACACTTGAAAATATTGTTTATACCCAAACTCATCTACATCTGACTCTACGCTAGTAATGATTTTATTTAATTTACCATCAGCCCTTTGCATTACATTTATATCTTTTAATTCTTCCCCAAAAAGTTTATCTTCCCGGGACAGGCTATAAATCTCTATCTCTTTAATATCTCTACCTGTTCTATTTCTGTCTGTGTCTACTCGTGATAGTGTGTCTGGCACCCTGTTCTCTACACCCTTGATATATTCCCAAGAAAAATTGTACTCTTGAAGAGCTAACACCCACCTGGTTATCCGGCTGTGTGTGAGATTACAAGTATTCAGGAACGACAGCGCTTTATGGTCCGTCCTGATGATGGTTCTGTTACCCAGCAGATACGTTCGGAACTTCCTCACAGCGAACACTATACTGAGGAGCTCCTCGGTGGTAGTGTAGTTACGTTCTGCGGCTAGCAACGTCCGGCTGGCGAAGGCGATGGTTTTATGCTCTTTTGCCTCGTCCTCTTGGTAAAGCTCTGCTCCCAGTGCGATATTACTAGCATCTGTCTGTAAATAAAATTTTTCATTAAAATTAGGATGATTCATTAGTATCATGTCTCTTAATTTTGATGTCATTAAACGCCGCTCTTTCGTTATCGCCCCATCTCCATTGCTTATTCTTTTGCAGCACTGCGCTTAGTCGGGCCGTCGTCTGGGCGTAGTTCCGCTGGAACTTCCTGTAAAAATTACACAGACCAAGAAAACTTTGCAATTGTTTTATATTTTTGGGCTCCGGGAACGTCAGAATGGATTCTACTTTATCCGGATTGGCACGTATTCCTGTAGGTGTTATGATGAAACCTAAAAAATGTATCTCAGTTTGCAAAAATTTTGATTTGTCCCAATTCACTGTCAAACCTCCCTGATATAACTTCTCCAATACATATTCCAAATGCTCTACATGCTCTTCAAATGTTCTGGACGCTATCAAAATATCATCAACGTAAATGGTTAAAAAAATCTAAGTTATGTGGTTGCAAAATTTCGTCAAGACACTTGATAAAGCTAGCTACACTTGTGTTCAAACCGAACGGTAGTCTCTTAAATTGATAATTCTTTCCATTGAATAAAAAAGCTGTATATTTTCTACTATTTGCTGCTAATGGCACTTGCCAATACCCGGCGGTTAGGTCTAAAGAGGTCATATATTGTACGCCGCTAAACTTCTGAAAAATTTCTTCTATAGCTTCGGGTGACTCCCTGTCTGGAATAATTATTTGATTGATTTTGCGGGCATCTAAACATAACCTAACTCTACCATCTTTTTTAATCACTACAACTAAGGGGTTAGAATATGGTGACACAGATCTCTCAATTATATCTCCCTCTAACATTTTCTCTAACTCAAGCTGAACCGCTCTTCTCTTCGCATAGGGCACCGGATAACTTCTTTGCACATAGGGTGCGTGTTCCCTTACCTTTAGCTCGCATTCATAGTTTCTTGCCCTCCCTGGTACATCGGCAAACACTTCTCTAAAATTCTCTACTACCCGCCACAACGATGCACGTTGAGAACTCCCTATCACGCCACCCTCACTACAAAATTTCAGTGCTCTTTCATTCCATAAGTGATGCACATTCTCCTCATACTCTATCTTACTCTCACTACACACATTCATACTAATTTCCATGTCTTGTTTATTATTCCGATTATGTATCACCCTTACCCCTGAAATTCTTACCGCATCTAACACCCGTTCAAAATTAATACGGACTGGTTCCCCTTCATTATTTAATTCTAATACCCGTTTATGAAAATCAATCACTGCCTTATGTTTAATCAGAAAATCATTTCCAAGTATAACCTCAAGATTTAGTCCCCGTACAACTAGAAATGTATTATCATACCCTACCCCGTTAATTATCATGTTTAAATGTACTTGTTTTGTGACTCTCTTACTTCTAACTCCCGTAATACCTACAATCGTCACCCCAGCTACTGGTAAAGATGGAATATTTTTATTTATTTCTCTTAATTCGTCTAATACATGTTCAGAAATAACAGAGATTTCGCTACCAGTATCGATTAGAGTTTTAATCTCCTTACCTTCTATGTTGATTTTCACCTCAGTCAGTCCATTCTCCCGTCTCACTGCTTCGAAGTCTTCCTCCTCCAATAATTCCTCAGACAAATCTGTAATCACAACTTGTTTCAGTATCTATCATCCATTTGGACCCCAGAAACTTCCGGCGACAACGGTCGGGTCCGGTGTTCCATTGTCCCTCTTAGTTTCCCGCAGAGGTGCCCGCCACTGCATGGTTGTATCCTCGTTCGTGCTGGTTTCCTCGCGGTTCATGAGTTTGGCCTCTCTGTGCTCCTCCTGGGCCCTCTCCCCTTCGTTGGTATGCCTGCTGGTTCTGTGCAGGTGGTGGTCCCTGTCGCTGACCCGGTCTCTCTCTCCTGCATCTAAAACAAAAATTTTGTGTCGCATAATTCTCTTGTGAACATGCTGGACAAGTCCATTTTGGTCCTCGGTTATTTTGTTCTCGTCTGGGATATGCTGGTAAATACACCCTTATTTTAAAACATCCAATTAGTACTATGCTAAATAATTCTTAATCTTATCTATCTGTCCTCTATCATTTACTTCTTAATCATGTTATAAAATATTTCTTCATTATCAAATTTAATTTTAATATTAATTAAATTGTCTAACCCTTTTTCTCTTTCTTTCAATATTTCTAACTCCTCTCTAAGCTTCCTTTCAACTGTGTTATTCACTACTTTTACAATTTCATATTCTTCCAAAGGATTAACAAACTTATGGTTGTCTTCTATGAAATGTCTTGCATATAACGAATTAGTTGTTCTATTACCTTCTCCACGTTTGTGGTCAGACAACCTGCATACGAATTTTCGTCCTGTCTCTCCTAGGTACACCTTGTTGCAGTCTTTACATTTTAATTTATAAATTCCGCTTTTCTGTAATACTGGAATTTTTTCTATATTCCAATATTTCAATATATATTGCAATACCTTCAATTGCACTTGGGAGTTCTCGGTTTTTTATGAGTATTTTGTCTCCCACTTCGTACTTTGTGACTTTAGGTTGCGATTTCTGGTATTTGAGCCTAAGTTTGTCAGCTCATTCACTGCGTTATTGTAAAATTTTGTTTCATTGAATTTGAATTTATTTTCTGTTGGAAAGTTTATGATTTCTGTAATCTCCCGGGGTGGTCTTCGCTCATACATAGCCATATAGGGTGTCTCATCTGTTGATTGATGATAAGTTAAGTTCAGGAAGTCTTCAGCCGGGGATAGATATTCCTCCCATTTCCTCTGCTGGCTGTGACAGTAGGTTCTTAAGATCCTTCCTACTTCTCTCAACACTCTCTCAGCAGGGTTGCTGTTGGGGTGATACACAGACGTTTTGTAGGTCTTCACGCCTTGATGGATTAGAGTTTCCCGCCACTTTCGTCCTCGGAATTGTGTTCCATGGTCTGTAATTACTGATAGTGGTTTTCCCACTTCGGGTATATATTTGGATATCACAATGTCTAGTATTTTGTTAGTTGTAGCTCGATTTATTGGATAAAGTTTTGTGAATTTCGTGTAGTGGTCGAATATGATTACCACATATTTGTATTGATGCCTTCCACCGCTTCGTGGAAATGGTCCACAAATATCTAAAAATACTTTTTCCAATTTTGCTGTTGATGTTATGGGTATCATCACCCCTTCTCTTTTTTCATTGCTACACTTGACCAATTGGCATACATGACAATTTTGAATATATTTTCTCACTTTGCGGTTCATGTCTTTAAAGTGTACATGTTCCTGTAGTGCCTTGACTACTTTGACTGCGCCCATGTGACCGTAACGCACATGGTAATCAATTGCTAGTTCTTTTTCAATGGTTTTCGGTATTACAACCTTCCATTGTTCACTATCTTTTTGAGGTTTAGTGAATAGTAATCGGTTGTGAGTACAGTAATATGGTATTATTTTTTCATCATCGTTTGCCAATCGTTGGATGATTTGTGAGATTTTAGGATCCTTGTTCTGATGAATGTTTATGTCTGATAGTATGTTGGTTAATTCAGACTTGTTCTTTAATATTTGGTAGACTTTGGCGATGGTTTCTTTTTCTCCCTCGAATGTCTGGGCTATGATGTTCACTCGGGACAACACGTCTGCAGCTATGTTGCTTTTCCCTGGTATGTATTCCCATTGGATATTATATTCCTGGAGCGTGTGTCCACCTTGTTAGTCTACCGTGTTTCAGTCTACAATTCTTGAGAAAAGATATAGACTTGTGGTCTGTTCTTACCGTAATAGGGTATCCTAATATGAAGGTTCTGAATTTCTCACAGGCAAACACTATACTCAGTAGCTCTTTCTCTGTCGTATGATAGTTTCGCTCGCATTTATTAAGAGTTCTACTTGTGAAACTAATTACTCGGTGATTACTTTCTTGGTCCTCCTGATATAATACTGAACCAAGGCTAAGATCACTAGCATCACAGTTCATAAAAAATTGCCTTTCAAAATTAGGATGGTGTAGCATTACTGTATCGAGAAATTTTTTCTTGATTAGCTCAAAGGTGGTAGTGTCTTGGTCAGACCCCCATTTCCACTTTTCCTTTGACGATAATTGTGATGAAAATCGAGCCGTTAATTCCGAATAGTTGCGCTGGAATTTTCTGTAGTAATTACAAATTGCGAGGAACGACTGTAACTGTTTTTTGTTTTTCGGTATTGGGAAACGCTGTATTGCTTCCATCTTTTCTTGGGCTGGTGTGATTCCAAATTCTGATAAGTTGAACCCCAAAAATTGTACTTCCTTGGCTATTAACTTTGATTTGTCCAGTTTGAGCGTGATGTTATTTTCTTCTAATTTATTTAGCACTTGTGCCACCCGGTTACAGTGTTCTTCCCAATTATCTGATGCTATTAATAGGTCATCGACATACACTGTCGTAAATTGCAAAGTATTATGTCCTAATATTTCATCCATGCATTTAACAAAAATGGCCACAGAGTTCACAAGGCCGAAGGGTAACCTTTTAAAATGATAGTTACGGCCTTCGAAAATAAAAGCTGTGAACTTCCTGCTATTGGGGTGTAATTCCACCTGCCAATAACCACAGACAGTATCCCATATACTGTAATACCGTGTGCCATAAAATCTCTTTAATATCTCGTCGATTTCGCCAGGCGACGTCCTGTCATTAATTATGGACTTATTTATTTCCCTCGCATCCAAGCAAATCCTCACTGCGCCGTTTTTCTTAGGTACAGCTACAATGGGATTAGTGTACGGGGAATTGCTAACTTCAATGATATCATTCTCAATTAGTCTTTGTATTTCTTCACGAACGGCTTCTTTAAGTGAAAAAGCGATTGGATATGACTTTCTCTTGAACTCAGTTTGGTCTTTAAATTTCAATTCACATTGAAAGTTTTTTATCTTGCCAGGTGTATCAGAGAACACATGTCGGTATCGATGGTAGATTTGTATCAGGTTGTCACGTTGTTCATAAGTTAACACATGGTTAATGTTTTTTGTTTGGAATGCTCTAATTTCATTAATCTTTTCTACCCATAATACATCTTCTGGATTGCTGCGAATTTCTTGGTTGATAGACATCTTCTTATGTTCATGGCCTTCCCGTATATAATAGATGACATGTTCTGGGGGTGCCTTCCTATGTTCTATAAGATTTGCAGTCCATTCAACTTCATCTGCCTTCAGTAATACTGTATCTTTGTCCATACTGATTATGGCTGTATACTTCCGCAGTATGTCGCATCCGATAAGTAGTGTAAATGGCAGTCCACTTGCTACGAGGAACACCATTGGAATTGTCTCTCCACTACTCGATACTTCCAACTGTACTTGGTGTCGAATGGTTTTATTTTGTCGCCCAGTGGCTCCAATGAGTATTATATTATTGATGGGTAGTGTCGGTATTGTTGTCTGGTTTTCTGATTGTATTCGGATCAGTTCTAATTTGTAGATTAATGAGACATTCGCTCCGGTATCTACCATAGCGGTTGTACTTATTCCGTTGACTTTTACGGATATATATGCGATCTCGCTGTTAGTTGTGTCATCGATACTGTCTTCTTTTTCCTCCATTAGGTCCTGCCTAATGTTTTTTAGATAATTATTGCGATGTACTTTATTAGATGCCAATTTCGTTGCCAAAATGTTAGACCCAATAGTCCGGTTCAGTGAGGGTGTTGTTAGTCTTTTCACTGCCGGTTCCGATTTAAAGGCAGGTCACCGTTTGTGTGCCTGTCTTGCGAGGTAGATGCTATTGGTTCCTGGGCTCCTTGCCCGTTTCCATTGTGATAGGTTTCGGTTGTTTGAGTGACTGGTCCGTTACCTTCACTACTGTCGCTTCTGTTTGACCTGTAACCCGACTCTCGGTCTTCTCGGTCGCTGCGGTTTGAATTACTAGGGTGATTCGGTAAGCTTCTTCGCCCTTGATAGTAATTTCGCCTACCTCCCCCTCGGCTAGCATGGGCATAATTCACTCTCCGGAACTGATTATTGTTGTGGTTCTCATTATTCTGTCGCTGCTGATTGTTTGGGGATTGATTATTGTATGGTCGATAATAATTATTACCCCGTTGGTAATGGCCGTCCCTTTGATATCCACTTGGTTGGGGGTTATTGAAATTCCCTCTGTCTGCATGATCGTTATGATTGCCACCTCCATTCTGACGTGGTCCTTGCTGGTTCTGGAAACGTGGAGGATTGTTGAACGTCCTTCCATAATTGTTTCTGTCAGTATTATTGGTGGGATTCACATTTCCGGGTCCTCCCCGATCATACGTTTGTCCGGGACCCTGGCGGTTCTGCTGGTAGTATCTTCCTCGCTCATGACTTTCTAGTAGGGCGCACATTCCTTGGATGGTCTTGATTTGTGAGTTTAACCTACCTTGTGAGATTCCTTGATTGAAGTGATACGCTAACTTGGTGACTAAGCATTCTTTCGGGATGGCTGGCTCCAAGTTTCTGGCCAGGCAGATCTTACCTAGAAAATAAGTGGTCATTGATTGTCTGCCGTTTAAGTCAAATTTACCGTTAGTAATATCGTCCCTAATAATGTTTTGAGTCGTCTCAGACCAGTATTTCAGTTTGAATGCTACTTTGAATGCGTCGTAACTCTCCACTTCATGTCGAGTCGCTGTCCACCAGTTGTCAAAAGTATTCCGGAATGACTCGTCCAGCATTCCTTTTATGATGGACCATCTATTTTCTCTATTTCGGTTTATAACTTCTTCCACTCTCTCCAAAAATTCCAACGGATTCTTCACATATGCACGGAAATCTATCTGCTCTCTACCTTCCAGGTGCGTTAGTCCTGACAGAATGTTTGGGAGTGTTCGTAAACGGTGCATTTCATCCCTAATATCGTTAAATTCCCTTTGCTGGCGTTCTGTCAGTTGTTCTCTGTCACTAGTTACTTGGTGTTTGATGGCATCCACCTTTACCGAAACCTCCTCACATTTCTCACCCAGTGTAGTCTGTGTTGTCATCATCTCGGCTTGCTTCCGCTCTACAACTCCTATCTGGGCGCTGTGTATCTTCTCCATATCATTGATTCGGCGGTTGACATCTATTTCCGTCTGTATCAACTTTTGATTATTATTTTCTCCCTCCTTCCGTATTTCTGATATTTCTCCGTGTATCTCAGCTGTTAATATGGCCATTCGCTCTTCTGTTGCCTCTAAATTTTCTTCTAATTTTTTGTCGACCAACTCGATTGTATTTTTAGCGATTTCTTCCACTTTGTCACTATTGTTAGCCATTTGTTGCCACATTTTCTCGTTATCGTTTTGCATTAATTCAATATCTCGACTAATCTTCGCATTTATCTCGTCAATTTTCTTGTTGGTCTGGTCGATTTTAACTCCCAACTCTGCAGACAACTCCTCCTTCATTATTGCCATCTTCTTCTCCAATAGCTCTTCAGTCTTTTTCTGTCCGTCTTCCATCCTCCTGTTGGTTTCACTTATTTTGTCGTTTACCTCCTCCTTCAATAATTCTATATTTTTCTGGCTCTCCATCTGGCCTTCTTCTATTTTCTGGTTAGTGGACTGACTGGTTTTATCTATTTTGCTGTTCAACTCTTCCTTCAGTAATTCTATGTTTTTCTGGCTCTCCTTCTGACCTTCTTCTATCTTCTGGTCTGTGGATTTCTGGCCTTCCTTCAAAAATTCTATGTTCTTCCTATTCTCTTCCCTTGTGGATCGGTTTTCCTCCTTCAATGACTCCATCATCTGCCTGAACATTTCTTGCATGAATTTGATTTCTCCTGGTACCATTGGTTTTTTAGGTTAGCTATCCTCCGGTTGAACTTCTTGGGGTATGACTTCCGGCTCGTCGTCCGGTTGTTGAACCTCCTCCGCCGGTTCAAGTTGTTTATCCTTGATTTCCAATAGAATCTCTTCAACATCTTCTGTTGATGTTGCCTCCTTCTCTTCTAGTCTGGCCTCCCTCTCTGCCTCTGCTGCTCGCTTTTTTGAAGTTGATCTTCTAGTATACATCTTGTCGCTCTGGCAATGCACTTGCTGTCTCTCGACGAATTAGGTGAGGAAATTATTGGTTAAATTGTCAATTGTTAATTGTTTTCTCCCTAATCCGCGCTCAGACGTTGGGCGCCACGTTGTAACAAAACAACGATTTGGTAGAGTTCAATCAATCAAGCCCCGCGATGGAGCACCACGTTGTAACAAAACAACGATACAAGATAATGTAGGTGATTGTGATTGTGATTGTGATTGTAGATACGCTCCTGTATCCACAACGATATAAGATGATAAAATTTCAAAATGTAATTATTATTAGTGTGTTGATTATTATTAATAGTTGCGTGGGTATTCCCGTTTAAATCGTTCAATTTAAAAAATATTTTAGCACTCCACTGTTCACCTCCCCACTTATCATCTGTGGAAGTTATTACTGTTCTGTTTGGTGACTGCTTCTGCTGTAACATACACTTTACACATACATGTGGATGTTATGATACAAGATAATGTAGGTGATTGTGATTGTGATTGTGATTGTAGATACGCTCCTGTATCCACAACGATATAAGATGATAAAATTTCAAAATGTAATTATTATTAGTGTGTTGATTATTATTAATAGTTGCGTGGGTATTCCCGTTTAAATCGTTCAATTTAAAAAATATTTTAGCACTCCACTGTTCACCTCCCCACTTATCATCTGTGGAAGTTATTACTGTTCTGTTTGGTGACTGCTTCTGCTGTAACATACACTTTACACATACATGTGGATATTCTACTTGAATATCGTAAGTAATATATATGCACAATAAAATAAGTTGAGGGCTTAACTGTGATTTGAATTATAATGAATATTCAAATTCTGCCGCCACCTTCTGATAGAACTAGTAATGGAAACTAAACTATTTTAATTTTGAAATTAAAAACTCTTTCCACTGGTAAAAAATAATTGAGATTTATTAACAGTTCTGAAATGCCATTAACTCTTTTAAATCAACAATCAATCACTAATAGTTTTACAGAAAAATAATTGTTATGAACAATTTTTAAAAAAGGAAACTCTTTTAACCTCAAGGCTGGTAACACTGAAGGTTGATACAATAATTTTAGTTAGAGAGGTTATGTCCTCTTCACACAGTTAAATTACCAAGTTCGTGTGATCTTTGAAGTTGCATGATACCAGATGCAAGATGTTATCTTTTACAACAATAATTAAGAAAGAATTAATACAAAAAACAAACAAACATTAAATATAAAAGTCGGTACCATATAATCGATAATTATCGTACTATCGTACGCTGGATATAATAGGTACAGAAGTTACCTTGAAAACACGTGCGTTGTGCAGCACTGTTAAAAATTACTGTTATTATTTATTAGTTGGTTATAAAATCATTCATTGACAAGAGAAAAAGTTTATAATAAAAAAAAAACTCTTGTGATAGCTTTCATTTAATTTATCTTACTTGAGAACAGAATTATGGAAAGATGACAAATTGTCGTTATTATTTCTAGGTTAGTTAACCAAACGTAAGTAGTTGTTATGGATAAATCTATTATTCATTGAATTCTTAATAGTCTAAATACATATATTTCATTCATAATTCATCTGATGTGTAACTATCAGGTCATTAGAATATTTTTTCGCAAAAAATATATTTATTAGTCAAATCAAACGAAATGATTCAAAAGAGTGACTATTCGTGACACTCATATTTGTAATATTTAAATTAAAATTGACTTCTTTAATTATGATAAATCATAAAACATTTATGTTATAAATTAACAAATTGCGAAATAATTCTTTTATTGAATCCTGATAATTTTCATCGTAATTGATGCACTTCGATACTACTGACTAGAGTAGTACCCAAACAATAATTTTTTGTTTAATAATAGAAATTATTATTTTCATTTTTTTATTAAATAATGAAAATATAGTACTCCCTGGTTTTTTATAAGACACAAATTCGAAAATACGACCGATATTATACACTGGCCGTATTTTATTAATTAAATCACTCCGCACTAGACACTCGTGGTTATTGTGTAATGTACAGGTTATGTCTGTAGCGTACTTATGTAATGTGTCGCGCACAATTCAAATACAACTTAATACATTTCTTCACCAATCTTGCTCGCTGAATTAGACTAGTAGACTCTTTGACGACTGGATGATGACTGTGTGAAGGCTGAATGATGACTGTGACGCTTCACCTAAGCGTCTCTGGCTTGTCTGGTTGATTTAATTCATTTGATTGGTGCAAATTGTCGAACTCTCCAACCCAAAACACCTCGGTTTAATAAAACTTTTAATTTTTTACCAATTTCGTATATGGGTTGGAGACTATAGTGACGTAAGCGTTGATACACATAATGTTTAAAAAGTTTATAATTGCTATAACTTTTTTATTACTTGTCGTATCGTTAAATAATTAGTGGCAATAGATCGCGGACACCTTGGGCTTTAAATAAAGTCTAGACAAGGATAAAATCCGTCCATTATTAACTCATTACAACTATTTCACAAATTCCTATGGTGAATCTTAATAGTAATAAGTTTATTTCACCCTACCTTGCTCTAGATACACAATAACACTTCTTATTAAACGTTCTGAGTCCATTTCTCAATTGCTTAATACAAAAAAATAGGTGTAATTATTATTCAAACAATGTTTGATAATGGCGTCTCAAGCGTCCATATTTGATTATTTATAATCGCTTATAACACTATTATTTCTTATTTCATGACATTTGTTTGGTATCCTAACAATAATTTATACATTTATTTACATCGGTTTACACTTTATTATATGAAAAATGTTGTTTCATATACTAGCAGCCTTATCTAACTACCTTCTGTTCTCTTTTCTTTTAAATTGTCACTTTGTTTTTGTTTTTCCACATAATGTATATAATGTTGAAAATGCAAATAGTGTACAACTATAGTACCTAGTTTATTTAATATATTTATTAGTCCTTTGCTATCTGAAAACCTTCCAATCCTTAGTATTGGGTTTGTTTACATCAGGTTTTGACATGACATTCAGTTAGTTTTTAACAAATCAACAATTAAATTGCTATTATTACATTTGATATGTGTTCTCATAGTAGCATTAGATGTCTCTTTGACTACATTTTTATCCACCTTTGAACAAGTTTGGATAGTGCATTTTGCTTAACTAACTGGTTACATAGTGTTTGTTTACATTTGGTTCCACAATCATAGTCATTTGGTTTTCAATAATCTGACTATAAAACTACTATTACTATACCTATGATCTGTTCCCATAGTAGTATTAGATATTGTTCTAACTACTGGTAACATTTTCAGTGATCCTTGAACAAGTTTTATTAGAGTATTTTGTTTAACTAATTTGCCACATTGTTTTTGTTTACATCTGGCTATACATTCATAGTCAGTTAGTTTCCAATAATTTGATTATGAAGCTATTATTATTATAATGGTGATCTGTTCTCATAGTAGTATTAGATATTTTTCTAACTACTGGTAACATTTTCAGTGATCCCTGTGTAAGTTTTAATAATGTATTTTGCTTAACTAACTTGTCATATTGGGTTTCCTTTCATCTAGCTTTGTGCTATCATATTTAATCTGCCTTATGTGCAGTGTATTTCAGTATCAAATATTATTTATTAGCGTGCATTATTATTTATAATGAATCTTTGATTGGAACAATTGTTGATGGTTGCTTGGTTTAATTAATATACATGATTTTTTGTGTTATAGGTGCATTCACTATGGGGTTATGTATCAATGTGCAGCATATTCTTATGCAGTATTTGCTTCTACTATTATGACTTCATTATGGTATTTTATTACAATGGTTTAATTGTTGATTAATACACATGTTTACACTATTTTTCTAAACAATAATACAAATATTCTTAATCTAATGGTATTACATTGCTTGTTGTGTTTTGTACCTAATTTCTGGTACATTGGTTATTTGATACTTAACAAACTATCTTGTTTGTTATTATTTTCCCTGGACTTTCTTTATATTGTATTCTGTCTTGCCGTCGCATTCAGTTATATTTCATTTTAAAAATTACAAAGTTTTTTATTATCAGGTTCTATGAACAATGGTTCTACTGTTCTATCTTACATTTCTTGGTGGTCTTATGATTATCTATTTTGGATTACAATCTTCATTAAATTGGTCACACTAATTGTCTGTGCATTTTTTTAACCACTTAATCTTTGATGTTTCCACTATAAAGGTAACACATTTTCCTCTTGTTATAAACCTTTCTCACTTGTATTGTCTGTGGGGTTTATCTGAGTTAAAAATTGGTTGACTTGGTACAGGTTTTCACACTTACATTAAATTTTCACTATTACTGTTTGTGATTTCTTTAATATGCTAAACACTGTTTCTTCATAGTTGATAATCGTTATTCTTCTTCCGGTTACTAGTATTGTTTCTGGTATACTTGGTGAATGGTGAATTCTTGTATTGTCCATACACTGTCTTCACTCTTCATGTCATGTTTCCTTGCTCTTCTTCTTCCTTTCTTCTTTTGGTTTAAACGTCTTCTTCAATATTTCCATTGTAGTAGTCGCTGTTCCATAGTATTTATATTTATAAATATATTGGTTTGTATGCCATCATTGTGGTTGCTCTTGAGTTGTCTCTTCTTCGTTTTGCATAGTCCTTATTTTGTTGGTTCCCCTCACGGTTGGAATCCTGTCGTCTTCTTCTTCATAGTTATTGTTTTGTTGGTTCCCCTCACTGTTGGAATCTATTGGGCCTGGTTTCTAACATTTTATATTGGCTTGTGGTCATTTTCTTTCTCTCTTTTGTACACGATGCTGCTATATTACACTTCCTTCTTCTTTGTTGGAATTTTACAACAATGTATCTGTAGATACACACTTTTTGTTTACATTATTTTACTTACTTAGAAATATTTTCATGATTTCCCGTCACTTGACGTAATAATTGTTTACATTATGTAACTACCAATTTTGGTAACGTTACAACACCAGAACTAAATAAATGTTTCCAACAAGTGAAGGAACTATTTATAGAGACAGTGATTTTGAAGTTTCCTCGAATAAACCAAAGATACTACATGCAACGCGACGCCAGCAACTTCACATACGGCGGGCAGTTATATCAGTTGAACGAGGAAGGTAAAATCGGCGTTATAGCATTTACTAGCAAAACATTCAAGGGTGCAGAAAGAAATTACTACCACCACTGAAAAAGAGATATTAAGTATTGTAAGATGTCTGGAAAAATTACGCATATACATACTAGGGCAACCTTTAACCGTTATCACGGATAATAAGGCATTGACCTTTATGAACAAATGCCATCTAAATAATTCGCGAATAACACGCTGGATTTTAAGCATCCAGGAATACAAGTTTGACATAGTCCATTGCAAAGGCAAAGACAATATCATTGCCGACCTTCTAAGCAGAAATCCAGGAGACGCCACGCTAGACGAAATTAACGATGATGTGTGCATTTAATCAATCACATGGTAATTAAGATGAATAAAAATGTAAGCAAAATAATCAAGGATATTGGAAAATATCAACGTGAAGACACTAAACTTAAGACTATTATTGATAAGATAAATGAAGGATGCTTAGATAAGGAAATAGGTAAGTTTTATAGATATGTTAACGAAAAGTTATATAGACAACGTAAGAAGGAATGGAAGCTGTACATACCAAACAGTGTATCCGGAGAAATAATCGCCGAAGTACACAGGATGTATGGGCACCTGGGATCAAAGAAATGTACGAAAATGTTGCAAGAACATTTTACGATAGACAGAATGTTGAAGAAAGTGAGGAATTATGTAAGGGCGTGTGACATGTGTCAAAAATGTAAAGACACAGGTAACAAGGTATTATTCGGCAGAACGAAGGCCATTGTCTCGTTAGGAAGGGGAGACTTAGTCAGCGCGGACTATTTTGGACCGCTACCCATACCGTACGCTGGGGTGAGATATTTGTTTGTTATTGTTGACAATTTCACAAAGTACATACGGCTGTTTACACTTTAGAGAGCAACGACCTCTACCACGTTAAGGAGAATGAGACAGTATTGTGAAGAATTTGGGACACCCAAAGCAATTCTCACTGACAATGGGACACAATTTACGTCAAAGAAATGGGTGAACAGCTTGAATGAGCTAAACATTCAAGCAAGATACACCGCAATTAGAAACCCATGTGCAAATCTGGCTGAAAGGATTAATAGACAGCTCAGGAATTTATTCAGAATCTTCGTATGTGACCAACATACTAAGTGGTCGCGTTATGTAACGATTATCGAAAGCTGCATTAACTTTGAGACCATTTGAAAGCTGCATTAACGATTTGAAAGCTGCATGGTGTACCATGAGACCATTGAGGTAACACCTTATGAGGCGCATCTCGGCAAAAAACCAACTAGAGTATGGGAAAAATATCTAGACAAAGACATTGTTGGAGTTGGAGGAGCTGATCACAACCAGATATTTGTAAGAATGAAAGAGAAAAGAGAAAAGCAAGCTAAATTATGTAATGAATCCAAAACCATTACTAAGTTCAAGATTGGTGAAAAGGTTTTGATAAGAACTTATTATCAGTCAGACGCGATCCAAAGAAGGATTGACAAATTCTGCGAACTTTACTGTGGGCCTTATAAGGTACATCAAATTCTTGGGGATGCTACCTACCAGCTCATCGACTGTGAGGACGAAAGCAAGATCCGAGGGAAGTTCAATGTGAGACAAATGAAGAAATATTACGAACCAAAGGTTAGAATTTAATACACCAGGGAGAAAGTCGAAGGGCATACCTTAATGAGTTAGCTGTATGAGACAAGTCATTTAAGTTAGGGCTGATGACGCGTGAATCTCATTCAAGCTAGCTTAATCAATGAAAACATGTAACCTAATGTCAATTATAACTTAAGAACCTATGTAGTTCATAGAACACTGATGATATGTTAGATGATAAGTACAAGTGAATACTTTAGTTGACATTCTTTATGAAGTATCGTAGCGAATGCAAAGAACATTCTAGTTACAATAACTTGAGTTGTATGAATAGCAATAAATTATCAAAGACAAAGTGAACAAAAAGGACGCTTAAAAGTGAATAAGTGATATAAAATTAATAATTATATTACAAATAAGCCATGTTAAGATGAATGTGTATAATGAATAGAGTAGGGATCTGTATTGATGCTAGAACGAAATAAATACTCATTACTCAGAGATTATGTATATGTATATAGTTGATGAAACGATATGGGTATAGATGAGATAAAGTAAAGTAACAAATATGTTAGTTAACAATCGAATTATAAATAAATTTTACGAAAAATTATTAGTAGGATTACTTATACTATATGAGATTCATTTTGTAGATTCTCTTTATTACTATACGTTAGGCATTGCATTAGGTCAACTGAGTTTAATATTGATTTGTTTAATATTATATTGTATAGATATTATTTCAGAAGATAAATGAATCATTTAGTTAAATGGGTGAAAACCATGCACTGAATTTATAACTTGTTTTATAATAAGATTTAAGACACTTATATGTAATTGATACGTAGATGCGTTGATGTTAAATACGTTCAACCATTCCAGATGGTTAGCAATAAATTCATAAATGCAATTAAAACAAAAAGGGGGTACACCAATTGTAAAACAAATTACGAAAAGTAGGTCAACATGCTATATTCCTCCCAGATGAAGATGTACATGGTGTGGCGACGTACAGGGTGCAGAATTTGGATTTTATGGCTCCCAGAGGTCACGTCATCAAATCCAAATTGAGGACGCTATAGCAATCAAAAATTTAAAAATTTCAAATTTTCTTCTCGACTGATTTTGTTCACACGCAGTTGTGTCAACGACTTCTAGTCAAAGCAATAAACAAGGCTTATGTGAAGATGTCAAACCGGCGTCGTTAGCAGACAATAGAAAGATGTTAGGTTCCACTCAACAATAGATATGAAAGTTCGAGATGACAGGAGAAGCTTGGCTAAAAATTATTACCCCACAACATACGACACTGACAACATACGTAACGGCTCTGCCTTTCTAATGTTGTCACTGATGGAAACACTGTCAATGAAGCCAGTCAATAACATTCTTTTTTTTGTGTAGCCAAGGTCAGTGCTTTGTTGTAGACCACTGAGTGATAAGGAGCACACTCACTGAAGGTACTGCACAACTTTTTAAAAAAATATTCTATAAACCAGTTGCTAAAATTTTCTGAAGTAATTTCTTCATGGGAATCATCAGTTTTCTTATATTTGAAACTATAAAAACAGTTTCAAACAAAACCTTCAGTGTCCTGGTACGTACAATAATGTATCTTCCCCCTCGACCAAACGGTACTCTCACTGGCTTCCACAATCTTCTCCAGACCTCCCTCAAAGTGTGACCTACTACTACATTCATCCACATGTGATCTAACCATATTTTCTGATCAAAAGATTTGTTCTAATTTCTCTCAAAAATCTGCAACATGAAGTAACTACACTTTCACTTTCCAATAGAATTTTCTGCCCCAACATACTGGTAAACTTGAAACAAATGTTTCATATCATTTGCCAAATAGACAATTGGCTACCATTACAAAGTTCAGTATTGCCAACAAATTGTGAATTTTATTGTGGGGTTTTCTTTCCTATAGTAGTAGCTATAAAATCTGTTGCCAAATGGCATCATTTTGAAAATATATAATTTTGTAATTTTTTATCAATATTCTTTTTTTAATCAAGTGTTGTAAATTTTACAACTGTGGTAATCTTATAGAAGTTAATACTCTTGACACAAATATAGTACACAGCAGTGTGTTTTATTTATCAAATTAAGTTAATAAGAAAAACCTTGAAATATCAAATTCCTGTAACTGGCAAAAGAAACTGGAAATCAGAACAACTAAGTATGTATTATACTAAGATTTTTATATTTTTATTTCAAATTTTAAATACATTTTTTAAACTCATGTCTCTAGCAATAGAAATGTTAAGTTATTCCCTTGATTGTGTAATGTTATCAAGCAAACAGTATCTCACTAATGTTTACAAAGTGGACAGAGTGCATGCTGTTATGACAGCATGAGTCAGCATTCTGACCCTGTTTTGTCTACTGGTTACTCTTGACCAGGTAAACTTGGAGCAAGTATAAACAGTGACACAGAACATGTGACTGGAGTCAAGTTTTGTCTGCTCTCAATGATTATTGATTATAACACTATTACAGTAGCAAATAATAAACACATGCACGCCATACAATTATAACAGGTATAATTTAAAGTAACCATTAAGAATTGTAAAATATATATGCATTTTCTTTGTACAATAACTGAATGATGATTCTGGTCACTATTTTGGCTGGATTAAGCTACGGCATTAAATCGGTCACAACAAATCTCATTTGTTTACAAAGATATGTGACTGTAATAGACATCTTTCAGAAATAACTCAAAGAGTTTAGCTCACAATTTATAATTAGTGAGAACTGTTATGAACACAAGCCAGAAAAAATAATTTACTATACTACTAATTGTCTTTGCATCATGAGAAATTATAAGTCCCCAGCAACACGTAAATTACATTTCTACTACATTTGGTATCCATGAGAAGTCTTGTTACAAAATGATAATGCAAATTAGTGTGAAAGTTCTGTTCTGACAGAACCACTTGTTCACAAAAATTTCAAGCCTGGGATCACATCATAAACATACCAGAAGTACTTAAAATGAACATCTGTGAAAATTTTGAAGCTAAATACTACTATAATAATCAAAAATTAAAGAACACACTGAAATAAAAGTGCCACATCTATTCCCAAAATTTTGAAACTATAAAGCTCTACAGCTTTCACCGTTTATCATCACTTTCAAGTGGCACAGGTTGGTTAGTATGTAAACTATTACAGTGGTTGGTTGTGTATGGCTATATGTTTAACATACATACAAAGAGAGGAAAACAATAACTCATGAAAAAGATTCGACATAGCAGTGCCTTTAAATTGTTTTAATTTTTGTATTAAAGTATAAACTTTATTGCTGAAGAAATTATTTCTGGCAATTAACGATTTGCCAAAAAACTGTCAACTAAAATTCATGGTTATATATGCAATTACAATGAAGCCTACCAATTTATACCTGTTGAGCACGTTTGATAAAATCCATGATGTCATCTTTGAGAGCATCCTTAACTTTAGGTGGTCCCTTTTCATCCCATAAACACACTAAATGCACTGAATAGAAAAGCTCCTGCCACTCATTTTGTGTTACTGATTCTTGTTGTAATAGTTTGAGGATAATAGGCCTCATTGAAGGCCACTTATCCTCAAACATCAGCTGCCCTTTGTCCTAGAACAAACAATGAATTAATGACACAATAAAATATTTTATAAAATTAAAAGATCACTGTTTATAGTTTTCTATATAAGTTAATGTCTCAATTGTTAAATACAAAGAAAATGCTCAATTATATGTACCTACTCCACTAATCAACTGTTTTCTATTGTTCAATACTGTTCATACTAAATGGTAACAGAGATAAAATTTTCAGTGGGTTGCAAATACATAACTACATTCAAAAAGATAATTCGGTGTTTATTACAAACATTTTTTACATGTGGATTACATTATGAAAAGTGGATTTTTATACAAAAATTTTGATAACATGAAGTCTACTAGTTCATTTTGTTAGATAAAGGCAACTCATGCTAATGAATATTTCAGTATGAATATTTCAGTTTTCTAGAAGGACCTCTTTTTATATAATTTGTTTACTACAATTGCCAAACATTTTTCATTTCCTTCTTTTTGCCTGTTATACAAAATGTTTATAAAAAATGAATTTTGCTTAAGACATTTTTGAGTGGACATTAAGTAAAAATTGTAAGTTACATTAACAGTTATCTCTGTTTAGGAGAGTTCAGCTTCTCTACCAGTTATTAAATTTCATGAAATCAATTTTGTTAAGACTCACAGTTACATCTTCTTTAATGCTTGATGTGACGCAAAACTCACTCTAACAGAACATTCCATTTTACTAGGCACTTCAATGATTATGTTTCTGATTCGAAAATAGTCATTTCTTATTCACTTTAGCTTGTAAAAAATGAATATGACCTTAAACAGGCTCAGTTAGCTCTTGGCTTAGAGATATAGCCCATTTATGTATAATTAAAGGTCTTTTTATGAGTAACAGAGAATTTTGACATTTAGAGGTTGGCAAACTTGCCTGCAACAATGAATTGCAAATTCAGTTTAGTTTTCTTCTGTTTATCTTGTGAGGTTAATGGTTATTAGTGACATTCCTTTTATTTTTTTAGAGTTCTGTGTGTACAATTCTCGTAAAAACTCCAAAAGCCCTGCAAATGTGCTAACAACTTTTGTTATATTTATGGTGAAGTGACATTTTCTGCCCAGAAACACCCTATTAAACCACTTGTGAAAACAGCCTACTATCACTATTTTGAACCCAAGGTAGGGGATCACGACAAGATCCAAGCACCTCACATTTGCTGCAACACGTGTTCATTGAATGTTCGTAGTTGGTTGAATAAAAAAGGACGTTTAACGCACTTCGCTGTCCCAATCATTTGGTGGGAGCCAACAAATCATACAGATGACTGTTATTTCTGTATGATTCCCCCTCTTAAGCATGTCATGTGAAGAAAAAAGAAGCTGACTGTGGAATACCCAAACATTCTATCAGCTATCCGTCCAGTCCCACATGAAGATGATCTACCAGTACCTCAGCCTCCAGAACGGTATCAACTGCAGGTTGTGAAGGTGGGGACAGCAGAAGGGAGGATACACATGAACCTTCAACATCACTGGATCCTGATTTTGTGCCACAATCTGAGTCAGGTGAGCCACACACACTTACTCCGGGTGAATTAAATGATCTTATCCGAGATCTGGATCTACATAAGGACAATGAAGAGCTTTTAGGATCAAGGCTCAGGCAGTGGAATCTACCATGACCTGATGTAAAAGTGACTGTGTACACGAACAGGCAAAAAGATCTGATGCCATATTTTAAGAATGAACATAATCTTGTTGCTTGCTGTAATGTTAATGGTTTGATGAACTCTTTGAATGTAGAATACAACTCACTGGATTGGAGGCTATTCATTGACTCATCAAAAATGAGTTTAAAAGCTGTTTTGTGTAACAATGGCAATTCTCTCTCTTCTATTCCTGTAGGCCATGCTGTGAACATGAAGAATATGAGAATATATAGAATATGAAATTACTTCTGAATGCGATCAAGTATTGAAGACCACCGATGGCAGATCCATCAGTTACAGCAATGCTTCTGGGCATGCAGTTGTGGTACACAAAGTACTGCTGTTTCCTGCATGAATGAGATAGCCATGCTAGGGCTTCTCAATAAAAGAGAAAAGTATGGCCAGCAAGAAGCCTATGCCCCGATGTTAAAAATGTCCAACACAGTCCTCTTGTTGATCAAAACAAAAGTATTCTGCCCTTTTACACATTACGCTGGGTTTAATGAAGAATTTTGTAAAGGAGATGAACAGAGATGGAGAAGGGTTCAAGTATTTCAGAGGGAAATTTCCATAGCTAAATATCACCAAAGTTAAGGATGGGATCTTTGTTGCCCCACAAAGTCGTGAACTTCTGAATAATCAAAACTTTAAGCAAGTCCTCACCAATAATTTTGCTGAAATTATTTTTCAGTACACATACAGAGACTGACTACTGTTAACAGAATACACAACACAATCATCAAATTATACAATGGAACTATTGTCTCAAAGTGGAACATCGGGAATCAACAAGCAATTAATATGGTAAGGGGGCTTTCCTTCCATTCCGCCCTACAATAATGTAGTTGACAGATAATTTTGCTGACCTGGTGTTAAGCAAATAACTGCCCACCCAAATAAATAAATAACAAATCAAACTTAACCTTACTTTGTTGATTCTCATGTAGTAGCTAACATCTACAAAGGGTTTTTTTGGATTTTGTTGTCCATGACGTGTCTGTTGATTAACTATAAGTATAACACTACCGACTCAGAACACAAAGTTTTTTATTGGTAAAAATGTAAAATTTTAATCTTAAAATTTACCGAGGATAAATCTCTACATTAATATTGAGAGTATCTCAGACAACTGTCATCAATAATCAAGACAAATAATAAAAGACAAGTAACTACATTGGTGCAAAAAAGTGATACGCTTTGAAGGAGAGGGAAATAACAAATGCACCTCTAAAACTTTTTAATAAAAACACAGCTGCAAGACATTCACATGGGGCATTAAAGTATAGCGTTTTTATGTTAATATAGGCATAATAAACAAACACGTGGCAAAGAAGTTTCATGAGCTTTACTGACTGACCTTGTACGATGTAACAAGTAAACTGTTCCTGTGCATTGTATGTTTATTCTGTGACATTATGCATTCATAATAGGTCTATCCCATACCCACATCTTAAAATACACAAACATACATATATTCAACACAAGGTTTTCTGCTAATGACTCAAATCTAACATTAAACGTGATAAAGAATGTGACTAATACTTTACAAAGATCGCCCTGTTTAATTAATTAATTAAGAATGCTTTAGAATGTAACTCACTTTGGTTCGCAAACCACCATATCCACCTGTGAAAGAAATCTACAAATTACAATCCATGCTTTGTTACAGGACAATTCATATATAGTTCTGTTAATCGACTTGGGTATGAAACAAACAACTGAATGTACATTAAAACTGCTTTCATCTCAGAAAAATATAGGATGATTATGGCAATAGCTTGCTTGAATATATTAAAAACTTGGAAACTGTTATAATTAATGACAAATCGTTAACTTTGCATATGTGACTACAAAACTAAGCACAAATGGAATGGACGTAACCTATCTAGATTGAAAAAAATGACACAACTGAAGAACATAAGACAACAGTACTTTTTAATCGCAAGGAAACAGTATACTGTACCTCCACTGGGCAGGCTACCAATATTATCTGAATACAAGCAGTACATAATTTTTAATTTTTATATAAATATATATTAACACTTTCACTGTGAACTTACTTTTAGGTTTTGATTACCCAGACGTTTCGACGTAGTATTCGTCTTTCTCAATGGGTTTTTAAATACTGAATGTCTGTACAGTAACGGTTATGGGATGTGGGTGTGTGTGGTGGGGGTTGCTGGTGGGAGGGAATTGGTGCTGGGATTCAAATTTTGTGTAGGTATCAATGTATCGAAAAGTATGTGTGATCTGTAATGTAATTGTTCATTTAATATGTTGTTTGGTTGTAGTGTGTGGTATCTGTAAATTTCAAATTGTTCTGCTGTGTTTAGTTTTCTACTTTTAGGTAAGTAGTGTAGTATTTCCATGTTGTGCTCTATGTTTGTGTAACTGTGGTTTTCGTTTTGTAAATGTGTGGCATATGTGGAATGTATGTAGTTTGTGGTGAGGGCTTTTAGATGTTCAGAATATCTAGAGGAAAATATTTTGGCCAGACGGGAAGATCTTTTTCCTCTAGATATTTTGACCATCTAAAAGCCCTCACCACAAACTACATACATTCCACATATGCCACACACTTACAAAACGAAAACCACAGTTACACAAACATAGAGCACAACATGGAAATACCTACTTACCTAAAAGTAGAAAACTAAACACAGCAGAACAATTTGAAATTTACAGATATCACACACTACAACCAAACAACATATTAAATGAACAAGTATATTACAGATCACACATACTTTTCGATACACTGATACCTACACAAAATTTGAATCCCAGCGCCAATTCCCTCCCACCAGCAACCCCCACCACACACACCCACATCCCATAACCGTTACTGTACAGACATTCAGTATTTAAAAACCCATTGAGAAAGACGAATACTACGTCGAAACGTCTGGGTAATAAAAACCTAAAAGCAAGTTCACAGTGAAAGTGTTAATATATATTTATATAAATATTGTAACAAATATTTTAAAAGGTTGTTATTCTTAGGGTTTAATTAAGCTCCACATTGGTATGCGCCAATTTGTAACAAATAACTCTCTTTGTGTTTCTTATTTATATTACAGTTACAGTTTGTAGTTAATTTAAAAAAATTAAATTAACTAATTCAATCTGTTTAAGGAAAATATTTATTATGTTATCATAGAGGTGACCTCCTGCAACTCAATATTAATAAAATTTTATTTACTATATCGTTGCTGCAACTTGTATGTAGAACATAGCCCTGTGTTAATCAATTACTAAATGTTTACCAGTTGATATCTCTATATTACATGTATTTTAGTTAATAATTCGATAATTCTCTCCAACCCTATTCAGTCCGTATTATTTAAATTAATTCAAAAGTTGCGAAGGAAATACGTTAGTTCGGCAATCTCACGTTCCACCAGCTGTCTATAGCAAGCGCTGCTATTCGTAATTGACTCACCCTTATAGGTTAGTTTGTTTCACCTGATAGTTAATCACCTTCTTTACTTGTAAATTACTCCCCCATCAAAATACAATACCTATTCTACAATAATACAAAACATCATTACATACAAGGATTCTTTATTTGTATTACTTTTTAATTTCCAACAGTCTTCTTCACAGTTATGTGATCGTTATATCGATCATACAATGCTGAATCGATTTGTTAATGGACTAGTCCTGTATAATACAATTTAAATATAATTTTGTTTATCTCTTATCCCATGGTACGTGTGATTCTTTTAACGATTAGTAAGGCCAGGTAATGCAAAATTAAGGTTACTAAGTATTACAAATTGTTATTAATTCTTAATGTATAAAATTAAATATAAGCTGGTGTTACCGTACAATGCGATTCTCAAGATAGCCGTGTCTGTTTACAAACGCTTGAAGACTTGCTGATGAGGTTACTTTTGTCCAGAAAATGTGTCCAGATTATTAATAAAGATGGAAAGGTGATGGCCCAGAGTGCAACAGGAATTCTTCTATTCTTCGTTCTTCTTCACGATCCTCGTGGTTGTCGGTCCCAGTGGAATTGGTGTAGTATTATAATTTCTTCCCTCTTGAAAGTGAGGTTTCTGTTTCCCGTACCAAAGGTTCTTGCACTAATTCAGACTTCTTGTTTATTCAATAAGTATCCTGGTTCAATGGGAAATCTGGTTCATCATTAAATCCAATGGAATTAATTTGAAGGAGGAAATAGTAATTCCGCTACCTTTTGGAGGTGTATGAGTATATTTCTAGAAATCTAGTTCAGTAATTATTCATCAGTTTGGTTTGAATGAAATGGTTTTGATACTTTAAATTTATTAAGGTTAATTCATTTTATTTTAATTATTTTTTCGTTTAAAATTGTCTACTGAACTGTTCTCAATATCATATAACAATCGAAATATATAAGTTTTTTATAAATTCTTTTCTGGATTAGTATTAATTTAACTTAACCCATTCACATCTAACAATCGAATAATGAAAATCAACAAGATTTTTACATTTTATTACCCTAACAACCATTACTTTCTGTCATTGGATGATATTTGATATCCTAGAGCCAGAATTAGAAAATATTACTACTCTTTTTTAATAAAATACTCCATGCTTGGAATTATACCAAATTACATAAAACTCTCACTTAATCTACCTTATTAAACCGTAGACATTTTACTATAATTTCATCTGACTGGACTTATTAAAAAGGTATTAATTTCCTTTTACAAATATTGAATTTAGGCCTATTGGTTTTCTTACACCTGTTATAATATTGTTTTGTTTTTAACTTAATTTTTCTTTACCTGACCTACTGTACAAATAGTCACTGGCTTATGGCCACTTACATCAATTTTAATTTCCTGGTTTCAATTCATTATATTATTTAGTTCATCATTGAACCCTTCATTATTTTTTAACATAACTATAAGAACTACTTTGCCAACTTATTAACACTTATTGCCTTCCTGGCCAAGTTTACAAACATTATTTTAAACATCTTCATTAATCCATTAAAGTAAATACATTTAACATAATATCATACCTAATACATGTACTTATACGTAATTATTTAAATACAATTTTAACATAAATAAAAGGAGTACCACTGACTAAGTACTTCTTTAAAGCAACAGCTCCACTCTTACTATCCACAAAACATAAAATAAATATCCTGTAAACACTATATCATGCTACATTACAACACCAAGTACATTTTATATACATTAAATATTAATTTGAATAGTATTTTATACTTAATTCCTACACATTAAACTCCTCCCATTAGACACAATGTTTATGTTTCACATCTCGTACTACTCCTTACATATTTTAGATTTAAGTACACTTTTAATGTTTTAATTACTTAGTAACCTTACTAGGTACCTCTAATGCATTCTTCAGGTGAGATGGGCCCTCTTATATTTAATTACAACAGGCTTTGGGCATTGTTTTAAATCCTATTTACATAGCTTTTTATGTAACGTCGGGGACCTCAACTCTGTTACGTTACATAACACTCCCCCTTCGAAAGAAGTTTATTTTGGCTCAATGTAGTTTAGTAAAAATAAACTTATAGTTCGTCCCTGATCAGGTTATCCTTTTACTCATAATATTTTTTTATTTCCGTTTGGTTATATACCTGTTATTCGGTTAATGGTAATTGCTGTTTTCCTACTCGACTCTCTCTCTCTTGGAGGCAAATTCATCAATGATTTATATTCTCTGGGTAGTGGTACTTCCACATTTTACTTGATAAGGACTGGTCACACAAATCATAAAAAACTTGTTTTAACACTTATTTTCTTATTTACTTCTATAAATTCGCTTTCTCAATTAAGCTTCTGTCTGCTATCTTCCTTCTATTTTCTTCATCTATACTTCTGGAATCTAATATCACTCTTTTCAGCTATTTTATAATTATTATCCCTTAAATATTCAATTTCCCTAACATTTTTCCCTATCCTGTGCGGTGGTACCAGTCGGGTGGCCACTTTTGGGTCCATAACTCCACTGTCCATCCTTACACCTTCTGAGACCAGGGGAACATCATCCCTGCTCATGAAAATGATTGCCGGAACATTTCTACGGTCAATTCGTTATAATAAAAAGATTACAAGTAGTCGATTAGCGACTAATACTAAACACTTTTGGGATTCTTCATACTGTAGCTGTTTGCATTTAATTATATATTTCTTCTTCTTCTTGATTCCTTCTTTTTTTTCATTAACTAATAGCATATAACATTATTGATAGGCATTATTTTAAAATCCTTTTAACTTTCCTTCTTGTGAAATATTTCTCCGTATCATTTCTTCTTATATAATCTTCAATTCCGAGAAATTCTAATTATTGTTGTATTAATTATCATCCTCATTCAGTTTCATTGGAGTCATTAAATTATTTTTTATTGTTACGACGGTCTACTCGATCGTCGTAGGTACAGTGGAAACAAAATAAGTACAAGACACCAATTAAGTCACTAATCACACCTTTAATTGTTATAGTAAAACAGTTCGTAATTAACAACACAGTGTCTACAACAAATCAAATGAAATTGTTCATACGCAATAAAATGTCCACTAATATTAAAACTCAACTGTATTACAATTATACCGTCTGAATACAAAACACAACACTTCACTAATAACTACTTGAACGTACACCGTAACAACCCGAACCGCTCTGTAAAATATATCGCACTAATACTCTCGAACCGCACAGTCAAAAATCTCGCATTGAACTGAAAAACTAAGGCCGCGGAGCGAAGTATTTATAGTTACGCTACACACACCAGAAGCTTCCAAACTGCGTCTTATCTCTCGCGAACTACGTAATTGCTGCGGCCTTGACACAGTCCGAGCGCCCGAGCGAAGGCTGGCAAAGTCGAGAAATTTCTCGTAACATGCGTTTAGTAGCACGTACACCACACGCTTACGTCGAGATCTTTCTGGGACATTCGATAAACGCCTAGATTGTTCTACGCTGTCGTAGCACTGACCCCTCCTTAAGCCTGTTCGTCCCGAACTGGCAAAGCGTCTTCGAAGTAATACTCGACCAGGCGATCTAGGTGGCCATCCTTGCGAAGGATAATTTTCCCGTTCTTCGAATTCAGTCTCGTGTGATCCGAACATCACGTTCCCAGGAATGCGAATCTTTCGCGCAACCACTAGCTTCGCTGGAATCACTCTCGTTGCGTCATGTACTAATGACCTAAATACCACTGGCTGATCCAAGTTTGTTTGGTTCTCGTCAACAACCTCTTGCGTAACCTCATCTTCAGCCACTTTACCCTCGGCCGCTTCTATCAGCTCAGGAACAAGCAAGAGTTTTGTCTCGACACCCATAGTTGGCTCTCCAATCACTTCTTTTGTCATTATACTTATTTGTACTTCCTCTGCTAGTTCTTCCTCCATTTCCGCTTGCAACAGGGAGGTTTCCTCTTGACCAGACTTGTTGAATTTTTCTTCGACTAATGCCACTCGCTTAATCGAATGGTTGGTAGACCCTGTCATTTTAGCCATGCAAAGCTTTATCTTCTCTTGGCCAACTTTCAGGACATTCTCTCTTAAGTCCACAACGAATCCGTAGGCATTCATAATGTCCGTGCCAAGAATCACTTCATCGACAATGTCTGCAACGAGCATTTGGTGGCTAAACTCAAGAAGACCCAGGCGTACACGTACGTCTACCTTTCCTAGCACCTTGACGGGGCTTCCAGTCACAGTCTGTATTGTACAAGAGCTAATTAGAGGATGGCGGTTACAGACTAAGTCAGGGCGCACAATGGACACTGTTGCGCCCGTGTCAACTGTAAATGATGTTGGTTTACCATCCGCAAATCCATTAACAATCAAGTTTCCACTGATCTTATGTAGCGTGGAAACTGTGTGCTGTTCTGGGCCTTTACTTCTCCAATTGGTGCGATCAGTCTCTTCTCTCGGTATTTTCTTCTCCCAACAGTCTACCTGTAGATGGCCACGCTTCCCACAGTTGTAACACTTCGGTCTTCTGTCTTTGTCCTTTGGTTCGAAAGATAGTTGTGGTGCTGCTGACTTCTTAAACTGTTGTTTTTGAATCGTCTCTTTATGCTGTCCGCTATGACGATACTGTGGTATTGGATCCGTTTGGCTCCAACGTGATGGCATACTTTGATTAATGTAGGTCGCCGACTTGGCAGCTTCAAAACGGAGAGCATGAACAAGAGCGTCTGATTTATTATCATGCCGAGCCATTCTTAACACTTGTTGTAACTGACGATCTCTGATACCGTCAATAAACATAATGAGAGAAATCCACTTCCGGAAGTCCTCCGATTCTTCGGGATAAGCCAATCTCGTCAGTCGGTCGATATTCGCTTCAAACTCTTGAAGGCTTTCCTCTGAACGCTGTCGCCTCGCTTTAAGTTGTTCACGGTACACTTCGCACAAATGCTGGTCACCGTACCGTAATTCCAGAGCTTTAGTTAATTCGGCATAGACGTTCTGACTGTTAGATGGCACTTTGTGTATTACCTCTGCGGCAGGTCCTTTTAACGCAAGAACGAGTGAGAGGCCTTTCTCTTCTTGCGTCCAGTTATTTAAGCGAGCGGCAGCTTCAAATTGGCGATAATAAGTTGCCCAGTGGGTGCTTCCATTAAACGACGGGGCCTTTGCAAAAACTGACCCTACTTCAGTTAATAGCGTTCTTTGATTTCTCTGACATTTTGAATCTTCTAAGCTTGACATACTTGTTTTCATAGTTGACACAGATTTTTCTAATTCAGATATTCTGTCAACTTGTTTGTTCAGCTCACCTTGTAACAGGACAAATTTTGCAGTGGTATCCTCTTGTACGAACGTCTTAACGTCGTCTGCTTGACGGCTAAATTCTTTTTTTCATCCCTCTGGTATTTCATTTTCACGATTACGTTTTTCGTCTTGTCGTTTTTCTGCTTCTTCCCTTTCCTGTCTTCGTTCTTCTTTTTCTTGTTTCTGACTTTGCTGTAGCATTGCTCGGAATGCTTCTATCATCTGACTGGTATCCATTGTTTATCGATTAATTACGAATCACACTCGTCTTGTACAAAGCGTCCACTGTTTCCACTGTTAACCGTTCTATCCCAGTTCTGACACCACTGTTACGACGGTCTACTCGATCGTCGTAGGTACAGTGGAAACAAAATAAGTACAAGACACCAATTAAGTCACTAATCACACCTTTAATTGTTATAGTAAAACAGTTCGTAATTAACAACACAGTGTCTACAACAAATCAAATGAAATTGTTCATACGCAATAAAATGTCCACTAATATTAAAACTCAACTGTATTACAATTATACCGTCCGAATACAAAACGCAACACTTCACTAATAACTACTTGAACGTACACCGTAACAACCCGAACCGCTCTGTAAAATATATCGCACTAATACTCTCGAACCGCACAGTCAAAAATCTCGCATTGAACTGAAAAACTAAGGCCGCGGAGCGAAGTATTTATAGTTACGCTACACACACCAGAAGCTTCCAAACTGCGTCTTATCTCTCGCGAACTACGTAATTGCTGCGGCCTTGACACAGTCCGAGCGCCCGAGCGAAGGCTGGCAAAGTCGAGAAATTTCTCGTAACATGCGTTTAGTAGCACGTACACCACACGCTTACGTCGAGATCTTTCTGGGACATTCGATAAACGCCTAGATTGTTCTACGCTGTCGTAGCATTATTCTTCTTATCTGAGCACATTACCATCAATTGTTTTTATTTATTTATTTATTCTTCTGTTTGTTACCATAAAAATATTATTTTTTCTATCATTCCATTTTAAATCAGTTCTTTATAAATATTATTTAATAATCTGTTCTTACATACTCTTGGTGTTTTACTGTTTATTAAATCAAATTGTTGCGAAATATATTAAGTAAGTTGTCCTTACATAGTTTTCGAATTTTGGGGTTTTAGTCTTTCTAATGGGTTGCTTGGTCGGTTTTCAGAAAATCAGTCCCTTTTTTTCTGGTTGGTTTCGAATCTGTTTAACCGTGGTCCATTATTTCCTCTATACTGGTTGTTCAGATCTCTCTAGTGTATAGAGTTATTTCTGTCCTTGTGACATATCTCACTATCATGTAGTTCCGCCATTTTGTTATTAAATTTTCATTCATGCTGAAGTTTACCATCGTTTTTCGAGCTGATTCTTCCGTACCGTTTCTTAATTGTTCAAATGGTTCATACATAATCTCCAGAAATCCTCCATGCTCCTCGGTTAGTTTTGGCTTTTTCGGTCCTTCTAATCTATCTGGGAATTCAATTGTGGTTCGTTTAAAGTTTCTAAATTGCCTTACTTCTCCTGGTTCCGTAATTGGTATATTATGTAGCTGAACTAATCCCCTTTTAATCATCTCCAATCCTTCCCGTGTATTTATTAATTTCCTTTTACGCGTTTGTCTGATTTTCATTGTCTTCATTTCATTGTGAACCCGTTCTATTCTTCCAGTTATGTTAATTGGTATCTCGTCAAATTTTTCTAGGGTTTTCGCTTGTACCTCCGTTATTCTAAGTTTGTTATTGTTTTCTACTTGATTAATTTTGGTCTCTACTTCCACTCTGAGTTGTATGATGGTTTCATCTATCTTTTCTAGACCTACCTTAGTTTCAGTTATTTGCTGTCTCACTTCCTCTTCATAATAATCCACTCTTTTACTAAGTGTTTCATCGACAATTGCAATACTTTCATTGATGACTTCCCTCAACGCTTGGTTTTGTTCATTGATGATTTGCCGCAACTCCTTATTACGGTTTTCAATTTTATCGTCTATTTGTTTGGTATTTTCCAGAATCTGCTTTAAGCTCTCATCGTTCCTGTCAAATCTTTCATTAATTTGGTTTAAGCTTTCATTTATCAGCCGGTTATTCTCATCATTTTCCTCTTTATTTTTGTCAAACTTCTCATTCATTAGTTAGATTAAGTTCTCGCTCAAAATTTCGTTTTGTTTCTTTGAGTTTTCATTAATACTGTCTTATTTTATTTTCCAGCCTTTCTGAATTTTCGTTTATACTGTCTATTTTATTTTCTAGCTTTTCTGAATTTTGTTTATTATCCTCTTTAATTTGTCTTAAACTCTCATTAGTTTCCTCCTTGGTTTGCTTTGAGTTTTCCTCCTGTTTCCTAAATTGTTCGGCCATAAATTTCATCATATCTTGCCAGTTTGGTTCTTCTCTGGCTACCGCTTTATCTGGTTGGTCCCCTTGGGCATCCTCTTTATTGCTCGCCTGTTGTTCCATTTCGGTGTCTGTAACTACCTCTGTTTCTTCTTCCCGTCTATCTTCTTCCGTTTCTTGGTCTTTCGCTATCCTTTTAGAAACACCTCTCACATGCATCCCTGTGCCTCTAATAGTTGCCTGCTCCAATTAAGTAATAGCCTAATTTTTTACTTAACTAAAGCCCACTCGTTGAGCGCCAATTTGTAACAAATATTTTAAAAGGTTGTTATTCTTAGGGTTTAATTAAGCTCCACATTGGTATGCGCCAATTTGTAACAAATAACTCTCTTTGTGTTTCTTATTTATATTACAGTTACAGTTTGTAGTTAATTTAAAAAAATTAAATTAACTAATTCAATCTGTTTAAGGAAAATATTTATTATGTTATCATAGAGGTGACCTCCTGCAACTCAATATTAATAAAATTTTATTTACTATATCGTTGCTGCAACTTGTATGTAGAACATAGCCCTGTGTTAATCAATTACTAAATGTTTACCAGTTGATATCTCTATATTACATGTATTTTAGTTAATAATTCGATAATTCTCTCCAACCCTATTCAGTCCGTATTATTTAAATTAATTCAAAAGTTGCGAAGGAAATACGTTAGTTCGGCAATCTCACGTTCCACCAGCTGTCTATAGCAAGCGCTGCTATTCGTAATTGACTCACCCTTATAGGTTAGTTTGTTTCACCTGATAGTTAATCACCTTCTTTACTTGTAAATTACTCCCCCATCAAAATACAATACCTATTCTACAATAATACAAAACATCATTACATACAAGGATTCTTTATTTGTATTACTTTTTAATTTCCAACAGTCTTCTTCACAGTTATGTGATCGTTATATCGATCATACAATGCTGAATCGATTTGTTAATGGACTAGTCCTGTATAATACAATTTAAATATAATTTTGTTTATCTCTTATCCCATGGTACGTGTGATTCTTTTAACGATTAGTAAGGCCAGGTAATGCAAAATTAAGGTTACTAAGTATTACAAATTGTTATTAATTCTTAATGTATAAAATTAAATATAAGCTGGTGTTACCGTACAATGCGATTCTCAAGATAGCCGTGTCTGTTTACAAACGCTTGAAGACTTGCTGATGAGGTTACTTTTGTCCAGAAAATGTGTCCAGATTATTAATAAAGATGGAAAGGTGATGGCCCAGAGTGCAACAGGAATTCTTCTATTCTTCGTTCTTCTTCACGATCCTCGTGGTTGTCGGTCCCAGTGGAATTGGTGTAGTATTATAATTTCTTCCCTCTTGAAAGTGAGGTTTCTGTTTCCCGTACCAAAGGTTCTTGCACTAATTCAGACTTCTTGTTTATTCAATAAGTATCCTGGTTCAATGGGAAATCTGGTTCATCATTAAATCCAATGGAATTAATTTGAAGGAGGAAATAGTAATTCCGCTACCTTTTGGAGGTGTATGAGTATATTTCTAGAAATCTAGTTCAGTAATTATTCATCAGTTTGGTTTGAATGAAATGGTTTTGATACTTTAAATTTATTAAGGTTAATTCATTTTATTTTAATTTATTTTTTCGTTTAAAATTGTCTACTGAACTGTTCTCAATATCATATAACAATCGAAATATATAGTTTTTTATAAATTCTTTTCTGGATTAGTATTAATTTAACTTAACCCATTCACATCTAACAATCGAATAATGAAAATCAACAAGATTTTTTACATTTTAGTTACCCTAACAACCATTACTTTCTGTCATTGGATGATATTTGATATCCTAGAGCCAGAATTAGAAAATATTACTACTCTTTTTTAATAAAATACTCCATGCTTGGAATTATACCAAATTACATAAAACTCTCACTTAATCTACCTTATTAAACCGTAGACATTTTACTATAATTTCATCTGACTGGACTTATTAAAAAGGTATTAATTTCCTTTTACAAATATTGAATTTAGGCCTATTGGTTTTCTTACACCTGTTATAATATTGTTTTGTTTTTAACTTAATTTTTCTTTACCTGACCTACTGTACAAATAGTCACTGGCTTATGGCCACTTACATCAATTTTAATTTCCTGGTTTCAATTCATTATATTATTTAGTTCATCATTGAACCCTTCATTATTTTTTAACATAACTATAAGAACTACTTTGCCAACTTATTAACACTTATTGCCTTCCTGGCCAAGTTTACAAACATTATTTTAAACATCTTCATTAATCCATTAAAGTAAATACATTTAACATAATATCATACCTAATACATGTACTTATACTTAATTATTTAAATACAATTTTAACATAAATAAAAGGAGTACCACTGACTAAGTACTTCTTTAAAGCAACAGCTCCACTCTTACTATCCACAAAACATAAAATAAATATCCTGTAAACACTATATCATGCTACAGTACAACACCAAGTACATTTTATATACATTAAATATTAATTTGAATAGTATTTTATACTTAATTCCTACACATTAAACTCCTCCCATTAGACACAATGTTTATGTTTCACATCTCGTACTACTCCTTACATATTTTAGATTTAAGTACACTTTTAATGTTTTAATTACTTAGTAACCTTACTAGGTACCTCTAATGCATTCTTCAGGTGAGATGGGCCCTCTTGTATTTAATTACAACAGGCTTTGGGCATTGTTTTAAATCCTATTTACATAGTTCTTTATGTAACGTCGGGGACCTCAACTCTGTTATGTTACAATATTAATAAGTGAATGAAGAGGATGTACCAACAAGCTAATTATAATTTTTAAGTTTTGGCCTATAGTTATGATGCATTCGATCTGTACTACCAACATTTCAACTAGCAGTTTCAAGACAAAAAATAAGGTTATGTTTGGTATATATATAATACATGCATATACTAAATATTATAGTCACTAAATACATACACAGATTACTTTAACCCATAGACTATACACATTTGTTATACTAAACAAGTGACATAAGAAAAAAAGGTCTGACTGTGTTGGATTAATAGAAACAACTCATTTACCTCCCTTCTTCTTGTAACCAATGTTTCCAATGTATCTGTTAGTAAGAATAGGATAGCAATGTGTTTTAATATCTTTACATTATATGTACTTACACTACTATTCCGTAATAATGAGACTGAATAGAAATTATTACTAAATTATCAAAAAATTACAAAGAACAATTTTCCTACAGCATATGAACACATTAGAATAGTTAATCAAACTGACAACTTTAGCGTGATTTTTTTTAACATTGTGGTGACAACACAGAAATCACTAAACTTTTTATAATACAATTAGATCAATGTGTGATATACTTTTGTAAAATGTATTAAACAAACCAAATTGCATGATTCAACAAGTCTCCTTTTTTATTATATAAAATTCTACAAAACTGTCAACGTTAAAACATTAATTTTAAGTGTCATTCTCAGGGCACTAAATTCGAAAACATAACAGATGCACTTTCAAACTTAGCCTATTCAAAGTTAAGGCTATATCTAATATAGGGCAGTTACCAAATAACGCGATTCATACGGCTTAATTAACTGTGAAGAATAAGTACCACATGGATTTCAAAACATTTATGTGTAATAGTAAAATTAGTTTCATTTTAACCCAAATGTAACTATTTAAGCCGGCCACTTAACATACCTTCAACATAGCCGCCATGACAGCCGAACTTCCATTCATTCGCACATATCCTCCCTACTCCGAACTTTTAAACTGCTGGTCTGCTAGTGTCTTGTAAATAGTTCTATGCTGTCTTGATTGTTTTGTTGCTAACCACGTTTTCTATTTAAAATCTTATGCTTTCAAATTGTAAATGAATTGTGTATGCAGAATTATGAATAAATCATTAAACCAGTTTTTATAACTTGTTAATGTATTTTGTTAAATTATCAAGTTGCTATTTTACAGTTGTATCGTTTTCCATGTGTATTAAGACGCAGGTTAAACAAGAACAGTATAACATTTGGTTCATTTTAAACTCTTAAATTTATTTTTGGACATCTGTACGTCATAAATTATGTATATGTTCATTTATTTTCAAATATACATACATATAAAAGATGTAACTCAATTATATCGTGCTAGTATTTAAATATTGGATCAGAAAGTGTAATATTATAATTTGTAATTAATTTTACAATTTGGTCAACTCTGATTTGAAAAAAGCCTTTATACTTGAAGGAATCTTTATTATATAAAAAAAAAACATTTCCCTACCTTATGGAATCACTCTTAAAAACGTTCGAGCTTCCAAAGAATGTAACAAGTGTTTTAGGTTCAATGTTGGTGCCCCCGAATTCAAAGGCATCGTTCTGTGTTCTGTGATTAGTCTAGAAACTAGAAATTTTTACTGTTGTCAAATCTGTGTTGCGTTTGCAGTTTGAAAGAACGAAATTGTTTTTGAAGCTGGTTATTGTGTTATACGGCGATCTTGTAATCGTGAGGTGACTGATCTCTTGTGAGGTCATTAACATAACTTGCTTATTTTTGCAATTTCAGCCTGTTGTAGGCGTTATTTCTCGTCTTACTGGGTCATACCACGCCCTGAAAATAGGCCTTTCAGATACTGCTGTTATGGATATGATGATCTCCAACTTGCAACAACAGAGGCAAGTTACCGAGCAACTCCGAAGGGAGGCTGCTATCAAACGAATCAGTGTTTCACAAGCTGTACAGGATATTATAAAATTTATAACAGAACACGAACAAGAGGACTGCTTGCTGGTTGGATTTAGTTCTCAAAAAGCTAACCCGTTCAGAGAAAAGAATAGCTGTACGGTACTGTGAAGTTTTTGAACATGAAAATTTTGCTTTATTTAGTGTTGCTAATTTATGGATGACAGGTCTTTCCAGGGGACCAATTCTTCAAAAATGATATCGATTATTATTTCATAATCGTTGTGACGAGGATGTGCTTTTTATGTTCAGTGATTTTTTCTTTGCCGTTTACCAGTTTGACTATGTATTGAATCACTTATTGTTTGTTACTTGATGAGTTACTCATAAATTATTAAAGTTCATAAATGTCTGTGTTCAACGAAAATAGTTTTGGTGTGATGTCACTACTTTTTCCTAAGTATAGTACCATTATTAAAATTACAGTAATTTGGTTAAAAGGTTTTAACATACCAAAATAGTAAAAAATATTACACACCAGGATCTGAAATTGCAGAAAGTACACATAACCTATAGAAACTAGTAAGCTAAGATATTGTTAAATGTAATGAATAAAGTGGTGCATGTAGTAAAGTTTAAATTTTGTTAAAACATCAAGTTTTGACAAGCACTGTATATTAATGTTCCTGAAATAACTTTTATTTTCTCTTATAATCTTGTTTGTAATAATGATAATGTATTGTAGATAAGGTAAAGGAAAATGATCCAGTGAACAAAATGTAGATCTGAATTGAAAAATGTTTATAATATTACAATATATAATTTAGCTGTTGAATGTTATAATACATTATAACATTCAATTGTTATGTTGAATGTTAGTTTTTTTTTTTTGCATAGGTGTGTTTTAAAGTATTGAATTCTGCGCCCTGGTGACATGAAATTTTTTTCTAACACTGCATCGAAGATAACTTGAAATGAATTTTTGGTATATAGATTTTATTCATTTATGTTTTATCATATATGTTTTTTACATTTCCTTTATTCTCAATGTAAAAAAGAAATCATAATTGTCAGAACATTTTTATAGAATTCAGAATGGTAAATTTGATAATTATGGTCTAAACTTTAACCTGAAAAATGAAAGCGCCGTTTTTTCAGATAATTTCTGTAAAACTACAGTCAAACTCATATTCAGTAGTTGACTATCACTTATACTTTGGGCTCTTTAAGAATTAATAAAATTGTAAAATTAGAAATTATAGAATAATACTAACTGATTATATTATTGATTTAGTGAAGTTTTTCATTAATTTATTTATCGAACAATTGAGTGTTAGAATGGGCCTGTACGTTTTGCGGGAATTAAATATATGAGGATAAAAGTAATATGTATTATATGTGTTAATGTATACAGAAATATATGTGAGTGTCATTGTAATATGCACTAAACAAAAAATGTAACATAAAGAAAACGTAGTATACAAATTTAAACTGTAGTGTAAAATAAAGTCATCAGTATTTTATATGGAGGACACTAAATAAAGCAAATCATAATTTATTGCAATTGTCTACCCATTTATGTGGTAATCATTTTTAATGGTATCTTGTTAACATTGTGGTAGAGAGATTTTAATTTCATAGTCAAAGAACTGTAAATTCTCTGACTTTTCTAAATTACTGTAAATAAATATGTTAATTTATTGAACATAACCATTTCAGTGCCAACAACAGTCATATTGTTAAATTTTTGTACACACGCCAGTTGTGGTGGTGGTTGATACTACTACTAGTATTAGGCCTATAACGCTTCCCAAAAAAAGACTTTGGACTGGTCAGTAGATTCAAAATTTTGATATTTGAACAGTACTTTTAATGGAGTAAATGATAAAATATAGAAGGTCTTTTGTGAAAATTCTGTTGTGTATGTTTCTGTATTAAAATTATATAAAATATATTTGTCACTTTTTTTCTAATCCCATACAAATGTTTTAACACAAGTTAGTGGACATAATACTAATTTAACATACTAGTTGGTGGACAACTAGTACGTTAAACGTACAACACAACACAATAACACATTAGTGGACAACACATTAACGTAGTGGACATTTAAAAAATGTAAATCTGAAATAATGCAGTTACTAAATACATTTTTGAAAACGGAGATGTGGAAGGAGTGTGGATTTGAGCTGTCTTTGACTAGCCATTCATTGTTAAATGTTTATTATACCCTTCCCACAGCATTCGATTATGTCTGAGTATTACCAAACGCACCTTTGTTTTTAAAGGGTGAACCACTTTCTATTTGGATTTTAAACTCTTTGTTTATTCTGCAGTACCATACCCTCACTGCCTTCAGGTGTCAACACAGCACTTACAAAAAAACAAATACAGTATTGTTTTTGTTACCATCTTTATTACGTGTTTAATAAATTAAAGTTTATGTATATTACTTATTACTTGATGATAATGTGCTTCAGGGTTTTTTTTTTTGTTTTGAAGTGTGTAACGTGTGCATCCTATAGCTTTCTCAAACAAAACAAGAATGTTGTATGTAAACATTATAAAAATATTTTCTTATACAGAAGTAAGCTGAGATAATGGAAAAGTTAATTACATTTTTTTTTTCATTTCCTTGCAACATTGCATACATTAACAAAAAAAATAGCGAAAGTAAATACAAATATTGGCATAGGAATTGTCTGGGAATTTATTTAAAACTAAAGGCATAAGATGGTTTTAAGACAGTAGAAACATAAGACCCATTTCGAGAATTGGAAGTGTCTTGTTGTCTTGCAATCTCAGCCCAAGCATTGGTGGCCAGCCATATTCTGAAATTGCAAGGTTTGTGGTCTAATGTGTAAAATCCCTGTATTTATATGAGTATATTTGTGTAGCTACTTGGCTTTTTCATAATGTTTCTCCCAACAATTATTCTCTATATTACCATAGACATTACAGGTAAGTACTCGAGCATTGTAATTTTTTCTGAAAGTTTTTCATAATCTGTTTCTTCATGTCTTCTCTTAAACACTTCTTTGTTCACCTTGTCCCTTCAACCTTGACTCCCTCCTCCAGCATCATGGATGAAAAGCTTCTGATTATTACATTTCCCAATAATCCTGTTACAAAAAAAACTGTGTACTTTTCCTTGTTTTTAGGCAGTGTTTCTTGAGGTTAGCAGGTTTTTAAAAGGGACTTCTTTAATTAACGTTGATAATTTGAACAGTAAAAACATCTAGTAACATTTTAACTTGCATGTTATTAAATTTAAGCAAGATTGGGTCTTTGGTAGGGTAATGTTATTTGGGTTAGTATGTGAGTGTGTTAGTATTTTAGTAATTAGTATTAGTAGTTAGTAATGAGCATGTTAGTATATCAATAGTGTGCATTAGTAAGATGAAAGCTATTAAAAAAAAACTAAATGATTACTTTCTATATGTATTGATTTTAGATTTTCGTAAGGTCCTTTAAATGGTTTTTATGTTGGTTATAGCGAAGTATTTAAACTGATTTGAAATTGTGTTGAGAACTAGAGGAGTAAACACTTGTAATTGAATATAGTTTGTTGGTCTGAAAAAATAAAAAAGGCTTAATAAAGTGCAAAATGTCACATTTTCGAGGGCTCAGTTTAATGAAGTTATACCCTTATTTATACCTTTATCTTTTACATTTAAAAGCTTAAATTTGACAGATATATTAACCATACAGTAGATTTTAAAGCATGATTAAGAAGACTATTGTCATTAGTTTTTTTACTGTTTTTATGTTTACTAAATTTAGGAAAGTTTATAGTAGTAAATATTGTAACTAGACGTCGTCCGCCTAATTGTAAAAGTGTAAAATGTATTTTGTTTATTCTCTCAAAGTCTTACCAGGTTGTCGTCGCTCTTAAACGTACCTCACGCAGACTGCGTCCGTCACGAACGTACGAATAACCAGTACCGAAGTCCTTACCTGTCCTATTTTGTATTTTTAATTCCCAAAAGGCGCCAAATTGTTTTTCAGAAAACAAAAGGTTCAAAATTAGTTTGTCTCCTGCACGGTGATGATTAATTCGAATTACCTCGCTGACTGACGGGAACTCGAATTTCGCTTGTCTTTGGATGTGTTGCCAACATAAAATTTGAGCAAAGAATTCTATTCTCCGCTAAAGAACATAACATACATAATACAATTTAAATAAACACAGGACAGCTAGTAAAGATTCGTACTTATTTATTTGATTCGATAATTCATTCATTTTTGATAATTGTCGTATAATTGATGTTATTATAGGGAAATTCCATACCAAGTGGTCCAGAAAAAAAATAATTGGTTGCTTGACCGTCTCAGAAAAAATTTATATTTGGTAGATGGATTCCCTTATGTTTTGGGGGCTCAACAATATTTTTTTCAAATTTTTACTGTTTACCATTTGGAAATGGTGGCCATATTTGTTTTAGGCCGCATGCTATTTTTCGGGTTTGCAGGCATCTACGATTTCTTAAATTGTACAGCAATGGGTTGCCCTAGCCCTTTCAAATAAACTGCACTGAGTTTAGTACACTCTGGCCTACAAAATAAAACCATAATTACCTAGCTAGATGTATTTCTTAATATATGTTTAACAGCTCAAAATTATTGGTCGCAAATTGGCAAAATTCAATTTTTGAAGGGTAATTTTTTAAAGAAGGAATAATTTCTCAGCCTTAACCTTTTTTGTGCTGTTACACTACACAGTATAGTTACTTTTTATAAAGTATTAATGGTGAGAAGCTTAGCCTTAAAAAAATATGCCCTTTTAAAAAACCAATTTTTGATTATTTTTTTTCAAAGTTTCACCTGCAATGTCTTTGTTGGGGGACCAGTTAAAAACCTGAAAATTGCACACATAAAAGGTCTTTATGATATCAAACTTCAGTATAAATTTCAACTTTGAGATTCAACTGGAAGTTAGTAAAACAAATTTTCAATTTGAGCCAAAAATACGTTATTTTCACATCCACGATATGTGGGCTAATAACGGTAGGTATAGTAATTTTATGATTAAAGCATAGCCAATCAAAGATAACTAATTATAATAACATAGGATTTTGAATGAAATGCAGGTTATATTGTTCTAATATTGTATAATGTTACATATAAAAGGCATAATGAAATCAACTAGAAGTAAAATGTTTTTGATTGTCCCATTGAGCTTTGAGGGAATTTATCACATAATTTAAAATCAATCAACTGACAACAAACAATGCCTTCTCACCTTCAATTAGTTTTTACTTAATTGTTCATTCATCTTTTGTGAAATTTCTTCACATAGTTTGGGCGTTAGATTAAAAGTTCTCCCAGTTACAGTGGTAAATTCCAGAGGAGTCAGCTTCTTCAGTATATTTTTAATTGGCATCCAAACTTAGTCTTTTTCATTTTTTTTAATGAGGTCCTTGGTCCTGGTGGGTGATAAAATGTAACGTGCACATCTTGGTTTTGATTATTAATATTATCTACTTCTGCAATCCACCATTGTCCATCGTAAATACACGCCACTACATCTTTATTTTGAAGTGTTAATGGTACAAATTTTCCAGTTGTATGAAGTTCACTATCAGGTGATGTTGATGTGAACTTACATTTAAGCAAATTGTCTGACTGCGGTATAAAACAATGAAAAGATCAAGTGCCTTTTATCTTCTTACAATTGTAGAATCTTTCTTCCAAGACATTGGCGTGAAGTTCTTGTATTTCCTCTGTTTTTACAAAAACATAGGTAATTCCTTTAAGATGTTCTTTACAGAATTTGAACATTTCCTGAAGTGTCAAGATCTGGTTCTCATACGTCCGCTGCAGACTAGCTTTTGTGACGGCTCGCTTTGTAGTACCTCCGATGCCATCGCACGCATTCTTCCCATGACATGATGCGAAAAAATGCCACGCTACATCGAGTCCAAAATCTTTGAAAGCACATGTTGATAAAATTCTTTTTGTTTTTGTATTGGCTTGCAGCCCCATCAGAGAAGTAGATCAATTTCTTTATGGATGGGTGGTGCTCTTTTATGTAGTTTATTAGTTGTTGAAACGCGTGCACTGTTGTAGTATTGTGTTCAAGATGGTCACTTATAACACAAAAACTATGACTCTTTAATTAATCTTGATCCTTATAATAAAATACAAATGGATGAACCGTAGCCTGTTTGTTTACCCAGTGGTGTCCCTGTACTTCATCTTGAACAACGAAGGAGTAATTCTCTGAAAAGTCAGCGAGAACTATGCATTCATTAACTGCTAAGATTTGCTTTTTGTCATTCATAAACTTCCCTTGAGATTTCGAAATAAAATGATGCATTTTCAGATTTTCAAGTTTGGCAATTAGCATTTCAATAAACTCTTCTCGTGGTTTTATGATTGTCACCATTTCAGTTCTGTCTTGGATCACCCATTGTTTGTATTCTATATTGTCTGGCATTGAGTCGTCTTCTTCAGATTCTTCAAACATGTCAAGTAAAGCCTGCTTGCCTGGACAAACTTCACATTTTCCCATCATACAATTGTAACTGTAAGTTTTGCATACCAGAACATCCAAATTAAGATTGGCCCCAGCTATCATCAACTTTACGTTCTGGTGATACAAACAAAAGCATACATTATGGGTGCCAGATCCTCCTGCAATAATACACCATTTTGGTCTCAAATCGCAGAATTTCGACCTTCCGATTTTAATGCCAGGATTTTCGTTTTTTAATTCAGTAAATAGTTCATTTAAATTACACAGTATTAACCTTTTTTGTCTTTGAACCTTAGTACCATTTTCTTTCATTGAAATACAATCTTTTTTGCCAGGCATCAAACGGCTATTATTGTCATCTTCATAAAAACTTCTAACTTTTTTGATTGTGTTTTCATCTATCAAATTTGATGCGTTCTTGTTTTGTAATTCAGGTAAAATACCCTGTACTTTGACTAAGTGCCTTGTTAATTTAACTAAACGTTCTGACACTTGAAATTCATCGCTAATTTTTGCTCGGCTCCAAGAGTTTGGTAGTAAACTGATAATCTTGATCTTATCCTCTTTGTATGAAATGGAAGTTTTAGTTTGTAGCTTTTTTATCAAATCATCATATTCAGTTATTAAATTTTCAGGATTTTCAACTGGTTCATTAGAAGGAATTTGCTTTTGAAAAGAAATTTCCAAATTCTTTCTAACTGTACTAGAAACTTTCCCAATTTTTGCTTTTAATGCTACAGATCTTTTTTTTTTCGCTTAGTTTTCTAATTTTACAAGCAGGCGATAAACCTAGGATTTCACAAGCTGAATCTACTTTTTTTTAAGTTTCTGATAAGACACTAAATTCTTTATCTGAACTATCACTATCCTTCTCTTTGTTAATTACAAATATTTTGGAATAACATGTTGGGCACAATGATTTTCCTGGTACAAGCCTAACAAAAGGGCTTTGATTCTTTGAATAATGATCAAAAGTTATTTCTCGTAGACCTTTTATTATAGGCTTTTTATGTTTCTTGAAAGGGTCTGAGCAAGACTTGCCAAAAAGATGATGACATTTTTTCAAGTATTTTATTTCATGGTACTTACAAGTTGATTTAACCTCCGAGTCAATTCTCAAAGAAAACAACACTTTTTCTTCACTATAATCTTCAATTAATTTAATGTCTTTAGAAAATACTCCATACACACTTTTATGACAAGCTTCATTAATAAGAACACCTATAGAACACTGAGACTCCATTTTAAAAGGTCATTACAACTGTACACTTTAGAGTTGTGTCACTCATACAAGATGCACCTCAAATGTACCATACAAATCAATAGAATGTCCCAACACCTCAAAAATAAATTTTGTACCACTACACTACCGTGTGACAAATATACGAACGAATGAAGTATGAACCGAAATGTGACGCGACTTGAAGCGAGCAGACAATGTTTGTTTCACTCACAAAGTGTACGAGCGACTGCGATGCGTGACAAGTGGGAATGAATAGGACACATTACGAAGTTCGTGACATTGTCGTGATTATTCGGTAACTTTCGGTTGTTTGTTTTGCACTGCTCAACTCAATGTATTTCACTGTATTAAACGTCTCAGAAACACGACATTGTCCCACCTCATTTGAAGTGGGGCAATGTTCCACCTCACCATGCAGAATGAGTTACTCATACAAACTCATCGAATTTACATGTCATGCCCAACTCTAGTACACTTGAAGAGCTCATAGTAAATTAAGTGCACGGAAAACCCGAAGTACTGTAAATACCAGTTAGCCTCTCGCTAGACAGGGACAGATAATGGTAGAGAGGGGAGACAATACACAGACTTACAGAATTCAAAATCCTATGTTATTATAATTAGTTATCTTTGATTGGATATGCTTTAATCATAAAATTACTATACCTACTGTTATTAGCCCACATATCATGGATGCGAAAATAACGTATTTTTGGCTCAAATTGAAAATTTGTTTTACTAACTTCCAGTTGAATCTCAAAGTTGAAATTTATACTGAAGTTTGATATCATAAAGACCTTTTATGTGTGCAATTTTCAGATTTTTAACTGGTCCCCCAACAAAGATATTGCAGGTGAAACTTTGAAAAAAAATCAAAAATTGGTTTTTTAAAAGGGCATAATTTTTTTAAGGCTAAGCTTCTCACCATTAATACTTTATAAAAAGTAACTATACTGTGTAGTGTAACAGCAAAAAAAAGATTAAGGCTGAGAAATTATTCCTTCTTTGAAAAATTACCCTTCAAAAATTGAATTTTGCCAATTTGCGACCAATAATTTTGAGCTGTAAAAAATATATTAAGAAATACATCTAGCTAGGTAATTATGGTTTATTTTGTAGGCCAGAGTGTACTGAACTCAATGCAGTTTATTTGAAAGGGCTAGGGCAACCCATTGCTGTATAATTTAAGAAATCGTAGATGCCTGCAAACCCGAAAAATAGCGTGCGGCCTAAAACAAATATGGCCGCCATTTCCTAATGGTAAACAGTAAAAATTTGAAAAAAATATTGTTGAGCCCCCAAAACATAAGGGAATCCACCTACCAAATATAAATTTTTTCTGAGATGGTCAAGCAACCAGTGCTGGACCACTTGATATGGATTGACCCTATAATAAAGTTTAGCCTCGGCCACAAATTAGTTTTCACTCAACGGATAGCAAAGGTGGCAGCGGTTCAGTCGTATGACGCCGCAATGGCTGGCGTGTGTACTTATTTACACAAGTTAATTTGCCAATGAGTTCTTTTGAGTACGAAAAAGGTTTAAAACAAGATGTCAAATAAAGTACACCACCTTACAATTGCGGTACTTAAATACTAAAAAGGTTTACATGAAAATTCAATGCTGTTGGTTAAAAGTGTGTGTCAGTTTTACAGGTTACAGACATAGGTTATTTTACATTTACATACAGTGTTATTAAATATGATTCATTAATCCTTGAAAGAAATTGGTGTTCGAAGTTCAGAGTGAGAGTTATATATTGTGAAAAAAGTTAATCAGTTTTAGTTCGTAATTATTTATAATTTAATTCATACTTAACAGAACCATGTTGTTAGTGTTATGGATCGTCAAGGTGTCTTCACTATTGGGTTAGTACAGTCGTTTATTTTCAAAGATAGGGTTGCCGTCTCCTTTTGGCGTCTGTTTCTTTTATTTAATTATTAATTTTGAAATTTCGTTTATTGTTCCTCCTTCAGTTGCTGGAACTATGGTTTACTTCTGGTATTCAATTTACTTTCATTTCTTTTTGATTTTCTTCGTTATTTGCCTTTATTAGGTCCGCATCAATATAGCGTCTGTACCTCTGGATAGTTAATAATGGAACTCCCATTACATAACGGTCAAAATTATAATAACGTTCTGTTGTTATGGCAACCTCCTTGACTCTGATTGGTTAAGTACATTTGAAACTATTGTTATAAATCCTGGTTTTCTGTTCAAAATGAATAAATATTTTATAAAGGTTATTTTTCCTTGGGGATATTTCCAATGCTTGAAATATTAATATAGATGTCCCTATTTTCTTTCAAAGATCAATTTGACATCTCACAAGGCTGGTCTAGGCCATGTATTAATGTTTTTGGACAAAATTGATAATACTATGTTAGTACATATTTTACTTATTTACACTGTTTAGCACAATTCTGACATGTTATTATTGTTAGTTAATGGTAATTACATAATTTACTTGGTCTTATTATTCAAATACAATTTTCAGTTGTTTACAATTGGTTTTCTGAAGTTAGACAGCTATGTCATTTATAGGCCTAAACTGTAACATCTTAGAATTTCTTATTTTGCTGTATTTAAACATTATTTATTAAGCACATATGGTCTGCTTATTTTCATTTCGCACTTATTGGCTTTCGAATTACTTTGAAACTGTTTTACAACATTATTTCTTATCTGATATCTCTCTTTCTATTTATATAATAGTTATTAATGTGTTGCTTGTTAAGTTTATGTCATTAGGCGCCGTCCATATATTACGTCACCACAAAATTCGGCATTTTGGACCCCCTCCCCCCCATTGTCACCATTTGTCACACTCGGCGAATCCCCCCCCCATAATATTATGTCACCACGGTGGGTCAGACCCCCCCCTTATTTTCCCTTCTTTGTTGGAAGTCGGCGATCTTCAATGAAAAATTACGTACCAGCAATTATAAGTTATTTCTTTATTACAACTACTTTTAAACACATTAAATTAAATTAAGTACCGTATTTAATTTAATTAAAACTATTAAACAAATTAAATAGTTATTAAATTTAAATATTATAATTTAAAACACTTTTGAACAAATTACAAACAAATTAAATACAACAAAATCCGCATATTTTCTAATTTAACAGTACAGAAGTTTGAGGACTTACCTTCCAATGTGTCAGAATGACGGGGATGCAGTCGCAAATATAGCCCACTCCGACTTAAATGAAATCCGGCTTTCTCCAAAGCATCTTTTAAATCGTCGAGCGTCTTGCAGCTTCGCACCTGTTCAGATTGTCGTCTTACCTGGGCTCCCCCGCCGAACATCGCGAGATCACAGATTGTCTTTAGAAGGCCCGGTTGTTCCTCTTCGGTACGTGGTCTACCTGAAGCGTCTCTAGATTTTAGCTGTTTTGAAATGTCAGGATGCTCGCGGCAAATTTCGTCCAATTTTTTTTTTTTTCTTACGACACGTTTTTTGACGCGCTGCGTTCGACTGCTTCCTTTTTAAAGCATTTTTTCGCTGTTCAGTTCCTTCTTGAGAGATTCCAACTCTTTAGAAGAGTCGTCGCATGCAAGACCACTATCAATTTCATTACGTACAGTACAAATTTGCAATCATCGTTTGATATACATCCTGGGAAGGTGTACGCCTTTTTTCATTTTCAGAGTCTCCGATGTCACATTTTTTAGGTGTATCACTAACTGTGAGCTGACTGGTCGGCGCAGCCGGAGCCGTGATTGTTGCAGGTGCATGTGTTGCGGTTTTCACATTCGCGGAATGTATAGTAAAATACGAAAACAAACCCTTGACTTTCTTATTAGTCCCTCTCACCAAAAGCTCTTTCACTTTCGCACTAATCTTAGCGTCAAAAGACGAATCATCCTTGCCGCACTCCTTTTTTGCTTCCGCCCAGTAGGTATTGCAGTCATTTTGGAGATTCACTTTCGGCCTGTCGGGGTAGGCCTTCTTATACGCGTCGAAAAGAGACTCGTAAAGCTTGCCGCGATTCATGTTACGAACGACCACAATGATGGTATGTATGATGGGAGTGAAGGCGTAGCAAAACGCGCGATAGGAGGACTCGAGACACGAAATCAAGAGAAGACTAAACAGACACGCTCGAAATCAAGAGAAGACTAAACAAAGAGAGTGCTCACAGCGAAGAACGTATGATGTGAGTAAACACGTGGTGGCCGAATTTGGGGAACTCGAGACACCGACAACACAGTGCTAGCAGCGAAGAATGTATGATGTGAGTAAACACGCGGTAGCCGAGTTCGGGGAAATCGAACTTTTGTGTGCGTGTTCTACGCCCCAGTACAAATTAGCGAAGAAAATGTAAATATTTAAATGCCTGTCTGCATAAAAAAGCGTTTTCTTTACAAAACTCATCCTTATAAAATGAAGAATAAAAAAGTGGTTACGTCACAACTGCTGAAACCCCCTCCCTCCCCCTTGTCACCATTTGTCACACTTAGCCGAACCCCCCCTCACCCCAAAGTGGTGACGTAATATATGGACGGCGCCTTACTAGTTTTATTCCTACTCCCATTTCTCACACACCTCTTTAACACTTAAATCTATTAACAAAACATAATATAGAAATAACTTAATGGTCTGTATATTGTTCAGCCATATTTCCTCTTATTAAATATAATTATTATATTGCATGTCATTACTTAAAATGATCCTACTACTCATCTCTTTATACTTTCATTACTTACATAAAAATACAAACATATTACTGTAAAATTATGCCTTCTTGGTTGACACTCCGTTAAACAAACAAATTCATTTTCTTTAAATTAACAAAATAACAATTTTAGTGACTATTGAATTGACACCATCTATTCTATCAAGATAATAATTGTAGTGATTCTTTTAGTAACAGAATATGTTTTTCTATTTCTTACACCCACAACTACTCTGTTTCTTACAGGCTAACACAATTAACTTATTTGCCTATTCATCATTTGGTTATGGTTTTGGTTTGTTACACTTGGTTACTATTCTTTTTCCTTAAGATTATAAGTTGTTTATTTTAATATTCTCATCACTTCACTGTTTATTGTTATCACTCCCTACCTATCTCTCACTCTTGGTTTCAATGATATTTTAGATATACATTTATAACTATTCTTTAACATTTTGTGCCTTACTTTCTTATTATAATAAGGTTCTTAACAACATACTTTATTTAATAATAATTGTCTTACTTATTTTTTATGGTTAGTGTACTTTCTTTATTATTGTTTTATTCATGGTTATTTATATATTTTCTTTACTCATTTGTGTCTCTTATCATTGATTTGTCTTCTTAATCTCTGTAAATCTTTTCTCATCTTATTGTCTTTATCTGGCCAATCTCTGGGGTTGGGTCAAAGTCATTTGTTTGTCAGTCTAGTCTATTCTTTTAATTATTGTTCTTGTTTACAATTCTTCCTTCTTCTTTCTTAACTCCATTTTATATTTTTTTCATTATTATTTATTAAATTATTTTACCTGTTATCATTTCTCTAATACTTATGGGTACCATATATGATCTGATTTCTGCAACGTTATAATATATTAATAAAATTTATTACATTTTTGTTCAGAACTTTGAAAATATTGGAAGGAAGATTTGGCTCTTGAAGTTTTAGTGACCTTTTTATTAATGTTACCATTAAAGTAGTTCTTGGGTGTTTTATTACTATAGCCAAAAAAATTATGGAGTCTGTTACAATATCATTAATTTAAACAACTGTAAGATATTACTTTAGTAGTTTTAAAGATGCTTTTCATAGTTTTTAAATAAAAAAGTAATTTTGTTATTTTAAATGTTTAATTTTCTGTGCACAAAATTCTTGAAACAAAAAAAGTTTGAAAAAATATGTAATTCTTGTGATTTGATATTTAAAGTGGCAAGTGAAGAATTCAATATTGCAAATACTATATTATAGGAAAGATATTTTGCTCGTATATCATCATTTTTTAATTGATCAATTTGGCTTTTTGTTCCCTTGTTAATTCACAGTAAACAGTATGTTAGAATTTTCAGTATAGACTCCATCCATATATTTCTTGATTCAGAATTTTATTAAAGCTTGTTCCGCGGCATAAACATTCAGTTTTATTAATTTACTGTACTTTATTGAATTAAATTGAACGCATTACACATTGTACACACAACAATGATTTGTTAACCAAACAGTGTCACTAACTCTTAATACTGAAAATTACAGCTCTCCTATGGCTGCCTGTGATGAAGTACACAATGAATGAAAGCTGGCTAAGGCAAAGGTAACAATTTCTACATAAAATATTAGCATTCCATATTGGAAAAGTATACAAATAATTATTGATACTCGGACACGTTACAGACAACAAAATTCAAGAAATCAAAATTGATTTTTAAAATGCAGATCATTAATTAAATTTTGTTGTCTGTTTCTCTTATATGTCTTATATTTATAACTGCATTTAGACATTAATTTTGACTATTTTTCATGTTTATACAGAGAATTAATAGTGTTATTGTAACCACCATTTTAGTTTATGTGTATAATCAATTTGAAATGTTTTTCTAAAAATATGGTTTCCAAATAAAATAAGGAGAGAAAACTTTAATTTTGAAGAGACAGGTCTTTTCTAATATTAATTTAATGTACAGTGCCAACATAAGAGGAATGGTGGATGTTCCTGAGTAGAAACAAATTATTTCCATTTAAATACCGGTAGTTTTTAGAAATAGCCATGACTGATGGAGCAAATGTACTTGGGTACATGTATTATTCCAACTGGTAACATGACTATTTAAGGAACGCCTATCTTCAGATTGGCATTTATAGCTTTGTAAAAACTATTTATGGCCTGCTGAGAAAAGTTGAGAGAGAGCATTCAAGTCAACAGGTAATGTTTTTAGAAATAAATAATCACTCAGTCAGTAAATTTAAAAAGATTATATAAAACATTCTTCATTTTCACATATATGTGCAGTAAAATTAAAACTATTGTAATATTTTGTTTTACATTATTTATAATAATTTGAAAGTCTGTACTCAGAAATTTAGTCAATACAGTCACACAAATGAGGTAATTTTTGAATACAGTGTTTCTAAATAACTTTCTATCAATTGTTTATAATTCTTTCGCTGTAGTGTCATTTTTTAATATATATAGACTTTCATTATGAAATACCCACTATGCCCATTGCATGAGTCCATGTGTTTTTCATACAGTTGGACAGATATACTTTTGTTGGTTGATAATAGGAGATGAACATGGTAATTGCTTAGACAGCATAATATGAGATATTTCAAATTTATCATAGGTGTGATTAAAAAAAAAAAAATACACTAGTCTACTGATCCCAAGGTGTCAGAACTGAAGGGAAGATAATCAAATATAAATTTATTTATTAACCATATCCCTATTACCATACAATAGTGAAGGGCAGTAGTGAGGGAAACAATCTTCCTTTGTTCACACAGACGCTCTCACAATAAAATCTTAATACATAAAACTAAAATACTATTTCTTTTATGAATTTGCTAACTGCTATAATTTTTTATTGTTCGACTAAGCTTTTCGTCATTACTGACATCTTCAGGTCTTAAACATGTTTAAGACCTGAAGATGTCAGTAATGACGAAAAGCTTAGTCGAACAATGTTTAAGACCTGAAGATGTCAGTAATGACGAAAAGCTTAGTCGAACAATAAAAAATTATAGCAGTTAGCAAATTCATAAAAGAAATAGTAAGGATGGCTGCTAATTTAAACAATACGAAGAATAAAACTAAAATAGTTTGACTAAAACTTAACTGTTGAATTGATTGTCTAACAATTATTTTAGAGGCCTTGATAAATGTAAAAAGTGCTTGTAAATTATAAAGTTGGTTGAAAAATTTTCTTTAATAATAAAAAATGTTAAATAAAAATGTGAATTCTTTGATAGTAATTATGCCAGTCAACAACGAAAGCTGTTAGTAATGCTAGTCAGTAAACAGACCATATGCCAGATATAGATTTTACTTATGTGTACTGTAAAACAAATTCACTAAATGGAAAGGCTGTAAAAACTCGTATTTTTTTAGGAAAATAAACACACTTTATTCTGAATAAATAACTGGAATATTAATGATATAATATTTCAGTCATGTTTCATTGTGATTCAGTTATTGTATTTTGAATATAACTAAATTTTGTCTTCTTTTTACTGTTTAAGATATATCCTTATCAGCTGAGGAGCTAGTTTAAGAACATTAACAAGCATATAAAACATGTATTAATTGGAATAAATTATGAATTGCTGATAAGTAGAAATGCCAGAGTGTGTGAGATTTTATATCATCCAGGTGATCTGACAAATGTTCTTCGGAGACTGATGAATTTGGATCAGGACTAAAAGTGTGCCTTTCATGTATACATAGATTTATCCTAGAGTAATGTTTTTAAAAATTGGAGGGTGCGCACTGTACTGGTTAAATTAACATTGTAACAATAAATAGAGGTCGTACCTGTTAAAATGTCTCACACTTGTTTATTTTGTGTATTAGTGTGATTGTAGTGTGTTTGCCTCACACTGGTTGTTACATAAATCGACGTCACTACTGGAGTCTGTAGCGTTGTCAATGTCACCAGTACAACCTACCTGTTAATTCATAGGGATTACGATTCCCGTGTGGCGCCAAATTGTTTTGTTAAAACAATTAAAACATTTAGTTTTTAAAGTAATATGTGGTATTAGCATGGACAGCTGTGGCGTTCGAATTATTCCCGCTGCTACACAGGTTGTCGACTCGGCCACTCGTGACAAGCGCTAGTTGGCTATGACTTAAACTTCGCTAACACACATATATTTACAACAAAAAATCCTATGAAATAACAAGATAGTATTGTTCTGTACTGCGCTTTTTAATACACATTTAATTATTAATAAACATGACAATTGAATAATAAACAAATTTATAATACTATGCTCCGGCTTAGAGCTTGAAACACAAAACACCTCAGGTTGGCAAAATTGATTCAAAACACTATCATTCAGTTACTTCTAACAAATTAATATGTTTTTACAATCTGGGATTCTTTTGATCATGAAAATAGACATAAACGTTGATTACATGAAAAGAAAGTACACTATTATACCTTATAGGTACTTAGGATTTATAATGTGTTTGTACAATTTGTTCTGTAGTGTCGTATTTCTGTTACAGTAGTTATGTTCACAAATAAGGTTATCTTTATAAATGTTTTTTTTTTTAATATAAGTAAGTAAATTATGCCTTTACCTTTGAAAGAAAATACTATTTTTTAAATAGTGAGAAATTTTATCATTTGAAAATAATTTAAGTGATTTGGGGTTTTTTAGGAGTAATAAATTATTCGGTACTTATCAGTTCGTCTCACGTTGAAGGGTCATCATGGGTAGGCGTGTATTTTTCGAATTTGGGCTGGTTGTAGGCTTCCAGCATCTTCTTCAAACTGGTCTGGGTTTTTTCTTTAATTAGTTTGTTTAATTTCGTTCCTGGTCATCATTAATTCTGTACAGATCGACGTTTCTTCACATTGGATCATTTCGGTTCACTATTCGACTTGTTGTAACTGTTTAAATTAAAGTTTTAGTTTGTCTAATTTCTTGCGTGGCGTACCCACGCTTCGTTTTTTCAGCGTCTCTAATTTTTTTTAACGGAAAAATAAGCCTCAAATGACTCGTTGTCATAGTAACTAATAATTCAATGCTTGTTTAATTACTCTTTACTTACATTGTTAGAGATATTTGAATTTTTATTCAAATTTATTAAGTATTTTCCCAATGATTTTATTCCCTTATACTTTCTTTGGGATAATAAATGACATCACTATTATTTTTCTTTCCTTTCAAAGTTTACAATGATACCTCATAAGGTCATATTTTGTTACACTTTAACTATAGTCTAATTAGTTGACATTTAAAAAATAACATATCTTTCTTGAATTAAATTATTACAATAATATTTCTGTGTAGAAATAACTGATATACAATCATTGTCCATTCACTGTTCTTAGATTAGTAAGATTTTTTATGAAATTGATACAATTTGCATTTGAAATGTTCTTGGCAGTTAACTGTTTTCCTAGTTACAAACAGCCATGATTGTTTTCTAGTGTATTTCCCTTTTAAATTACATTCTGAATTCACCCTGATGGGCTTCGTTTATTTGTTTGTGTTTTAATTATTATTCAACATACATTTTCATTGCTTTTCATTTAAAATATAATAGTTAGGTTTATGGACTGTAAGTCCCCTTTCAGTCATATTCCTTCTTTAACATTGAATCAATTATTCTTTATAAGTCATAAATTATTCTTAGTATTAACATTGATTTCTTTCTTATCTTATAAACTAGGGTGATAAACATTGTCACTTTCTCTAATAATATGAAGGTTAATTCCCCTTTCAACATGGGGTGTTGTATTCTTTATAATTTTAATCTTTAATAACAAATTTTACTTCTATCCTATCATGCCATGTTAACACAAGTTATGGTACTGGGCTTTCTCCCTGATATGTCACATGCTTCCCTTATATTAATTTTAAATACTATTTTTAATTATATCTAGGTATACAACTAATTATAGTTCCACTCCAATCATTGGTAATTTATCAATGTTTTCAAGAGTGTCTATTTCCTTAGCATTCTAACTTGAATGTTTCACATTCACCTTCACTATTTTTTATTTAGGGCATTAACACTTCACTAAAACACTTCACTTTGGTTCACTGTCTTGTAATTAGTGTTATTTAATGGGTAACCCCTATACCTACTCCTACCATTTCTCACTATTTTTGTTTTAGTATTATTTTTACTATAAACAATATTAGGCTAGTTGTGTTTTGGGTTGAATCTAACCTTTCTGACAGGGTTAGTGTACCCTTCCTATACTACATTGTTTTACAATTGTATTGTCTTAAAAATTGGATACATATGTTAAATTAATGCTAATAATAACATTGGTTTTATCAATATATAATTATTTAAGGTTTATTGACCGTATTCTATCTTTAACATACAATCTCTCCCTTTATATATGTGTGTTAGTTTCCCTTGGGTTTTATCTGTCTCCTCTTCATTCTTCCTCTTCTTCTTCTTCAATAATCTTCATCTTCATCTTGGTTTGGTTCTCCTTTAGTTCTGTGTCCATCATTGTTTTGTTAATCACATTTTCTTAAGTATGTTTGGGTTGTCGGCTTAATCATGTCAAAATATTTACATTTTAATAAGTATGTTACGTGGTTCCCTTCTTTATGTTTATGTTTTTTGGCTCAATCACTTGGGTTGGGTAATATCGTTGTACGTCATGTCAAAGTATTTACATTTTAATCATTTTTTACACATTTTATTTCATATGAAGTAACTTTTATATTAAGAATTATCTTTTTTATTACTGGTACGAGATTTGGCTTAATTGTATCGTTACAACATATTTCTGAGAATTTAGTGACTTTATGGCAATATTCAAATAAAGTATATTAGGAAATGCAAGGGACACTAAGGAATAAAAATGTGTCAAATGACAATATTTAAGTGGCAACATAAGGTAGATAACTTGCATATTTTTGTATGATATATCCTGAAGAAAGCAGACATGAATACAATCACTAATGCAAGAGAATAAAATTAGTATTAGAACAAGCTTAATACTATAGTATTGGAATATTAATGGCCTATAAAGTATACATTTTCATTTACTTCTGCATGTATGGATATGCTGAGAATGAATATGACAAAAGAAAAATATAGTACCTACTTCTACATGAAGTTTAATACAGGATTCAAAGCATACAGGTAAAGTTGTAGGATCTAATAATGTTGAGTGCTGTTAAGGCAGTGTGGAGTTCTTGGAAATCAAGAGTTACATGTTTTATAGAAAATTCAAGAAATTGAAAAACTGTTTGGATAGGACATGATATAGAATTGTTTAAATCGAGTAATCTTGATGTTATGGCTTTCATATTTTAATAATTTATGCTGAATAAGTAATAGTTAGGTTGGAAGACTGTTAGACTTGTATAAGTGTTTAGGAAAGAATACAGGAAAAACTGTAATTATAGAAAAGTGTTTTGAATCTGGTTATATAGTGTCCAGTTGATTAAGAAATAAAACATTTCAGAGTGTCTGATTTTTGTTAATGGGAAATAGTCTTAGAAAAATGGGAATAGTTTAGGAAACTACCTAATAAGAAAATGATAGACAAAGCAAGCAGTTCGCAGTACATTGTTTTGAACTTTAAAATGATTATTCTTAAGCATTTTAACTGTATACTTTATGTAAAACAATAACCTACCATCTGAGTATATTTTACAGCTGCATTTAAGTTTTATATGAGAGTAGTAAAAACATAGCCTACTTACAACTGTAATAAGTCTGTGATGACCATGAACAGATGGTGTTTTGTAACTGTAACATATTGTATGTAATCTGGATCTTGCCAGTATATGAAATGGATTATTTTTATGTAGGTGAATTATCTTTATCTAACAACAAATAATGGTTGGTGCGTCTGAGTATTTAACTGAAATTGCTAAAATTTAATGTACAGCACAATATTTGGTAGAGAAAACTCAATTTCAGAAGACACTGAGTTGAGTTTTACAGCAAGGTTGCAGCCCCCCCTCCCCCAGTTATTCATTATCAAATGAGAGCATCTTACTACACTTGAAAGTCTACTTTGACAGTAATATTTGCTGTGTTAGTTGTACTATGCTCCATCATAGTTGCATAATGGAAACAGTTGCCAATATTTCACTGTGTAATGATATTAAATTGCTGTCAAATTGACGAAAATGGTTGTAAGAAAAATAAAAAGCTTAATGATGATAAAACACAATATGTCAAAAAAGAACAGAGAGACACTAATGAAGAAAAATGGAAAGTCAGCCATACTGAAGGAAAAGACTTTTCATTATAAGAAAAGAACAATATGCTTGTGTTGATACATTAAATAAGAAGAGACCTCATTTGCATTTGATGACAATGTTTGTCAGATATTTTGTTTTCATAACAATATTAAACTCACCCTATCTCTACTTCATTATCTCTAATTGAGTGCACTCCCATTACCTGTTTCAAAGTTCAATTCACATTGTAATCAGCAGTCATAATTAGAGTGTTTTCTTTCCTGTAGTGTACGGTATATCGTGCAGTTCAGTTCTTATTCGTTTATACACGCATACCGCAAGAATAGAAAGACTATTCAAAGCTATTGTTATTTTACTTTGTGCTTTTTTTCATGTGTTTATTTATGTGTTTAACGGTTGTTGGGATATTATTGTTAAGTTTAGGACTGCCTAGAAAATCACCAGTGTTGCTTACAACAGGACATTTACAACGCACAAGGACAAGGTCAGTAAACGCTTAATTTTTATGCATTGTTGATTACATGGGAATAAAGCCTTTTAACTATTTAGTTTGACAATATACAGTCCACTGCAAATCAAAAAGAACCCCACATTTTTGGTCCTCCGGGCCGGATAGCATCTTTCATTCAGAATCCAGCACGTTGGAAAGCAAGATTTGTATTAATTATTACGCTCTTTATTATTATGTTTATTGAATTATTGTAACGCTTAAATAAAAAATAAAAAACAATTATTTACTACTGGCAAGTATTGCCAATACTCAGTGCTCTTTTCATTTTGTTATGATTTTCTCTTGTTTTTTCATGCAAGCATAGTTTTATTGATTCATTGTGCAGTGTGTGTTATTTCATGTTTTATCTAGCAAGCATAGTTCTGAAGTGTAGTGTGTTTCTTCAAAACCGACCTCTGTATTAGTTTCTAAAATACAGTAGCCATATTCCTTTATTACCATATTACCATTATTACTGTCATCTACGCTACTGGTATTTTAGAGTGATAAAAAAATAAAATAAATTAAAATTATTTGGACTGGAAATTACTGAATAGTGGAAGAACATTGTGAATTACAACTTTTACTTAGAACTCTTTTGTTATTTACATCTGAATCTGTTTTTTAAACCGAGTGTATTAATAAATTACCAAAATGAGATTTTCTTCTTTTGTGAAGCAAAGTGAACTGATTGAGAGTAGGCTTCATAATATTAACAAGCAAATTGTTGCTCTTGAGGTTATTGGTATAGGTAATTTAACTGAACAGCAAACACGAAAAGTTAGTTTGCTTAGTTCCACCGCAGAAAATAAATATGCTGAATTTGAAAGGCTTATAAATAAACTATTTAGTACAACACCTTTACCAGAAGATCTGGATAATGAACAGATTTCAAGATTACAAGATTCTATATCAGACTTAAATATATCTATACAAAGTTCGTGTGCTCCTCTTCCACCATCGCTACCACAGGAAACCTTGGATCAGTCTCACACTGGTGCACCACAACTAGTTGCGCCCACTCCCACCGTAAATTTACTACTACTACTACTCTCCAGCACTACAGCCCATGGTGAGCCTTGGCCTCCGCTACGACCCGTCTCCACTCATCTCTGTCCACTGCCTTCAGTCTCCAGTTCCTAATGCCCATCTTTCTTAGATCTTCTTCCACATCCTGCTGCCATCTTCTTCGAGGCCTTCCTCTTCTCCTTTTGCCCAGTATCGTTCCACTTAATATAGTTTTGGGCATCCTCGTAACATTCATACGGAATACGTGTTCCAGCCATCTAATTCTAGCTGATTTTATGTGTCTCACCAGGTCTTGTCCACCGATCAACTCATTTATTTCACCGTTATTTCGGATCCTATACATATTCCCTTCCTTCACCGGTCCAAATATCTGTCTCAAAATTCTTCTTTCAAAAATTCTTAGTGCACTTATATCCTTATTTACGAGAGTCCATGTCTCGGATGCATAAGTAACAACAGGTCTGATCAGTGTTTTGTATAGCATCAATTTGGTTCTTGGAGTTAGAAGCTTCCCACCGTAAATTTACCTCGCTTAAACTTGGGAACATTTTCTGGACAACCTGAGAAATGGGTAGCCTTTCACAGTCTGTTTGAGAATGCGTGCACAAAAATGAAACCATTTCTAATGTGGAGAAATTTACATAATTGCTTTCTTGTTTGACTGATGAGCCGCTAAATTTAATTAAATCGTTGCCTGTCACTAATACAAACTATGCCATAGCCTGGCAAACTTTGCTAAAAAGATATCAAAATTCTAGATTGTTGATAACACTTCACGTAAACAATATATTTGAGTTACCACAATTGCACAATCCTTCAGTTAAACAAATGAGGAATTTTCTGTCGACCTACAATGAAAATTATCAAGTGCTCAAAGCACTAGGACATGATATTGCTAGTGAAAGTTTGTTGTTGACCTCATATATTTTGCGTAGATTTGACACGGAATTCAGGACCAAACTTGAACGTTCTCGAGATAATTTACAAAATGTTCCTACCATTACAGAAGTAATTACATTCTTAGAAAATGAATGTTCTTGCAAAGAAGCAGCGGGTTTAACTAATATCATCTCAAAAAATGAACCTTCTCTTCAAACCTCTCAAAAAATCAGTGGCTTTAAAATGAATAAAAACCAGTTTAATCCGCACAAAATAGCGATGGTCACTACTCACACTCAGCATTGTATCTTCTGTTCATCAAATTCACACAACATATATAGATGTGCAGATTTTGCCGCACTTACTGTACAAGACAGACAAGCTTTTGTTAAAAATAAGAACTTGTGTCAAAATTGTTTTGGAACACATAAGTTAGTCACCTGTAAGTCCGTCCACACATGCAATGTATGTCATAGGCGTCACCATAGCCTACTACATTTTTTTGTTGAGAACCGCTCTGCACAACCGGAACAAAAATTGACTCAGTCAAATAGACCTACCTTGTGCCCTTCTGTTGAAACGACAATGAATAAGCAAAACCACTCTGCAGAGTGTCACCAGGATACTACCTTGATAGGTGTTTCTTGCAACCAGAATAACACTGTTACTCGCAACCGCTTTGGTGCATATCACATCTGCCAATGGAAATGCAGCAGTTGTACGAGCTGTGCTTGATAGTGCATCCCAAACAACAATTATTTCAGAAAGTTGTGCAAAGACTTTGTGTTTGTACCGCTCTCAAACAGATGTTCCGGAACTTAGTGGCATCTCTACCGCCCCAGTGAAAACAAAGGGACTTACCTTTGTGACATTGTCTTCGCTCAGTGGGAATATTTTAGCAAAATCTCACCCAGTCATGATTCTTAATAAAATATCATGCAATCTGCCTCGTGTTCAGCTCCCACCAGAAATTAAAGAGCGACTCAAAGGTTATATGCTAGCGGATCCAACTTTTGATGTTCTGGGTCCAGTTGACCTTCTGATTGGAGCAGATTTATTTGCATTGACTCTTAATAGTACCTTTATCAATCTCGGCAAGAATATGCCATATGCTGTTAATACAATCTTTGGCTATGTTGTGCTTGGTCCGACACCTGTTTCACTTAAGTCTAAGCCTTACTCAGGCTTAGTGACTCTTTTATCGACGAATGATCGTGATCTGCACGCAACATTGCAACGTTTTTGGTCCATAGAGGAACCACCTCACACTACAAAACTCGCTCCACAAGATGAAAAATGTGAAGCTCACTTCGTCTCTACTCAAGAGAGATGCCTCCGGCAGATATGTTTGTCACTTGCCTTTCAGCGGAAACCCTGCTCAACTAGGTGACTCTACAACTTTGGCAAAACGCCTGTTTAATACACTGGAACGCAAATTTGAATCTCAACCTGAGTTTAAACAGAAGTATGTCAATTTTATGAATGACTACTTAGCATGTGGGCACATGAAACTGTGCACATCTGTGCCATCTCTGAACAAGCCGCATTACTTTTTGCCACATCATGGCGTTTTTAAAGATAGGAAAATCCATGTTGTTTTCAATGCATCAGCACCATCTTCTTCAGGTGTCTCACTGAACCACATTCTACATCAGGGTCCAAAGTTGCACAATGACATTACTGATATAATTCTTCGCTTTCGTCAACATAAATTTGTTTTCTCTTGTGATATCAAACAAATGTTTAGGCAGATATCCATCCATGAAGATGATCAGATCTTTCAGTTAATATACTGGAGAGAAGACAATTCAGTCCCGCTAAAGGTCTACCAATTGACTACTGTCACTTATGGTATGACGTCCTCGCCTTACCTTGCTAATAGAGTAGTACAACAGCTTATTATGGACGAAGGAAAAAATCATCCACTTGCTGCTGAAGCACTCCAACCGCAAATATATGTTGATGATGCTCTATTAGGGAGCAATTCTCTGGAAGAAGCTCTCCACCTTCAAGAGGATGTTGTTTTACTTTTGAAAAAGGGTGGATTCGAACTGAGCAAGTGGTCTTCAAACTCTTAGAAAATGTCATGCAAGATAATCATGAGACACCCTTCATGTTACGCATGTCGGAACAGCCATTTTCAAGTCTTTTAGGGCTAAAATGGATCCCAGATATTGATGTCTTTTCATATTTGATGCACACACCTTCCAGTAATTACACAAAAAGAACTTTACTTTTATCAATTGCTCAGATTTATGACCCTTGTGGTTGGATATCCCCAATAGTTTTTTGGTCTAAAGTCTTAATGCAGCATGTATGGACCTTAGGCTTAGATTGGGATTCTCCATTACCTGATCATATTTCCGAGAAGTGGTCACGATTCGTGAAAGAACTTCCAGAAATAGAAAAGCTAAGGATACCACGTTTCATATCCTTAGCAACTGCAGTCAATATCCAGCTTCATGGATTTTCAGATGGAAGTGAATCCGGATATGCAGCTTGTGTCTTCCTGCGCGCAGAAGGAGATGTCAACATACGACTGCTGATCGCAAAATCAAGAGTAGTTCCACTGAAGCGTGTGACTATTCCCCGCTTGGAACTTTGTGGTGCGCACATGTTAGCCAAATTGCTACATTACTGTACAGAACAGCTCTCACAACATCACAAGATCGACAACATTTCAGCATGGTGCGACTCTACAGTAGTTCTATCTTGGATACGCACTCTATCTTTTCGTCTCAAGGTGTATGTTGCTAATCGTGTGGCACAAATACAAGACTTAGTTTAACCGCACGTCTGGAAATATGTTTCAACTGTTGACAATCCTGCTGATTGTGCTTCTCGAGGCTTGACACCCACGGTTCTGATGAAACATAGTCAGTGGTGGCTAGGACCACCATGGCTCGCTAAATCAACGCAGACCTGGCCACAATCTATCCTTCATCCAATTTCGGAGGAGTCTATTCCTGAAATGAAACTAAATGTGCTTAATCTTATGATGACCACAAAAGAAGTCCCAACATTTGGATTTCTTACAAAGTTTTCTTCTTGGAAGACTCTTCTCATGTAATGGCTTATGTCCTTCGCTTTATAACCCGTTTGAAATTTAAAACCACCATAAGTGGATCATTTACAGTAACTGGATTAAATAACGCCTGTAACCGCATTTGCTGGCTCATTCAGAGACTTCACTTTGCAGAAGACATAGATCTACTCTCCAAGAAAAGGACATGCTCAAACCGCATCCAACGTCTAGCACCCTTTATTGATGATGCAGGAATAGTCCATGTCGGAGGTCGACTGAAAAACTCTGCGCTTACTTACAATGCCAAACATCCTATTCTTCTGCCAAAAAATCATGTCGCTATTCATTTACTCATTGATTACTATCATGGCATGTACCTGCACGCTGGCATGTACCTGCACGCTGGTCCCCAGTTCCTCCAAGCAACACTATCTCAACGCTTTTGGATCCTCTCCGCCCGCAGTGTTATACGCTCAAGAATATTTAAATGCGTACGATGTTTTCGTACAAAATCAACAAACACGTCTCCGCTCATGGGTGATCTACCAGCCGGTCGTGTTACCCCTACTCGTTGTTTCAACGCTTCTGGAGTTGATTATGCTGGCCCGTACACGGTCAAGTTTTTTACACTTCGCAGGATATAGCCTATAAAGGTGTACCTCTGCCTGTTCATCTGTTTTGCAACAAAAGCTGTACACTTGGAAGTGGTTACTGATTTAACTACAGACGCCTTCATAGCAGCCCTTACGAGATTCATCTCTAGGAGAGGTCTTGTATCAGACCTGTACTCTGATTGTGGGACTAATTTCATAGGAGCTGCTTCTTCGCTCAAAAGATGTTTTCAAGACCTCATGAAGCAACCAGAGATGAAAGATTTTGCTACGAACAACAGTATCACATTCCATTTCATTCCTCCGCGTGCACCTCACCAAGGTGGACTTTGGGAATTGACATTAAAGGTGCAAAATATCATCTCACCAGAGTAATAGGTGAACACATTTTAACGTACGAAGAATTTACCACCTTAGTTGTGCGTGTTGAAGCTATCCTTAATTCGAGGCCGATAGCTCCTCTCTCGAATGACCCTTCAGATCTTCAACCTCGTACACCAGGACATTTTCTAACTGGAAGACCTCTTAATGCCCTGATCGAACCTCAACTAACCAATGCACCACTTAATCACATAAAACGCTGGAAATTGGTTCAAGCCTTCACACAACATCTCTGGAAAAGATGGCAAATGGAGTACCTCCACACACTTCAAGAATGGTCCAAATGGATCAGACCTCAAGAAAATCTCAAAATAGGAGATTTAGTCGTTATTCATGAAACAAACCTGCCACCCCTCAAGTGGAAGCTCGGGAGAGTCATCTCCGTTATCTCCAGGGAATGATGGAGTGGTACGTGTCGTCAACATGAAGACTGCCGGTGGAACCTTGACTCGTCCTTCTGTTAAGGTATCCCGTCTTCCCATTTACTAAAATCCTCGACCAGTCAATTGGCTACTGCCCCTTATAATTTAGTTTTATTATACTCTTCCAAAGGATCAAATTTGTTGTTCTTTTAATGTTTCTTGTTGAACCAGTTGGTTCAAAGGGGCCGGTATGTCAGATATTTTGTTTTCATAACAATAGTTAACTCACCCTATCTCTACTTCATTATCTCTAATTGAGTGCACTCCCATTACCTGTTTCAAAGTTCAATTCACATTGTAATCAGCAGTCATAATTAGAGTGTTTTCTTCCCTGTAGTGTACGGTATATCGTGCAGTTCAGTTCTTTTTCGTTTATACACGCATACCGCAAGAATAGAAATACTATTCAACGCTATTGTTATTTTACTTTGTGCTTTTTTTCATGTGTTTAACGTTTGTTGGGATATTATTGTTAAGTTTAGGACTGCATAGAAAATCACCAGTGTTGCTTACAACAGGACATTTACAACGCACAAGGACAAGGTCAGTAAACGCTTAATTTTTATGCATTGTTGATTACATGGGAATAAAGCCTTTTAACTATTTAGTTTGACAATATACAGTCCACTGCAAATCAAAAAGAACCCCACAATGTTTATTATAAAAGCTTCTCATATAAAAAGTGTTTATATTGTGATGTACTAATAATCCTCGTGATATTTTTTGATTTATCAATTCTGTATTTTGATTGTGTGTGCACCCCACGTTGGGCACCAATTTTGTTATGTGACGTTGTTAGGTAATTATGCCAATAAATAGTTAATCAATTTTCAAACGTCAGTTGTATTTTGTAGATCCCCACGTTGTTGGCGTCAATTTATGTAATATTATATAATTTAAAATATAATGTGTAGATATATTTTTGTGTAACGCCCACGTTGTTGGGATCCAATTATGTTAAATTATATTTTTTAAATATGATGTATATAATGTGTGGATGTAACTGCTATGGTTATACTAACCTTTTAATGCCTTCGATGCCCTTTGCTCTTGGGAGCCCGTTTTGTAATATGCAATATTTTTGTAATATAAAATATACTCTAATATGTGTAATTAATTTTCTTTAAATGAGTATCTATATAATTATACTATAAATGAGAACACATTTCCTTTGCTGCTCTGAATCATTAAGTGTTTATTCCTGCTTTTCTTAATATAATAATATCGCTTTTTTTCTATTAATTAATAAATAATTTCCCTTATTTAAGGTTTCTGCTCCATCTAGCTCTCGGATGCATGAAAACAATTTTTATATCAGGGTTATTACAACATAAACGTCTTCAGTAAAATTATAAAGTCACCTAACAAGTATTATACTAATAACATACATGAATAAAAGATTTGAACATGTAGTAAATAATTGTTGTTTGTGTATGAAGGCTGTATGCGAAATTTTACAAATTAATATTACCCATTACAAATATAAAATTATTAAAACAATGAAGATAATTAATTATCTGACATTAACAATACAATTGACAAGAGAAAATAAAAATTTAATTGTCTATGCTCTCTCTCTTAGTTCATTATTTCTCAACATGGCGCGCTGCTTTACCCCTTCTTTTACCCTTGCACTGAAAACTCTAGACGCCATATTGCTTTCTGTGATATGTACAATACTGAATGTTAATAAAAATGTCTACGAGTCCTACACTTTTGTTAGATCAAAAGAAGTTTGTGTCACTCACTTTTTATAACATATATTATGGTTATAAATGTATTCACACTAAATGTGTTCGTTAATTAGTTTATATTGAAGTGTTGTGTAAAACGCAAATCCTTTGTCAATATGGTTATATAATTGGAAAGCTCTCACCAATTCAAGACGTATTACACCAGTTTAGTATAGTAATTCCAATTGTTCTTCTTCAGGTTTGTTGAACACAAGTTGTATGTTATTTTACTGAGAATTTCTATAACTTTGTCTTTTTTACTATACTCTTCTTATTTGGCATTGGTTGGCTTGGCCACTATTTCAATTTTGTTACTTCCTCATGGGACGCCAACATTAGACAAAGCTTTCTTTCTTGTAACAATCAATTTTAGATTCATCTATAAGAGGCCTTGGTTTTGGTTGGTGTATTTTTCATTCTCAGGATTGTTCTATCTACCTCCAGTAAATATAAGTTTTTAATATAACCTTACTATTCCGATTATTTTACATAATCTTGGTTATGTTTTTATTTCATTTAATTTTATATTATCACATGCACTAATAAAGTTGAATTTATTGTTATTTGGTCACTTCATATAAAATACATGTCATTTCCACCTTCTGGTCATACTTGGTTCACAACACTTTATATTTTTATCACTGTTTACACTGTGTCATTTGCACTGTTAATTATCATTATTTATCACTTTTCTTTTTGAATACACACAATTATGATAATAATTATCTGGTCTTTACTATAACTCTAAATATAAGCTAATTACAAATTCAGTCTTAGGTTTAAGACCTAGCTTGACTTTTAGGCTTGTTACACAAATGATTTTTCTTAACCCTAAATACCTTTTTTACTTATATACTAAAACATTACTATTTACAATATTATAATAAGATACATAAAATCACTTCCTTAATCTATTGGGTAATTATTATGTCAAAGACATAGTCTAGTCTAATCCTTTTTTTGTCTGTTTTGTCAAGTTATTTATTATGTCTGTTTACAAGGCTAATTCATGTTTTTAATTTATTCATGCATCTGTAACATTTATTCTTTATTTATTCATGGTTTAGTTATTATAATTCTTCCTTTATATAATTATTTTTTGGTTGTTCTCATTTGATCACTCATTCTGTATTGCATTCCTCATTCAGTTACATAGTATTTATTTATCTGATTAAGTTCTATAAATATTTTGATAATTAAATGGAGTTTTTTTGTTTTGTATCATCTTGTGATGCTACAATATGAGAGTAGTAAAAGATACTCTTATATCACTGATAAGGCTGTGATGACCATGAACAGATGGTATTGTGTATCTGTAATCTGGATTACAGGTACACAGTATGTAATCTGGATCTTATCACTATATGATGTAGATAAGTTTCATGTAGGTTCAAAGAATCAGATGAAATTACATATTTTCTCCCAAAAAATATAAACAAACTGTTAAGGTTACAAAACATCAATTTAAATAAAAGTGTTTTGTTACCTGATGCTATTTACTTCCTGACAATTTTTGTCCTGTTTCTGACATAACAGGACTTTCATTCATCATGATATACATTTCTTAGCACTTTGACGCCGGGCCCTTAACATAGTGGTCCTTCGTCCATGCCGGGCCATTTTTGCATACATTTAAAATGGAGTATCTTCTAAACTATATGGTAAAAATATATGCTACCTATGTTTTTATGAAGATCTAAGTGTCTTCTTTTAAATAGTATATACTGTATGTCATTGTGTTGGTTATTTTCTCTAAAATTGGTTTTCAAAGAAGTGATGTTTTTGGAAAAAAAATTGGACAAAACACGTTACTAGAAACTCAGTTTTATTTTTACTTGTTAGAAATGGATTAAACAATACATTGTTTATAATATATATTGGTTTCTAAAGGTGTACTTTACAAGGAATGCTTGTCCGACATTTTGTCACGCAAGTGGTGTTTAGCCAACTAACATAACAGTTTGCCGTATGCTGTTTCATGTCAACTGTACCTACGAAAGTGAACGCAGATGATTTTGGTACTACAAGGCCATCATTTTAAAACAGCCCCAAGGACGTTTTTATACATATGGAATCATGCAAAACACATTGAAACTTCAGGATGTCAATTGACGTCCATCAACATTCTCGGAAGGTTTCAAAGGATGTCAATTGATGTCCATCGGCGTCAAAGTGTTAAAGGCTGGACAAGAGTAAGTGTACTGTATAATTATAGCAACTGTTGATTACTGATGCAAGTTCACCTGATACTTCAGTTGATAATGATTTAATTACGTCAACTGAAGTATATTAAAATAATATATAACAAAGTAGTAAACAAAACATTACCAAAAAAAAAACTGATAAGATTTTAAACCATGTTACATTATTGTTTTGCCATTCATGTTTTTCTAACAAAAACAAAACTTAAGGTTTTACATTTGACAAAATTTACCAGCTCTACTGGAAGTTTGTAATACGACAAAATTATGAATTTCCATACAACACAAAATCTGTTTTCCCCTTTAACATAATGAACAAAGTACACTACACAGAATAATTTAAAACAGCCCAAGTCATAAGTTATAATTCTGACCTAGAGTATCACAAGTTATTGCATGTCACAGGCATCTAGCCTCATACAATACTGGTTGAGTTTATACTGACCTACAGATTCATACCTTGATGTTTTCATACCAGGTAAGAACATCAGGCACTAGACCGTACACTAAATAATATTCTGCCCTAATCTACTCAACCTAAAATCCTATTTCCTGTACTGAATGATCATCTGCTATATTGGTCACTAATACGAGTAGTAATGCATATATGTTGAAAAGGTGTTGGAGAGTTGAGCCTTCTCACAAGGTGGTAATAATATTATATATGCTATTTGGGTCTCTATCATATTGTTATGTTATGCACTGAATATATAATTTATCACAGGGTACAATAAGAGATGAGGGATCAGACCTACGTCTTGCAGAAAGATTTATAAATTTATTGGAAAGAAAAAGAAAAGATGGAACTAGGCTTATATATGAAATATACTGGAAGTTTATTTCTTATTTTATGTCCAGAATTAATCCTTTGGTGCCACTGCAATTCACAGTGGATATGTGTTTTGCTCTCAATTTTTGTAAGTAGCTGTAAAAATCTAGCATAACCAGTTTTTGTAGAGGGAGGGCTTATGGTTGATGATATGGGAAGTTTATTATTGTTGTGTAAAATGACAGTGATTCTCTATTGTGTTCCTGTAACATAACCTTCCCCTTCATTTAGATGATAGACCATCCACAGTTCACAGACCTGCATGGCAGTATCTAAGTAAAAGGTTTTTCTAGATTTTATATAGAAGACCCCCATCACAACCTAACCTGTGCAGTGTTCTTTCTGATAAAATATAATAATAAAAAATAATATCTGACATAATTAACACTGTTTATGTATTACATCATAAATCTATATGCATCAGCCATATTATAAAGTTGCAGTGGTTTTGCCGTACCATTGCCTATGCCCCATTACTTCAGGATGGGACGATTATTTTGCAGGGACAGTACATCGTTTATGAAAAATAAAAGAACATAACAGTAAATCATCCATTCCTATTTTAAGGGAGCAGATGATGGTGCTACAGTCAGGTGTGGTGGTGGAAAGGGATTCTGTTTCTGAGTGTAATCCATCTTGGTGAAGAATGTGTAACCTGACTTAATGAACAAAAATGTGTATAAATAGTGTAGCCCCACGTCAAAATTCACATACAACATTATTACTGTACTGTATGCTACAACGATCATAATACATCCTAAATATTTAATTTGTAAAAAAGCATTTTTTAATAATTTTTTGCATTTTTAGAACTTAACCTCTGCCTTTGCTACTGTTTCTTATAGATAAATTGTCTCGTTTTCTTTCATTTCTATGGCTACATGATGTTTGAGACAAGAGCTCTGTGGCTGTCCCTGGGGTTTATTAGGAGGGCATAATACTATGGTGAGACAGGCAATAGGCCACAGTTACTTGTCCACCATGTTCAGAGAGATGCTTATACTGGGGCCACATTTATGGTATACTGTACAACCTCACAGAAAGCTCAAGATTGGCTGATATGACATAAATCAAATTGGTACTCTATAGGCAGTATAATTTTTGTTTCTAGTTTATTATTCATTAATTTATTCAACTTTATTACTGTTATTCATAAATGTAATGCTGTCTTTTTAAATTAATAGTATGTATAACATATACATTTCATTACAAAATTAATTCTATAATTGTTCTCTTAAGAATGATGTTTGATATAAGACTTAATAGTAACAATTTTTATAGTAATGATCATTACTTTCTTCAAGGTGGATTTTTGAATATTAAAGATATCACAATGCTACTTCTTACTGAACTGTACGATATTGGCACACTCTGTCAATTTATTGACATTCATGGTTTTTTAAGTTATGGATCATGTACGTGTTCCACATAGACAATGTTGTAAGCAGGAGGTATTGCACTCTCCATAAAGCATATTCCTATAAACTATGCTGAGATGGAATATATTTGTACAACATATATGTTAATGTTAGCAATCTTCATACTATTAACCCCACCAATGATATTATAATTTAGCAGCATTACTGTATTTTAACAATGTCTTACCGAGATATAATTACTTAGTTTGTCAAAGTTAGTGTGGTTCAGTGGATGTGCTGTACTTCATGGGTGGGCACGTAATCACAGATGGTGGAACTGGTTTACTCTAGTGGGAGGCTTCTGTTTGTTGTGTTCTCTGTTGTATACATCTATGTCATCTGTGGGGAGTAATGTTGCTTGCATGCATATATAGAACTGCGTGAACATAACTTTGACAGACTTTATATGGTTTTATTGTTTCACCATTACAGCTAAATATACATTAAAATTTGGTCAAAATGCCTTAGTTGTTTCATGTGTGTATACACTACAGAATTAAAACAAAATAAAATAAACAGTGGCAACTGCAATAAATGAAACCACAGATATTAAGAAACAAGTGTATTTATTTTCAAATGCTTTTAACTTTTTGGTACACTTGGTGAGTTTTTTATTAAAGAAAAATGTTTCCATGCAAGGTATTGGTTTCATAAGTAAATGTGAGGAATTGCACGTATTATTTGTAATTTTTCTACATGTTGATAATTTTGGCTAACTTTATATCTTTTCTTATAACTTGTCATTGCAACTGTTAGAGATTGTGGAGTGTTACAATCTGACTATAGGGCTTTATAATGTGTTAGTTCAAATACTAAATTCATCGTAACCTACCATTTGCCAGCTGAGCAGACACTATGCATTATAGATTACATTCACCAAAACTAATTAGTAACTTCATACAGTTTGAACACCACAAACTCTTTCTTGTTTGGGAATGTGTGGTAATAATATGTGTACATGCAATGTAATCTACAGTAGAGCTGCTGTGCAACTGATTAGTTATTACACAAGTATACACAAAAACCAGAGTTCCCAGTGGTATCATGATTTATTATGACAGGTTTACAAAGGTCCAAAACACTCGAGTATTCTAGTGTTTCTTGGCTGATCACATGTTTACATTGCCAATATCCTTTATAAACACAGCACGGTTGCAGTTTAGACAGTGTACAACAATTAGAGTACAGTATTAGTCCAAGTGTTAAATTGTGATGTGACACATACTGGCTGTTGCTATTTTTGTGTATAGCAGTATTGGATAACATACAATTAATGCAATACAAGTGTGAATTTTTTATTAGGTGTGATAATAAAAATTGTGACTTTCCACTTCTCATAGAACTTTATGATTCATTTAACTGTCCTGCAGTCCCCCCCCCCCCACACATGCAGTTATTCACAGCATACACACTAGTGGGTAAAATTGTGGAACCTTTTGGGAAAAGTGTATTTCTGAGGTTTGACGCTTCATAACACCACTTTTTTTTTTAGTAATACCATAAAATTATATGGATGGAAAGAAGTGGTGCAACCATGGGGGGGGGGGGTTAAAACCCCGCATGAAAATATGTAAAACAAACAAATTTTGTAATCAATGTATCAACGTACATACGAATAGTAAGAATATAGTAATTACTATATTCTCATAGATAAATGAGCATTCTTACTATTACTACTGTATAAATTAAAAGTCAGTGTAAGTTCACCAAACATGAATCAACAGTTTTCATGCCAACAGCACATGATGTGTAATGCGCATGCATCAGCATGGAAACTTAGTTCAGTTTTCTCCAAGAAGCTGTGGAGATTATTGTGTTCATACTTTTTAAAAACACCAGTTTTCATCAAAAGCATAGCCTTTAGTTTATTGCTATATTATCTAGTTTGGTTAGTGAAATGGATCAGTCTGGATTGCTGTCTACTTTAGTGCAAACGAAAGTTGTAGATAGAATTGGAAATTAATTTATAACAGTACAAGTTTATGGATAAAGAAATGTCAGAAAGTTACAGGAATGGCTAGAGCAGGCATGAGGTGTGTCTTTAAGTAGTTTTTAGAATTATTAAAGAACATCTTTCAGCACTCACCATAAAAAATGTTCAACACAGGAAATAAAAACCGATTTCGACAAGTGTACTATTAGACGAATTATTAACGAAAGTCACTTCATTAATAAGGCGAAGTTCATAATAGAAAGAAAAAGAAACACTCAGTTATTAAAAAAAAAATGATTGAGTTAATTATAGTGGTAATGTATTTAGTATTAGACACAGTATTTATCAAATGGGATTTCGTGAAACGAGCTGAAAGCAATAGAAAATGTTTAATGGAAAACTTGGTATTAGAAACTTAAGAGTTGATTATACAGTTGTGTTAGAGACTTACGGCAGTACAGAGACTTATTCACAGTTCAATGTCAGTTACAAAAACATTCAAAGACAATGAAAAAAGTGGCTGAAAACTCCAATAAACAAAGGACAGCGCGTGGTTGTAGTTCATACTGGTGGTAAAAATGGGTTTGTGCCTAATGCACTCTTGATGTTTAAATCAAGTTCCAAAAAAAGGCGCTTATCATAACGGCATTAACTACAGAAATTATGAAAAGTGGATGACTCAAATGCTTTTTCTGAACTTGAATAAGAACAGTATTATAAACTAGACATTAAAATAAAACTTTTAAAATAGACGTTATTTTGCCAAACCATGAACATTCCGTTTACGACTTCGACCTTATCACCTGGATCTTCAACCTATAGAAACGACTTGAGCCGTCGTGAAGGAGCATGTAAAAGAAAAAACACATCTTTCTGTAGGCAGTGTTATAACCTTACCAAAACAGGAATTTGAGTGCATTTCTCCCAAATCCTGGACATTAAGATGTGACCCCATCATGAAAATTGAAAATACAGTAGAGCGTCAATAATTCGGATTAATTGGGACCGGACCCCTTCCGGATTATCAAATTGTCCGGATTTTCGAAATGAACCAATAAAAGCGTCGGTAAACGTCTTCAGTAAAAAAAAACTTGCTAAAATCGTTCATAATTCACTCTGATGGTTACAGAAGTGGAGCGGATGAATAAAACCATTAATTTAGTTAAATTTTTACGTTTTTCAATTACAGAAAAAAATACTGTATGTACAGTATTGCATTTGCAGACTGTCTTATTTTATGTACAGTAAATCTAGACCTACAACAAAATACAGTAAAGTACAGTAATAAAAATACCTACAGTAAATCATACAGTACTTGAGCTTTTAAAAAAATCTTTTATGGACTTTTGAACAGCGGTAGTGGTTCGTTTTTTTGCAGCTAAGTCCTTGATTCGTTTTAGGAGAATGAGCTGGGTTGGTGTGCTCTCAGTCTGTTTTTCAAGCCATGACATCAGTGTCTCTGCTGCTATAAATGCTTCGGAATGTGTCGGCCCTGCTTCTTCAATGTCATTTTCATTCTCGTCCCCATCAGATTCTACTGTTTCTGCGTCCCCTTAAAATGAAAAAGTACGCCTAAATAAACAAACGAAACAAATGTTTTCTTTTTCTAATTTTATAGAAAAAATGAACAAGTGCAAAGTTGGCTAAATATTTTAAAAATAGAACAGTGAATTTAAAACGACTAACAGTACAGCGTCAGATAATGCAAACAGTTTGTTTGGCTAAAATAAAAAAAGTTACAGTAGGCCTACTGTATGTTTAAGCAGTGCTACATACCTTCAGACACCATGTCAGCTATTTCTTGATCGCTCAAAATCTGGTACCCAGGATCGTTGTCATCAACAGCCAACCACTCACTGGCATCATTTTCGTCACACTGTTCAAATCCCAGGATCGTGCTGCAGATTTCTGTCACCTCATTTACAACGCAATCTTCATTTTCTTCAATCCTGCTTTCTTCATCAGGCCATAATTTTCTCCAGGCTCTTTGCAAATTACTTTTGGTGAGAGTTTCCCAAGCATCGGCAAGCATGTAAATGCTATCTTTAACGTTCAACTTTGTTATAAACTGAACTACACTCTCTTCGTCCTTTTCTGCCAATAAAAGGTGACGCAGGAGCTGCTTTCTCTATAGATCCTCTTAATTTTCTCGATCAGTCCCTGGTCCATTGGCTGCAGAGTTGCAGTAACGTTAGGTGGGAGAAATTGCACTTCGAAATTCTGATCGATTTCGTTTAATACTTCGAGAGGGGTATGTGTGGGTGCGTTATCAATGATAAGAACTTTCCCACTTTTCTTTTTCTCCTCACGGAATTTTGTAACACTAGGGATAAAATCATTTTTAAACCAATCAAGAAAAATGATTGAAGTCATCCAAGCACTTTTCTGAGACGTGTACGAAACAGGAAGAGTGTGCACATTTTTAAAGCAACGTGGTTGTTTGCTCTTCCCGATCACTAACAATTTCACCTTGTGCTCCCCACTGGCATTAGCACATACCATAGCCGTTATTCTCTCTTTGCTTACTTTAAACCCGGGAGCAGATTGTTCGCGTCTTGACGCCAGCGACTTGCGTGGAAGGGCTCGCCAGTTTATCCCGGTCTCATCGGCGTTGTATACGTCATCCCTAGAATAACCTTTTTCTAGTGCTTCCTTAATAAACTTCTCTTTAAAAACTCTTCCAGCCACTAAATCTGAGGAAAGTTTTTCTCCTTCGATGTCTAACTCTCTAATCCCGTGCCTAGATTTGAAGTTCTTAAGCCAGCCAGAACTGGCTTTGAAATCTTTTGGTCCATTAAGCTGTTCATTAAATTGTAAGGCTTTTTCACAAATCAATGGGCCTGAAATTGGCTCTCCTAAGCTTCTCCTTTGAGTGAACCACACGTACATTGCGTCTTCTAAGGCTTTGTTGTTTGCTGAACGTGCAGTTTTTCTTTTCAGCGTCCCTTCTTCAGAGTCCAGTTTTGATGCAAACTGTTCCACCTGGGCTCTTTTCGCCTGAATATCACTTATTGTAGAAGTTCCTACCCCATAAATCTTTGCAAGTGATACCCCACTTTCACCTTTTCCTAACCTTTCTAAAATTTTTAACTTGGTTTCAACGGTTAAAAAAGTGTGCTTTTTCTTCGAACTCGACGCCATCACGGGTACAGAACGTACTGTAATGTGTTACAAAAAACAAAACACAGACAAGCCAACACACACAAACACTCTACTGTACACAAACGATCGAATTGGTAAACAAAAACTTAGTGCACGCACAGAGAACAATACTCGAGGTCAGTGGCCTGACGCGACTGACAGGGGCAGGGTAGCAGGTATACATGTGACTGTGCAACCTTGACTCTCCCGCTTTCACTGTCCCTCCCTCCTCCACACAACACGCGATTCGCGCTCCACTCTGTAGGGCACAGCGAGTTTTACAGTTGTGTCGACGCTTTTAAACAAATATTCACTTCATGCGATTTTTTTTTCGCCAGAATCGAATCCGGATTATCGACGGTCCGGATTTTTGACGTCCGCATTATCGACGCTCTACTGTACTTGAAATTAGAACAAAGAGAATAATGTAACATTATTGTTTAATTGTTTTGAAATATATATAATACAGGATAGCAGCTGGGAAGACGATTTGAGTGATAATAACTTGAAGGAAACATTAGTGAGGTGGAACAAATGAGCTAAATATTTGTAATTGGGTGTATGTAATGATGTGCTATATTACTTAAATAGTATTAGTCTTGTATTAATATTGGCTCTCCTGTTCTTTACAGATAGTTTACATCTGCACATTTTTTCACACACAGTCATTTCACAATCAACCTTGTTATTGATATTGCTTATTCAAACAAATTAAGATGCCAGTGCATTGTTGACTATATATTACATTTTTCCTGAATCGTAAAACATGCACAAAGTATTACATACTCAAAAACATACAGTGTTTGTTAACGTGTAGGCTTGACTCGAAGATTAGGAATGGAGACCCATACATGACTTCCATGTTCTAAGATTTATATTTAAAATCATTTTTGAAATGAAATATTTCTATAGAAACTACTTCTTTCTTCAGCCTTAACCACAGTATTGTGGTCACTAATGTATACCACCTCCCGTTAGTGCACTCAATTTTCACTGATGATGGCAGTCGATGGCACTGCTGAAACGTCTGGTTTGTAGAAAGCACTGGACTACGCCAAACAGCCCGGAAAGGAATTTTAACAACAAATTACTTCTTTGTTGCTGATAACGTAGTACACATGACACATAAATAAAAATTATCCCCTCCCCCTTCAACTATCATTTACATTTATAGAAAATTACCCCCATCCTCTTCATTTATAGATATTTCATCTACGTTTCTACAGTTGATTATTATGATCTTCTTTTCAGGATACTTTATTTATCAAAATTAAATACTTTATTCTTGTTAAAACATAAAACGTTGCAAGTAAACTACCCTTTCCCCGTAACCAATCTTCAGCAAAATCAATAGGCCTTGAGCCTCTGTAACGGGCCTATTTTGGGGTAATAAAGCAATTTGTATATTTTTTTTTTATAAAACAAATAACATTTTTCGATGATAGGGACAAAATTTATAAACAAAAGGTAAATTTAGTGGTGACGACGGAAGTGACAGTGGCAGCACTGCGGGTGACATTTTTTATTCAATAATATTTTATAAAACGAGTTTTTATGAACTTAACAACCGACGGAACTGTGCCAAGGTCAGCTCCAGTGACTCTAAATTGTCAACAAGTTATGTAACGAATCATCATACCACCTTACGTCAGCGCGTTACATAACGAGGAATGCAGGGTGTGTCAACTCCAGCAGCGTGGTGACACACACAGAACAAAGCAGTCGGCTATGAACATCCAATAGATCCGGACGCAATCTGTCTGCGCGCCCGCCGGCTCGGCATAGTTTTCGTCGCGCCCGCACATAAATAAAATGTGAAAGTTTATATTTTATAATCTAAAACAGTGTTTTATATGCAAGGTAAATACAGTGACTTTATTTAAACGAAATAACAGTTTGGCTATAAAGTAAAAAGTGAAAACGAGGAGACAGTAAGGTAGTGCGCATCCACAATGAAACATTTCATGAGGGTATCTTCAAACATGATAAAAGGGAGGTAACTTAAACTAAAGTCAATAAAATCTTGCAATTTTAACATAAAAATGAGCTCCAAGGGGAATAAATTATGTACTGGGTGAGCATGTGTGATTGTATGGGCGAGTGGAAATTACGTAATTCAACAGCACTGGTTAGCGTTAAGAAAAATTTAGAATAAGGTTTTTCTTTTAAAGTCTGTTTTCATCGAGTTTTAATGTATTTTTCAATTTTGGTAACTTCATAAAGAAGGGAAAATTTTAAATAAATTAGTGTTCACAGCTTAGATGTACAGAAGAGGGAGAGAAAATATTGTTCGTAATAATTACCAACTAAGTCAATTTGATGGCTTTAGTTGACTAGGCAGATTTGAAATAAGGTGTTCAATAAAACAAACTTACTTAAAAATAAGTAGATTTGAAGCACTTATTTAAATAACCCATGCTGTTCTCCTGTTCGCTTATAAGAACCCGGGTGTGTAACAAGTTTTATATGTATAGTTGGCAATAACAAGATGGCGCCTGACAAAGTTAGACAGTAAAAAGTAAATATAAAACCAATCATGTTTAGTTATTTCATTAATATCAATAAATTAAAACGTATCACCTCTACAACTCAGGCACACAAGCAAAAAATTATTTGATTCTGTTTGAATTTACAACAATTATCGTTCGTCATAGAAAAAATTACTCTTGTTAAAACATAAAATGTTGCAGGTAAACTAACCCTTTCCCTTAACCGATCTTCACCAAAATCAACAGGCCTTGAGTCCTCTACAATATCTCGAACACGTTTTTTTTCGCCATCACCATACTTCCATTTCCTTATGGAACATGAAGTAAAAACAGAGTAATAGACACAACAATAGTACCAAGTCACTGTTTACAAAAGAATTTCAGTACTAAATATTAAACTTTTGTAACTCAGTGAAATCTTTGTATGGTCCCTATATTGTGTCTATCGCTTGTTCCGTCTTGCAAAACTTCCATATGTACTGTTCAGCCACGTCGAAATCGAAATCAAACTTTATGTACGGGGTCTTGTCATTCAGGCTAATATTTTCAACTCTAGCCTTTTTGCACTCATGTTTACATGTTCCTACCTTATCCCCACTACAACCTGCGTGCAACTACTTTAACTATTTTATTGTATTATTATCTCAATAAAGTCAGTATGTACTGATTAAGTAGGTCAAATTTAAATTATTCAATAAGCATAATCAAATAAGTAAGCCTGTGCTTACATGTTTTTTAGTCACGATTCTTACAAAGATTGAAATATTGCAAGATATGTATAATGTGTAAATATTATTTTTACCTTTACATTGACTCCCTATAAGTTGCGTATTCTCATTCCTCCAGGAAAAAGCCCTGTTTGTACACAAAAGAATGAGGAAAACCAAAATTGTGCACCTTGTTCCCAACCCCACCCCCACATAAAAAAAGCCTGGGTGGATCTCTGATGGAAAGGTAATTTAATCAAGAATGTAATGCAACAAAGTTTGTTCAGTTATCTGCATTCTACCAAAAGTTATAGCCACATAACCAGAAAAAAGAACCACAATTTGCTTAGGTTGATATAAAGTAGCTTGTCTTCATTTGAATGTAGCCAATGAGCCTGAGTGTTTAGAGAGTCAATCAGGTGTCATTATGTTTTGGCAATGAGCCAATCAGGTAACAGTAGGATTCAGCTATTGCTGTCACGTATTGGAGCTGAGAAGGGGGCATTTGTCAGTGCATTATGTGATTGCAATCAAGTTGGTTGGGCTTTTATTTACTAAGCTTGTAAATGTAACACAATTATTTATGGTGCAAAGGGTTGATTGGTCACCCAGAAACCGATGTAAAATACTACTATTAAGTGAACAAGGCTACAGTTATGAAGAAATTAGAAGACATATTGGTTGATACTTGACCAAAGGTGGCATTTCTAAATTTTTGAAGAGGTACAAGGAGACTCAGTCACTACAAAACCAGACTGGTAAAGGCAGGAAAAGATACACAACAGCAAGTGATGATAGAAGAATTGCGAGACTGGGCCTATGTGACAGAAGAAATCATCTGGGTGTATACAAGATGAAATGGCACAATGTAATGTGAAGTTGAGTGCAAGGACTGTTTGGCACATACTGCAGGAATTTGGTATACATGCTATAATTCTATGAAAAAAGACATCTTTATCTCTCAAAGATGAAAAGATTAAACTGGGCTAAAATCTATGTTAACTGGACAGCAGAGCAATGGGACAGTGTAATTTGGAGTGATGAGACCAAAATCTCCCTGTTTGGTAGTGATGGCACAAAATACGTACGGAGAAGAAGCAGAGATTTGCATCCTGACTCTATTACACCTACCGTGAAACACCCAGTTAGTGTTATGATCTGAGGTTGTGTGACATCTAAAGGTGTGGGCAGAATTTGCATAATTAATGGGCATATAAATGCCCTAAAATACATAAATGAAATACCTGAGTCCAAACTGAAGCCTTCTGTACGTGATCTTTTCCAAGATAATGAAGCATTTATATTTCAACAGGATTCAGCTCAAATCCTGCTGGTGTTGCAAAAGCGGTTTCAAGATAATCACATTACACTGCTGGAATGGCCTGGGAATACCTGATAACCCAATCGAAAATCTATGGAGCCAACTAAAGAGACTTGTTTGTCAGAAGCTAACCAACAATGAAACCCAATTAACAGAAGCAACAATTCAGTCTTGGTTTCATATTATAACAGCTTCAGAGCTAAAAAAACTTGGTTCACTCCATGGGAAGGCGTTGTAAGGCTGTAATTAACACCAAAGGTTACCCTACTAAGTATTAATTGACATGGTGAGAATCTTTGTATATCTCATTTTACTTCCATGTTCCATAAGCCCATGGCAAAAAAAAAATCGGGTCCGAGATAACGGCTGATTCTGATTGTACTACCCTCAAAACATAGTCATTTTTCGAAAAGTGTCTGTGTGCCTGTATGTAGAATTTTTCTATGGCAAACAATAACTCCCATTTATTCATACGTTAAAATATTCTATTTTGCAGACTTATGACAAATTTTGACCCGATTCCCATAAAATTTACAGGTGCATGATTTTCTCAAAAACCCGACGCCAGTAAATTTCATGTTTGTCACTTCACGCATGTTTGATGGCATTTGTACGAAACATTTATGGGCTTCTGTTGTTTGTACTTGCAGACTGGACTTTGTAGTTGCCAACTGAATACACATAGTAGCACAATCAGTTTTCTGCTCTGTGATTTCTGGCTACTGTGGAACTTGCAATGTCAGTTTATGTTACCATGAGTTTCATTTTGTACCATACAAAAGCAGATTATCACAAGTTGACTGGTATTTACTATATTCTATGCCTTAAATTGTTAGAAAAGCAATTTTTGTACAGTAGTTACTAATAAAAAAACATTTATTATGTGAAAATACCTTATAAAACTTTTTTTATTTTTCAAAAACATGCTTCTGATCTAGATACTAAAAACTAATTTCACACACAGAAAAAATAAATAATGTATCATTTTATGAAAACTGAAGGTTCAATCTTTAATTTTACATGTAATTTATGTTTTTTAAAATAATCTTACTATTAAAAAATAGTAAAAAATATGGAAAACAGCCAGGCTGCTGGCAATGCATATGCTGAAATGGCAAGGGTTGAAAGTGTTAAGCAAAGCAATTAAAGATACATTTTTTAATGGTGTAAGTAATTTAAAAATCAATCTTTACAATCCACATATGTACCGGTATGTTTCGCATTTTTCACATCAAGAAATCCATGTGTAAAAAATCTATTAAAAAATCTAAAAAGTATTACAAAATCACTTTTATAATAAAATGAAATAGAAATTTCACATAAATGTAAAATAGTAAAAAAAAAATTGATCTTTTCTTTAACAGAATTTGAAATGCCACTTAATGTTGTTTGGCATATTAAAAGCAAATTGTAAGGTAAACATTCTGTAATTCGATTATAAGACATTTTTCTTATACCTTAAAAAGCTATATTTCCATTTTCTTATTTATTCAAAAACATTTTATATCTTACATATATTAAAGCTATAATTTAAATGTGTGTGTGTGTGTGATATTTAATATTTATAATATCTTTACCTCAAGATGTTTTTTCCTTATTTGGAACATGTTTCGGGACACTTAGTGTTCCCATCCTCAGCCTTCTTAATTTTGAATCTTGTGGAGTACTTGGTTGGTTGGTTGTTGTTATGGTTTCCTGTTGGTTTTTGGTATTTTAAATTGTTATTATTGTGTGTGATTGTGGTGTATATATTAGCTTTTTGAGTATTTTCGATATTGAATGCTTTGGAAATTGTGTCATGTTTTGTGTTTGTATATTTGTAAATTTTCCCATATGTTCATTATGGTGCTTTTGCCATATAATTCATGTCCTGTGTTTATTAAAAAAAAAAAAATCTAATTTGGCCACACATGGAATAAACACAGCACATGAATTCCCAGACATAACCAACATGAGACTAATAAAACACACACCACACAAAGGCACGATAATGAACATATGGGAAAATTTTCAAATATACAAACACAAAACAGACTAATTCCTGAACAAATACAAATCACATCACCACAAATACAAATACACCACAATCACACACAATAATAACAATTTAAAATACCAAAAACCAACAGGAAACCATAACAACCAACCAAAACACAAATACCCCACAAGATATAAAATCAGGAAGTCTGACGATGGGAACAATACGCTTCCCAAAACATGTACCAAATAAGGGAATAAAACATCTTGAGGTAAAGAATTTATAAATATTAAATAAATTATATATGCATCAAAAGAAATAGACTGTAGCAAAAGTGTTTAAACACACACACACACACACACACGTATATACTGTATAATATTACATGTAATTGTGTTAATCACTTATAGTCACCTAACATTTTCCTAACTTAAGTAACTACACAGGCATATGTATAAATTAGTAAATTATCAATATTACAGCTGTAGGCATATAAATTATAAGCATATACAACAATCTCTATATTAGTATCTGTAAGATATGCTAATACACTACAAATATAATACAAAACACTTTGTACCATCAGTAAAGAACATATTTCTTTTCCTGACCTACAAAGAACATAAAAACCTTTGATCATAGCTTACTCACTGCAGGAAGTATTCGGTATATTGTATTTGTTTGCAAAGGATGATTACAGAAATATGTTAGTTGTAGTTTAGTGACTTTAAAATTCATTACTCTGTATATTACATATCAGTCTTTATTGAAAATTAGTCTTCACCTTGACCATTATCATGATGGCACTACTGACTGATGGTCTGGTTTAAGAACTTCATAAATCTGTTTAGCTCTACCCACAACCTTCATTTACAGCCATCAACTCATACAACAGGCAATAGTAAACAGAACAAGGAAGTTGTTGCAAAAATCAGTCATAATTCAATAAAACATTATGACAAATTCAAGCAATCTACCAAAAATATGTTCTGTTGAATTACAATCAGACGTCCATTTCTTGTTCTTCTTGCTTGCCAATATTAGTATAATGCACTTTCTTTGTAACAGCCTCGAAGACAATACGAATATTCCGTTGTATAGGAATTCTATTTGTATACACTAGCAGAGATAAAGATATAATCAGAGAAACTGTAAGAAATATGATAAGGCCAGAATGTGAATCTTTATTTTCGCTGATTGGAACTGCTGCCATGAGTGCAGAATGGGAGGTGCAGTACTCATCATCATTGCGGCAGTGAAGTTTGTTCTTGTTACGTACTTCAACCTAAAACATACAGTTGACATGTGTTTTCAAAAAATGTTTTACTGAATAGTATTAGAACGTTTTCTTACAATATAATAAACAATACACAGTACATTCTAATTAAAAGTAGGAGGGCAATTGTAGGAGGCCACTTAGTTGAACATAATCTGTTAATTAGTTAAACATTTTAACTACTTGAAATTTGAAAATCTACACAGGACCTAGAGATATTATTTGAAATATTCAACACTTACTGATTATTGTTGAATTTTTAAATATTTCTGTTCAGTGTGGGAGACCAATGTGTGTTCTCTAAGCTATATGATAAATTTAATAAAAAACATTAATCAATTATACAAGAAATTAATTACTTGTATTTAAAAATATTATTGCAAGAAAATAGATACCATTCCTCATAGATTTATAACCCTAACTCAGTTTTAAACAAAAATATCTCCCTAGTTTTATCCTTACACTCCTTACTACATCTTACCTTACACCTAACTTTACTAAACTTGAATCATGGACAAGGCTAATCTGTTTCAACTATATCTAGTTTGAAGTATAATTCTATAATTTTAACCTCTGTCGCACCACACACACACACTGTGTTCTATAGCATTTTAATGGCAACAACCAATTATGATAACAAAAACAAGTGACAAATAAAACAAAACATTAGTTATTTCTATTTGGTTTTTGTTTGTATTTTCCAGGGTACATTTACACAAATTCTGTTACAGTAACATAATATTTATTCAAAATAGTAAGATTACTGTCACAAAACTTTTTAAGTTTACATAACATGGATATCTGGAGAGAACTGATAAATAAATACGCCAGCTATTTCAAACTACCTTCAATTCCATCATATTAGTTGGCAAGACTGTATGACACTGGTAGTACTAAACCCAAAGTTACATAAATAAATACTTAGGTTTTTGGGACTAATCTACCTGAACAGCCAGCCTGTCACTCAGGAATTAGAACTAGTTTCATTGGTGTACTGGTTTGATGCAGGGTGATAAATTCACAATTGGGACTATTCTCATTGGTAATAACTGATGGTCTCGTTAGCCATCTTACGACATTTTTCAGTTTTACTTATTAACCTAACTAACAATTTTTTTGACAAATCGTTTGTGTGCTTTTTGATTGTCACTTCCAACACATCGCTAATAAAACAGGTTAATTACCTTCCGTCACGCTTTTTGAAATCCGAAAACAGGATTACTCGAGTTTCGACACATTAAGTGTCATCTTCAGATCCTCGATGAATATAGGTTAAAAATACATTTGTTGATGTATGCACATCCCGTCAGATAATAAAAACAACACAAACATAACAACAAAAATACTTAAATAATTTAACACATATTAAAATCCTAGATTTTACTGTATAACGTGTTCCTGCGCAGGTCCGCGTGTATTGTGTTTTCGTTCTGTTTTGTCTCGGTTTTAATATGTGTTAAATTATTTAAGTATTTTTGTTGTTATGTTTGTGTTGTTTTTATTATCTGACGGGATGTGCATACATCAACAAATGTATTTTTAACCTATATTCATCGAGGATCTGAAGATGACACTTAATGTGTCGAAACTCGAGTAATCCTGTTTTTGGATTTCAAAAAGCGTGATGGAAGGTAATTAACCTGTTTTATAGTCTTAAAACGCTTTTGGAGGCAAATACAATGTTTACATCGCTAATGTTTATATTGATTGAGATACAAGAGATTTTCTGAATTTAGCCTAGCCTACAACATTGTACAATAATAATAATATTTTCTGAAAGTAGTTCCATTCACAAATATGCTCTTAATGTGATGAGTAGAATGAAGCTTCATGTAATGTAGAGATGAAAATAAGTGTCACGCTGTTTTAACAACTTGTTATCAAAACTTATTTCTGAATGCTAATTATTTCTTAAATACTTATTCAAAATCTGAATTACTGAGCTTTAACTAAGTTTATTAACAACTAAATTTAACTAACTAATGTCACTTTAACTAAGAATTCATTTCTCAATATGTAGCCTTAACCTAAAGTTAGCGGTAGATAAGATAAAGTAGGTGGTTAAGATAATGGCCTACTGTTCATAAATTTAAAAAAATGATCATGTTAAACATCTATCTATAGTATTTCCCTACAAAATATTTTAAATACTGTACATTATAAACTTGAAAGACTGTACTGCAGGGGCGAAGCGTCCATATACGCTATGAAAGCGGCACTTACAATTTAAAAATGGTTGTAAAAATTGGTAAAATTATACTGTTGGTCATGTCTTCTTTTCTTGACAGAAAGGTCTACCATTTGGACTAGGATTGGATTTACTGACTTAAATAACCCGCACAATGTAGGAAAAAGGGATGAATTATCACAAAGTCATATTGCTTCCCAAGTAGCTCTAAAAAAATTTGGTAAAACAACTAGACTTGAGTTTTCCTTAAGCGAGCGTACAGAATTAGCACAGAGAAACACAATGAGCAAGTTAAAAATAATAGGTATATTGTAGGTCGTTTAATTTTTTGCTATTTGCTTTTTATTGAACATGAGCTTCCGTTTCGAGGTCACAATGAATCTGAAGATAGCAGTAACCATGGAAACCACATAGGACTGATAAATTTTCTTAGACGATGTGATGATACACTAAATTCTAACCTTGAACGTTCAAGAGTGTTTTGTGGATTATCCAGCGACATTCAAAATGATTTAATTGATTCCATTTCACAGATGGTTTTCTCAGAAACAAAATTAGAAATTAAGGAAGCATCTTTTGTAGCTGTTATAATGGGCAAAACTACGGACATAACTAATAAGTGTCAAGTTTCCACAGAAATACGATACGTTAACAAGATGGGTGATATTTGTGAATGGTTTCTTGGATTTGGTGATTTTAGCAATGACCGAAGAGCACAGACATTAACTGAACATGTTTTTAAAACTTTAGATGCTTACCACTGTAAGGAAAAATTAGTGGCCCAAACCGACGATGGTGCTGCAGTTATATCGGGAGATAAAGGTGGATTACAATCTATTAAATTTACACACATGTCTTATTTGTGCACTGTTATGCACACAAAATGAATTTGGTTTTTAAAAATTCAGTTGATAATATAAAAGAGTATAAATTACTTTTTTCAACACTATCATGTCTTGTATCATATTTTTAAAACATCATCAAAAAGATCATTTGCACTTGACCAAGAAGTTAAAAAAAGATTTTCCACGGTGGGAAATTACATAACACTACAAGATGGAATTACAACAGTAGGCTCATTGCAACTGTTTTAGAAAATAAAGGCGATGTTATCCACAACTGAAAATGGACATGAGTGGGACAGTGAAACATACCATGGAGCAAGAGAATTTCTTGCTACTCTTAAGGACTTTGACTTCAACTTTCTGCTTATTATTTTCGCTTCTACTCTTCATCAAGCTGACATAATTTTTGATGTGTTACAAAAAAAAAAAACCTCAGACACAGAATACTGTCTAAAACAGATTGAAGACTTCCAAAAGCATTTGGACCAAACAAGAAATAATTTTGATAATTTTTGGTCAAAAATACTGATGGACAGCTGTCAGGAATCCTACCATCGCAGTACAAGAATGCGAATTGATATCTCTTATGATAAGAAATATTCCTACAAGAGACTCTACTATTAAGTAATTGACACAGTCAAATCAAAAATTAAAGATAGGTTTTCAGATGTCCATGATCTTGATTTTACTGCTCTTGAAACTAAGAGATTTCCTCAGTTTTGTTCGACACTTCCTGAACAACACTTTACCTGTCTGAAAAAGTCATATGGACAGTTATTTAACTGCCGTGGCTGCGAAGTGAGCTTTCTATTATTTATTTAGACAAAGACTTCTGCCAGAAAAGTATGTCAGACTTACTTAAATATTTGTACACATCAGATCTTTGCGATACCCTACCTCAAGTGCTTAAACTCGCAAAGCTAATAGTTATGATTCCTGTCACAAGTGCGTCATCAGAATGATCGTTCTCGACTTAAAGAGGATCAAAACATACCTCCAAAACTCCCATGGTGAAAGCACACTGTCTGCACTTTCAGTGTTTTCCAATGAAAAGAACCTTCTACCGGCAATGAAAGAGCAGCCGAACTTTCACGACAATGTTATAAATTTATTTGCTGCTCAAAAATCAAGACACCTAGAACTCACATTCAAACTATAAAAATGGGGTATTGTATATAGTTTTTATACCAATTACTGGTAATTTTCGAGTTTTATAATAAATTATTTTATATTTTTTGTAAGTTCACTAAAAACTCATTTATCCAAATCGCGTTTATCCGAAAATCTGGTTTATCCAAAATAATTTTTAGTAAATTTTAAAAATACACAAAAGCATTTTCATGTCGCTATAATCTATATTTAATAGTGTAGACAAGCGATTCCACGTGATATAAAGTAGCAAGTCAATAATCAGAACTAATAAGGAGTACTCCAAATTATTGATTTGTTCGGATTTTCGAACATAAAGTATTATGTTCACATATTGTAAACATAAAGTACTGTATACTGTTAAGTATTATAACAGTACATTTCTGCTTCCTTTTAGAAGCCGAAGGTGACACAATAACAACAGTTCACATAAAACCCCATAAAGTTCAATGCCATGCCAGCGAAAGCTGCAAAAAAACTTTTGAAAAACTTGTTGCCGATAAAAACTCTCTCCATCTTAGGTTTACAATACTGTGAGACAGGACTGTTTTATAAAATGTTACCCCAAAAATCATTGGCATCTACCCTTGACGAAAAAGCACAGGGACATAAAAAAAGTAAAGAGCGAGTGACTTTCCTTACCTGTTCTAATGCAGCTGGCAAGTATAAACTGCCTCTTGTGCTCATAGGAAATTCAGCTAAGCCAAGGGTTTTAAAACATGTAAATTTACACTCGCTCCCTGTAGTGTACAAATCACAAAAGTCAGCATGGATGTCTGCCGAAATTTTTAAAAATTGGTTTTTTGATCTTTTTGTCTCTGCTGTTCAAAAACAACTTAAGAAAAATGGGTTATCTCAAAAAGCCGTGTTGTTGTTAGACAATGCCTCCACCCATCCAGGAGAGAAAGAGTTAAGAAATGGAGGCATTTTTGTAAAGTTTTTCCTTCCAAATGTCATGTTTCATATCAAGCCAATGGACCAGGGCTCAATTGAGGCTTTGAAATGCATGTATCGAAGGGCACTGTTAAGCAAAATTGTGGAGAAAAATAACAAAAGTGATAAAAAAGACATCATGACAATTTTAAAGGAAATTAACATCAAGAATGTGATTTATATGTCTGCAACTGATTGGAAAGAGGACCCACCGAAAACTTTTAAGGAACTCCTGGAAAACCCTATGACCAGATATGCCAGTGGAAAATCAAGACAACGCCAACGAGAATGAAGAAGCCATTGAAAATTCCAAATTTGTAGGAATATTAAAAGACATTGAAGGGTGCGCACAGCTACAAGAAGAAGACGTATCCGAGTGGATGAATTCAGAAAAAGATGATTCTGGATATCAGCTGTTATCCGATGATGAAATTGTTGCACAATGTTCACAACAGCCCGGTGAGGACAAGAGCTCTGATGATGATGTAGAAGAGAAAATGAGACACAACCATACAGAGGCAACATCAATGTTTAAAGAGCTACTGTAATATTTGGAGCGACAAGACGAAACTTCCCCTGCAGAACATCTAAGAATGAAACGACTTCGAGATCGGGCAGCCAGCAAATGAGCTTCAAAGCTTAGGCAAATAACTATGATTGATTAGTGTACGAACAAGCAGGACTGTTCCAGTACTGTAGAAACTATAACTTACAGTGCGGTGCCGTTTGATAGTTTATTGTGTGATATTCACTGTAAGTAACTTTTAATTATTATTATTAAACGGAGTTACTGTATTTACATATGTATTATTATTTAAATAGAAGTTTCGGTTTATCTGAAATGGGCGTGGTCCCATCAAATTCGGATAAACGAGTTTTTAGTGTACAGTGTGTTGTGACTTTTTAACAAACATTTTATTCCTCCCTCAATTTTCTAAAAACAGATGTACAGGAGCTACGATACATTCATGGCTGGAGTTGAGTCAAATAAAAATAAATTAGCAGGGCGGGGGTGAGACCCGGGGGAGTGGCCGCTTACATATCAGGGAAGTGCACGGTTCGTAGGCCTATTAATGTCAAAAGAGTTTTATAAATTTTAGTTAATAAATAAAAGTTGTGAAATTATAAAATCATTTAATAAAAGTTAATTCTATTTAATAAATTAAAAATAAATCCAAAAGACAACGTGACTATCATAATATGTTTGAGAGTTTTCAAACGTACTATTTTTAAAAATCTGTAAGTTTTGTTTGTTTCAAATTTAATTTGTTATTATAAACAAAGACATCAACTTCATTTAAATACTGAAAAACTTAATCTTTAACATTCATTTGAGCTTCAACAAATTTCCAAATTTGATCAATCATGTTAGCTGGTTCTGTAGTCGTTGGTGTATCTTCTGTTACACTGTTGTTTTTGTCAGTTTCTTCTTCACAAGATTTGGGATTGATTATTTTTGTGAGTTCCTCAAGAATATCATCATCTGTCATCTCTCCACAACAACAATTTCATTGTCAATATTTACATAGTTATTGTAACAACTGACTACAGCCATACTTCACATCAGAACTCTGGAATCAAACACACCGCAGGTTCTACTGGAACAGACTAAATTAAAAATATTTTTTTCATCATAATTAGCAATAAGGTTAGAGGATTTGTTGAACCACAAATTTGCTTCTTCTAGATCCACTGATGCACTTCCATCACAGGTTGAAATGTACTGTATTTCTGTCTTTAAAACCTTCAAACCAATCCATACTGGCTTTAAATTCATCAATTTGTAAGTTTTTCTATGAAAACCTCCCCCTTATCACATATCAGTGGACTGCTTAAAGGAACGGTACAGTCAAACATTTGTTTCAGGCATTTAAAAAATAAAAACACCCATTAACTTCTGGACACATCCCACTTTTTACACATTTCCTGTTTCCTCTATCTTGCAGGTTCCAACTCGGCACAATTTTTTCCTTATACTATAAATAAGTTGATAGAGTATTCAGAAATACTACATATTGCCTTGCAAACATCACATTTCTGTTTTAAAACCTTCACCATTTTTTAATAAGGCTAACCTAGAGTGCATTTTCTGCTTAGACATTACGGAACACTATTAAAACCAGATAAAACATCATAGAACGCTCACTCACAAAAACCACTCTGAACTGGTAAACTGAAACCATATAGTACTAAAAATGTATAAGACTTCATTGAACGCTCCTGTAACAGTAACCACTATCGAGTGACAAAATGAAACTACAATAGACAATACATAGTCTGTTCTAAGCAAATCTCTCAGAATCAACATTTAGCAATACAAATGTGAATATTGTAATGTGACAGGACGAGGAAGGTCCAATAAGTAGGTAGGCCCAGGAAAATAAAACCACACTTAACGAAATAAAGTACTTAACTCCAACAGACAAAATAAATAAAAAAAACCCTGAAGGAAACAAAGAAGTACAATACAATGTTCTGTAATAGCTAATGTATTTTAATTGATAAGAAAATGACTGTAAACAATGTTTAAGTGTCGGAGTGAAATAATAAGTGAGAAATATTGGTCGTTAATCACACAGACAGGACTGTGAAGATTAATGATTTTTTTCAGTGAAATATAAGTGTAAGCACAACAAACCAAAAACAAAAGTGTAAACAAACAAAAGGGTATAGAAAATGTTTAGATAGTAATAATACTTATTCAAAGTCATGTTTTAAAATTAGTAGACAATTGTCAGTTTTGATATTAGTTGTTGAGTTTCCGTATGTCTTTGTAACATTTAAGGTTTATTCAAAGGGAAAATACTACCAATTGTATCAATACAAATAGTGTATATAACTTATTCATAGTAGGAAGAACTAAGTTCGATTGTCTTGAAATAATAATTGAATGACAGTTCATAATAGACTGACACTAGGAAAAGTATTAGTATTAGACAATTGTTGGAAGTCTAATTTTGTTGTTTAATGTTAATTAGAGTTTTAGCCATAAGGGCATAATATTGTTTAAATATGTTTGTTTCATGTTTACGTTTTTATTTTTTAATTCATGGAATAATTATAATTAATCAGAATGTACTAAGCCAACAGGCTACATAACATTTATAAATTGGAACATTGTACAAAGGAAGTACCAAGATATAGGCCAATATCAACATAATATTATTGGCAAGCTAACAAATTATCAAGTTACTGTAAATCAGTAAGAAATAGTAAAATTACTAAGAAAGACCTTATTTTTATAATGGTAATAACATTTTAAATAGATTAATGAAATGTAATATAATTTCATAAAGGTGAAACTGCTTGAAGATCTATAAAACAGAATTTTGTAAAGATAAAAAAAAATATCTATTAGGACACTCACACATATCAAGTGAGATATCAAAATGCTTGTCTTTCTATCAGGAAGAACACCTTGTAAATCAATTTTAAGTCCAATTAAGTATTAATTAGGGAGTAATTTGGAGTATAAAATGTAAAAACTATATATTTATTTTAAATAATCAGTGTCACATGACCCTTGAACCCAACGGTATTGACTAATAGGAATTTTGTTAATTTTGGTCAAGCCAGTTGAAAGAAAAAGAAAAACTCAACATTCTATTGTTAGACAAGAAAGTATTCAGAACACCTCTGTGCAGCTATGAGCCAAAAAGTATAACGAAGAATCAAATCTAAGTGGAAGAAAAAAAGTAAAATGTTATAAAACAAGAGGATCGAAGTGAACCCTGTAACTCGCCTAACCCTCTAAGGTTATTAATAATAATTAATAATAAAATATTTATTAAAACAGAAAAGGAACCAGAAATTTCTCATTACAGATTGGCGCTTCCAACGCGGGGCGTAAAAGGATTTCAACTTAATTCAACCATAAAAAAACGAATCATACATATAAATAAAAAACTAGATCAGGTATTTTTGATTGTTACAATATACATATTACTGACATAAATGGGTCTAAATAATACAACACTGACCAGTTTTAAAGAATGCAAGATACTTTAAAACAGTAGCACTCAAAAGATGTTTTCCATTTACTGCACACCAATCATTGGTCTTATAAGTAAATTTTACTGGACAGAGCTAATGACTATTAATGGTGTTACTTTTTTGTAGCCTATACAATTTTTCCATTATTAAATTCATAATTTAAGAACATGACACTAATTTGAATAGGGAATTCAAAAGGGATATTTCTTCGAATTATCGCCCTTTCAGTGCCAGTGTCCAATTTTTCGGATGTCTACACAAATTAAATTTAAATGTGTTAAATGTAAACTATATATACGTTTTTCGTATCGAAGAAAGTCAGGAAGGAATTCTTTTCATTGAATGTCATGTATCTGCACTGTGTGTGAATACATCGATAACAGTTTATAGCGACACAAGTTGGTAGGTTTTGTTTAGTCTGCTTCAGCTGTACACACTACATCTCTAACCTATATTTTTTATTTGTTCAAGTTTTGTTTTTGTTGTATTTTGGAAAATTTGATACCATATATTATACCATATTTTCTCATGTATAATGCACACTTTTTTCACAAGATTTTCTTCCCAAAAATGTGGGTGTGCATTATACACGAATAATATACTTTACATGTTAAATGTGCATGTACAGTCAGACTGTGCATGGCAGAGTTGTCAACATTGCTTTATTAACATGAACTTAGGCCTAAATAAATAAGAAAAGTGTTAAATAACAAAAGAAAATGCTATGCATAAATTTATGCTGCAATGCATAAATTTGATGTAGCAGAATCTAATCTTCAGGAGTGAAAAAAAAAACAAAAAAAGAAAATTTAGTTTTACTACTCGTGATTGGCTTCCTTTCCATGGTAGAAATGTTAAGTTTCAAGAACTAGAAAAGCACCTAGTCGAGTTTATAAAAGTGAGGCTTTTGCAGTTACTACTGAAATGGTACAGATTTGAGCTATAAAATCACTCAGCGTCTTGAAATAAACAATACACAATTTCATGCCAGTTTTGGTAAGTGTGTTTGCATTTCCTTGCAGCCAGTCTTTCAATTTGAAGAACTACTCTGGCTCAATGTTTACCTTGAGAGTACGAAAATAAAAATTATTGAGTTTCATTGATTTATTGCACAAAGGAGGGATACGAACAACTTTGATTTGTCTCACATTGGGAATGCAGACCGGTGTTTTGTCTTTTGCAATATGCCAATGGCCATAAGTACTGACGAAAAACGTGGAAAATCTGTGCCAGTCAGATGAACAGGGCACGACAAACAAAGGTAGATCAAAAGAATCAGAAGAGGAAAGTAATTCATTATTGTCTTCTTCATAAAATGCAAATGTGAAACACTAAAACATATCAAACCAAACAAAAACTATGACTTATGTAAGTTGTTTAAATTTTGTATAATTTTAATATTTCTGTTTTGTGTTTACAAATAAATAGGCATGGTAAGTACATTTTTTATATTATTTTGTGTGAGACACTTTTTCTGCACAATATAATATTCAAACAATTATAATATAATAATTATATATTATAACTCTACTTATATGCGTTATTGTTGTGTCGTGTTGCGTAAGAGTACCTACCTGCTGTCCGATCTTGCGGATTCTTCCGGCTAGGGCGTGTGGATTTTGGATTTGAAGTTCGCAAGCTAGTAATCTCAAATTTATTACAACAACACACAAAATAGGTTACTTTAATGGGGGAGAGTTTTGTGAGACTGGTAGGCTTTATCGTACAACAATAAAACACTGTAATATGGGGTAATAAAACGTTGTTTATTACTCCAACAACACACAAGAATAAAACGGTTATTGTATTATGAATTTCTTACAGTCTAAACAATGAATCAATGTTTTTCGATTGGTTAATAATTGAAAAGAAACTAAACTCGTTCTTTGGCGAGTTAATTGTAATTTAAATTTTAATTAATTAATTGATTTGATTTAATTAAAATTTCTTTAATTAAATTGAATTTAAATGTTAATGAAACAAAAATATAAAACTCTGAAATTAATTAGAATAAGTTTCAAAAATAAATTAGACGTGACAGTCTAGTTCACGTTATTTCATTTCTAGTGATTTGACTTCTGTTATACTGCAGTATGAACTAATAATTAGATCGTTAGTTAAGATTTGTATAGCGCTTTTATACTACTTCTATTTCTTAACTATAGCTTACTAACGACTTAAACTGCAATACAGATTATCACAATGAATTTATTTTTTTTTTATTACTAGAGTCTTTACTTTTTGTTTGGCACCTGAATTATTTGAATTACAATGTTTTAATTGAAAAATAGAAAACTTGGTGTGAAAAATAAATGAGTGGATTTTGCTTTCCTGTTATTGAAGAGGATGTCGTCCGATTTTCCCTCGTTGATTCGAGTCCTTCGCTAGAGAAAGTAATCTGCTTAGAGCTGCTGGATTCGGTCGTGGAGTTCAAAATTCGGCAACACTCTGCTTCCTTGCTGTTTGTGAATATTTTAACGTCTGCGGCTGTCTGCTGGAACTGGTTCCTGTCCCTCGTCGATTCGCACGTCAGCGTGTGTGTGTGTGTGTGCTTCGTTCGAGTGGTAGCTCTGCTCGTCAGCTGTTCACCAATGATTTAGACGGCCTCTCTGCTGTATTCTTGAAGTCTGGTCTTGAAGTCTGGTGGATCTCTTGCGTGCTTATGACTAACTGGTAGTACACAATAAGCTTGGTTGATGTACTGAAGAGTATCTCGCCTTTACGCAACAATTACGAGCTATACAGTTGATCTGTAATTACTGTGTTCGTAATTGCGTGTGTGTTGACCACGTAGAGTCTTCTTGTTGATCTTCACCACTATGGTTACTAGACGATCGAAGAATTACGTCCTTACTTCGTGAGTACTGGCAGAAGAGTGATGTTTCAGCCCGAAAACACCACGCTGGTCGGGGTTCGCGTCAAGTGATTTGATTGGCTGACACACTCTCCCTACTACATAAAATTTGAATTCCCTTGGTCCGTGAGAATGAAGTTAGGTTCCCACAGACGGAAAATTAATACTATTTCTAATACTATTATTATTATCCGGCGGAACCAATTTGTCTGTCCGGATTTCCTGTGCTTATTTAATTTTGCAATAACTTGGTTGCAAACCAAGTTGTGTGAAATCTAAAATATACAATCTGTCAGAAATTATTATCTTTATAACATACTAAAATCTCATTAATGTAACTCTATTTTTACAGGAGTTATTCAATCATATTTAATTAACTCTTTCATTTGTTAATTATATTGCGTAAAATTTGCACACGTCATTATTAATATTTCGGTAAACATTTTGGCTATCTTGGATTTCGCCTTAATTCATTAGTTTCCGAGATATCAATAATTAACAGTTTGGGTGTGGCCGCTTCCTTGTACAGCGAACTGATTACATAATGACGACGCGTGCGTCGCTTTACAAAGCATTATTTTCAACGCTCTACATTCAAATGGAGTTTTGACTGTTATAATTTATTTAAATATGCTTTCGGTATGCAGGCAACATATAACCCCAAATAATTAATATTTGGTGCTGTTATATATTCCCACACCCGCTTTAAAAAAAAAATGAATGTAATAATTACAGTTATTTTTTTTTTCTTAATCATTACACACGTATTCTGTAATCACTATACTTATTACTTATACACTGTATTACTTATTCAAAAGAAAAACATACATGTGTGTTAATGTTATTCCATTATATATATACACCTTAATTCTAAATACATTTATTAATAATATTATATTTGCAATTTATTGTGTATTAATGTTTTTATAACGGTTAATAGCTAACTGCAGCGTTTAAAAGGTTTGTTTGTAAACAGTGGCACGCGCACGAAAGAATTTGCTGACACCGTCTTGTTTACAACCGTTATCGCCTGCCGCGCGGCTAATTGCTTGACCTACTTTCAAACGTGGGGAGGTAGTTGCCGCGTGTGTCTTAACTATTTCCTGGCGGTGCGTTTGTTTCGTTCTACACGCTCGTTATTCACCGCTTTATAAATGCGTTATTATTAATACACAAGCTATCTACAATTATTATAAAACACAAGTTATTTATTCTAATTTTACTTATTATAATACAATTATTATTAATTCTAAATATTATTTATTTTTTTACTAAAGTCTTATTATTTCGTCGCGACGCGCTTTGGAATGCCATGCTACTCAAAGTATTTTCTCAAAGAGCTCGCATGATATTTACCGATCGTTTTCGTTCGGTCGAGCGTCGTAACGATAAACGTGTGAGGCGCGAGTTGTTGAGCCAAAAGATATGGACCATTATATAAACGAAAAAACTTTGCGGCTACATTTATGTCTCTTCGGCCTACAGGATTCGCCTTGAGCAGTACTTTCTCACCTACTACAAAGTTAGTTAGTTTATGAGTAGTATTGAATTTGTCCGCCCTTTTTCAACTATTCTTTCCCTCACAAGTTGATTTTTACACTTTACCGGCTCTGTGAGGTGGATTCTATGTTCATACACTGCCGAGATTGAGTGGTCTTCACTGAAGATATCGCTGAACTCTTCTTGCAGCGACAACAATCTCCGTTCAGTTCGGGAATCTAAGGTTGTTTCCCCCTCTTCACAGTCTTTATAATGAATCACTTGTTTTGGTGGCCGTGTGATTTTAATTGGGTCACCATGATTTTGTGTATGTGTGTGTGTGTTCAATTTAAAGGTGTAACTAACATTGTCAATGGTACATTTTAATAAGTGTTCACTGGTGTTAATTTCCGCACATATTTGTTCTAATACATCTACCCCCAATAACATATCACATATTAAATTGTTTATACCCACTACACACACTTCAAATTGCACTTTGTCTAGCATGATAGTCAGATAGTATTGAGTGTCAATTTTTTCTTTTGTATCGGTAGCGGTTCGTATATAAAATTGATTTATTGGGAGTGATGGGGCCGTACGAAAATATTTTTTATTGGCACGCAGGAACCTTTCACTGACGCCGGAAACAACGCTGCCGGTGTCCAACAAAATTTGTGTGGGAACGCCGTTGACAAAGGCGTGTAACACCGGACACGCCGCGCTCACTGGCCTTTGTTGCGTGGGACCGGATTCTAGCAACGGATCCCTGACGTCCGGTGGGAACACATTATTAACGGGCACACAAGTTACATAATTACAAGTACACATTTCACACAATATATAATCCTTATAATTAACATGCTTACTTTTACAAAATTTTCCCAAATTTATAGCGCGTCCTTGCTGGATACGCATTTTGGCACGTTTTTTGTAGATTGGTAATTTTTTGATTTATTGTTAGAGTCTTTATTGCTCTGGGAGTCGCTGTCTTTCGCAGTTGTATCAGCTTTGGCTAATTCGACCGTTTGAATCGCTCTAATTGGGGCCCCGTCGTTGCCCTTACCCTGCCCCTTTGGTCTACCAATATTTTGTTTACCCTTGTACTCAAAGGTTTTATTTGGCGGTTTTGACGGTGTTTGGGGTGGAGTAGAACTGGTACTCGGTTTTTGATCGGATTGCTGATGGTACTGTACCCGCGTATTCTGCCCTTCATTATTTCGGCGAAAATCGGGATTATAACGCCACCCGCCCAAATCAAAAACCGTCTCACTTTGGGACACTAGAATGAGGAGTTCGTCTACCATGCGAATACCCTGCGTAAACACAGCTACTCTAATGTTATGATTAAAATGATAGGCAAGTTTCGTGACTATGTCAATCTCCGAAAATGCTGGGGTTAAATGCTTGGCGTGTTCGACCTGCTGGATTATATAATTTTCCGCGGTAATACCCAATTTTCTATCAAATCTGCCATACTCCAGTTCATTGCGCAGAATTCTTTGGGTATGCGAGTTCCAGTACCGGCTTTCAAATTTTTGTTTGAACTCCGCGTATGTGGACACTCTATCGCGTACAATGTTATACCACTTACGCGCCGAATCACGCATCGCGTTAACTACCCACTGTATTTTGTCTTGATCTTCTAGTCGGGAACCTACTCTAGCCATTTGACTCTCACACGTTAATAAAAATTCAATAGGGTTTTCGTTATTTTCCCCCGTAAAATACACGCGATTTTTCTCGTCAACAAGACCTTGTACCAAAATATTAGGAGCAGATCTCCTCTGTACCTCCTGTCGTACTTTCAAAATCTCGTCGTTTAACGTTTGTAAGACACTCTCTTTATTAGAGTCAATGTTAGATCGCGTCTCTACAATTGAAGCGTCTAATCTATCTACTCGTCGTTGCGTTTTGGTCACGTCGGCCTGCATCTTTATCTCAAGAGATTCGACCTTTTTTGAGACGTCTTGCGTTTGCTTTTCGCAGCGGCTTATATGGTCCTTGAACCGGCCCTCCATACGTGTTACTTGTTCAATAAACGATTTTTGCATAGTGGTCTCAAAAACCTTAAACCGTTCATTGATTTTGGTATCAACCGTATTTACTTTTTCACCGATTTCAGCGACTTTCACCGTTAACTCGTTTATGCTTTCGTCTATTTTCGTGGTGGTTGCTTTATTACATTGTTTAATTTCCGTATTTATGTCGGCGTTGCTTTGGTCTAATTTCTCGGTTAGACTAACTCTCTGCGCTTCGATGTTAGATTTTAATTCTGCTATATTCATTTCAGCATTGGCTGTTATTTGTTCAAATTTCGCGTTCATATTAGCGGTCAAATCCGCGTTAGCTTGTTTCATTTCCGCGTTCGCTTGTTCCGCTTTAGCCGCGTTTTGTTTAATTTCTTGTAATAACTGTTTAAGCATTTTATCAGTTTCCATTTTAAATACACAACAATTTCAAATATAAACAATTTCAAATACACAGAATAGTTTCAAATACACAAAATAATTTCACTGCTGTACGAACACCAGTCACAAAACTCTTTGGGGATTGTTCAGTTGGACGCCAGCTGTTTTATGAGTTAAAACAGCAAAGTTTGTTTTAACGTGAAAATTAACTTTAAATTGGTTTTAATTAATTTAATTTTGTCAAGCCCCACGAGATTGGAGCGCCATTTATAACTTTACTACAAATGTGGCGTTTCAATCTCGTTGTGATTTAATTAATTTAATTCAATCGCGCCCCACGTTCCGGGCAACATATGTAACTCTTGTTCGGAACGTGATTTCAATTTGAATTTAATTTCTGGCCCCACGTGCAAGGCGACATATGTAACTCTACTTATGTCGTTCTGAACGTGATTTAATTTAATGTACGTTTGCCGAGCCCCACGTTGGCCGACATTTATAACTCTACTTATATGCGTTATTGTTGTGTCGTGTTGCGTAAGAGTACCTACCTGCTGTCCGATCTTGCGGATTCTTCCGGCTAGGGCGTGTGGATTTTGGATTTGAAGTTCGCAAGCTAGTAATCTCAAATTTATTACAACAACACACAAAATAGGTTACTTTAAAGGGGGAGAGTTTTGTGAGACTGGTAGGCTTTATCGTACAACAATAAAACACTGTAATATGGGGTAATAAAACGTTGTTTATTACTCCAACAACACACAAGAATAAAACGGTTATTGTATTATGAATTTCTTACAGTCTAAACAATGAATCAATGTTTTTCGATTGGTTAATAATTGAAAAGAAACTAAACTCGTTCTTTGGCGAGTTAATTGTAATTTAAATTTTAATTAATTAATTGATTTGATTTAATTAAAATTTCTTTAATTAAATTGAATTTAAATGTTAATGAAACAAAAATATAAAACTCTGAAATTAATTAGAATAAGTTTCAAAAATAAATTAGACGTGACAGTCTAGTTCACGTTATTTCATTTCTAGTGATTTGACTTCTGTTATACTGCAGTATGAACTAATAATTAGATCGTTAGTTAAGATTTGTATAGCGCTTTTATACTACTTCTATTTCTTAACTATAGCTTACTAACGACTTAAACTGCAATACAGATTATCACAATGAATTTATTTTTTTTTTTATTACTAGAGTCTTTGCTTTTTGTTTGGCACCTGAATTATTTGAATTACAATGTTTTAATTGAAAAATAGAAAACTTGGTGTGAAAAATAAATGAGTGGATTTTGCTTTCCTGTTATTGAAGAGGATGTCGTCCGATTTTCCCTCGTCGATTCGAGTCCTTCGCTAGAGAAAGTAATCTGCTTAGAGCTGCTGGATTCGGTCGTGGAGTTTAAAATTCGGCAACACTCTGCTTCCTTGCTGTTTGTGAATATTTTAACGTCTGCGGCTGTCTGCTGGAACTGGTTCATGTCCCTCGTCGATTCGCACGTCACACGTCAGCGTGTGTGTGTGTGTGTGTGTGCTTCGTTCGAGTGGTAGCTCTGCTCGTCAGCTGTTCACCAATGATTTAGACGGCCTCTCTGCTATATTCTTGAAGTCTGGTGGATCTCTTGCGTGCTTATGACTAACTGGTAGTACACAATAAGCTTGGTTGATGTACTGAAGAGTATCTCGCCTTTACGCAACAATTACGAGCTATACAGTTGATCTGTAATTACTGTGTTCGTAATTGCGTGTGTGTTGACCACGTAGAGTCTTCTTGTTGATCTTCACCACTATGGTTACTAGACGATCGAAGAATTACGTCCTTACTTCGTGAGTACTGGCAGAAGAGTGATGTTTCAGCCCGAAAACACCACGCTGGTCGGGGTTCGCGTCAAGTGATTTGATTGGCTGACACACTCTCCCTACTACATAAAATTTGAATTCCCTTGGTTCGTGAGAATGAAGTTAGGTTCCCACAGACGGAGAATTAATACTATTTCTAATACTATTATTATTATCCGGCGGAACCAATTTGTCGGTCCGGATTTTCTGTGCTTATTTAATTTTGCAATAACTTGGTTGCAAACCAAGTTGTGTGAAATCTAAAATATACAATCTGTCAGAAATTATTATCTTTATAACATACTAAAATCTCATTAATGTAACTCTATTTTTACAGGAGTTATTCAATCATATTTAATTAACTCTTTCATTTGTTAATTATATTGCATAAAATTTGCACACGTCATTATTAATATTTCGTTAAACATTTTGGCTATCTTGGATTTCACCTTAATTCATTAGTTTCCGAGATATCAATAATTAACAGTTTGGGTGTGGCCGCTTCCTTGTACAGCGAACTGATTACATAATGACGACGCGTGCGTCGCTTTACAAAGCATTATTTTCAACGCTCTACATTCAAATGGAGTTTTGACTGTTATAATTTATTTAAATATGCTTTCGGTATGCAGGCAACATATAACCCCAAATAATTAATATTTGGTGCTGTTATATATTCCCACACCCGCTTTAAAAAAAAAATGAATGTAATAATTACAGTTATTTTTTTTTTCTTAATCATTACACACGTATTCTGTAATCACTATACTTATTACTTATACACTGTATTACTTATTCAAAAGAAAAACATACATGTGTGTTAATGTTATTCCATTATATATATACACCTTAATTCTAAATACATTTATTAATAATATTATATTTGCAATTTATTGTGTATTAATGTTTTTATAACGGTTAATAGCTAACTGCAGCGTTTAAAAGGTTTGTTTGTAAACAGTGGCACGCGCACGAAAGAATTTGCTGACACCGTCTTGTTTACAACCGTTATCGCCTGCCGCGCGGCTAATTGCTTGACCTACTTTCAAACGTGGGGAGGTAGTTGCCGCGTGTGTCTTAACTATTTCCTGGCGGTGCGTTTGTTTCGTTCTACACGCTCGTTATTCACCGCTTTATAAATGCGTTATTATTAATACACAAGCTATCTACAATTATTATAAAACACAAGTTATTTATTCTAATTTTACTTATTATAATACAATTATTATTAATTCTAAATATTATTTATTTTTTTACTAAAGTCTTATTATTTCGTCGCGACGCGCTTTGGAATGCCATGCTACTCAAAGTATTTTCTCAAAGAGCTCGCATGATATTTACCGATCGTTTTCGTTCGGTCGAGCGTCGTAACGATAAACGTGTGAGGCGCGAGTTGTTGAGCCAAAAGATATGGACCATTATATAAACGAAAAAACTTTGCGGCTACATTTATGTCTCTTCGGCCTACAGGATTCGCCTTGAGCAGTACTTTCTCACCTACTACAAAGTTAGTTAGTTTATGAGTAGTATTGAATTTGTCCGCCCTTTTTCAACTATTCTTTCCCTCACAAGTTGATTTTTACACTTTACCGGCTCTGTGAGGTGGATTCTATGTTCATACACTGCCGAGATTGAGTGGTCTTCACTGAAGATATCGCTGAACTCTTCTTGCAGCGACAACAATCTCCGTTCAGTTCGGGAATCTAAGGTTGTTTCCCCCTCTTCACAGTCTTTATAATGAATCACTTGTTTTGGTGGCCGTGTGATTTTAATTGGGTCACCATGATTTTGTGTATGTGTGTGTGTGTTCAATTTAAAGGTGTAACTAACATTGTCAATGGTACATTTTAATAAGTGTTCACTGGTGTTAATTTCCGCACATATTTGTTCTAATACATCTACCCCCAATAACATATCACATATTAAATTGTTTATACCCACTACACACACTTCAAATTGCACTTTGTCTAGCATGATAGTCAGATAGTATTGAGTGTCAATTTTTTCTTTTGTATCGGTAGCGGTTCGTATATAAAATTGATTTATTGGGAGTGATGGGGCCGTACGAAAATATTTTTTATTGGCACGCAGGAACCTTTCACTGACGCCGGAAACAACGCTGCCGGTGTCCAACAAAATTTGTGTGGGAACGCCGTTGACAAAGGCGTGTAACACCGGACACGCCGCGCTCACTGGCCTTTGTTGCGTGGGACCGGATTCTAGCAACGGATCCCTGACGTCCGGTGGGAACACATTATTAACGGGCACACAAGTTACATAATTACAAGTACACATTTCACACAATATATAATCCTTATAATTAACATGCTTACTTTTACAAAATTTTCCCAAATTTATAGCGCGTCCTTGCTGGATACGCATTTTGGCACGTTTTTTGTAGATTGGTAATTTTTTGATTTATTGTTAGAGTCTTTATTGCTCTGGGAGTCGCTGTCTTTCGCAGTTGTATCAGCTTTGGCTAATTCGACCGTTTGAATCGCTCTAATTGGGGCCCCGTCGTTGCCCTTACCCTGCCCCTTTGGTCTACCAATATTTTGTTTACCCTTGTACTCAAAGGTTTTATTTGGCGGTTTTGACGGTGTTTGGGGTGGAGTAGAACTGGTACTCGGTTTTTGATCGGATTGCTGATGGTACTGTACCCGCGTATTCTGCCCTTCATTATTTCGGCGAAAATCGGGATTATAACGCCACCCGCCCAAATCAAAAACCGTCTCACTTTGGGACACTAGAATGAGGAGTTCGTCTACCATGCGAATACCCTGCGTAAACACAGCTACTCTAATGTTATGATTAAAATGATAGGCAAGTTTCGTGACTATGTCAATCTCCGAAAATGCTGGGGTTAAATGCTTGGCGTGTTCGACCTGCTGGATTATATAATTTTCCGCGGTAATACCCAATTTTCTATCAAATCTGCCATACTCCAGTTCATTGCGCAGAATTCTTTGGGTATGCGAGTTCCAGTACCGGCTTTCAAATTTTTGTTTGAACTCCGCGTATGTGGACACTCTATCGCGTACAATGTTATACCACTTACGCGCCGAATCACGCATCGCGTTAACTACCCACTGTATTTTGTCTTGATCTTCTAGTCGGGAACCTACTCTAGCCATTTGACTCTCACACGTTAATAAAAATTCAATAGGGTTTTCGTTATTTTCCCCCGTAAAATACACGCGATTTTTCTCGTCAACAAGACCTTGTACCAAAATATTAGGAGCAGATCTCCTCTGTACCTCCTGTCGTACTTTCAAAATCTCGTCGTTTAACGTTTGTAAGACACTCTCTTTATTAGAGTCAATGTTAGATCGCGTCTCTACAATTGAAGCGTCTAATCTATCTACTCGTCGTTGCGTTTTGGTCACGTCGGCCTGCATCTTTATCTCAAGAGATTCGACCTTTTTTGAGACGTCTTGCGTTTGCTTTTCGCAGCGGCTTATATGGTCCTTGAACCGGCCCTCCATACGTGTTACTTGTTCAATAAACGATTTTTGCATAGTGGTCTCAAAAACCTTAAACCGTTCATTGATTTTGGTATCAACCGTATTTACTTTTTCACCGATTTCAGCGACTTTCACCGTTAACTCGTTTATGCTTTCGTCTATTTTCGTGGTGGTTGCTTTATTACATTGTTTAATTTCCGTATTTATGTCGGCGTTGCTTTGGTCTAATTTCTCGGTTAGACTAACTCTCTGCGCTTCGATGTTAGATTTTAATTCTGCTATATTCATTTCAGCATTGGCTGTTATTTGTTCAAATTTCGCGTTCATATTAGCGGTCAAATCCGCGTTAGCTTGTTTCATTTCCGCGTTCGCTTGTTCCGCTTTAGCCGCGTTTTGTTTAATTTCTTGTAATAACTGTTTAAGCATTTTATCAGTTTCCATTTTAAATACACAACAATTTCAAATATAAACAATTTCAAATACACAGAATAGTTTCAAATACACAAAATAATTTCACTGCTGTACGAACACCAGTCACAAAACTCTTTGGGGATTGTTCAGTTGGACGCCAGCTGTTTTATGAGTTAAAACAGCAAAGTTTGTTTTAACGTGAAAATTAACTTTAAATTGGTTTTAATTAATTTAATTTTGTCAAGCCCCACGAGATTGGAGCGCCATTTATAACTTTACTACAAATGTGGCGTTTCAATCTCGTTGTGATTTAATTAATTTAATTCAATCGCGCCCCACGTTCCGGGCAACATATGTAACTCTTGTTCGGAACGTGATTTCAATTTGAATTTAATTTCTGGCCCCACGTGCAAGGCGACATATGTAACTCTACTTATGTCGTTCTGAACGTGATTTAATTTAATGTACGTTTGCCGAGCCCCACGTTGGCCGACATTTATAACTCTACTTATATGCGTTATTGTTGTGTCGTGTTGCGTAAGAGTACCTACCTGCTGTCCGATCTTGCGGATTCTTCCGGCTAGGGCGTGTGGATTTTGGATTTGAAGTTCGCAAGCTAGTAATCTCAAATTTATTACAACAACACACAAAATAGGTTACTTTAAAGGGGGAGAGTTTTGTGAGACTGGTAGGCTTTATCGTACAACAATAAAACACTGTAATATGGGGTAATAAAACGTTGTTTATTACTCCAACAACACACAAGAATAAAACGGTTATTGTATTATGAATTTCTTACAGTCTAAACAATGAATCAATGTTTTTCGATTGGTTAATAATTGAAAAGAAACTAAACTCGTTCTTTGGCGAGTTAATTGTAATTTAAATTTTAATTAATTAATTGATTTGATTTAATTAAAATTTCTTTAATTAAATTGAATTTAAATGTTAATGAAACAAAAATATAAAACTCTGAAATTAATTAGAATAAGTTTCAAAAATAAATTAGACGTGACAGTCTAGTTCACGTTATTTCATTTCTAGTGATTTGACTTCTGTTATACTGCAGTATGAACTAATAATTAGATCGTTAGTTAAGATTTGTATAGCGCTTTTATACTACTTCTATTTCTTAACTATAGCTTACTAACGACTTAAACTGCAATACAGATTATCACAATGAATTTATTTTTTTTTTTATTACTAGAGTCTTTGCTTTTTGTTTGGCACCTGAATTATTTGAATTACAATGTTTTAATTGAAAAATAGAAAACTTGGTGTGAAAAATAAATGAGTGGATTTTGCTTTCCTGTTATTGAAGAGGATGTCGTCCGATTTTCCCTCGTCGATTCGAGTCCTTCGCTAGAGAAAGTAATCTGCTTAGAGCTGCTGGATTCGGTCGTGGAGTTTAAAATTCGGCAACACTCTGCTTCCTTGCTGTTTGTGAATATTTTAACGTCTGCGGCTGTCTGCTGGAACTGGTTCATGTCCCTCGTCGATTCGCACGTCACACGTCAGCGTGTGTGTGTGTGTGTGTGCTTCGTTCGAGTGGTAGCTCTGCTCGTCAGCTGTTCACCAATGATTTAGACGGCCTCTCTGCTATATTCTTGAAGTCTGGTGGATCTCTTGCGTGCTTATGACTAACTGGTAGTACACAATAAGCTTGGTTGATGTACTGAAGAGTATCTCGCCTTTACGCAACAATTACGAGCTATACAGTTGATCTGTAATTACTGTGTTCGTAATTGCGTGTGTGTTGACCACGTAGAGTCTTCTTGTTGATCTTCACCACTATGGTTACTAGACGATCGAAGAATTACGTCCTTACTTCGTGAGTACTGGCAGAAGAGTGATGTTTCAGCCCGAAAACACCACGCTGGTCGGGGTTCGCGTCAAGTGATTTGATTGGCTGACACACTCTCCCTACTACATAAAATTTGAATTCCCTTGGTCCGTGAGAATGAAGTTAGGTTCCCACAGACGGAGAATTAATACTATTTCTAATACTATTATTATTATCCGGCGGAACCAATTTGTCGGTCCGGATTTTCTGTGCTTATTTAATGTTGCAATAACTTGGTTGCAAACTAAGTTGTGTGAAATCTAAAATATACAATCTGTCAGAAATTATTATCTTTATAACATACTAAAATCTCATTAATGTAACTCTATTTTTACAGGAGTTATTCAATCATATTTAATTAACTCTTTCATTTGTTAATTATATTGCATAAAATTTGCACACGTCATTATTAATATTTCGTTAAACATTTTGGCTATCTTGGATTTCACCTTAATTCATTAGTTTCCGAGATATCAATAATTAACAGTTTGGGTGTGGCCGCTTCCTTGTACAGCGAACTGATTACATAATGACCACGTGTGCGTCGCTTTACAAAGCATTATTTTCAACGCTCTACATTCAAATGGAGTTTTGACTGTTATAATTTATTTAAATATGCTTTCGGTATGCAGGCAACATATAACCCCAAATAATTAATATTTGGTGCTGTTATAATATATAATTATTATTATTATATAATATTTTCTATAGCCTAATAAATTTGTTCAACTGTTTCTCATTATAAATACGGATGCGCGAATTTTTTGTTGAGAATCATTTCGATAAAATGGGGGTGCGGAATATACACGCGAAAATACAGTAATTCAATCATATTAAATGAAATTTGATTATGATATTTTATTTTCCAAATATAATTTGGTTTGAAGTAACTGTCTTTAGAAACAGAGTAAAAATGGGCAGATTACACTAACTGAAAAATATGGAAAACTTTCTACCATTTTCTAAGAGAAACGCTTCAAAAAATTAGTATTTGTGTACAGTAATGTGGGGTCCTTTAAATGGTTGCTCATTTGTGATTCTAAATATTTTTTTCTGCTTCTTCTTTTGTGTCAAAATTGAAAATTGGGAAACAAAATTTTGGTAAGTACAAGTTCTTTTTAATATTTTTTATATTCTTTATGTCTAATTAAACTGGATGTTTTGCTTCCTTTGGAATGATTTAAAAAAAAACCTTACAAAACACCAAAAATCAGCCTGGTACTTTGGGGTATACCCATAAGCAATACGCTGCCAATTTATGTATAGTACCTTAGCAAAATACCTGGCAGTGAAAGAGTACTGTATACACATGATTTCCTGTTTTAACGCTTTGTTACTTATAGATATTTAATGATTAGAAACACATAAATTACTTATTGGAAATTTTATAAGATGATTGTCAGTTGCATACAAGCCATGGAAATGGAATTCCTTAAGTGTGTGAAAGCATGTGCAAGAATGGATAGGATGAGGAACAAACATATCAGAAGTGACCTGAATTATGTTTTCAACTAATGAAAAAAAATTAATGAACAGAGGGATAAGTGGAGAAGACATCTTGACAGATTGGATAATAATATAATAGCCAATGGCTCCACCACTGGAAAACCTTTGGCAATGTGGGGGGAGGGGGAGAAGTTTTATTGGAATAATTAATATTTGTAAATTAACAATTAACATAATAAATTAGTGTAATGCTATATTATATAGTATATACATATAATATCTATAATATATATTTAAAATAATTATAATAATAATAAGAATAATTAACATGTAGTAAGAATTATCAAAGTACAGTTCATTTTTATATATCTTATGAGGCTATCATTAGAAAGTTTCTCCAACAAAGGCAAATATTCTCAACTGGATTCAAATGTATTAAGAAACCCTCTAATGCTCTCTTACACAGATGTCAGATAGATGGCCTCACCTGAAAGTCCCAAACAAATATTCAAATTTAAACAGTATTACTGATGGCATGAAAATTTTGTATAGATATATTATAATGTATACAATTTTTTTATAATACATAGAACTATAAAAATATAATTTAAATGAAAAAGACTTGCACATGGATGCATAACATTTTTAACAAAAACTTGTCAAACCTTTGTGTTTTGCAGCCATGAGTAGAATCTATGGCAGTCGCAAGTAAGAGGATTATCAGAGATGTCAATTGTAAGATTACGGTTATGCGCAGGGAACCAATCAAGTGCTGCCATGTCTTCATCACTTAAAGATCTGATTCTGTTACGCTCTAGATCCAGAAACCGGAGATGTTGCAGACAAGACAGATCAAAATGAATTCCTTGTAAACAATTTTGCCCTGCAGAAATTAAGTGTTAACTTGTTTATATTGCATATTAACTTACAACTAACAAAATTAAAATTTGTTTAGTTACTAAATCATTTGGTATGACAAATATATACTACAAACAGTGAACTGTATATTGTATAATAAATCTTAATATTTTATTATCACTAATTATTGTATAAAAACCAACTTATTTATACATTTAATTCACTTTATTGTACTCACCGTCATTCCTAAGGGTCCCCCCAGAGTTCTATAAGCGAGATCAGAAACAGTGTGAGGTTACGAAATAAATACGAATACACATTTTCAATGAAGAGAATGAATGCTTTTAATTATTCAGAATTATTTAAAATTTTGTTCCAGAATTTTACTCATTGTTTTATAGATTCCACTACAGTTTTCTTTGTTCGGTTTATCAGCTACTACATATTAACTTATTCTACCATCTTACCTTACTGATCACATTTTAACACATATATATATACAGACAGAGCCCAGCCTGCGATTTTTTCACTCTCACAAACACACAGAAAATTACCCCTTAAACATTTTTAACAATATAAATCCCAGACCCCAAACGCCGGCCACGCGGTCTTCGTGTGCGCACTCATCGTTTCTGTCGATTCCCGATTAATTACTGTTCAAAAAAAAATTTTTGATGCTGCTCGTTACTTTTCTTGACCGCGGTCACATACTATTTTCGGTTGCTACAACTTTTTGCCTTGTTAAATTAAAACTTTGGTGACGAGCCAACTTTGGCCGCCCGGTACCGGGGAACTCAACTAGTCGACTGGGAACGGTAACGTAACAGGTACTGCTTGCTTCCGTGGGCGGGAACGGCGGTTCACGGCCACCAGGTTTTCGTCGCCGTTCATGCTTAGTTGTTGTGTGGTAACCACTTTATGCATGGCATAGAGCTGGTATATGTGTGTGACCAGAGGACAACATTGACTTCGGCTCTGCTGATGTCATTGATAGTAGGCGGGGCTTTAGCAGTATTTCCGGATGACCGATGAAGAGATGTTGAATAATTCTTCGTTCTAGCCATCTTGGTTTTTTGTCAAGAGCGTCACTTGGCGCGCCTGCGTCAGTAGTGGCGTGTGTGCATTGCCACACATGTACAGAGTTCTGCGAATTTTTAGGGTGGCGCGAATTCTTTGCCGCATTCCTCGACAACAACTGTGTCTTACTGCTTTGTTTCAAACTGTTCTACTGGCCATGATTTCTGTAGTAATGGACATAACGTTGCACAATAATTTTTTAGAAAAGCCCGCACAAAAACGAAATAAACAAAAACATAAATGCCCCTTACAGAAAAAATAAAAATACCCAAAAATTGACACGCTACAATACCCCCTCGATGAGAATTCTGCTGTTTACAACAGAAGAAATCTCATCGATAAAACCCCGAAGAGGACCGGTGAGGAACTGGTGCCAACAACCCCCTTGTTCTTAATCTGCATGGGTACACGACCCCCCTGGCTTGGCGACTATGGACTCATCGGCACAAGATCACTGGACTTCTCCGTAAGAGATCCCAACACCGAGAAATCGAACCGACAAGTACCACAGTGCACCTCACCTTCTAACATGCTACCCCCAAAAATCCTCAATCCCTGGCTCCGATTATGCCAGATCCTCCACCGATATGGTTCCCCTTTTATGCAAGCTGGGCTGTCTTTAGCAGATACTGGGCTCACACACACTCACATTACATGTTGCACTTTGACAAATTGTAAAATTGCAAATTATAAAATTCCTTAAGATTGATAAAAAATTCAAAAAAAATTCAAAATTCATAATAATTTGCTGAAAAAAATTCTCTTCCTTGTTTTTCTGTTTTTTTATTTCAAATGACTTAATTTAAACCTTTCTCCTAACCTAAACACATCCTTAATCTAACATGTAACCACTTATAATCTAACAGTACAATGCCATACAATCAATCAAATAAAACAAACATGTTAAGTACACACATAATAAAATAATCATTCCCTAAAATATTCATTCGCTGGCAGGCGAAAAATCCAGTTTTTTTTTCCCAAAAAAAACATTAAAATTTCCAAAAATTTTAAAATTCTAAAAAAAATTTAAATCTATTTAAATGTTTCCCTCATATGTAAAATTATTTAAAAAATTGGTTTAAATCAATTAAATAAACAAATTAAAATTGACTTCCTACTATACAAGCTTAGTAGGTGTATGACCTCATCAGCTGATCGAAACTAGGTCAAGTCCAAAACCCTTGACCTACATATGTTATGTATACTTTCTGAAAATACATACAACATCTGTAACAATCTACCTTGAAATACGAAACATAATAAAATACAACATTTAAAACAAACAAAATATTAATATAATAATCAAGTTGACATTTAAATTATTTAAAATAAACAATTCTTATTTTCAAATTTTATCAAATTTCTGTCACTGGTTTCGAAAAAATAAAAAATTTTATATTCTTTATCATAAATCTCTCTCTTTATTTAACAATTTCAATCTACTTTAGTGTGGGTGATTTAAATTATTTATCTCATTTAATGTACTACTTGATCTGGATACCTATATAATCTTTCTCCCTCTGACTCTACTATTAACTTTTACTACACGACACCCATCTCTATCAAAATATCTATCAAAACACTCTAAACTCAATTTACCTCTGGCACCGCTCATCTTTGTACTAGGATGTGTGTTCCCTACCTGGCTATACACATTCGAGCCAATGCCCCTCCAAAATATCGGCAAACACTCACTCAAACTACTCTATTCCCGCCACAACGCCGCACGTTGCTCATACCTTACCACCTCACCCTTACTACAAAATATCATCAACAAATATGTTTATATCTCATTCACATTACTCATCTCTACATATACTCACTACTACTGTGTCAACATCAATACTTCTCAAAATACTATAACATGTATAAACTCAAAACAACATTACATTATCCTCATCTCTACTATTTCAACTTTAACTCTGACTTCAACTTGGACAGATCTACACGTCCCGTAAAATATTCATCACCCAAAAACTCTCTTTTGTTAACTTGCATAAATTATTATTTTATTTCTCCTTATCATTATTGTTATCATTACTCCAAAACATCTGTAATACATTAAAAACATTACACTGAACATTAATTACTTGAAACATTTATAGCCACTATACCAGTGACATGTTATAGGCTGATCAGCTGACCCTACTAACACAATTAAAACACATCTCATAATTGAACAAATTACATGGAATATACCTTTATCAATACTTACTTCTACCCCCATTATTTTCCCCTTTCTAATTCTGATCATTTTGTGTTACCCGCCTGCCAGACGTTTAATTATTAGCTTAGAAAAAAAAAATACACACATAATGAAATACATTTTTATCAACAACTATATCTAACTTACAACAATGGAATAGTACACTTAGAATTATAGCATGAACAACTTGTATTGAAAACATGAGCATCTAGTTATTTAGCAGAGCACAAGCAGTTTTATTGGATCAAAATTGAATTAGTAAAGAAATTTTTTATGTTATAAAATTTACATTCGTGACTCGTTTGAGTCACCTCCCAGCCACACACACTATTTCAAATTATGGAGGACTGTGGCGCCCTGGCGCTTCGACAAAGACTGTATATTTTGGAGCAGGTTTTACCTCTCCGTGTCTTTGCTTCCGCTATTACATTTTAAAGTATTGAACATCAACATGTTCTCGTTATAATTCTACACCCTTAAGGCGGTTCTACCACCTGTCTCTGCTACCCCCAAGCGGGCAGAGTGGCAGCCGCTGTTTCATAGTTTCCGGAGATTTCCCCTAATTTCTCCCCCCATTGAATTTCTAATATATACCAATTTCAAGTCAGCTATGGTCAAGGGACTTGATATGACCATAGCTGGCCGCTCGCCAAATCCACGATTAGTGCTGGTAAGGCAGTAATCGCCCGAAAAGTCGGGGAAATCTAACTTTCATTTCACTGCCTGTTACAATCATTACTAATATGTGCGACACGGTCGTTTAGCAGTGTGTAAACTTTAATTTACACGAATTAAGGTGTGCCGCACATTTTCACCATTTTGGGCTCCGATGGAGGTAACACTCTCTGTTACCCCCAACCCATTCCGCTATTTACGAGGGCACAGGCCACCCACGCAATAGCAACCTAATAACTAATTAATTAATTAAAAAATTTTATATACATTCTACGATAATATTTGCATCAATAATCATTTAACCCAATTTACAACTTTTTACCATTTGACTTTCTTAAAATTTTCAAAATTTATATTTAATAATCATTATATATCATTTTTCATTTATTATTAAAAAATTTTTTAATTATCATATTTATTAAACACAATGATTGCATCAAAATCTCACTATTGCATTAACACCTCAATCACACCTGTAAACATTTTTATTATACATGATTATCAAATTTTTTCTACTTACAATCCATTTAACATGATATACACCCAAAACATAATCACCATCTCACAATACTTTTCACCTCACCTCTGAAACATTTCACAAAAATGTTAGTTTACATCAAATAATTTATCATTCATTACCCAATTTCCATCTCGTAAAATAAATTAAATTCATAAAAAAATTTAATTAATTAATATTCAAATAATCAAAGTATTTAACATGTATCAAATTGTTTTAATTAAATTAACTACCAAAAAATATAAATTATATAGTTATCAAAACAATTACCATTAATCAATTACTGTTTTCACAATTAATTCCAATATTTATTGAACTTGCAAACATTTCAATAATATTATTACAACAATCATCTTACGTACACACATTATTTACTTAACATCCTACAATGCACACAAATAAATTCACTATATTTTATTTACAAACTCTTGTTATTACTGTTCAGTTTTTTCCGCACTTCTGTCCAAATCTGCCATGTCAGAACCATTAAAACAAAATGTTTATACTGTCTTTTATTGTTTTAATAGTTTAACCTCCATCGTTCCAAATTAACCTTGGTTCTACATAACATCGTTCAATTTTATCACCACACAAATGACAGTTTTGTGTGTTGTAACCAGAAAAACTAACTTCAATCAACTTATTCAAATACTCGTTAAACCAGTCTACGTTAGGTATTTTTGTCAAGTCTCCGTCATTAAATTCATTCATGATCGGGTTAATTACTTTAGTCAAATCATTATACTCATTATTACTCAAATATATTTTTAAACTTTCATTCCATTCATCATACTTTCTATTCGAAGAATACAATTCGGTTACTTTCTCCCCATACACTTCTCTGTTTAATTCTCTCTCTTCATAACACCACACCACACTCTCACAATTATTCCGGACAGAGGGTACACAATTACTCAACAAAAATAAACACCTCAATTCGTCTATCAATACGGGACTCTTGCCCTTCCACAACACTTGTGACCACATTAAATCATCATCATAAACATCATAAATAATAAAGGGAAAATTTCCCCTCTGTCCCCACTCTACTACCACATTATTTTTCCTCTCTCTCTCTAACTCATTAACACACATTAACATCTCATTAACTTCTACTCTTTCTACAATTACGTTATCGCTCTCAACATCTACACCATCATTTTCTAGCACCACATTTTTATTTGTATTATCATTGTTATTACTTGTCAACTCATTATTTAAATTATCATTTCCACCCCTACTTAACCTGTCATCTTTGTTCGATTTTAATTTGTTTATTACTTTCTCATTTTCTAATTCTATTTCGCCTAACCGTGTCTCTATTTCACTTAATCTTTTATCATAAATACAGCCTTGTTCCTGAATTTCCTTTTTCAATTCATTCAAATCATTTTTTCTGTTCGCTAAAAAGTGTTTGCATCATTCTTATTATTTCGTTATTATCTGCCATTTTAAAATTTTGTTTAAATATTTCTATTTCTTTCAAAAAAATATGTTTTCGTATAATAAATATTACACATTCATATTATATCTAAAATTATTGTAAAATTTTCTACCACGTGTAGTTACAACATAACCTTATTTTACGTATTTTGTATTCTTTCGATACCCACTCTGTTTCTGAAATCTGGCTTATTTATATAATTATTTTATATAATGTCCCTGTTCGGGCGCCATTTGTATAAAAACCAACTTATTTATACATTTAATTCACTTTATTGTACTCACCGTCATTCCTAAGGGTCCCCCCAGAGTTCTATAAGCGAGATCAGAAACAGTGTGAGGTTACGAAATAAATACGAATACACATTTTGAATGAAGAGAATGAATGCTTTTAATTATTCAGAATTATTTAAAATTTTGTTCCAGAATTTTACTCATTGTTTTATAGATTCCACTACAGTTTTCTTTGTTCGGTTTATCAGCTACTACATATTAACTTATTCTACCATCTTACCTTACTGATCACATTTTAACACATATATATATACAGACAGAGCCCAGCCTGCGATTTTTTCACTCTCACAAACACACAGAAAATTACCCCTTAAACATTTTTAACAATATAAATCCAGACCCCAAACGCCGGCCACGCGGTCTTCGTGTGCGCACTCATCGTTTCTGTCGATTCCCGATTAATTACTGTTCAAAAAAAAATTTTTGATGCTGCTCGTTACTTTTCTTGACCGCGGTCACATACTATTTTCGGTTGCTACAACTTTTTGCCTTGTTAAATTAAAACTTTGGTGACGAGCCAACTTTGGCCGCCCGGTACCGGGGAACTCAACTAGTCGACTGGGAACGGTAACGTAACAGGTACTGCTTGCTTCCGTAGGCGGGAACGGCGGTTCACGGCCACCAGGTTTTCGTCGCCGTTCATGCTTAGTTGTTGTGTGGTAACCACTTTATGCATGGCATAGAGCTGGTATATGTGTGTGACCAGAGGACAACATTGACTTCGGCTCTGCTGATGTCATTGATAGTAGGCGGGGCTTTAGCAGTATTTCCGGATGACCGATGAAGAGATGTTGAATAATTCTTCGTTCTAGCCATCTTGGTTTTTTGTCGAGAGCGTCACTTGGCGCGCCTGCGTCAGTAGTGGCGTGTGTGCATTGCCACACATGTACAGAGTTCTGCGAATTTTTAGGGTGGCGCGAATTCTTTGCCGCATTCCTCGACAACAACTGCGTCTTACTGCTTTGTTTCAAACTGTTCTACTGGCCATGATTTCTGTAGTAATGGACATAACGTTGCACAATAATTTTTTAGAAAGCCCGCACAAAAACGAAATAAACAAAAACATAAATGCGCCTTACGGAAAAAATAAAAATACCCAAAAATTGACACGCTACATTATTAATAATATAATGCAATAATATACTGAATTTTTAATTACAGTATGATACTTATTAATTACAGTATAATATTATATATTAGTTACAGTACAATTTATTATTAATTTGAGTAAAATATTAAATTATAATTTAATAAAAGTAATTGCTAAAAACAATTCATTACTTTTTTGGATTAATAAATAAATCTAAAGTTTATTACCATATGATGTAATGTATTGGGCTACTTCTTATACTACATAATAAGTATAAACAGTGAAGTATTTTTGATATTTAATTATTAAATTTGTCCCTGTTCGGTCGAAACAACTGAAGTATTATTCAGTAATTAATTACATATTGTAATATATTGATTTTAAGTGTAAAGTTTTTGTCCAGGAATTCATTTAGTGTACTTTGGCAGAGAACAATGGGCAAATACAAATAACAAAATGCGTATATCGAATAAAACATAACATTATTTATTTTCTTTTGATAACATAAAAAAAAAATCATGAACACACTTATTCCGCCTTAAGGCGTAAAACTGATTACCAATAACTATTACATTAAAATACGAATACGTATATCAAAATTAAGCAAACTCAACACTTCTTGTTAGGCCTATATGCATATTCTTCACACACACAATCATACACATTTACATACTTTTAGGTTTTTGTTGAGCTCAACTTTAAAATTTAGTTAAAAGTCAGTATTTAATTATTTTTTGAAATGTCTACTTTCCTGTTGATGCGTATGGTTTCATCCTGCGGGACGTCTCCTGTTGTGTGCACTGTCTGTTGTTTTCACTTTTATATCTTACAGCCAAACTGTTTGTTTAGTTTTACTGATCACTGATTAATACATTATTTATACTTTTAAAAGTCCAATACTGCTTAAAATTTCACACTGTTCAATTTACGTCTTATGCTGTTTATGCAGGCGAAAACGGTACTCAGCCGGCGATGAGCGAAACTGCACACATCCGCTATATTTAGATGTTGTTTGCCGACTGGTGTTCAGTGTTACAATTTCCGTTTGTGTCGCCTTTAAACTGGTTCACTCCTCTCTCCGCCATACATCTCGTCCTCAGTATTGGAAAGTTCCGTTTGCTTAGTATCACCTTTTTAACTGGCCACGAACTGTTTCTCGTCAACAACATTCCTTCGTTATTAATCACTGACTACAAATAAACTCGAGATTTACTGCATAACCATATACAGTCATGAAAACATTTACTGGCAAAAATATCACTATTACTTTAACGACTCGGAACACTAGGTTTTTTATAAGTAAAAGCAAAAAGTTTTACCTTACAGCCTTAACCAGTTTTCTCCTTCAGAGCCTCTGAAGAAGCCTTTTTAAGGAGAAAACTGGTTAAGGCTGTAAGGTAAAACTTTTTGCTTTTACCTATAAAAAAACCTAGTGTTCCGAGTCGTTAAAGTAATAGTGATATTTAGTTAAGTAATGGACACGTCATGGACAACGAAATCCAAGAATTTACTGGCAATCGCGTCACCTTAAGGGGGCCTCAGCTGCACATGTTATAGAATTCATAAACTTTGACAATAATATTTATGTAAATTTAGACCCATTACAACAGACAATAAAATAAAAAATTGATAGCAAAAATGATAAGGGAAAGCCAAGTAAAAGATTTCGGGATCTAGTGGCTGCAGAAATGGGACCATAAGGATACAGAGTTATATTAATTTGGAGGGAATCAAGAGGTCAATATGGCTATCCATTAATCCCAGAAGACAAGCTAACTAGTTAGCTATTTAATCACTAACTTGTTAAAATTTGGTCGAATAAGATCCTGTCTGTTTTTTACATATTAATACTTATGTGGTAGGGTACACTGCATAGGGAAATACCTGGTATTATAGTATGTAGCTTTGGTAAAAGTGTTCCTATACCACAGGCCACTTACTGAGTGTAAAAGTAGTACTTTTCCTAATCCCCTAATGCTAACCACACAAGCTTGATGCAGTTGAGTAGAAAAAAGGGTAACATTCCAGTAATATTTCCCTTCTTCCACCCAATGGAGTGCTAGCAGCCAAGTAGTTCCCTTCATCAATGCATAGAGAGCTGGTGTACAGCTAAGTTGTCAAGTGTTTCTCTTGCTCTTATTTATAACGCATAGTCAGCTAATTTCCTGCAGTTGAAAATAATGATTTGTCATTACTTGGTGTTCCAGGTTATGTTACACTGGCTGTGATTTCGTGGCGATAAGAGTTTCGGAAAATAGTTTGTGTTTACAGTTTCTTTCTTAATTCAGTGTTAACAGTAAAATGTCAGACTTAGAAGAACAAGAATATGATGAACCTAGAAGAAAGAAATGTAAGGTGAACAAAAATAGGCATACAAAGGAAATAAATAAAATAGCTAGGTGAGAAGAGTTTGTCATCAACAAGGGCTTACTAGCTGTGGCTAAAAAGACCGGTCCAGACTGTAATTGCAAAAAAGAAATGCATGGAAAAATTTTCAAATGAAGAAAAAGAGACAATAATGAAAATATTATACAATGATTACCTGACAAATAAAAAATACGTTTACTTGATGCTTTTGATAGATAGCCCTTATGTTGCTGAGCATCGCCCTGTGAAAGAAACCTCAAAACAAAACACCTCATCCTTTACATGTTTTGTTGTGGGAGATAATACTCATGTTCCAGTTTGCCATAAACCATCGGTAAGTTTACATGCTAGTTCCTAATACAGTAAGGTAACTAACGACTCTACTGGAATCCAACAAAACACCAGAAGACAGTCGGAGAAAGCATGTAAATAGAGGAAATGTATTACTAAACTCTGTAAATTCTGAAACGCATGAACATATTAAATCTTTTCCAACACAAATTTTTCTCACTACAACTCTAGGCCTATAACTTACGCGGGCACAGAGTTGACAGTATAACGGTACAGAATTGTGTACTAAAAAGATAATAATTTAAATCAGATTTAATTTTAAAGTAGTCAGTATTCACCTGTGGGGTACCTCATTGTAACCAGCCACGCATACAATGTTAGTGCAGACTGTTTATGTCTGAAGCCTGCAGCCTGCCCGGCTAGACGTATTACGTAACCGCTGGCAAGCAGTCTCTTTATGAATCACAGTAAAACACTTTGTCACCCCCAGTTTGCATCAGACAGTAGCAGAGAACAGTCACTTACAAGTTAACAAAAAACGGTGGCCTCGGGCGTGTAAGATAGGCCAAAAACATCGTCGGCCTATCTAGTACAATAACTATTAAAGTGTGTGAACCATGTAGCGGTCAACTAACTCCAAACCCAATCAGTGCTCGCGAGCAAACCTAAAGTCGGCCGACTGAAAGTAATGGTGCATTTATGTTAAAATAAACGTAAACTATGTGGTAATGAATAAGCAACAGCTGACGGAAAATTTAACTGTAAAAAACTAGTTTCGGAGTGTATTAAATGAAGAAAGTGGGGAACACAAGGTGGTGAAACAACGATAGGAACACCGGATGGATGGGTAACTGTACTGAACACAATTCATTGATAAAAAAAATAGAAAATTTTAATCAAAGTTTAAATATAATTTAATATTTCCAAGTTAAAATATTTTATTAATGAGATCTCAGTAAGGGAGTTAAAAGAGTATGAGAGAGCGAGAGTGGACGCAAAGTGTTGGTTACCAAAATAACGCTATTGTTGTCATTTTTTATAGTAGTTTATAATGAGTGATTAAATATCCATGTATTCTTGTTTTTTATTGAAACTGTAGTGTGAAGATAAAGTGAAAGGAAATAATTCAGTTTAATAAAAGAAAACTAATTTGTTAGAATCCCAAAAATTTGTGTTAGCGTAATTATTTCGTAACTCAAACCTACATAATCCTTCTGCAACTTGTTTGTCTATAGAACCCTGGATTAGAACCCGAAGGTAAGAGAAAAACAAAGTTTGCATAAATTTAACATATTTTATTAATTGAAATAAATTGAATAGTTTCAATGGCACCCGAACAGGGACTCGATATGATATATAATAAAATTGAATAGTTTCAGTGGCGCCCGAACAGGGACGGTGAGTGTAATTTATTAATTACACAAACCAGACCCAATTGAGTTGCAGACAAGGATTATTTGGGAATGAGGGCGATTGTGTAGGGTAGAAAGCGTAACCGTATATGTAAAAACAATAATATACAAAATGGAAAATAAGAATAAAATGAATGTGACCGACTCGGCAGTTACGAGTGAGTCAGGAGGTTGCTTAACCCCAATTATGGTCCAAGAAAATGTTCTAATTGAATCAGCTGTAGCGAATGATTCGGGGTTGGAGACAACTCCAAGCCGAATAGATGAAAATAATTTAACACAATCAGTAGTAACTAGTGAGGCGGGAGCAAAGTCTACTCCCGTAGCGACCAGAATAAAAGAAAGAGAAATGTCAATAGATGATCTATTTAACTTGATAAAAAGTAGTTTCAAGGAAGTAAAAACTGATTTCATTGAAGTCAATGTTAAATATGATGCACAAAATACAAAATCTGAAAACAATTTTAATGAATTAAATAAACGTCTTGATATAAATGGTCATAAATTTGATGAACTAAGAAAGGATATTAAGGGATTAAATAATGAAATGAAAAAACAAGATGAAAAGTGGGAAACAGATAGATGTAAATTGAAAGAAAATAAAGAAAGCCAATCAAACCAGGTAAGTGGTTCTGATAGTGTAGGTAGTAATGATGATATTGTTACAAACAATCATGCTACAGACAGACCATGCACATAAGAACCTTCGGTCAGAAAGCTTCGCGCATCTTCCCCTCCGTCCGTTCAAACACTCACTCCCCCACCACCTGACTGACAGTTGTAGACTCACTCACTCACATTACATTCAGTCACACACTGCTGTGGAGGGATACCCCTCCACTGTACAGTGTTATGCGCCAAGTACGATGCTCAGAACACTTGGTTCCGCACAGGCTCTTATGTCTGTGGTTTTACTATAGTTCCAGTGTAGTGGAAATAAAGAACAACAAGGTAGGTGATGTTAATACAAGTGAAAAAATAAGTGATAATCATAAGTGTGACATGATGATGATTAATAATCAGGTGAAAGTGTACAAGGTAAGTAATAGTGATAACTGTAATAATGACAGTGAAATAATGTTGAATAATAATAATAAAAAGGTATTTAAAAATGGAGTATCAAAAAGTGATACATTAAGTAATAGTAGTGATAATGAGAATATAATGGGAGTTGACGTTAGTAGTGATGGGGTGGTAATGGGTGTTGATGAGCTTGAAAGAGAGTGGAGGGCAAATTTCTTTTGTGGTATATGTGAAGGAAAGGCTTCACAAGTGTTGATGGAGGACAAAGGTTCCTCGGGAGTTTTTGTGGGAGGCAAATGGTCTCCAAAATGTCCCTTGATTTTTTGTGGTTTATCTGGTAGGGCCAGATGGTGTTTAAATAATAAAGCGGTATTACCCTCTAAGCGGAGTGAAAAGGTGAAATTGGGTTGGGAGAGTGATAATAAAGAAAGAAATAAAGTGATAGAGTTGTTCAGGTTAAGTAGAGATTATGAAGGGTTAGTAGGGGGAATAAATATTGAAAGAAATGATTATATTATTAGTAATGTAGACTTACCTTGTGCAGTAGTAAACAATGTTTATACTGATGATAAACATTCACCTGCTGGGAGAATTAGTGTACTGGTAGTAGCAGATAATTGTGATAATGATGTAACTCAGCTGGGTTTAACCACAAATACTAATAGAGACTGGACAAAAATACTGATGTAGACATGGATTATGATAAAATAATAATGGGGGGTAACCCTGAGCATTATTATTATGGTAAATAATAATGGGGGGTAACCCTGAGCATTATTATTATGGTATAATAGAAAAATCAAATTTTTATGGTTACAACACAAATGATAGCCATATTATGTATATAAATAAAAATGAAAAATGTTATGTGATAATAAGACTAATTTTCGACGATGGGGGTTAGACAAAAAGTGAATGAACATTTAATTATTTGAGTTAATGGTAATTACTTGGCTTATTTAGGTAATGAAGTGTGGTAACTAATAACTGGATATGACAAAAATTTGTAAATAAATGTGTATGTTGGTATTCTGGTAGTGCATCAGCTGATATGCTGCTAATGTGTATATTGTTTTGTGTGACTGACGTTTACAGTTACGATGGAGGTGATAATAATAACATTTTTATTTTGATGAATAATTGCCATAAGTAAATTCTGTTATGAAATAAAATAAATACAAGATGTGATGAAATGGAGATAACTTTTGTTAATAACATAATGAAATAACTTAGTGTTTGGATTGTAATGCGGTTAAAATCTATGTGAAAGGGCTTTATTAATGTAGAATCATTTGGAATAAAATGTAATTAAAGTAACTGAAACTGTTTTGAACATATGAGGTAATGAAATTAAATTTGAGTTGGCCTTGGATTAACTTAAAAATGTAAATTTTAGTGATGTGTTTAAATTTATTTTGATTTGAATTTTGATTGTAATTGTAAAATAACTGATAACTGATTAAAACGTAATGATTGAAATATTTATTTAAATTGAAAATTGAAGGAAATATTAGTGTTGATGTAATCAAAAATGTGTAGGCTGTTAGTTTTTACAGTTGTTACAGTATTTGTAAAACAAGATGTGTATACAACTAATGATGTAAACAGGTATAAATAATAAACCTGTACTATATGTTTAACTGTAGATTCCCCACCTAAGTGCGGCCATGACCTCACCGGATCATGACCGTGAAAGTAGTTAATTATAGCAAATCATAAATTTTAATTGTTATAACCAGCTTGTGGTTTGTTTTTGTTTTGTTAACTCGGTGGTTTGTTAGATTTAGATGGGGGGTTATTTTTGGAACAGGGCTATTTTCACCCATATAGGGGCGGTAGTCCATTAGGGGTGTATGAATCATTATTAGTAATACCGAATTTTATTGTAACACCAAAGCAAGGATGGGGTGGAATAAAAGAAAAAAATGTCTGCCCCTTCCGCATCAGTCCTTGTGGAAGCAACTGGGCGCTACAGTCCAGAGGGGGTAATAGTGAGTGTGGATGGGAGGGTGACCAAGTTACAGGCCACGAGGGAGATGTGGTTTACGGCTAGGATGAGGCTGGTGATGGTCAAGAAGCCTAGTGCAGAACACAGTAAATTGTAACGGGTATCAGGGGTTAAGGGATTTGGGGGGTTGTAAAAAAAAAAAAAAAAAAAAAAATTGCATTAGGAGTCAAGGATAAGGCATTCTTGAGGGTGTAATATGCATTCTATAGTAATGTTATTATGATTTATTTGTATTATATGTAATCAATGTGTAATTTTGTGGGGAATAATGTTTTATCAAGGGAAAAAGGTACCATATTTAATTTGTATGGAATTTATATGCATTAGATGTAAGTAGACAGTAAGTTTATATGGCCATGTGGACATTGTATTTTATGAAGGCCAGTTATAGGGTTGATTGAAACCAATGTAAAATGATGATGAATTGAAATTATTGTGATAGTGTATGAGTATGGATTTAAATAATTGAAGTCGAATTAATTAATTTAACAGATGGACAATATAATAAACTGGAATAATTTATTTTTGACTTGCAGTAATTAATGTGGTAATGTTTTGTTTGTAGTCCAATGCGAACATGGTAATGTTTATTTGAAATAATTATTATGTTGCATCCTGTTTAGATAACTGCATCTGCATGTAGAACAATTGTCTTAGTATATTATAAATTAAAGGAAAAACCAGTACTTTGAAATAAAATCAAACCAGTACTTTGCTAATAATGAACCAGTACGACTAAGAGGAAACGAATCAGTTTGGGGATATGGAATGATGTTATGGCCATTTATTGATATATATTAAGTGAATGTTTCAGAGTCAGGTGATACTGTGGCGGGTGCCTATCTGATTTTATGGTGTTGGGATCTTGAGCAGAGAAGTCCAGTAAGGTCGGATGGGTGCGGCCACAGCCAACGGACTAGGGGGGTAAGTACCCATGATTTTAGTAAAGAACTGGGGGGGGTTGCGGCATCATATCTTCACTGATCCTCTTAGGTTTTAGGCAATGAGTTTTTATGCTTTGGCATAAAACCTCTCATTGGTGGGGGGTATTGTAACGGTACAGAATTGTGTACTAAAAAGATAATAATTTAAATCAGTTTTATTTTAAAGTAGTCAGTATTCACCTGTGGGGTACCTCATTGTAACCAGCCACACATACAATGTTATTGCAGACTGTTTATGTCTGAAGCCTGCAGCCTGCCCGGCTAGACGTATTACGTAACTGCTGGCAAGCAGTCTCTTTGTGAATCACAGTAAAACACTTTGTCACCCCCAGTTTGCATCAGACAGTAGCAGAGAACAGTCATTTACAAGTTAACAAAAAACGGTGGCCTCGGGCGTGTAAGATAGGCGGAAAACATCGTCGGCCTATCCAGTACAATAACTATTAAAGTGTGTGAACCATGTAGCGGTCAACTAACTCCAAACCCAATCAGTGCTCGCGAGCAAACCCCTAAAGTCGGCCGACTGAAAGTAATGGTGCATTTATGTTAAAATAAACGTAAACTATGGGGTAACGAATAAGCAACAGCTGACTGAAAATTTAACTGTAAAAAACTAGTTTCGGAGTGTATTAAATGAAGAAAGTGGGGAAGGAACACAAGGTGGTGAAATAACGATAGGAACACCGGATGGATGGGTAACTGTACTGAACACAATTCATTGATAAAAAAAATAGAAAATTTTAATCAAAGTTTAAATACAATTTAATATGTTAAATTAAATTAATATGTTACAAATTCCAAGTTAAAATATTTTATTAATGAGATCTCAGTAAGGGAGTTAAAAGAGTATGAGAGAGAGAGAGAGAGAGAGAGAGAGAGAGAGAGAGAGAGAGAGAGAGAGAGAGAGAGAGAGAGAGAGAGAGAGAGAGTGGACGCAAAGTGTTGGTTACCAAAATAACGCTATTGTTATAGTAGTCAATTTATAACAAATAAGTCATTTTTTATAGTAGTTTATAATGGGTGATTAAATATCCATGTATTCTTGTTTTTTATTGAAATTGTAGTGTGAAGATAAAGTGAAAGGAAATAATTCAGTTTAATAAAAGAAAACTAATTTGTTAAAATTCCAAAAATTTGTGTTAGCGTAATTATTTTGTAACTCAAACCTAGATAATCCTTCTGCAACTTGTTCGTCTGTAGAACCCTGGATTAGAACCCGAAGGTAAGAGAAAAACGAAGTTTGCATAAATTTAACATATTTTATTAATTGAAATAAATTGAATAGTTACAACAGTAACTAAAATGCATAACTTATGTTTAGACAAACAGCCACATTTAAAAGACGTATTTCAACAGCGAGAGGCCTAGAGATTGGAAAGTGCAACATTTGAAAGGCAGTAAAATATGAATATTACCTTAGGTCCTTCATTACCTTGGTAATATTACCAGTCATTGAATATTACCAAGTTCTGTGAAAACTTAACCAACTACAGCTTGATGTGTGTTCAACCTGTGAGGAACTGAATACTAAAATACAATCAACTACGTACTTTACACGATGCCACAAAACACACGGCTGTTGCTGAATTAATCAGGCATAAGTGGCGGTCAAAAAAAAATTATATAACAAACTTCAGGATGTGACAAAGTGGAGCAAAAATGACCCCAATGTTAGTAGTATAGTGTTTGGCTGTATGCAAAATTTGATGCTACCATTGTTCCTGTGCAGAAAACATGTTTTATCTACAAAAACAATGGTATTACATGTAGAATGCCCATGGCCTTAAAACTGGACAATCTATATTTTACAACTACCCAGAAAGAGAAGCCCAGAAAGGGTCTTATGATTTGTCCTTTTTTGCTGAATTTTATTAAAACCTATGTAGATTCTTCATCTTTTTTTTGTGACGCATGCAGCAGGCAGAACCACAATCACACATTATGCAGGCTGTTGGCAGTACTATTCTGTGATTGGACATAATTTTATGCCATGCGATAGGACTTTTGGCAGGGTTATAAAACATATAGGCACGATTGTATATATTCTCCCAATCAATATAAGGAGCTACTATGTGATACAAAGAAACAACAACCAGGGTTTTTAGTGGCAGATGTACAAAATGAATTTTTAATCTTTACAAAATTTTAAACTTTAAAGATTGGTGGCTTTCGGACTTTAAGAAAACCATGAGTACCCATAGTGGTCAACCACTACCCAAAGTACCATTTAGTATTAGTAAATACACACACAATGTCTTCAGAAAAGAAGAAAAGGGTTTTGTAAGTTGTGCTGAGTTTATAGACTGTTCAGTTGTCAACAGATTTAAGCTTAGTAACAGGAATGACGCACCACTTCCAAATGAATGAGCATACGTTAACATAGTTCTGATAAAGAAAAAGAAGATTGAAAATGTTGATAAAATACTGCAGTACATTCCACAAGAATACCCTTCATTCTATGAAGAACAACTACCCTGGCCTACAGCTAATGGTGAAGAAGCTGCTGCTGCTGATGAATAAATGATCATCATAAAATAAAACAAAAACAACATATGTTATACCATTTTTTTTAAACAACTTGAACATTTTAATTTACGTAAGCTTTTATTTTATATGACCTAAATATCTTTTTGGATCATTTACAGCCATCTTTTGTACTTTACATGTAACTTAAGATTTCTTTTTTTTATAAAACAACAGACTCTGAAAAAAATTATACTGTCTTTTTCCATTTTTCCATAATAAGTGGAAAAAGGGTAATAATATACCAAACATTTTGACAGCTGAAGCTCAAACTCTTGTGTGTGTGTGTGTGTGTGTGTGTGTGTGTGTGTGTCTAAATCTTTTCATAGGCAAAAAGCTTTTACCCAGTACTAAAAATGACCTGATGAAAAATGTTTAATCTAATAACGAATAAAGTCATAAAACAGTTTTGTAATTTTCTGAAAAACAAGATTTTTGAATATTACCGTTCTTCCACTTACCAATTCAATTTATTGTAACAATTCTGTTAGAGTACTTAACGCAACTATATGTATAAACCACCAGCTAGGTCATAGGGTCTTGTGTGTTAAGGACAACTTTTTTTTGGTAATATAGAGGAGTAAGATTTTGATGGTGTGAAATGACTAATGTAATATGGAACAGTAAAATCATTGATTTATTAATTCTTATTTAAAAAAAATTAAATACTAAGAAAAAAAATACAAATTTAAATCATTTTATTTTTCAAGAAGCTATTATAAAAATATATTATACAGTAAACAAGAATAACAGACAAACCCTAAACATAATACACGCACATAAAAACAATTATTAAAATATTTAAAATGCTTGGGTTCTGACATGAATATTTAATTTAAATCAATAATTTTCTAATGCTACAAATCATATATGATAGTGTTTAACACTACTACCTCTGGTTGTAATATTTTGTTAACACCAATTAATATTTATCTTACACCAATCAGATCCAATAAGTAATTATCAAGAACTCGATAATATCACTGCATTGACTTGAGATTTATATTTCAATGAGTGAAATCGTTAATAATAACTTAATTGTATTTATTAAAGATGTGTTCTAATTAAGTTATTTATTCATGTTGGTGTCATACAATAATATTTATGCATTACTTATAATTGGTGTCAATCCAATAGGTATATATGTTCTCTTGTCTCAGGGTAATATTATAAATAATTATACAATACACAGATATATGATTACAATTATTTGTTTAATAAGGTCACTTGCAAATTTATACAAAATTGAACATTAATACTATTAATAAATGAAATTATACTTTGTTTAGTGAGTTCTTTTAGAGCACTGAACCGAGTTACTTTTAGTTAACAATTTTGATTATAACAGTTTATATATTACTTGGTTGTTGAATTCCAAATTAATGTCGGTGGTGGTGTCCCTGATGTCTTCTTGGTGGTAGTGTTGTCATGAGTCTCTGACGTTGGATCCCGTGACGAACTCCTGGTGACGCTGACTACACTCACTTTCACTGTTGTGGACGAGTTGGTTTACAATATTAATATGATAACTGCACAAGTCACATGCACATATAAAATGTAATACAATTTTATTTATAAATACTTCTTTATCATATGCAACAAACTATGATTTCTTAATAAAGACACTTTTATATCAGAATGATTGAGTCGTATCACTCGGATATTATTGTTAGCTGTACTTGATTTTGTAATTGACGTAACTGATTTAAACTTGGAAAAACTGTAAACTCGAGAAGTTGAAGAAAGATTGACTTGGATGTAATACGGTCTAGCTGACGTGAACAAAACTTGTAACTGATTGGATAACTAATAAAACTGATAGAAATAATTCACAAAACAACTGACGTGAAGACTGCTTAAAATTGCTGAAAATGATTTTGACTGACTGCCTCTCGTCTTCGCGTTCGAGTTTTTATAAGAAAATCTTTCTTCCCATTCCAACGCTAGACTGTACAATTTCTTCATTGGTAAAAATATACCACGATGTTTAAAATATTGGATATTCCCCAATAGCACACTCTAAATTTTCCCTCCAACTACTGACGCTACTCCTAATTGGTTTGAATGTGCGGGCTGAGTTAAACTGACTTTTTTTTTTGAAAAGGAGACGCTTACTTTTCGTTCTCTGTCTAAATTTCTCGCATGCACCTCTTACGGTAGGTATTGTTATAGCAAGTACGTTCACCTTATTTTAATGGCTTTCGTACGTGTTATAAAATTTTCTAACAATACGATTTTTATGGCTTTGCTTGCCAAAAGTACCTGCTAGTACTTTTATAGACTTTGTGGTAGACAACCGGCGCCAGTCGTGGATGCATACATTCCACTTTTATCTGGTACTTTTCCACTACATTTCACATAATTATTAATATTTTAATACATTTCTTATTAATTAAAGACAATTACAAAGTTTTAATATTGAATTATTATGCGAAATTATAACATATTATAAATTTCATTGTATATTGTTTATACTTGTTAAATAAAATTAAAAAGTTTACTAGTGATTGTTTAATAAAATAATATTTACTTCAAGTCAAAGGAAATCTTACGTATTCATTTGTTTAAATTAAATAGAAAATTATTAGCAATAAAAATAAAAATTATACATTAATTATTTCAATTTGTATATTTACATTATGTACAGTTATGTATTTTTTTTTTTTGGCTTGGTTTGTTTTTTAATGTATTTTTATGCTTTTTCTTGGTTTAGATCATATTTCAGTTCTTTATAGTTTTTGTTTAAAATAACTGTCCATCTTTCACCAGCGTATACTGCTGTGTTACCACTGTGAAGCTATTGTTGGATGTGTGCGGCTTCTGAATGATGAAAATGATGACTCTGATGATTCTAGTATTCCCATATAAATCGTTGATTGTACATTGACTAGTGCATGATGATGATAGTTCTGGTGCTCCTCTGTTGACCGTGGTGTGTGTTGTTTTACTGGCTGATGATTGTGACCCCACTGGTAATTATTAGCATCTCTCCCCCATGTGAAATTGTCCGAGGTATTTATAGTCAGATGTAAATCGACATGTTGGGTATGCAAAAATTCAATTTTTAATTTGTTAAACTTTGTCTAAGCATGCATAGCATCAGTTTTATACAAATCACTTTTGTCTGTTTTTGACCTAATGGCAGCATGACCTATAAGTGCAAACTAATAGTTGCATTAGATTTGTGATTTTTCACTCGTTATGTATATACAACTTAATTGTTTGTTACTAATTAATTACCGGAGTAATTAATACTTATACAACTTAGTATATTCCTGTAATTTGCAATAAAATTGTATCCAGACACGTCTGTCAATGGCACTGCCTGATTTGCTATATGAATTTTATAATGTGCAAATTGTATTAAATAAAACCTATTTAACTATTCATCTTTATACCTGTCTGAATCTGAGTTCACTCACACCAAGGAAATACATGTGTATACGTGATCGAAAGATGGCTCCTCAATCAGGTGTGAGCTGGCAGAACACACATACATATCAAATACACATACACTAACACAGCTTGTTGCATTCATCAGTTGTTACAACACAACAGGTCCAGAAATATCTAATTTTGGCAGTCTGTTCACATTTACAGTATGTCAAATTGTTTATAACAGTTTATATATTATTTATATAAAAAAAAATATTATCCTCGGTGAATCTGCACATATGTATCATTGCAATACACTATAAAAAATAGTTAGTTATATCTAATACGGAAGACGTTCAGATTGTGAATGTTTGGTGGTGTTCTAAATTCTACAGTTAGAATAATTCATAAAGGATTTACCTAAGTGTAAGTCCTGCAAATTAGGTAAATCACAGAAGACTCTTGGATCCTGAAACTGAGTTATTTCATTTTGTTCTAAGTGAAGTTTTCTAAGCTGATTTAAATCACTGTTGAAGAAAATATCATGAAGGTCTGAAGCTAAATCTTCCGGTGAGTTATCAGCAAAAGCATCAGTTAAATGCAACTCCATCAGGTTCTCAAAATTAGAAAATACCCTGTAAATTATAAAACGTAAGTAAGATATACCAGGGAAACCTACTTGTCCATGCAAGACATGTAGTTCATATTTATATATTACTATGGATTCACTGTTCACTTAATACAACACAAACTGTGCTGTTATATTTCCAAGTTCAGTGATTTTACTCTCTAAATGTGGTACTTAACAGTTTATTAAAGAGATGAATTCATTACGTATAATTATTCTTATTTAATTCATTTTCAACATACAGTATGGAAATACGTGATATGTTATATGAGGTAAGTGACAAAATTTATTTAGAGGGGCTTGTACCTCAGTTCTGGTTTTGAACATCTAAGATTGTTGGTATAATATATCACACAAAGTTTGTCATCATGTGTGTTTATTTGTAATATATTAAACAAATTTTCTTTCCAATTATTACTACTTTTTGATTATATACTTTTTTCCTTGACTCATTCTTGTTTTCACTGCATTTTCTTATCGAATAGAGTCAACAGTAAAGTAACTTAAAAAAGTGTATTACGGTATGATATTTTCATCAATTTAAAGTATCAAATTTCTTTTATGTAACAAATACAACAATAAAAAACTATTTCATTTTTTGTGATTATGGTGATTACCTTGGGTGATGGTGATTTGGTTCTCCAGATGAAATGGAAATCTGATTGTGATTTAATATAAGCCTTTCTACATATGCCACCCTGTGATATGTTTTCCCACGTATCTCCTGAATACAGTTATTTGACATGTCCACAACTTTCAATTGTTCAAAATTATTCAGAGTTCCAAACACATTCCATGGCAGCTCTTTTATTATGTTTCCATTAAAAATTAATACCTGAAAAATTCAAATAACACTAATAAAAACGGTTATTCAGGTAATCACTTCTGTAACTTACACTACACGTTTATCTCATTTCGTACGTTGTAGTAGGGTATGGATATATGCAAAAATGTGAGTTTTTGATGCCAGCACAATATTTTTCATTTTCTGTAGGTCACTGAAGTAAAATACAAATGGAAAGCAACAAAATGCATGTTGGATACAGGAACTTGCGAAGTATAGAAGTAGCAGAAGGGGCTTTTGCGGATGATGTAGTGCTAATGGCTACAAGTGAAAGGGCGTTACAGGGTAATTTGAATATATGGAATGAAGTTCTCCAGGAAAAAGGGATGAAAATAAATAAGACCAAAACAAAGGTAATGGTAATGGGGGAGAAAATAATAAATATAGAGATTGGAGGAGTGAAGATAGAACAAGTCAAACAATTCAAATATCTAGGGGTTATAATAGACAGTAATTGGAAACAAGAAGCCGCATTAAATGAAAGAATTGAAAAGGCAATAAAAGTATACTATGCATTAAACAGTAGATTTATAAATAAGAAGGAGATATCAAGAAAAACGAAAATGAGTGTGTATAAAACAGTATATAGACCGGTTTTAACATACGGCTGTGAGACGTGGGTGCTATCCAAAAGCCAAAAAAGTAAAATCCAGGTGGCATAAATGAAATATCTTAGGAGAGCAGTGGGAGTAACAAGGAAGAACAGAGTTAGGAATACACAAATAAGAGAGGATCTGGAAGTGATATCGATTCTGGATTTTATTGAACAGAGACAACTATGCTGGTGGGGGACACATGCAGAGAATGGATAGTGATAGAATGGTAAAACAGGTTTGGGAGGCAAAATCAGGGGGGAGAAAGAAGAGAGGAAGACCGCGACTGACTTGGGATGGAATGATGGGAAACATTTTGAGAGAAAGAGGCTTGGGCTGGAGGGAAGCGAAGACATTGTCAATGGATAGAGTAAGATGGAAAAATTTATATATAGAGTGTAGTTGATGTACTTATTATATATTGATGTAACCCGACACCAATATGGTATAAGGGTATTTTGATAATAAATAAATAAAAAAAGAAACAATTTTATAGAGTTCCCATTGTCTTACATAGCTGTCTAATTGTTTTGTATCACTAATTCCATGACATTTATTTAGTATACGAGGGGTGTTTGATAAGTCCGTACAAAGTCAAGAGATGGAACTTGCAGTATATAAATGAAGTAATTTTTAGTTTTCTGCATCCCCGCTAGGAGCATACACCACATTTCAGTAACATGCATCCATAATTCTATTGTTGCTAATCATTTGAATTGATGAAGTATTGTGATTTTCAAAAACTGGATTAAAGAGAATTTCGAGTGGTGATGAAACATTACTTTCTGAAAGGCAAAACCGCACAGGAAACTAAATCCAAGTTGGATAAATATGGTCAGTAAGCTCCAACGACTAGAACAGTTTACAAATGATTTGGTTATTTTTGTAGTGGTCACATGAGCACAAACAATGCTTAACAGCCTGTTGAGGATACAACTGCAGAAAATATAGAAAAAATCCATGATATGGTGATGGAGGACAGAAGATTGAAAGTGTGTGAAATTGCTAAGACAATAGGCATCTCAAATGAATGGGTGCATCATATCTTATATGAACATTTACATACGTGAAAACTATCCGCAAGATGGGTGCCGCGTTTGCTCACAATCAATCAAAAGCATGAACGAATAAACATTTCTATACACAGATTGGAGCTGTTTCAATGCAATCAAGAAGAATTTTTGTGGCGTTTCATAACAGTTGAAGAAACTTAGCTACATCACTACCAACCTGAAACCAAGGAACAGTCAAAAACAGTGGTTGCATTAGGAGAACGTGCTCCAAAAAAAGCAAAAACCATTCCATTAGCAGGTAAGGTGATGGGCACTGTCTTTTGGGATGCTCGAGGCATAATCTTAACTGACTTTCTGGAGAAGCGTAACTGCGCAATATTATGCATCTCTGCTGGATCATCTAACAAGGAAATAAAGAAAAAACGACCACATTTGACGAAAAAGAAGGTTCTATTTCACAAAGACAATGTGTAATGGGGCAAAAGGGGTGAAACCAATTTTAATTATTTTTAAACCAATCTTGGTACTGTTCAGTGATCATCAGTGTAAGTTGTGCATTAGGAATTGTGAACAAGCATATACGGTAAATTGACTGTAGCTTCGAAGCTGGTATGGCTCGGCATTGGAATGCAGATTGTCAGCGAGGCAGCGTATGCGCCCCCACACGCGCGCTCAGGCGGCCAAAGTTCCCATGGTTTGGGCACGTCTGAAAAAAATACCTTAGCACTGTGCGCGCCGAGAACAAAGCAGTCGACTTCCAGCTTCAGACCGCGCGGTCATATAAAACATTGCTCGAGCAAATCAGGGTCGGCCGACCAGTAAATTATGTGATTAAACTACAAGAAAAAATGTAAGACAGTACTTAAATATCAGTGCAACATCAGACTACGACCAGTGAGCAAAATTTAACTAGTGAGAGAGTATTTCGGAACAACTAAGTGAACAAAAACCGGTAGTGACTTCAACACGGACTTGAGGCGATGACAGGAAAGTAAAACATATACTTACAATTTAAATCCACAAAATAAAAAGTTATAATGGGCAAAGAGATCTCTAAAGAATGGGGAACAATTTAAATATTGTGTGAATGAGTGCATGAGCAATACTGGGTTGTCTTAGATACAATAGAGATACAATAGTTTGTTTCTTTTTGTTTTCAATATATGTTTTCCTAGAAAGGAGGTAAGACACAATATTTTTGTATTTTCAAAAATAAAGTAAAAGGAGCAGTAAAAACGAATACCAATTATTTTGAAAGAAAGAATATAAAAGAAATGTGGCATTTGTCTAATAAAATAAAATGTATACCGATTAGTTGAAGTAATAAATTTGGTTTTCTAAAATGTTTAACGTATAATATTATACAGCGTTGATAAAGCGAAGAATTTGATGAACTGTTAAAGAGTTACAAACAGAGAATAATTAATTTTTTTAAATGAATATCAATAAAATGGATTAATAGCGTAACCATGCGTTAAGTCAATTATTACGCCAAATTAACATCACCTATCCCATATAGAAAATTTCGCCTAACGAACCTGGTAAGTAAGTGAAAGTGTTTTAAGGTCTCCATATCTGTCATTTAAAGATATTGGTGGCGACCTATAAGTAATTTGGAGTCTTCTGTTTTGGTAAGTCAGGGTAGCGTGTGATCATGGGGAATGTGTAAAAAGATCACTCGAGGTAAGTAGAAGTCACGTGGTGGAAATTGGTAAAGTAATAGAACGTAACAAATGGCGATCCCTGCCAGTATAACTCAGATGAATTTATTCATATGGGTTTAGGCCTGATTTGAAGTACGAAATAGGTGGTGATAGTAGGCGGTTTTTGTAATAGTAAAAATTACGAGATTTGTGATTAGAGGATAAGACCTAAAATACTGTGAGTAGAAGTGATGAGATTTTGTTTAGATAATAAATAAGTAATTAATTATTTGATTAAAGAATAATTAAATTTATAAAAATGGAAAATACGGAAAACGAAGTCAGTTTGTCTGACTCAACTGTTATAAGTGAATCAGAAATTCATTCAGACCCGAATGTGATCAAAGAAAATGTTTTATGAGAAGTAGATGATGTAAACGATTCAGCAATGGAGACAACTCCAAGCCTGATAGATGAAAGTAGTTTGACGCAGTCTGTAATAATAAATAATGCAGAAGCAAAATCTACTCCAGTAGCGACTAAAATAAAAGAAAAAGAGTGTACAATAGCTGATATGATGAACTTTATGAAAACCATGTCTGAGAATATAAATAATAGATTTGATGTTAATGATATTAAATTTGAGGTTCAGAATGTAAAACTTAATGATATTAATAAACGTTTCGATGTTAATGATGAAAAATTTAATGAATTGAGGGGTGAGATTAACGAACGTTTTGATATTAATGACAGTAAGTTTAATGAAATAAATACCAGAGTCAATGGTATAAAGAGTGAGATTGTAAACGAAATAAATGAGCGTTTCTATACTATTAAAGAACAAGTGATAGAGTCTGTAAATGAACAATTAAATAGTCATATTAACAATGTAAACAAACAAGTGTCAGATGCAGTAACAGTACAAGTTAATGAGCAAATTCACGAAATAAAAGAAAATTTTGAATGTAAAATAAATGAATGTAATGCTGGCAGTGAGTATAAATTTAATTATGCAGTAGATAAGATAGAAGAAGTTAGAGATAAAATTAAAACATATGAAACCAATACTAATCTTAAAATAAATGAAATAGAAAGTACTTGCAAAATAGAGATACAAGCTATACAAGATACAGTAAATGTTATGGATAAACGTAGCATGCAATTTGAATGTTTAAATAATGACAAATTTGTGTCAATTGAACAAAGCATAGTTAATGTCAAAGATGAGTTAAATGTAGCAATAAGTAAAAAACTTAGTAATGCTGCTGAACAAGTAGTGATTACTAGAGATATGAATATTGATATTGATTTAGAATCGTTTAATTGTGACAGTAGGGTGGTACACCCCATGTAATTTTTAAACAGAGTGAAATAATTCAATCAGTTCTGTAGTAGTAGTTGGGAGGTGGTTATTAAAAATAATGAAATGTTTTAAAGGGAATTCCACGGTGTGGGCGGAGGTACATAAAGTAGATTATCAAAGTTTTGAGAGGGCCTTTAGGGGAAAATATTGGTCGGAAGAAGAACAAGAAGTATTACGTAGCAAAATCATGGGATCCAGTAATTTTGGGACCCACGGGAATAACATGATGATGTATGTAATGCGGTTATACAATGAGGCGAAATATTTAGAGCCACCGCTACCGTTCCGATCATTTGTGCAACACATAAGTAAGCATTTGCCGCAAGAGATACAGATTACTCTGACGACATGCGAAATTACTGAAATTACAGAACTTGATAAGATATTAGATATATTACAAAACATAAAGGAACGGGATATGGGTAGGCGTCCGAACCCACCAGCGTCACACATTAACGGGAATTATCATCAATCCAGGGGAATACCAACGTCTTATAGAGGGGCGCATGGAGGTAATAGTGGTAATAAGAGGTGAGGGTTGGCGATGTTCAGAGTGCCATGTTGAAAATTTTTCTGTAAGAACGACATGTTTTAGGTGTAATAAGGCAAGAGACTGTCAGCGAAGTGAGAGAGCATACAACCAGCACAATCAGCCGCAGAGAGGAATAGAGAGCAACCGAGGAGCACCGAGAGGGAATGAAAGTGTCAACAGAAGCAGAGGAGGATACAACCAAGCCGTGGCGGGTACGTCTATGAGAAACTAGAAGAGACAATGGGGAACCGGGCCCAGCCATTGTCGACGGAGGACTCTGGGGTCCAAGAAGAACGCAACTACCAGAGTAATATCATTATCAAAGACATGTCGAAGGAGTTATTGGAGGAAGACGACACAGAAGTGATGGAAACAAAAACAGGGTTGACAGAGGTAATCGTCAACATAGAAGGTAAGAACTTTAACACATTAAAAGATACGGGAAGTGAGATATCAGTAATTTCAGAAAACGTAATGGGAGAGTTACAAGAAGTAAATAAACATATTCCATCATTGCCAGTAGCGGGGGTAACCGGAGTAAGGAGTAAAAGGGTTACTAAACAAGTACAATTAAATATATGCATTAATGAAACAGAATTTGAAAATACTTTTCTAGTGGTTAAGGGACTGAATTTAGATGTAATCTTGGGAAATGATTTTTTGGAAAGAAATAAAGCAGTGATAGATTTTAACAAAAGAATAGTAGAATTTAATAATGGGAGTGAACCAGTCACGATTAATTTTAAGAGGGTGCGAGATGAGATTAAAATCATGGGGATAAAAATAATGCATAAACGAGGGGGCGATGGAGACATAGAAACAAGAGTGAATATATGTCGAGAGTGAGATTGTAGAAAATGAGGAGAGAGAGATGTATGTGAGTGATGAGAGAGTATGGGAAAATAGGGCGGATAAATTTTTTAATGAGGGTGGAGTTATTGGGAGTCCCCAGCGACAGGCGTTGTGGGCAGTAGTGGACAGTTTTAAAGAAGTGTTTGCGGAGTCACCTGGAAAAGCCAGGAACTATGAATGTGAGTTGAAAGTACGGGAAGACACGCCTTTTGTGCAGAGAAGTTATCCAGTGCCTTTTTCTAAGCGGAGAGCAGTTCAGACAGAATTAGACCGAATGATGGAGGGGGATATAATAGAGAGATCAGTGTCACCCTATTCAAACCTTTTAGTTGTTGTTATAAAAAAATATGGTAAAGTGCGGTTATGTTTAGATGCACGCAGAATAAATCAGATTATTATTCCTGATCGGGAGTCACCCGAACCCATGGACGAAATTTTTCATAAATTTAGCGGGGTTAAATATATGACTTCATTAGACATAACCGCGGGTTACTGGCAGGTCCCGTTAGAGATAGAGAGTAGGAAATACACTGCTTTTTTGTTTAATGGTAAAAATTACCAATTCAAACGACTACCCTTCGGACTCAACACTAGTGTCGCTAGTTTTATAAAATGTTTAGATGAAATTTTGCAACCGAAGGACTTAGAGTTTTTAACTGTGTACGTAGATGACATTTTAATAGCTTCAAGAATGTTATCAGAACATACAGAACATTTGGAATATGTACTAGATAGGTTACAAAGAGGGGGTTTAACAGTAAACTGGGAGAAATCAAAATTTTTACAGCAAGAGATACATTTTTTGGGTTTCATTATTTCACCTGACGGAATTCAAGCTAACCCCGAAAAAATAGAAGCAATAATGAGATTCCCTGAACCTAAAAATATAAAACAATTGCAAAGTTTTTTCGGCTTATGTAACTTTTATAGGAAATTTCAGAAAAATTATGCGCAAGTGACCTCTAAATTAAGTGCGGTATTACAAAAGAATAAACAATGGTGATGGGGAGAGGCGGAAAGAGTTACTTTTAACGAAATTAAAGAAAAGTTTATGGATATGATAATGATGAACCATCCCGATTTTCAGAAAAAATTTTATTTACAGACGGATGCCAGCAACATAGCCCTCGGCGTGGAACTATACCAGGAGGGTGAGGATAAGGAACACCAGACGATCGCTTTTGCCAGTCGGACTTTGTTAGCAGCGGAGAGGAACTATACAACCACAGAGAAGAAGCTGTTAAGTATCGTTTTTGCAGTGAAAAAATTCCGTACATACCTTGTAGGGAACCAGACCATTATCAGCACAGATCACAAGGCATTATCGTTTTTAAACACTTGTAAATTGACTCATAGCAGATTAACCAGCTGGGTGTTAGCATTACAAGAATATCACTTTTCATGGGAGTATATTAAGGGGACAGATAACAAAGTACCAGACACTCTTTCTAGGGTAGATGTCATAGGGAATAAAACAGGGAGGGATCTTAAAGAAATAGAGATTTTCCGTTTAACAAGGGAAGATAGAATTTTTGGTGAGGAATTAAGGGAGATTAAAAACATACAAAGATCAGAAAATAAATTGGGTAAAATAACAGCTAGTCTAGAAGCAGATGTAGATGGGTCTGAATATAATACACATTTCCAAATATATCAGGGAATTCTGTTCAAGAAAGTAGAGGGGGTGAACGTGATTGGAGGTTGGTTGTACTGGAAGAATTGATAGATAAAATTATTTGGGTTGTTATGTAAGATATGGGCACTTTGGGGTGAAAAAGTGTACGAATGTGTTAAAAGAATCTTGTGTTTTTAAGAATATGGAGAGGCGAGTCAGAAGATTGTTAAGAGTATGCGATTTGTGTCAGAGGTCAAAAGTAGTGAACTATAGGGTAGAAGGAGAGATGAATTATGTTAAAGTGGAAAAACCATTTGACTTAGTGGCTGTAGATTTGTATGGGCCATTGGCCAAAGGTAGAGGTGGAGTAGTGTATGTTTTTGTTGTTTTGGACACTTTTTCTAAGTTTGTTAGGTTGTACAGCGTGAAGAGAGCTACGAGCCGGGTGCTGAGTGAAAAGATCACCAAGGATTACATGATAAACGTAGGTAAGCCTAAGATAATTTTATCCGATCATGGACCCCAATTCATCAGCGGTAGGTAGAATTCTCTTGGCTGGGAAGGCATCATACCCAAGCATACGGCAGTATACCATCCACAGTTGAACCAGGCAGAGCGGGTGATGAGAGAAATCAGGAGGATATTTCGGGCGTATTGTCATGCCAAATATACGGAATGGCCATTGTACGTGAAGAAGGTAGAAGACTGGTTAAATAGTACTACCCACGAATCTACAGGGTTTACGCCATATGAACTAATAAAGGGAACTAGGCCACCTAGAATTTTAGAACAACTTTTCGAGTATCCACCAGAGGAACAGACCATCGATAGGAATGTAAAGATCCAGCTAGCGAACGAGAGTCTACTCACCAAAGGGGAGAGGAGAAAACGGCGACATGATGAAAAGGGTAAGTGGACTAAATACGAGGTAGGACAATTAGTGTTGGTAAGGAGACATGATTTGTCTAGTGCACAAGAGAAAGAAATAAAAAAGTTTTTCTGTTATATGAAGGACCCTATGAAATAGTGGAAATAAAGATGAATAATGCTTATGTATTACACAACCAAGCGACGCAAGAGGTAGTGGGTACACAGAATGCTACGAATTTAAAATTATATTGGTCAAAATAAGAATTGAATTTTAATATGTATTGTATGTTTCAGAAGGGATCCTCCCCCATTTTCGGGCGGTCACGAACTTACCAATCCTGACCGTGGGTTTTGGCACTTTGGAGGCGGACCATGGTTGGCGGAACTTCCTTCGGGTGGTGAAAGCGACGATGGTCCGGCTCCACAAAATTGGTAACAATTAGAAATTTAACTACATTATTGAACGGGGAGGGGGACCCCTAAGGTACGTGAAAGATAAATTTTATACACTCAAGGTGCATAAAAATGTGCACAACACCACGTACCAACATTGCCTAAGAGTGTATTTAAAAAAAATAAAATAAAGTGAGGCAATGTTTGCAAGTAAGTCACCGGTGTCATTTGCAAAATAAAAATTAGCAAATGACAGAAGTTTTAATATGTTCAGAAAAATGAGTTTTGTCGAGACGGGTGTGGGGATGAGCAGACGGCGGGTTTGGATAAATGGAAGAGTAAAGAAAGGAAATTTGGTATTGCAATTAATGTAAGGTAATGTAATCTAATGGTAGAGGAAGGGGAACGTGAATTCACGTAGTATGTCTGCCCGACCCCTCTCTCGGCTCAACAAACCCCCATTTCGGGAGATCACAGATTCACCATTTTTGGGCTAGTAATAATTAATTTCTAAGTGTAAATAATCGTCAATATATAATTCGGAATGTTTACAATTTTGAATCTATGACAGTGTTAGTATTTTTATTTAAGTGAATAATTGACCATATAGAGGTAGGAATTTTATAATGCAATAGGAATATAGTAAATTGTTTGAATAATAAATTTTAAATGAGTTTCAAAGGTTTGAATTAAATGATGAAACTATTTGGAGGTAGTTATGAGTTTTCTAATGTAGTTTTCAATGGTCAAGTTAATGTTAAGTGTTGTAATAGATTGGGTTTGGGTAATAATAATTATTTCAGTAAGGCATTTAAGACAGTTAAAGGTTAATGTTAATGGGTATAAGACAGCATAAGAATTTTGGAATAAAGGTAATGCAGAAACGGAGTATTAATAGGGACACAGTAGCGATAGTTCATATATGTAGAGTAATGAGAGTGATGTAATTGGAGAGTAATTAGATGATGGTGAAATTTGTAAAGGGGGTGGTGTGATAAGGAGTCCTCAACGCAAGGCGTTGTGCCGGGAGGTGAATAGTTTTAAATGGGGTTTGGCGGAGTTACCTGGGAAAGGACCAGGAACTAATAAGGGAATGAGTATAGGAAGGGAACACACATCCTAAGTACAAAGAGGGTATTGGGTATTTTGTAATAAGAGGAGAATGATTTAAGTGTAGTTAGAGAAGTTAAGGGAAGTAAATTTTATAGAGATTGGTGTCACCCTATGTAAATCTGTTAGTGATTGTTAGAAGGGATGAAGGGGGTAAGATTATATTTTAATACCTTTTTAATAAATCGAATTATTATGAATAACTGAGAATCACCCAAACCAATTGATAATGAAAATAATTAATAGAAATTCATAATTGAAGTGTAGTAATGAAATGTAACAAGATAAAAAGTTAATAGAATTTGAAACTAAACCTAAAATTGAAATGTTTGTAATTTTATTCAGGTGCAGGTTAAATGTTTATTTTAATGAAGGGAAAGAGAGTAAATCTGTTTTATTAAATGGTCAATTAAATTGTAATTAAAGATTCAATCATTAGTTGGTGATAGCCTATGTAAGTAGGAATAGATTAGTTCAGATGAATAAGTAAATATTTTGTTGTACTCACTATTTTAAGTTAATGAAGGAGTGTAGGGAAGGTTAAGAAAGAAATGTATGGTGTTAAAACACACCACCAAGACTAGAAATTCCATGCAACGTAAATTGTAAATGTAACTATATCATAAACAAATATATCTTTTACTGGTGATTCCCCAACTTTCGGGCAGTCACGGAGTCTCCAAACCCTGACCGTGGATTTGGATTATTGGTAGCAAGTGCGGTTGGGCAGATTGTATCCTAGCCATACTTGTTATTATTTTCAAAATTGGTGAATTTAGAAATTAACCGGGGGGTCAATTCACGGGAATCACCAAACTATGGAACAGCGGCTATCATCGTAGGGGGTGATAGTGCCGTGTTAAGGGTGTGTAAATCATATTTAGTAGGATTACTGGTGTCCTCGGACATTAGTAATGCCGAATTTTTCATAACGCTGAACCAAGAACGGTATAGGCAGCGTCTACACCCTATATATATATTATAATCTAACCCTTTCTCGTCTCTTTTTTTTCGTATATATAATATGTGGTTTGTTGTGATTTGAATTATGTATTAAGTGTGGATTGGTTTCTCTTATAGAACTGCAATGTTCGATTATTGGTGGATAAATGATATCTTCTACAGGGTAATCTTAATCAAATACTAAGAACATCTCAGTATTCAGTATTAATTTAGTGCTTCGGTAATAATAGCGTTCAATACCAGTTGATATAGTGTGTAATTCGACTTTTCTTATTCAAGCCTAGTCCGCATTTTGAGAGAGGAGAGGAAATCCTTGTCTGTTTCTCGTTCTCTTTAATTCAACAGCGGTCCGCGAGCTAGCGCTGTGGTTCACAGTCAGCTGTAAATTGTAGGTTAGTTATCCGCGTACAATAATTCCTACGTTCACTCTCTACATAAATTACAACTTGTTCATACTGCACTAACTATTATATAAATGATAAGATATCGTCAAATTCAGAAATGATTCTTTATTATGATTTTTTATTTCTTGACAACAAAGTTCTTCATTTACGGGGATACAAAAGTCGATCGTATTGGAAGTAATCGATTATCTATCAGATTCAGGGTTATATACTATTTTAATTATTATGGTATCTCTTTAAACACAGGGTGTGAAGGTTCTTTCAACTATTAGTAAGGTCAGAAAATGCATAAATAGGATTACAAGGTAGTACAATATATTACTAATTTCTTATTAAATATTATTTAAAATAAGTGGAGTTTTACCGTCCGATGGGCATCGTTACTTGGGATGGCCGTGTACAGCTAACCTTGTTCGATGTGTTTGGTCAACAACAGAATGCAGATGAATCAATCCTCGCCAGTCTTCACTCCAAGTTCGAAATAAAAGTTGATGTCTTGGTCCTGGGATGACGCAGAAATGCCGCTCCTTTTGTTCACCAATGTCCGATTCTTGTGGTTATGGATTTCAATGTATTTCGTGTCCAACTATACTTTTTCTATTGAATTGTGGAAGGTGATGTTGAGTATAACTTTGAGTTTTGTTTTCGTTCTTTAGAATACAGGATTATATTATTCTATTCAGGTAGTTATTCCTCTTCATTGGTTTATTAATTAAGTTAATGATTACTCATTATATTGAGTTTTATTGGTAGAATTCCTCTTTTAGATTTTCGTCAATTTTGATGTATAGGTTTATTATTATTCGGTTATATAAGACTGTCAAATGTCAATGAACCATATTATAGTTAATTATTTCTTAATTTTGTTCACAATTTGATTTATTTAATTTAATTTATCGTTTTTTTTCTAAGTGCATCAAAACTAAACTCTCTTCGTTCATGGATAATCATTCAATAATAGAATCAACAAATTTTATATCTCTTGTCGTCCTTGATAACCATTCTGTCTCATCTTGTTGGGTATTATTTATAATCCTATAACCATAATCATACAATGTTCTTGCACTCATTAAAATACTCCTTTACCAAACTTACATTATATCATATTATACCTTTACATATTGTTTGTTACTAAATTATATACATTTTGCTGTCGTTTCCTCTTAATTTACTTACTCTAACAAGTATTATTTTCCTGTTACAAAATATTACCTTTCGGTATCATTGCACTATTACATTTTGAGATTTTATTTAAATTGAATTTACTTATCTGCTATCAGTAATTATTATTGACTTCTCCTAACTCATTATATTCTATTTAGTACTTTTTACAAATTTCGTTACCTAACTTTTCTGACCTGACTTACTATACAATGTTACTGGTTTTAGGCCTATCATTACATTTTTATTTCCTGATTTTAATTTGTTATTACTTGCATTATTATAGAATCCTTCATTAGTTTATTACATAATTACAAAAACCCTTTTGTATATCATTAACAATTATTGCCTTTCTGGCCAAGTTTAAAATTATAATCTGTATACTATCTAAGTACATGTATACAAAACATTTAACTTTATAAAGTCTAACAACAGTTCTATAACGATATATTTGATAACACAAGATGAAATTAATATCAGTTAATTGATATTCTTCTAAAACAATTACTCCACTTGCTACACACAAAAAACAAAATAAATATCATGATAATAACACAACATGATACAACGTAATAACATGTACATTTTTATACAATAAATCATGCACTAATTAATCATTCTCCTCTCCTTTAATTCATCAATTACTATAAAACTGTCTAAGTTAGGTTTTACATTCATCTATCGTTTAACTTTTTCATTGAACACTCAGGTTGGTATTTATAAACATTCTCAATTTTTTCTTTCTACCTTGTATTCTTATTGTGGGATTATATATTTATTCAATAATGGGTTATGTTTCTGACCTTTTATTAGTATGGACAATTATTATTTTTATTTTAAAAATTATAAACGTATTTATGTAACGTAGGGGACCATATTTTCGGTACGTTACAATATATATATATATATATATAAATAAACTTCAGTTCTTGGGGATGCAAATGGGCGTTACAGTCCACCCTCAGGAAACAATAGTGTGTGTGGAAAAGAGTGTGTGTGGAAAAGGAGCTGGCCGTTACAAGCCAGGGGCACAGATGACGCATCTGTGCATAAGGCAAACGCTAGATCTGGTTTATCTGGCGGGTGGTTACCTAATTGTAACTGGGTATAAGGGGGGAATTAAGAAAAATGAGGTAGTAGGAGAGTAACTGAGCGATCAGTGAGAGGGTGACGACCACTGTAAACAACGGGCCGATCAATTTCACTTACTCTAAAGAGAGAGTTGGTGGTTGGTGACCCAGTTCCTGTTCAGTAACAGTTGCTATAACTATGATTCGATGATTAGTGATGTATTTCACTTATGAGAACAAACGATTTTAAATGCTAGGCTCAATAGTTAGAGCCCACAACTGAGCCCCTTGTGTTAAATGTCACAAGAACATTTTATGATTGTGACTATATAATTTTGTGTATTTGTGTTAGTTGTATGCAGTGTGTCTAGAGAAAAGTCATTCACCTGTTGGTAAGACATCAGCTGATGACTGGTAGGAACTATATCATAGTCAATGTAATCAATTTATATGTCCTTTTAACAATCAGTGTAATGTTATTTTATAATTTTCTTTCTATGAATTGCTAGAGTATATGTTTAATAAAACATTATTACATTTTATTACGTTATTGTTTAAAAAAAATATATATATATTTTTTGCTTGCAGTACAGATTGTGTTGTGTTTTTATGTTCAGGATATATTGTTGATTATGTGTATTGCTACTGTATTAACTGATTTATATGTGTTGTAAACGAAGGTAGTGATAAGGGAATTTATGATAAAATAAGGTGTTCATTTTCTTTGTTTATTATGATTGTTAGCAGCTAGTCAAGAGGAGTTGTAAATTCATTTAAAGGATTTTGGAATTTTGAGAGTTAATGGAAAGAGGTGATCAAATTAATGGTAATATGAATCTTTGATAATGGACTTGGATTAATTTCTCTAGGTGAACAAAATTTAAATGATTTAATTTGATTTGTTTGATTTATTTTTGATTTGAAACCATAACGTCACGCCGATAAAAGTTGAGAAAAAGAATTGAAGTTAAAATATAAAATATTTTGTGAATTTTACATTAATAATTAATATGTGAAGGTAGTGTGGAATATAATAATGAGTGTGTACGTGCCCAGTACTTGCTAAAGGCAACCCAGTATGGATGTAAGGGGAGATATATCGGTTGAGGATCTGGTATGGTATAAGGCCAGTTTTTGATTTTTTTTTTTTGGTGGAATGTTACAAGGTTAGGGGTACTATGGTGGGTGCCTGTCCGATTTCATGGTGTTGGGATTTCGCACAGAGAAGTCCAGTGATATCATTCAGGTGTAGCCGTAGTCGCCGAGCTAGGGGGGTAGTTTACCTATGACATGTTAAGAATTAAAGGGGGGTTGTTGGCGCCATATCCTCACTGATCCTCTTAGGGTTTAGCAATGAGAGTTTTTCTGTTTCGGCAGAAAACCTCTCATTGGGGGGGTATTGTAACGGGGCAAAAGGGGTGAAACCAATTTTAATTATTTTTAAACCAATATTGATTCCTGTTCAGTGATCATCAGTGTAAGTTGCGCATTAGGAATTGTGAACAAGCATATACGGTGAATTGACTGTAGCTTCGAGGCTGGTACGGCTCGGCATTGGAATAATGCAGATTGTCAGCGAGTGAGCGTACGCGCCCCCACACGCGCTCAGGCGGTCAAAGTTCCCATGGTTTGGGCACGTCTAAAAAAAATACCTTAGCGCTGTGTGTGCCAAAAACAAAGCAGTCGACTTCCAGCTTCAGACCGCGCGGTCATATAAAACATTGCTCGAGCAAATCAGGGTCGGCTGACCAGTAAATTATGTGATTAAACTACAAGAAAAAAATGTAAGACAGTATTTAAATATCAGTGCAACATCAGACTACGACCAGTGAGCAAACTTTAACTAGTGAGAGAGTATTTTGGAACAACTAAGTGAACAAAAACCGGTAGTGACTTCAACACGGACTTGAGGCGATGACAGGAAAGTAAAACATACTTACAATTTAAATCCACAAAATAAAAAGATATAATGGGAAAAGAGATCTCTAAAGAATGGGGAACAATTTAAATACTGTGTGAATGAGTGCATGAGCAATACTGGGTTGTCTTAGATACAATATAGATACAATAGTTTGTTTCTTTTTGTTTTCAATATGTTTTCCTAGAAAGGAGTAAGAAACAATATTTTTGTATTTTCCAAAATAAAGTAAAAGGAGCAGTAAAAACGAATACCAATTATTTTGAAAGAAAGAATATAAATGAAATGTGGCATTTGTCTAATAAAATAAAATGTATACCGATTAGTTGAAGTAATAAATTTGGTTTTCTAAAATGTTTAACGTATAATATTATACAGAGTTGATAAAGCGAAGAATTTGATGAACTGTTAAAGAGTTACAAACAGAGAATAATTAATTTTTTTAAATGAATATCAATAAAATGGATTAACAGCGTAACCATGCGTTAAGTCAATTATTACGCCAAATTAACATCACCTATCCCGTATGGAAAATTTCGCCTAACGAACCTGGTAAGTAAGTGAAAGTGTTTTAAGGTCTCCATATCTGTCATTTAAAGATATTGGTGGCGACCTATAAGTAATATGGAGTCTCCTGTTTTGGTAAGTCAGGGTAGCGTGTGATCATGGGGAATGTGTAAAAAGATCGCTCGAGGTAAGTAGAAGTCACGTGGTGGAAATTGGTAAAGTAATAGAACGTAACAAATGCACCAGCTCATTCCTCTGTGTTTGTGACAGCAAAATTGTTTGAATTACGCTATGAAATTCTTCCGGACCCCCCCCCCCCCAACTCACCAGACTTAGCACCTTCGGACTACTATCTGTTTTTAAATTTGTAGAAGTGGCTTGCTGGAAAGAGGTTTACACGAAATGAGTAAGTTATTGCCAAAACATCTGTGTATTCTGAAGACTTTGATAAATCAACCTATAAGGATGGGATCAAAATGCTTGAGCATCATTGGACTAAGTGTGTAGTGTTGAAAGGAGATTATGTTGAGAAATAAAAAAGATTTTTCCTGAAAAATTGTGTCTTCTTTATTTTTGCACACGGACTCATCAAACGCCCCTCGTATAATTGCACCAGCTTTATGACTAATGTTAAAAACTTTGTGTTACAGCTTTATCCATCACTCCTGTTAATGTCAATTTCAAAGATATGAGATTACAGTGAAAGAAAAGGTGGTAGTTACTTGGCACAAGTTGAGCTGATAACTGGTTGTCAGACATTTTCTATCCTAACTTCTTAATCTACTGAACAGCAGAACAAATGTGTTAGGATAACAGAACAGCAGCAGAACTGCACAAGGAATATCCGATAAATAATACATCATTTGAGCTGAACAGTGCACAACAACACAATCCCACAAAAGAGTAACCATAATTTTTCTTGACATATGGAGCTTTTTAAAACTTTATTTTGGATTGAACTTTTTGGTATAATAGCGTGTTTTTCTTTTATTCAAATAAAATCCACGATTCATTTCTCCACTAACGAAACTAAGCTCTAAGAAAAACATCTAGCTTACTTTTAAAATTTTACAGAATGCATTTATTAATATAATGAGATAAATCTAAGTGTATTGTAAAAACTTTAGTTAAAGTACATTATCCTAAAGTATTGGTATGGGTGTGGGCAGCAAATGACACACATGGGTTTATTTGACACTTGTTATAGAAAAAAGTCAACTTTTGTTTTATTTTCTATTTTTTATTAGATTAAATAAATTACTAATATTTTATTCTGTTACATTAAAACTTTCTAAGTTATTTTTTTAATGCGGCATTGAAGACATCAATGCTCCTTACAATTTAATGGATCTTGGATTTTAGTTTTAATGGTCTGTATGTGCGGATACAACAACATGAGCAGAACTGTAGTTAATGTGTTTGATAAGAACTTGACTTACACTTACTTGTGAACAAGAAAATGTAAATATTTTCTGATAAGTCTATTTCTATGTCATGCATAATCATATTCCACAAAGTTGAGAAACCAAAACTGGAAAGAAAAGGTAATAAATGATGAAGTGCTTAAGAGAATAAATGAAGAAATAAATATTATAAGAGCCACACAAAAAATTAAAATCAAAATAGATTGACCACATTTTGAGAAGAAACTGCCTACAGAAGTGACAAATGAGAGAAAAGACAAGGTAAGAGAAGGCGAGGAAGATGATATATAATGTGTTGGCAAAATTTGATGATGGGAGAAATTATGAACAACTGAAGAGAACAGCACAGGATAGAACAATATGGAGAGTATATTTCTGTTGAAATCTGTGTTAGGACAGATTCACTGTTAATGATGATGATCTTTTGACTTAGAGAAGGCAGAGGGATACAACTACTGTAGATGTTATAGGTGTGACCAAGGCTGTATAAGATAAAAGCCTACAGCATTAAATTTAAACTAAGCATTCAACTTTTGAGACCTCCAACTGTTTGTTGATGTCAGATACCTACCAGAATTTTCAGTATTGGAATCTTAATAACCCTTCCTAATTTTTATTTAAATTCATCATTTTATTAATGTTATATATAAACCACTATAAATTCAGCTTCATAATGCTTTAAAATAATAATTTTTAAATTTTCAATACTTTCTACAATCAAATTTTCAAGCAACCTATGTTCTGTTCCTCTCTAGGAAAATCTATATCCAACCTGTAAAAACATTTTAAACACAGATAATGAAACTATGTTAGTTCCTAAGACAAAGCAAGGAAAGAGTCAATATTTCAAAAATATTTAATACTCAGTACATAACAACATTTGTACAGAGAACAACTGTTAAAAAAAATCAGTGAACATCCTCCTTCATTTTTTGAATGAAGAACCATCAATTACATAATTGAAACGTTAAAGTTTTAATAAAATTTTCTAATTACTTATAAGCATTAAATTATCCAGACAAGGCTTAAACTATTTCTAAATATATTTTGTTATAATTTTCAGTTTTTAAATACCTGTTAGTGGATGCATTTTGTTGTAACGCCCGGGGCTGGGGCCTCACAAAGTGAAAGCTCGTCGTGCGGACAGGATAGCTGTGGGAGTGGTTCATTATTAAATAAGGCATTTATTTAGATTAATAATATTTCTTTATTATTATTGACTTGACTTTTATAGTTTATTATTATAAGGAGACAATTGACTTGGTTTGGGCATGTGAAGAGATTGGAAGATGACAGATGGCCCCGCAAACTAATGGAATGGATACCACCAGTGAGGAGGAAAAGACGACGTCCACAGAGGAGTTGGCGAGATGACGTAGCGGAAGCAATGGTTGCAAGAAATTTAGAAGAACTTACATGCTACGATAGGTTACAATGGAAGTTGGGGACGGAGAAACGGCGACAGCAGTAAAGATCCGTTTTATATATATTGTTATAAAACTAATAAAAGTGTTGTGTAATTAAATTTATTTATAATTGGAGGTATCCTTTCAAACCCCCCGTTGGGTTCGTCACGTTGTAACTAATCAACGATTTGTTACGTTGTAATATAATGTAGCGTGACAGATAATCCACACAAATACATTACTCAATGATCATCAATAAAGCTCTAATATATGGAATATCCAGATGAGAATCAATTAAAATGCACTATTTAATAATATATTCACAAGAAAGGTTGAATAAAGAAAATTTCTGCAAATAATATAATATAATACAAATTTAAAAACCCAGAAGACTAAAAATGATAATAACAAAATTACCCAGGTAAGATAGAAGCAGGCAATTAATATACCCCGACAAGGAAACCAGACTAGAAGAAACAAAGGCATACACAGCGAAAAACTACAGAAGAAGGAAGAATAGTCAAAACTACCACTACTGAAGAAGGAAGAAAGAAGAAGAACCAAACTCAAAGAAGAAAGAAGAATATTCCAAAACTAAAGAAGAAAGAAGAATAATCAAAACCAAATTTACTGAACAAAGAAGAAAGAAGAATAACCCAAAACTAAAACTACTGAAGAGAGAAGAAAGAAGAATAATCAAATCTAAAGAAGAAAGAAGAATAATAAAAATAAAAACCACAGAAGAAAGAAGAATAATTAAAATCACAGGAGAAAGAAGACTAATTAAAACTAACGAAGAAAGAAGAATAAACCAAAACTACTACTACTGAAGAAAGAAGACTAATTAAAACTACTGAAGAAAGAAGAATAATCAAAACCAAATTTACTGAACAAAGAAGAAAGAAGAATAACCCAAAAGTAAAACTACAGAAGAAAGAAGAAGGAAGAACAATCAAAGCAACTGAAGACAGAAGAAAGAAGAATAATTAATATTAGAGAAGAAAGAAGAATAACCAAACTCAAAGAAGAAAGAAGAATAACCCAAAACTAAAACTACAGAAGAAAGAAGAATAATTAAAATCAAAGAAGAAAGAAGACTAATTAAAACTACTACTACTGAAGAAAGAAGACTAATTAAAACTACTACTACTGAAGAAAGAAGACTAATTAAAACTACTACTACAGAAGAAGGAAGAAAGAAGACTAATTAAAACTAAAGAAGAAAGAGGAATAACCTAAACTACTACTACTGAAGAAAGAAGAACCACCAAATCTACTGAAGAAAGAAGAAGGGAGAATAATTAAAATCACTAAAGAAAGAAGAACAATCCAAAACTAAAGAAGAAAGAAGAATAATCAAATCTACTGAAGAAAGAAGAATAATCAAATCTACTGAAGAAAGAAGAATAACCCAAAACCAAAGAAGAAAGAAGAACAACCCAAAACTACTACTACTGAAGAGAGAAGAAAGAAGAATAATCAAATCTAAAGAAGAAAGAAGAATAATAAAAATAAAAACCACAGAAGAAAGAAGAAAAATTAAAATCACAGGAGAAAGAAGAAAGAAGACTAATTAAAACTAAAGAAGAAAGAAGAATAAACCAAAACTGCTACTACTGAAGAAAGAAGACTAATTAAAACTACTGAAGAAAGAAGAAAGAAGAACAATCAAATCTAAAGAAGAGAGAAGAAGGAAGAAAACCAAAACTACTACTACTGAAGAAAGAAGAATAATCCAAAACCAAATCTACTGAAGAAGGAAGAAAGAAGAATAATTAAGACGACCCATATAAAACAAAAACCCCATAGGGAAAGAACCCCAAAAAACCCCAAAATCAATGAATGTCCAAAGAGAAAGTATAACACCCTAAAAAACCATATCACTGTAAAACTGACAAAAAACTAAAAGTGTTAGTAGTATTAAATATTAGTGCATTCAAAAAGTTATTGTTTAGTTTGTATAAACAAATCTTCACAGTTCCCCTATGGTTGAATATTTCATGTTAAAAACTAGAAAAAGACTAGTAAATATATTGATGATTCACCATAGACAAGTGTAAGTGATCAAATTATAACTAATAAACTTTTAAAAAGGTGCATGAGTTACAGTACAAAGTAATAAACTTTAAGTTTTATGAACAGTGTCTACTTTGATAATGAAATAGTAATGTTACTAATAAAAAGCTACTAAAGCTGTGTGAACATTCCATAGAATGGAATATAACTTAGATAGCCAGGGTTATACTTAAAGAGGGGGCATAAATCCTGTAAAATGGGGAATTACAAAACAAACTGTTAATGTTGAGTAGTAAAAGATGATAACCATTATATGTAACCAGGATGTCAGATTCCTATTACATATAGTAATTAGATAAGTAAGGATTATCCATAAGAAATGTTAGTGTTATAATTTGTTATTTTATTGTTCATTTTAATTTAGGAATGACATATCTAAGAATAGATACCATTCCAATGTTATAGAATATTTTTTATTTATGTTATTAGGTGATATACAAAACAATGTTATTCAGAACACCAGTTTTGATATAGAGAGATGTTATATGTTAATTATATAATCAATAATTACTGTTATACCAGTCAGAGAAGGATATAAAATAACTACATTAATAAAACATTTGGCAATTAGCCACACATCAAATCTAGGCCAAATAATGAATTTAAACTGCAGAATAATTAACAAACCTAGTCTTATAAACCAGATAAAATGACAATATTTAGGCAAGATAAACTCAACATATTAAATACGATGTAAATAAGGCTTTCTAAAGATATGATCATTATATGAGTAAAATTATTTATTTGTCTAATAAAATACCATTAAAACTGAAATAGATTCACTGACATTATCCTAGGGGGAGTCATATACAAATGAATTGTATTAAAAAACCATCATTAATATACTAAATTGCAATAAAATAAGTGAGAATTGATAATTATATCAATTTCAGATTTAATAGAATAATAATTATATTAGGGAAAATGGCTATTATTTACTTAGAAGACAGGAAGTATAATTTTAGGCCTACCTCCCAAAAAATTATAAGAAATATAATTTTCAGATAAAACTTTGTAATACTAACTTAATTACTATCAAAATGAGTAGAATAGAATAGTGAAAACGAATATGTATTTAATATTTCAAACAGTTAAATAATAACGAAATTACATTCTGAGCATAATGTACGTTTTCAAAGTGTGTCGGAAGTTATGACAATTTGAAACAATGTATGAGATATATTATATAGGCTAAGATTTTCATGAGACGAAGGAAATACAGACAGTTCATTATTATACCTCGAAGAGAGCACTTCATGTGAATATTTGATAGAACCAACCTGTAATGGCTGTTACGTTATAACAGAGTACGGAATCATTTTATGTAAAATTAAATTTTTTAACTATTTTAATTAAAGTGAAGTGGTGAAGTTGACCCATGAACTACATAACACCAATAAACGAAATCACATATAACTAATTAAATGAAATAACACTGAAATCGCACCAAACACCAAGTGAAAATTCGAGGTTAAACGGACACGCATAAACAGTAGATATACCCATTTGACAACATTTTTACACAAGTGAACTATTCCATTATACACCAGTGACAATAAACTATACCCCAGAAGATCATATACAATTGCGAAGAACATTTAACCGAAGAAAGGACATATCATCTCAACAAGTACTTTGTCAACATTAGAAGCTATCAACGCGCATGCGTCAGGCGGCCATTTTGATCCAATATCGTCACCTCAATAAGACACGACTGTAGACTGCTTTCTGGTTCGAATAAAATTATATATAAACTTTTATTATTAATAACTACCATTGCATTGTTTAAATTTAAGACAGTTTTAGAATTGTAAGTTGTAACAATAAAAAATATAAGCCGAAATATATAAAATAAATAAAACCACTACCAGGACTTACCTGTTGCAGAAATTTCTATCAGAAGCCAGAGTCGCCACGATTATTTTTTATATAGGATAAAATATCGAAAACCTTTACACTCCACCTTAAATAAAACGGACAATTTTGCCATCTGACCCACCCAATTAATAATTCAGAGATTCCGGAACGTTTAGACGAATTTTTTCAACACAGAAATAAGACAGTGGTAATGACGAAATAACTTAGACTAACACATTGTTTTGAAGTAAACTAAATAATTTTAATTAATTAAAAGCCGTTTTAATGATTAGCACAAGAACACTAAAACACATTTTGAAATATACATTTATGGATCATATTTAAATATTATATAAGACAGCCCATTCTGCCCACACACACTCTCACACAATTTAATGCTTTACCCCTTTGTTTATTATACTTTACAAATCCCTTTTTTGTATTGAAACTGTCCACTACCGCGATTCCGTACGAACACGTGCTGAGTCCCCGATTCAATGTCCGTTAATTCACTTTGTCGTCATTTCACTGTACCAACTTATGACGGCGATATGTTTAGTAAATTCTGGGGTCCCGGTCGGTCCTACTGGATTAATTACATTTTATAACACTACCGACCAACCGGGCCCGAAACGAAACTGTAAGTGTCTGTAGCGGTACTTTGTTTCTCGCCGACCGCTTAGCGTCTCTGCCTAATGTAGACCGTCACCGAGAACGTAACAGGTACACGTTGCTTCGTTGAGTCGCGGGAAATGAGCAGTCACGGCCATCAGGTTTTAGTCGCCGTTTGTGCTTAATTGTGGTGGCATAACCATTTTATGCCTGGATTATAGCTGGTATATGTGTGGTACCAGAGTACAATATTGGCGTCTGCTCTGCTGATGTCACCAACAGTAGGCGGAGTTTAATGCGACTTCCTGCCGCTCAAAAAGCACATTTCTGGATTTTGTTCGTCCCAGGACATCCTGTTTTGGCTGGATGCGTCACTCGAATTTGTGGTGATACAGTTGCGTCTGTGTGCTGTTACACAAGTACAGATTTCTGAGAATTTTGAAGGGGGTAAATGCTTCAGCCGCATTACTCAACAACAACCTGCGTCTTATTGCTTTGTTTCACTGTTCTGTTAAACGGACAAATACGTTGCACAATAATACAGTTTTACATTATTTTATAAGGCTCCCGACCGAAAACGAAATGAATAAAAATATATATATGCCCCAAACGGTTAAAATAAAAACACCCAAAAATTGACCCGCTACAATACCCCCTCGATGAGAATTCTGCTGTTCACGACAGAAGAAATCTCATCGATAACCCCGAAGAGGACCGGTGAGGAACTGGTGCCAACAACCCCCTTGTTCTTAATCTGCATGGGTACACGACCCCCCTGGCTCAGCGACTATGGACTCATCTGAACGAGATCACTGGACTTCTCCGTAAGAGATCCCAACACCGAGAAATCGAGCAGACTCGCACCATGGCGCACCTCGCCTTTTAACATGCTACCCCCAAAATCCTCAATCCCTGGCTTAAATTATTCCAGATCCTCTACCGATATGTTTCCCCTTGTATGCAAGCTGGGCTGCCTTTAGCAGATACTGGGCTCACACACACTAACATTACATATTGCCATAACACACTAAAAAATAAAAAATTTCTCTTAAAATTTATTAAAAATTTAAAAAAATTCAAAATTCAAAAAAAAAATATTTTATCAAAAAATTCTCTTCCTTGTTTTCTAAATTTTTGTTTCACATGACTTAACCTAGACATTTCTACTAATCTAAACACATCCTTACTCTAACATGAGAACCACTTATAATCTACCAATACAATGCAATACAATAAAATAAACATGGTTAATGCACACATAATAAAATAATCATTACCTAAAATATTCATTCGCTGGCAGGCGAAAAATCAAGTTTTTTTTTCCAAAAAAAATTTAAAATTTTCCAAAATTTTAAAATTCAAAAAAAAATTTATTCATTAAATATTTATTAAATTTATTTAAATGTTTTCCTCATATTTAAAATTATTTAAATATTGGTTTGAATTAATTAATCAAACAAATTAAAATTGGCTTCCTGCTATACAAGCTTAGTAGGTGTATGACCTCATCAGCTGATCGAAACTAGGTCAAGTCCAAAACCCTTGACCTACATATATTACGTATACTCTCTGCACCTCCATTAAACATCTGTAGCAATCTAACTCAAAGCACAAAACATAACAAAATAAAATATTTAAAATGAACAAAATATTAATATAATAATCAAATTGACTTTTACATAATAATAAAATAAACAATTCTTAACTTTACATTATTTTCGATTCTATCCAAATTTTGTCACTGGCAAAAAAAATGCAAATTTTATATCTTTATCATCAATCTCTCTCTTTATTCAACAATCTTACTTTATTCTACTGTGGGTGATTTGAACTATTTATTCTCATTGACTGTACTACTTGAGCTGAATACCTATATAATCTTTCTCCCTCTGACTCTACTATTAACTTTTACTACATGACACCCATCTCTATCAAAACACTCTAAATTCAATTTACCTCTGGCACCGCTCATCTTTGTACTAGGATGTGTGTTCCCTACCTGGCTATAACCATACGAGCCAATGCCCTTCCAAAATATCGGCAAACACTCACGCGAACTACTCTATTCTCGCCACAACGCCATACGTTGCTCACACCTTACCACCTCCCCCTTACTACAAAATATCATCAACAAATATGTTTATATCTCATTCACATTACTCATCTCTACATATATTCACTATTACTGTGTCAACATCAATACTTCTCAAAAAATACTATAACATGTATAAACCAAAACAACATTACCTTATATCATCTCTATTAATTCAACTTTAACTTTGACAGGTCTATATGTCACCTAAAATATTTATCACCCAAAAACTCTCTTTTATTTGCTTTCACCACTCGTTACTTCATTTCTCATTATCAAATTATTTTTTATCATTACATTAAAACGTCTGTAATACCTCAAACATTACATTGAGCATCAATTACTTAAAACATTTATAACTAATATACCAGTGACATGTTATTGCTGATCAGCTGATATCCTAACATAATGAAAACACATATCAAATTTGAACAACTTATATGAAATATATATTTATTTATCAATACTCACTCCTATTATATTAATTGCCTGCCAGGCATTTAATTATTGGCTTAATTTAAAGCATACACGTATCATGAAAACACATATTCTTATCAATGCCTATACCTAACATACAACAATAAAATAACACATTTAAAATCATAGCATGTAATGAACACCTTATATTACATATCTGATCAGCTAGTTAATTGAACAGAGCATAAGCAGTTTTATTGAATCCAACATTGAATAAAAAAATGTTATGTTATTAAACTTTACATTCGTGACTCCTTTGCGTCACCTCCCAGCCACACACACTATTTCATATTATGTTGGACTGTGGCGCCCATTCGCTTCCACAGAGACTGTATATTATCATTATCTCAAGTTATTGTCATTATTGAAGTTAAAATTCGTTCCCTTAAGTTAAACATCTGTATACATTATATTTGACTTGTATCATAAAAATTTTATACTTACAGTCCATAATTCATATACTGACATACATAACTATATACACCATACACCACTACTCCAAGTAACCTCTGGAACATTTAACAAAAAGTTATTTCAAATCAACAATTTATCATTTAATTACCAACTTCACTTCTCGTTAAACCATTTAAATTCATCAGAAAATTCAATAATATAATCGTTGCATTAATCAAAATATTTAAAACATTTCGAATTATTTTAATTAAATTAATTAAACATTTACAATTAGCCAATTAGTTTTCAAAATTAATTCGGTTATTTGTTTAAATTGCAAAAATATTAGTCTTATTGTTATAACAATTAATTACTTACATACACTGTTCACTTAACCACAACACATACCATTGGCTTTACTACATATTTATTTACAAATTTACTTCAGTATTTATTCAGTTATCACATCTCAATTTCCAAATCAGCAAAGTCAAATAGCTTAAAACAAAATATTTAACTGTCTTTTACTGTTTCATATTTTAGCCTCCATCGTCAAAAAGGTATCTTACATATTTATAGATTAAATGATTTTTACTTACATCCAATTTATTATTATTATTCTTATCATAAACCATTACCTCTATGTCATTCATTTTCCCTTTTATTATTCCATAAGACTTGTCACTATTATTTGTTTTTATCCAGCCTCCGTGAATATTTGTTGTTACACCCAGGTAAGTTATTTTCTCATCATATTCCTCCACTACAAGTACACTAATTCTTCCTACAGGTACATATTTATCATCAATATAATCACTGTCTACTGCTACACAAGGTATGTCTACATTATTTATCATAATTCTCTTAATATCCATCTTCTCTATCAGCTCTACATAACCTCTATTTATCTTGAACCACTTTAACGCTTTCTCTCTCTCATAATCACTTTCATCACAATGCCTATCACAACACCACTGACCTACATCACTCCATGCAAAGGGCACAACAAACTTACTATACCACTTCCTGGCTTTTCCAGGTTTACAAAAATTTAGGGGACTGCTTGAAGACACCTTGTCTTCCACATAATTAACGGAGGAAACTCTGTCCTCAAAATTCACTACTAGCGGAGTCCTTACTCCACTTACATCACGGGGAAAATTTGCCCTTTGCCACCCTAACCTTTCATCACACTCTCTCTCAATCTCATCAACACTCGCTAACATTTTGTTATTAAATTCTACTTCACCACAAACTTCATCATCACTATTTGTTTTCATCACATCATTCTTAAATAGCTCGTTTTCAACTATTTTATCACTATTATTTATTAATTCATTTTTACAACTGTAACTTACCTTGTTAATTATTTCTTCGCTATTATCAAAGACATTATTACCACTTACCTGTGTTAATTCAACTTTTATTTGACCTCTATCTTCCTCCCTTAATCGGTCTGTCTTTAGTTCCTGCGCCCATTCCTTCAATATTTTGTTATTTTCGTCAAAACCTTTCTTTAAAAGGTCAAATATGTCATTCAATGTATACTCCTTTTCTTCCACCCCTACACTATCGTTATCATTAGGCCTATTCACTGTCTTATTTTCTACCAGTTTTACTTCAGCTATCTTACCTTTAACATTGGTCATCTCACTATGTTTATTGATTTCCGCAAATATTCCTTCCTCTTGTTCTTCCATTCGGGTTAATCTATTGTCTAAATTGCCCCATTCCTCGTCTGTCATCTCACCCACAACACCTCGAAATTCATTCTCCCACTCATCCCACGCAAAATCACTATCATTACTTTGTATTATAGACATTTTTAAAGTTCGTTTGTATAACACTTTTATATATAAAATTACTCTTTTTCTCTACTCAAACACCTAACACACTGTGAATTACAACACAAACATAACCTACGTGAGTAATTATATACGATAAATCATATTTATAAATTCGTCATTACCACATCCTATTTTCTGTGTCTTAAAATAGGTCTATCTCGTATAACATTACAATTAAACGAATATCCTGGCAGCGAGAGCCATTTGTAACAATAAAAAATATAAGCCGAAATATATAAAATAAATAAAACCACTACCAGGACTTACCTGTTGCAGAAATTTCTATCAGAAGCCAGAGTCGCCACGATTATTTTTTATATAGGATAAAATATCGAAAACCTTTACACTCCACCTTAAATAAAACGGACAATTTTGCCATCTGACCCACCCAATTAATAATTCAGAGATTCCGGAACGTTTAGACGAATTTTTTCAACACAGAAATAAGACAGTGGTAATGACGAAATAACTTAGACTAACACATTGTTTTGAAGTAAACTAAATAATTTTAATTAATTAAAAGCCGTTTTAATGATTAGCACAAGAACACTAAAACACATTTTGAAATATACATTTATGGATCATATTTAAATATTATATAAGACAGCCCATTCTGCCCACACACACTCTCACACAATTTAATACTTTACCCCTTTGTTTATTATACTTTACAAATCCCTTTTTTGTATTGAAACTGTCCACTACCGCGATTCCGTACGAACACGTGCTGAGTCCCCGATTCAATGTCCGTTAATTCACTTTGTCATCATTTCACTGTACCAACTTATGACGGCGATATGTTTAGTAAATTCTGGGGTCCCGGTCGGTCCTACTGGATTAATTACATTTTATAACACTACCGACCAACCGGGCCCGAAACGAAACTGTAGGTGTCTGTAGCGGTACTTTGTTTCTCGCCGACCGCTTAGCGTCTCTGCCTAATGTAGACCGTCACCGAGAACGTAACAGGTACACGTTGCTTCGTTGAGTCGCGGGAAATGAGCAGTCACGGCCATCAGGTTTTAGTCGCCGTTTGTGCTTAATTGTGGTGGCATAACCATTTTATGCCTGAATTATAGCTGGTATATGTGTGGTACCAGAGTACAATATTGGCGTCTGCTCTGCTGATGTCACCAACAGTAGGCGGAGTTTAATGCGACTTCCTGCCGCTCAAAAAGCACATTTCTGGATTTTGTTCGTCCCAGGACATCCTGTTTTGGCTGGATGCGTCACTCGAATTTGTGGTGATACAGTTGCGTCTGTGTGCTGTTACACAAGTACAGATTTCTGAGAATTTTGAAGGGGGTAAATGCTTCAGCCGCATTACTCAACAACAACCTGCGTCTTATTGCTTTGTTTCACTGTTCTGTTAAACGGACAAATACGTTGCACAATAATACAGTTTTACATTATTTTATAAGGCTCCAGACCGAAAACAAAATGAATAAAAATATATATATGCCCCAAACGGTTAAAATAAAAACACCCAAAAATTGACCCGCTACAAAGTGTTATACTTTCATGTCCCTGACCTTCTCTGGCTTTTTATATTAATAACCGTTCAAAGAACCTGTTTTTATAATACAACTGTAAAACTTCTAATATCGACCGACCCTGAGCGAGTCGATACGGCATTGTAACCTCGATTAATTAATCGACCAACTTTATTATTGTGTTTAATAAACGTTTTTGTTTGTTTTTTGGTAAATTGAAGTTGATTTCTCTTATAAAAGGACATAATCATTAATTAACCAAGAAAACTAGATAATCTTTAAAGGCAGTATATGCGAAACTACAACATTTCAAGAGTAAGAAGAAGAGAGCCGTTTTCGCCTAACTTGAAGTTAATTGGATTGTCTTTTTAACAAATTTACAGAACAGAAATTTATTACCAAAATAAACACCATACCATTATAATTATAATTACAATCAACAACCTCGATTTATTCCTAAATATTAAGCACATAAATACACCGAAAACATTTTTTCCGAAATTATTTTTTTTTTTATAAATATAAATTTTAAATTTATATTTTATTTCAAATTGCTATCACAGCAATATACACCGAATTTATTTGATAACAACAAAGACCAGGAACTTTACCAAATCGACGATTCCCAGAGCGGAACGTCACTACTACACATACACACCATAAAAATTATTCTGGGTAATATTATACCAGAACACTATACAATTACACTGTAATAATCTCGTTTTATTACAAAATCGGCTAGCACAACCAGTGGGGATTACTGGAGAGCACAATTAACATACATCGATATTTATTTTTACATTCTATAAATCACGAATTATTACAAAATTGGCGTCCAACTAAAGGGCTGTAATTAGGGGTTGAAAGGCTGTAATTATTTGCCCAATTTCTAATTCAGCTTGGCAGCGGTTAGCCAGCCAGGGAATCAGGGAAGATGCTGCGTCGTGCCACATCAAAGAAGAGAGCGGCGGAGGCCGAGAAAGAACTTGATATGGATGATAAGGAGGCGACCCCAGTGGAGGACGTGGAAAGGATATTAGAACGGGTGGAAGATAAACAACCAGCACCACCAGAGAAACAACCCGAAGTAACCACGCAGACAGGGGATGTCAATGTCCCAGAGAAAGAGAAGGAGAAAAGTAAAACAATGGAAGAGAAGATAATGGAAATGTTCTTACAGTTGAGTAAAAAAATGGATTCCACCAAAGAAGAAAATAATAAAAGGTTAGAAGATTTGAAGAATGATAACCAATCTTTAAAGGAAGAATTGAAGAAGGACAACCAAGAAACAAAGGAAGAATTGAAGAAGGACAACCAAGAAACAAAGGAAGAATTAAGTAAAAAGATTGAAGACACCCATAAGAGAATAGAGGAAACCAGCAAAGAAATGAAGAAAGACAACCGATCTTTAAGCCGGAAAATTGATGAAACTAATCAGAAAATGGAGGAAACCAGCAAAAAGATGGAAGAAAAATTGGAGGAGAATAACAAGAAAATGGAAGAGAAGATGGGGGAGAGGTTGGAAGAGTTAAGAGAGGATAACCAACTATTACGAGAAGAGTTACGAGAAGTTAACCAAGAGAATTTAGACAAGTTAGACGAACGAATGGAGCTATTAAGAAAGGAAATGAACCAGGAACTCAAGGAAAATAAGAAATCTATGACCAAAAGGCTGGAAGACGAAACCATAACTATAAATCAACAGATAAGAGAAGTTGATGGAAGATGTCGGCTGACGGAAGTGGAGGTACAAGAGTTCAAGGAAGTGTTGAACACCAAGGTCACAAATCTTGAAGAATCTACTCGCAAGAAGGCAGAAGAAAACCGAAAGGAAAGCCAGGAAGAACTCAGCAAGGTACGATCTCGAATTACGGAAAGATGTGACGGAATGGAGGAAGCGATGACTAACATCACGGGTCAAGTGAGACAGAACCAGGAGGACATGGAAGCCATTCGGAGCCGACCAACCAGCTTTACTAATATCCCAATCAACGAGAACAGAGAGTGGCTTAACTTCCGCCAATATAAAAGGAAGCCAATGGAGTTCTTGGCCCGTATCGAGGAATATATGGCCAAACATAAAAGTAATCGATGGTCCAATAATCGTGAACTATTAGATGAATCATTCCGTGATATGACGGATAATTGGTGGATGGCGAACAGGAGCGAAATAACCGATTATCCGCAGTTCAAAAGTTTGTTCAAGTCTAAGTATTGGTCAGAGACCACCCAGAATTTAATAAGGGACAACATCTGCAATGGCCGATATAGAACTCAATTTGGCAGTACCATGATTGCGTACTTTCTTGGGAAGGTGTGCCTGGCCAAGCACCTGGAACCAGCCATACCAGAGGAATGCCTGGTGAACAAGCTCTCTTATCATTACGACGAGGAGGTCATAAGAGCTCGAAGAGGTAGTCAGATAAAGACCATACAGGCGATGACGGAGCTATTGGAGAACTATGAGAATGAAGAATATTACAGGCAGAGCAGAAGAAGAAATGAGCGGCCAGAAGTTCGAATTAATCCGTCATCAAACAATAATAGTCAACCGGTCAACAGTGGGTACCAAGGAAATAGATATAATCCGAATTACCATAATCAACACCCCACGAATGGAAACAACAACAATAATAACCACGGGAATATAAACCCGAATAATAACAGAAATAATAACGGGTTCTCCGGTAATCGAGGTAATTATTACCCGAATAATTACGTAAATAGACAAAGAAACACCAATCCTACCAATAACAACGAGCGGTTTGACAATAACAATAGGAGTTACCCTAATCCTAATAACAACAACAACCGATTCTCCCGACCACGGGTAAATTTTATACGGGCGGAAGGAAACAACCATCGCAGGTATAACCAGCAACGACGGAGCAGCGTACACGAGTACGAAGATCGAAACAGAAGCCGAGAACGGGACAACTCTAGTTATAATCTGCCAAGGCGAAGTACCAGCCTAGATAACCCGGAGCGGCATACAACCAGGGAACAAACCTACGAACCGAGAACTGAAAGACTAGAACCTACTCAAGGTTTCCCCACTGATGCCTCTGTTGGTGCTATTAATAACCAAGATGAGGAGAATTTAAACGGGAGGAGGCAGTGATAAACAATAAGGACCTTTTGCTGCTTCTATCGCCTGGGTATGTAAAGGAATTGCCAATAGTAAATAATCCCAATAAAATTACAATCATTCGATGTAATTATTTGAAAAATATTCGAAATGAATTACTGGAGGAGGACAACACTCGCCTCCCTATAATAAATAATGAAATAATATACATTAATGCAGAAGTCGAAGGAACATTCGCACAACTAATGATCGATACCGGTGCGAATGTATCCATAATTAACACTACAGAATTGGAGAGAATCCAAGGAAAATGTGGTAAGCTATTGCCAACCTTACCTATAAATAACATTATATTAATCGGTGCCACGGGTCGCCAAAACAAGACAATCAGAAAACAAGTATCATTGAATGTCGTTAGTAAGGGTATAGCTATGAACATGGTCTTCTTAATTGCAGCAGGATTACCCTTCAACATATTAGTGGGATGTGATGTGCTGAGAAGGAACTCGGCCATTATTGATTTACGAATGGAGAAGGTATCACTCTTTACCGGAGATCTAACCTGGACGGCCGATTTAGTCGGTAGTGAGATAACACTTCCCAGCAGTATCCACCAGCAAATACGTAGCATAAATTATACCAATACTAACACCCCCCCTTACCTATAAATAACATTATATTAATCGGTGCCACGGGTCGCCAAAACAAGACAATCAGAAAACAAGTATCATTGAATGTCGTTAGTAAGGGTATAGCTATGAACATGGTCTTCTTAATTGCAGCAGGATTACCCTTCAACATATTAAAGGGATGTGATGTGCTGAGAAGGAACTCGGCCATTATTGATTTACGAATGGAGAAGGTATCACTCTTTACCGGAGATCTAACCTGGACGGCCGATTTAGTCGGTAGTGAGATAACACTTCCCAGCAGTATCCACCAGCAAATACGTAGCATAAATTATACCAATACTAACACCATTCCTAACACTATAGTATATGAACTTACAGACGAGGATTTATGGTCCCAGAAAATACAGGAGATAAGGGATTTCCGAAGCGGAATTAATAGAGAAAAATTACCCAATATTCAAGCGAATCAGCTAATACAAATTTATGAAAGATACCGCTCAGTATTTTCCGATGAGCCAGGCAAGGTAAGAAATTATCAATGTACCCTTCAATTCCGAGATACAGTAGAGTTTAATAGGAAATCCTACCTTATCGCACATTCTCGAAAAGAGGGAGTAAGAGCGGAAATTAATCGAATGATTAATAACGATATTATAGAACCTAGTCAATCCCCATACACCAGCCCTATCGTCGCAATTCCCAAGAAAAACGGCGAAGTCCGGCTTTGTTTGGATGCACGGGAAATAAACAAGAAAATCATTAATGATAGAACATCGCCCGGTGAGATTGAGGAAATCCTGAAACGCTTCCATGGTACCCAATACTTCAGCACTTGGGATACGGTGTGCGGATACTGGCAGGTAGAGTTGCACCCACGGAGTCGCCAATATCTGGCTTTCATATTCGAGGGGCGTAATTACCAATTCAAAAGATTGCCCTTCGGATTGGTAAACTCAGTTGCCATCTTTGTGACCTGCATGGACCAGATATTGGGACAAGAAGCACTTCAGTTTACAACCGTGTACGTCGACGACCTACTGATAACATCTGAGACGTGGGAAGAACACTGTTACCGTGTGGAACATGTGCTAGAAAAATTATCTGCCAGTAACGTCACGCTGAAGTTGGAAAAATCCAAGTTTATTGCCAGAGAAGTGCAATTTTTAGGATTTAACTTGGACGATCAAGGAATCTCACCGTCGGCAGAAAAGGTAGAAGCCATCCAGAAGTTCCCGGCACCCAAAAACAGGAAGCAATTGCAGTCATTCCTGGGACTCTGCAATTATTATAGAAAGTTCCAGGAACAATATTCAGAGTTAACTGCGAGGTTTCAACCTCAATTATCATCTAAAAACAAGTGGGTATGGTGTAAGGAACAAGAGGGGATTTTTCAACAAATTAAGGACAAATTTCTGGCTACTATAATACTTCGCCACCCAAACTTTAAGTTACCGTTCTTCATGAATTGCGATGCCAGCAACATCAGTCTGGGAACGACACTGTATCAAGAGGACGAGAAGGGTCAACCTCAAGTAATTAGCTTCGCGAGCAGGTCTTTGAACCAATGCAAAAGGAATTACACGGTGACGGAAAAAGAATTACTGAGCGTGGTATTTGCTTGCGGTAAGTTCCGCACTTACATTTTGGGATACCCCGTTACTATCCGAACGGACCATAAATCTATTTCATTCTTAAAAAGCTGCAAACTGAACCATGGCAGACTAACGAGGTGGATACTTGCCCTTCAAGAATACCATCTACAATGGGAGTACATCCCTGGTAAAAAGAATATAGTAGCGGATGTGTTATCCCGGGTCAATGTGGAAGAACAAACTTTCGAAGGGGAGAAAGAAAGCGTGCTGAAAATATATCATCTTCTTAGCACCCGAGCCGATTTAACAACAATATTGACCAACATGAGCACCCACCAACAAGCGGACCCAAAATTGAGAAACCTCAAACTTCGGCTAGAAGAGGGAGATGAAACCGTTGCTAAATATTACATGAATAAACAAATACTGTTCGTTAAAACCTCCTTGAAGGAAGAGATCTGGAAGGTAGTTGTTCCGACACAGATCGAAAAGGAATTGATAGTGAATTACCACATACGTTACGGGCATATGGGCGCCCTCAAGGTAATAAAAGCTCTGGAGGAGAGCTGCTATATAAAAAACATCAATAGAAAAGTCCAAATGTATATAAAGAGTTGTAAAATCTGCCAGCTGGTGAAAACTAATAATGAGAAGAAGGAAGGTGTGATGATCCCAATCACTTCCCAAGCAAAATTGGAGAAGGGGTTCCTAGACATTTGCGGACCATTTCCCCGTAGTGGAGGTCGACACCAATATCGATACCTAACCATCATAATGGACCACTTCACCAAATATGTTAAGCTATACCCTACTAATCGAGCGACTACCTGGAAAATTCTGGGGATACTAACTGAACAGTATATCCCACACCTGGGGAAACCATCTTCGATCATTACTGATCATGGAACCCAGTTTAAGGGTGGAAAATGGCGGGATACATTATTGTCAATGGGCATCCGTACATACAAGACCTCGGTCTACCATCCGAGCAGTAACCCGGCAGAGCGAGTGTTGCGAGAAGTGGGAAGGATCCTCAGGACTTATTGTCACCATCAACAAAAAAGGTGGCAAGACTATCTAGAAGCCACGGAGGAATTCCTCAACTTAGCATACCATCCAGCTATAGGGATAACCCCATATTCTGCGATGTACAAGAAACCACCCCCACGAGAGATCACAGATATCCTCGAGTTCCCCAGTAACCATGTGTACAGATTTGATAAAGCTAAATTCTATAACAAGGTGGCAGAAGACCAGTTGAAACGGCAAAACAAGTATCAAAAGGCTAGTGGTAAATTAATAATATATGAAAAGGGAGAAAAAATTTTATTAAGAAATCGAGAATTACCCAGCACACTGGAAGGAATAACGAAGAAGTTATTGCTATTATACATCGGACCATATATAATATCCAATGTGAAAAATAATAATACCTATGAAATCAAAGAAATCGATTCAGAAAGGATAAAGGGAGTATATAACCAGGCTTCCATGAAAAAATATTATGAGTAATTGAATGTATGGGAGAAATAATATTAAATCACCAAAATTAAAAAAAGAAGTACGAACAACTTACTACCTATTATTTAGAAAACAATTTATGAATCAAAAAGAAAATGAATTTTGAATTAAACCACAAAATTTAAAAAGAAGTAAGAACAACTTACTACCTACCATTTAGGAAACAATTTATGGACAAAAGAAAATGAATTTTGAATTAAACCACTAAATTCAAAAATGAAGTAATGACTACTTACTACCTATTATTTAGAAAACAATTTACGGACAAAAGAAAATGAATTTTGAATTAAACCGCTAAATTCAAAAATGAAGTAATGACTACTTACTACCTATTATTTAGAAAACAATTTATGGACAAAAGAAAATGAATTTTGAATTAAACCGCTAAATTCAAAAATGAAGTAATGACTACTTACTACCAAATATTTATGAAAAAACTTTATGGAAAAATCAAAAAGAAAATGAATTTAGAATTAAATCACCAAAATTCAAAAAAGAAGTAAGAACAACTTACTACCTATTATTTAGAAAACAATTTATGAATCAAAAGGAAAATGAATTTTGAATTAAACCACAAAATTCAAAAACCCAAGTAAGAACAACTTACTTCCTTATCTTAAAAACAACTCTTAGAAATGAACAAGAAGAAAAAGAATTTGGATAAAACATTACAAACAATTATATATGGGACCAATTCTGAAAAAACTTTCAAGAATAAAGAAATGGCAGTACAAACCACTGATACAATTTAAATGAATAAACTTATTGTGAAGTAAAATTAATGAGAATTTTATGTCAAATAAACAGAGATATTAAACATATGGAATTAATAATTAAGGAGTGCATTTGGATAAAAAGCAAGAGCAGAATAAAATTTTGAAAAAGAAAGGAAAAACTATATATAAATAAATCCATAAGAAAAAAATGATCATATAATAAATGTCAGTTATAAGAAAGACAATTAAAAGAGTAATTGAAAAAACCTAATACTAGTGGAACGATTCACAAGAATTAAGAAAGGAACAAAAATATAATACAAAATATATGCTACCAATGACCAGAAGGAGATTGTGATAACAGTCAAAAAATGACAGAGAATTAAAAACTTTACACTGAATAATAAGTGATAATTATATTATACCAGCTTCCAACCACAAGGAGAAATAAAATGCCAGCAGAGCTAACCATTGTGAAAAATAACTGAGATAGAAATTAACTAAGATAGAAATATTAATAGATCTGTTCGTATACGAAGTGAAATATCCAAAGATATTTAATTTTTTTTTATATAAAATATGACGATACTATCATAAAATAAGGTGGACTATTCTTATATAATTTTTATTAATGACTGTCTGAGATAAGTCCAGCAGTATTATTATGTATTGATCAGAGATGATTTACCTCTGTAATCAATAAATGACGTAGTATGGCCAGCAGAGTGTGAAGCCTACAGAGCCCCTCTGGACACTGCCCCAGCTAACGTGTTAGGGAATTTTAGGGAATAAATATCCCAAGGATAAAGAAACAAGTTAAGAAGAAAATGGAAAAATAAAAAATAACGAACCTCAGATGACTATTACTATCAGTAAGAATCCAGTTAATAATGAAATATAGATCAGCTCAAAAATATAGAAGAAAAAATTTTAGAAATGTGAAGGAAGTAAAGAAATATAATTTATAATATAATGTCATAAGCAATTACTTCAGACAAACTAAGTATGATCTGAACTAATCACTTCTGGAAGAGAGCAATCTGTAGCGTGACAGATAATCCACACAAATACATTACACAATGATCATTAATAAAGCTCTAATATATGGAATATCCAGATGAGAATCAATTGAAATGCACTATTTAATAATATATTCACAAGAAAGGTTGAATAAAGAAAATTTCTGCAAATAATATAATATAATACAAATTTAAAAACCCAGAAGACTAAAAATGATAATAACAAAATTAACCAGGTAAGATAGAAGCAGGCAATTAATATACCCCGACAAGGAAACCAGACTAGAAGAAACAAAGGCATACACAGCGAAAAACTACAGAAGAAGGAAGAATAGTCAAAACTACCACTACTGAAGAAGGAAGAAAGAAGAAGAACCAAACTCAAAGAAGAAAGAAGAATATTCCAAAACTAAAGAAGAAAGAAGAATAATCAAAACCAAATTTACTGAACAAAGAAGAAAGAAGAATAACCCAAAACTAAAACTACTGAAGAGAGAAGAAAGAAGAATAATCAAATCTAAAGAAGAAAGAAGAATAATAAAAATAAAAACCACAGAAGAAAGAAGAATAATTAAAATCACAGGAGAAAGAAGAAAGAAGACTAATTAAAACTAACGAAGAAAGAAGAATAAACCAAAACTACTACTACTGAAGAAAGAAGACTAATTAAAACTACTGAAGAAAGAAGAATAATCAAAACCAAATTTACTGAACAAAGAAGAATAACCCAAAACTAAAACTACAGAAGAAAGAAGAAGGAAGAACAATCAAAGCAACTGAAGACAGAAGAAAGAAGAATAATTAAAATTAGAGAAGAAAGAAGAATAACCAAACTCAAAGAAGAAAGAAGAATAACCCAAAACTAAAACTACAGAAGAAAGAAGAAGGAAGAACAATCAAAGCAACTGAAGACAGAAGAAAGAAGAATAATTAAAATTAGAGAAGAAAGAAGAATAACCAAACTCAAAGAAGAAAGAAGAATAACCCAAAACTAAAACTACAGAAGAAAGAAGAATAATTAAAATCAAAGAAGGAAGAAGACTAATTAAAACTACTACTACTGAAGAAAGAAGACTAATTAAAACTACTACTACTGAAGAAAGAAGACTAATTAAAACTACTACTACAGAAGAAGGAAGAAAGAAGACTAATTAAAACTAAAGAAGAAAGAAGAATAACCAAAACTACTACTACTGAAGAAAGAAGAACCACCAAATCTACTGAAGAAAGAAGAAGGGAGAATAATTAAAATCACTGAAGAAAGAAGAACAATCCAAAACTAAAGAAGAAAGAAGAATAATCAAATCTACTGAAGAAAGAAGAATAATCAAATCTACTGAAGAAAGAAGAATAACCCAAAACCAAAGAAGAAAGAAGAACAACCCAAAACTACTACTACTGAAGAGAGAAGAAAGAAGAATAATCAAATCTAAAGAAGAAAGAAGAATAATAAAAATAAAAACCACAGAAGAAAGAAGAAAGAAGAATAATTAAAATCACAGGAGAAAGAAGAAAGAAGACTAATTAAAACTAAAGAAGAAAGAAGAATAAACCAAAACTGCTACTACTGAAGAAAGAAGACTAATTAAAACTACTGAAGAAAGAAGAAAGAAGAACAATCAAATCTAAAGAAGAGAGAAGAAGGAAGAAAACCAAAACTACTACTACTGAAGAAAGAAGAATAATCCAAAACCAAATCTACTGAAGAAGGAAGAAAGAAGAATAATTAAGACGACCCATATAAAACAAAAACCCCATAGGGAAAGAACCCCAAAATCAATGAATGTCCAAAGAGAAAGTATAACACCCTAAAAAACCATATCACTGTAAAACTGACAAAAAACTAAGTGTTAGTAGTATTAAATATTAGTGCATTCAAAAAGTTATTGTTTAGTTTGTATAAACAAATCTTCACAGTTTCCCCCCATGGTTGAATATTTCATGTTAAAAACTAGAAAAAGACTAGTAAATATATTGATGATTCACCATAGACAAGTGTAAGTGATCAAATTATAACTAATAAACTTTTAAAAAGGTGCACGAGTTACAGTACAAAGTAATAAACTTTAAGTTTTATGAACAGTGTCTACTTTGATAATGAAATAGTAATGTTACTAATAAAAAGCTACTAAAGCTGTATGAACATTCCATAGAATGGAATATAACTTAGATAGCCAGGGTTATACTTAAAGAGGGGGCATAAATCCTGTAAAATGGGGAATTACAAAACAAACTGTTAATGTTGAGTAGTAAAAGATGATAACCATTATATGTAACCAGGATGTCAGATTCCTATTACATATAGTAATTAGATAAGTAAGGATTATCCATAGGAAATGTTAGTGTTATAATTTGTTATTTTATTGTTCATTTTAATTTAGGAATGACATATCTAAGAATAGATACCATTCCAATGTTATAGAATATTTTTTATTTATGTTATTAGGTGATATACAAAACAATGTTATTCAGAACACCAGTTTTGATATAGAGAGATGTTATATGTTAATTATATAATCAATAATTACTGTTATACCAGTCAGAGAAGGATATAAAATAACTACATTAATAAAACATTTGGCAATTAGCCACACATCAAATCTAGGCCAAATAATGAATTTAAACTGCAGAATAATTAACAAACCTAGTCTTATAAACCAGATAAAATGACAATATTTAGGCAAGATAAACTCAACATATTAAATACGATGTAAATAAGGCTTTCTAAAGATATGATCATTATATGAGTAAAATTATTTATTTGTCTAATAAAATACCATTAAAACTGAAATAGATTCACTGACATTATCCTAGGGGGAGTCATATACAAATGAATTGTATTAAAAAACCATCATTAATATACTAAATTGCAATAAAATAAGTGAGAATTGATAATTATATCAATTTCAGATTTAATAGAATAATAATTATATTAGGGAAAATGGCTATTATTTACTTAGAAGACAGGAAGTATAATTTTAGGCCTACCTCCCAAAAAATTATAAGAAATATAATTTTCAGATAAAACTTTGTAATACTAACTTAATTACTATCAAAATGAGTAGAATAGAATAGTGAAAACGAATATGTATTTAATATTTCAAACAGTTAAATAATAACGAAATTACATTCTGAGCATAATGTACGTTTTCAAAGTGTGTCGGAAGTTATGACAATTTGAAACAATGTATGAGATATATTATATAGGCTAAGATTTTCATGAGACGAAGGAAATACAGACAGTTCATTATTATACCTCGAAGAGAGCACTTCATGTGAATATTTGATAGAACCAACCTGTAATGGCTGTTACGTTATAACAGAGTACGGAATCATTTTATGTAAAATTAAATTTTTTAACTATTTTAATTAAAGTGAAGTGGTGAAGTTGACCCATGAACTACATAACACCAATAAACGAAATCACATATAACTAATTAAATGAAATAACACTGAAATCGCACCAAACACCAAGTGAAAATTCGAGGTTAAACGGACACGCATAAACACCAGTAGATATACCCATTTGACAACATTTTTACACAAGTGAACTATTCCATTATACACCAGTGACAATAAACTATACCCCAGAAGATCATATACAATTGAGAAGAACATTTAACCGAAGAAAGGACATATCATCTCAACAAGTACTTTGTCAACATTAGAAGCTATCAACGCGCATGCGTCAGGCGGCCATTTTGATCCAATATCGTCACCTCAATAAGACACGACTGTAGACTGCTTTCTGGTTCGAATAAAATTATATATAAACTTTTATTATTAATAACTACCATTGCATTGTTTAAATTTAAGACAGTTTTAGAATTGTAAGTGTTATACTTTCATGTCCCTGACCTTCTCTGGCTTTTTATATTAATAACCGTTCAAAGAACCTGTTTTTATAATACAACTGTAAAACTTCTAATATCGACCGACCCTGAGCGAGTCGATACGGCATTGTAACCTCGATTAATTAATCGACCAACTTTATTATTGTGTTTAATAAACGTTTTTGTTTGTTTTTTGGTAAATTGAAGTTGATTTCTCTTATAAAAGGACATAATCATTAATTAACCAAGAAAACTAGATAATCTTTAAAGGCAGTATATGCGAAACTACAACATTTCAAGAGTAAGAAGAAGAGAGCCGTTTTCGCCTAACTTGAAGTTAATTGGATTGTCTTTTTAACAAATTTACAGAACAGAAATTTATTACCAAAATAAACACCATACCATTATAATTATAATTACAATCAACAACCTCGATTTATTCCTAAATATTAAGCACATAAATAACCGAAAACATTTTTTCCGAAATTATTTTTTTTGATAAATATAAATTTTAAATTTATATTTTATTTCAAATTGCTATCACAGCAATATACACCGAATTTATTTGATAACAACAAAGACCAGGAACTTTACCAAATCGACGATTCCCAGAGCGGAACGTCACTACTACACATACACACCATAAAAATTATTCTGGGTAATATTATACCAGAACACTATACAATTACACTGTAATAATCTCGTTTTATTACAAAATCGGCTAGCACAACCAGTGAGGATTACTGGAGAGCACAATTAACATACATCGATATTTATTTTTACATTCTATAAATCACGAATTATTACAATAATTATAATTAGAATAATGTTTATGTTGTTTAAATGATTTCGTGTTATTATGATTTCGAACTAGTTGTTTAAAAGGGCTGTAAAAACTGTTATCTTGATGCTTTCTAATGTGTTTACCTCCCCACTTACCATCGGTGAACGTCCTCAATCTTCTCAATAGGCTCTATATTACTGAAAAGACATAACATAACTCACAAAATATATCACTTTGACATTAGTATGCAGACAGTAAATAAGGTGATAAGTATATTTAATATTGAATTAAATATTTAAATACTGGCCGCTCGAACAATGCTGCCACCTTGGGAAACAATTGCTCCTTGAATGAACTTTACTTGTGCCTATTTTAAGAGAAATAAATATGATTGATTCACAGGTAAGATAACTATGATTTTATTAACATCAATTAATTTGAATTGAATTCCTTTTAAAAACAATTAATGATTTTTTAAACAACAAAAAAGTTAATTATTTTATGAGAATCCTTCAGCTCAGGGCTGGTAACACTGATACGATATACAATATTATTGTGAACCTTGTCAGGTTAATTTTGGTTATTATTACCAAAGTTCATGAGTTCTTTGAATTGTCATGATACAAGATACAAAGATGTTTATAATGAATAATATTACTTTATATAGAATAATCAAAAAATTAAAAATATTTAACCTCAAATATGATATCAAAACTATCGTATCATGGTACAACTGGTATACAGTCGTCAGTCATTCCGACAGGTGTAACACGTGTTCATAAACGCTACACATTAAAATAATATTATTTGTTTAATTATTACCAATGCAAGGTATCTTATTGAATAGAAAAATTCTTATTACTTGAGTCTCTTCAAAAAGAATTATTAATTTACGATATGACTCTTTGTTGACATTGAACGTTTGTTCTTTATAGGTTAACTCTACCTATAGTTCAGAGTAAATTATTAAAATGAGTTAATTCATAGTATATCAATCTTAAAACTATATTCAACACATATTTAGCATGATAGGATTGTTTATTAAAGGCAGTGATAGTTCTCGTAGGTTATATTACAATTAACTTGATTCACACGTTAGAGGTAGTCAAGTAATCGTCTATATTTATTCGTGTTGCTTACAACATTTGATATTATTTTGACTCCACTTATTATTTTCTTTAAGAATATTAAAATATTTTAATTAAACAACATAATTAATTAATCGAGAACTTTTACTCATTGTGCCTGTCAATGTACAATCATTTACTAGTTTAGCCATGTACAGTGCGTACTTGACTAGAGTAGTTCGATATAATGTTTACCAATCGGCAATTATTATATTTCATTTTATTTTTAAATATCATTAATAAATAGTACTCCCTGTAATTAACACTTCTCATCGCCCTTATTATACACTAGCGATGTTAAATAATTCTCACTATCACTCGTCGCACTGTCACACGTCACAGCTCCTCTGTTGAGGTTAGTTTACTAATATTTACTGGGTGACGCGCACAAATTTGAAATTTCTCTTGCTGACTACTGCATGCTCCGCTCGCCGTGATGGTTGCAATACAATTAATTCGTCTCGTCGAAGTTGCTTCTCGCGTCTAGTAAAATCAGGTCATCTCATTGGTTGAAAAGTCTTTAATCTCAACCCCAAACGCCTTAGTGGCATTAAAAATTTTAATTTTTTTTAGCGTCTGTCTTTGGGTTGGAGGCTCGTCTGTGACGCGTTCATTCCTTTTAGGAAATGATCGAAAATCTTATATTGTACATAATCTTATTATTATTTGTCTGATCAATAAATGAATAGTCTCATTGTTTTGCGGATACTTGGGTCTTTCTTTTAAGTCCAAACAAGCTACAAATCCGTCCATTAACAATTTAATTCACTTTACACAATTCACTTATAGTGGTTCTTAATAAAAAATATCGGTATGGAGAACCATACATGACTTCCATATTCTAAGATTTATATTTAAAATCATTTTCAGCCAAACAGCCAGACTGTGTCTTACCTGCCTTTTTATTGCTGTATTAAATGAAAAATATTATATTACATTAAAATGAAAAAATTATAATTTTATTGCCTGGCAACAAAATTATTTATTTTTAACAATTACCATTGTTTCAAAAAGTTTAAATAAATTTCCAAGTACTTTACTCTTGTTAAAACGTAAAAGGTTGCTGGTAAACTACCCCTTCCCCTTAACCGATCTTCACCAAAATCGAAAGTCATTGAGACCTCTACAATTCAGGGACGTATGCAAAAAATTATTTGATTCTGTTTGAATTTGCGGCTGTTATCGTTTGCCATAGAAAATACGCTTGATAAAAAAACGTTGCTGGTAAACTACTCCTTCCCCTTAACCGATCTTCACCAAAAACAACAGGTCTTGAGTACTCTACAAATCAGGGCTGTATGCAAAACATTATTTGATTCTGTTTGAATTTGCGGCTGTTATCGTTTGCCATAGAAAATACCCTTGTTAAAAAAAACGTTGCTGGTAAACTACCCCTTTCCCTCAACCGATCTTCACCAAAAACAATAGGTCTTGAGAACTCTGAAATTTAGGGCTGTATGCAAATAATCTTTTGATTCTGTTTGAATTTGCGGCTGTTATCGTTTGCCATAGGAAATACCCTTGTTAAAACATAAAACGTTACAGGTAAACTACCCCTTTCCCTTAACCGATCTTCACCAAAAACAATAGGTCTTGAGTACTCTACAAATCAGGGCTGTATGCAAAACATTATTTGATTCTGTTTGAATTTGCGGCTGTTATCGTTTGCCATAGAAAATACCCTTGTTAAAAAAACGTTGCAGGTAAACTACCCCTTTCCCTCAACCGAACTTCACCAAAAACAATAGGTCTTGAGAACTCTACAATTTAGGGCTGTATGCAAATAATCTTTTGATTCTGATTGAATTTGCGGCTGTTATCGTTTGCCATAGGAAATACCCTTGTTAAAACATAAAACGTTACAGGTAAACTACCCCTTTCCCTTAACCGATCTTCACCAAAATCAACAAATCTTGAGAACTCTACAATTCAGGGCTGTATGCGAAACATTATTTGATTCTGTTTGAATTTGCGGCTGTTATCGTTTGCCAAACAAACAAAATTACCCTTGCTAAAAAAAACCGTTGCAGGTAAACTACCCCTTTCCCTCAACCGATCTTCACCAAAAACAATAGGTCGCGAGTACTCTGCAAATCAGGGTTGCATGCAAAAAATTATTTGATTCTGTTTGAATTTGCGGCAGTTATCGTTTGCCATAGAAAAAAAATCTACAGACACACAGACAGACAGACACACACACAGACACTTTTCGGAAAACGACTTTTTTTCATGTTTTGAGTGTAGTAGAATCAGAATCTGCAATAATCTCGAGCACGATTTTTTTTGCCATCACCATACTTCCATTCCTTAAGGAATATGGAAGTAAAATAAGTCTTTTCCACTATATTTCGGTGTTACCTTATTCTAATATTTATAATTAAGTGTTTAGAGTCCATATCTCTCACTAATTAATACAGAATATTAAGATATTTATGGTTTTAGCAAAATGCATTCATGGCGTGCACGCCATATATGTCCTAGCATTTGTATTTGCTTATATTACCATTATGTCTTATCCTATTATACCCTTTCGGTATTTAAATGGTACTTAACATCTTTTTATACCTTTGCTGATACTTTACTCCAGCAAATGGTCTTATTTAATCATATAGCATTGTTTAAATACACCATGCTATAATTTCGTTATTTTGTCACTCTTATTTAGTCATTGTTAGTATTTATTACATGTATTATTATTATTTAAAGTGTACCCAGACATTGTACATTGTCTGTCTAGTGTACTTACTAACTTTTTGTTGGTTGAACTTTCTTTAAATTGCAGTAGAATGGTTATTTACACCTAGTCCTACTGGTCAAGTAAGTTGGTTTATCATTTAATTGTTATTAATTTACTTATATAATGATTGTTAGGTATACTCATAGTTGAATTGAATATTCCTCTCACTACTGGTAACCTTCTTTACTCTCTATTTACAAGTTTTATTAGTGTTTTTTGTGTAACTCTGTAGTCACTTGGTGTTTTGTCTGATTTTGTTATTGTTTGTATCAATAATTTGACTTATATAGTTATGTTCCTCAGCTGATAATGTATTCACTGTCTCATACATTTGTCCTTATTTGGTTTCTGCTTTGAACAATTATTTGTAATTACCTTATCTAATTACTGTGTGTGATTTTATGTTGTAGGTCCTGCTCAAATGAGGTTATGTGTTACTGATTTGACAACAATATGCTTCTTATTTTGTTCAACATTCTGCCTAAATATTGTAATCTTATTATGACATGTTATTACTATTTTTTATTACAATGTTTTACACACTTTGTACACATTTTATACTATCTGTTTATACAACAATACTTAATTTTTTACTACTTATGTTACACATTTTATGGGTTTGTATCTTGGCTTGTATACATTGGTTTGTTTCTTTATAACTAATTGTCTTGTTTATAATACTTTAGTTATTATATTTATTTACATTTTGTCCTGTGTTACTCTGACATTCAGGCATACTTCATATCAAGGATTTTATAGTTTGTTTCATTGGTCTTTTTGAGCAATTATTTCTCTTTTCAGTTCCATTACACTGGTGGTCTTACTAAGTATGACTGTGTTACAATCTTGGATTACAATTCGTACACTGAATGTTTGTGTATTTTACTTGATAATCATTGATTTCATTTGTTAACACTTTTTCACTTCCCTTGTCATAAACATTTCACTTATATTGTCTGTGGTGCTTATTTGGGGTAGTGTCATTATATTATTTATCGTTGCACTCATATAAGGTATTCACTATTATTGTCTGTGATTACTTACTAAGTTTTCAACGCTTGATTTTTATCATATTGGTTTTATTATGTCCTTCCTTGTTGGATAATTTTATAACTATTAATCTGGTAGTCATTATCCTTATCTTATCAGTTTTTTGGTCGTGGTGCCTTCCTTACTTTGGGAATGCCGGTGTCTTGTCTTTGTTATATATTCTTCGTTTTTCATGATACATTTCTTCTTCTGCTTCTTCACACTTCCTCTACTGGTTATTCGGTTGCTTCTTCTTCATTTTTAATTTTTGTCACTTACAGGGCATCTTTTGTTCCCTCACTATTTGTGATAACTCATGTCATATTTATAACACAATTATTTACATCATATTTCTAGTTATTTGTCACAATTCACATTTATTTTGTTTACATAGTATATATCCCCTCACTATTATGATAATATTTAATATATCCCCTCACTATTATGATCTATTTAATATATCCCCTCACTATTATGATCTATTGGGCCTATATTGCTAACGTATTAGTTTGATCCTGTGTCTTCTCTTTTCCTCCTTTCTACTTGATGATACTTTTATTATGGTTCTTCTTTTTTCGTCGTTGGCTTGCTTTGTCATTATTCATATATAGATACACATTCGGCTTTTATACTTCCGTTATTCCTTCTCATGTTTGATGAAATGTGTTCGTGGTATTCTCTTCTTCGACGTGTTATATCATTTATATGTAACCATTATTTTGTTACGTTACATATGCCTTCCTATAAGAATTGATTAATTCTGAATCCGTATACTCATTTCATGAAGAATTTATCAATTGTTGTATATTTCCAGGTTGACTCTTATGTTCTTCTTATATCCTTCCATTCTCTCTTATGAATCATATTTGTATTTCTTTCCATGTAATTGTCTTCCCTTGTTTATTTAATTCCCTAACATATTTTAGCTGGGGCAGTTCAGAGTGGCTCACTGTGGCATACATCTCTGCTGGCCATACTAACATCAAAAATTTCAGAGGTACATCATCTCTGTCAATAATATAAATGATTGCTGAAATAATTCTTCAGTCAATTCATCTTACAATATAAAGTAGTCATTCTTCCGACTATTAATAAATATCCTTGGGATTACTTCACGCATTTGCGGTTTATACATAATTATATTCTTCTCTTCTTGATTCATCTTAACTTAATCTTCATATTTTTCTGGGATAGTTCGTTTACAATTCATCACTGGTATCTTCTCATGATTTGCTTCGTTAGTATATTATTTTCATTTTTCTTCGTCATCAATTATCTTTCCTTTAGTATTACATTCAACGTCGCTTTATAATCTTCTTCATCTTCGCTATCCACGTCTTTGTGTTACATTTCGTTTAGTATAGGCTCTCGTTTGGTTTTGCCTCATGTCTCGGGTATCATATATCCGTTTCATATTAATAATATTCGCTTGCTTCCTGTTTTCCAACTTCTTATGTTGATTTCTTTGTATATCATCTCGTATAGTTCTTTCATTTGTAGTACGGGTAAGATGTTATATTACTGTTGACTGGCTCTTGGAATTATATTTATATTTTTTATTATATATATGCCATTGATGTTGGGTGTCCGTCTCGTATATCTTTCTTTTTATTTTTAGTAGTACAGGTAAGGTGGTAAATTACAGTTGACTGGCTGTTGGAATTTTATATTTTTGTGCCGTAGGTGGTATTTGTCCATCTCGTATATCTTCTTTCTTTTGTAGTACGGGTAAGGTGGTAAATTACTAGTTGACTGGCTGTTGGAAATATCATTTGCCATAGTTGTTACGTGTCGGCCTCGTATAATTTCTTTTTTCTTTAGTACGGGTAAGATGGTAAATTACTAGTTGACTGGCTGTTGGAAATATTTACGTTTTTGTGCCAAGTTGGAGTGTGTTTTTCTCGTATATCTTTTCATATTTAGTAGTACGGGTAAGGTGGTAAATTACAGTTGACTGGCTCAAGGAATTATTATATTTTGCCACAGTTGTTATGTGTCGGCCTCGTATATCTTCCTTTTTTATTTATCAGTACGGGTATGATGGTAAATTACAGTTGACTGGCTGTTGGAAATATTTACGTGCCAAGTTGGAAGGTGTCCTTCTCGTATATTTTCTTTTTTCTTTTATAGTAGTACGGGTACGATGGTGAATACAGTTTTCTTCACATTTTACATTATTTCTTTGGGTTACATTGTTATATCATTATATTAGTATCTTGTCAACACTCATTTTTATATTTACAATTGTCATTTCCGCACTTAGTATCATCATCAAGTAAATTCCATCACAGTATTCTAGCTTTTTACATTATTCAATTTTCAATATACCTCTTTATTGAGGTCTGATTATAATTACCCTTGATTCTCTTCGTTACAGGGTCCTGTATCTCATACGTATTATTCATATTGTTTTTGGTAACATTGGTCATTATCAAAAGAATCCGTCCCTTTTCTCAACGTGTTTTTATTTAGCTTATCCATAGTCACTTATTTCATCTCTTCTTGTTGTTCGGATTTCTTCAGTGTTCAGGCTTCTTTCTGTCCTTGTCACGTACCTCACTATCATTCGGCTCTTCCATTTCGCTGCTATCAAATCTTCATCTACTTTATGTTCTTCCGTCTTCTTCTCCTCATTATCTTTGGTACTCACGTGTTTAGTGTCCTCCTGGTTTTCGTTATTTTCAACTTCTGGTATCTCTTCTAATTCTGGTTTATTGTCATCTGTCTTCTGGCCTGGATTTTTCCATCGATTGGTTCCTCTCCTTCCTTAATTCCTTTACTGCCTGAGCGTATTTTTCAAAAATCCGGTCCATTTGTTCCTTGTAATTTTCCTTCTTCTTGGGATGCATCCTTCTTCTAAGAATATTCACTTTAAATACCTTATTGTTTATAATCTTCTTTGTCGTAATATTGTAATTTTCTTCGTCCGTCTTCATGAAGTTCCTTCTATATTCCTTCATATAAATTCCTTCTCTGCGGTCCATGATTGGGAAGTTAATCATATTAATTAGACCACTTCGAGTCATCTCTACTATTTCCTTTGTAATCCTTATGTTCTTTGGGCGTATTATTCCTCTTATTTTCATCTTTTTCTCTCCCGTTTTCTTAATTATTTGGGTTTTCTTTTCTTCATTATCTTCGGTTTTTGGACTCACTTGTTCTGTGTTTTTATATTCGGGTATCTCCTCAGTTTCTGGTTTGTTATCATCTATCTTCTGGCTGGATTGTTCCATTGACTGGTCCCTCTCCTTTCTTAATTTTTCTCTGAATTTCCTGCCATCCTCCTTGATTAGTTCTGCAGTTTTATTTAAGGTTTCCATGTTCTTACTTAATGATTCTCTTAACGATCGGTTGTCTTCCCTCAACGACTCCATACTTTTCTTCATCCATTCCATTACTTCTGCCTCCTGTGCTTTTATTAATCCTGACATCTTTGTATTCTTGTAATGCAATTGCCGTCGAATTAGGTTTAACAATTATGTATTATTTATTTATTTTGTTAGATATCGTCGACCTAATTCGCTGCTCAGACATTGGGCTAAATGGGTGTTGTGTGTTGAACTATTTCTCTTGATGTTGTTGTTTATTTATAATTGGAGGTATTATTGTTTTGTGTATATAATGCCACACGTTGGATTCGTCACGTTGTAATAAAACTAAACGTTGTAACTGAAACTTTTCGTCACGTTGTAATATAATTAAAATAATGTTTATGTTGTTTAAATGATTTCGTGTTATTATGATTTCGAACTAGTTGTTTAAAAGGGCTGTAAAAACTGTTATCTAGATGCTTTCTAATGTGTTTACCTCCCCACTTACCATCGGTGAACGTCCTCAATCTTCTCAATAGGCTCTATATTACTGAAAAGTCATAACATAACTCACAAAATATATCACTTTGACATTAGTATGCAGACAGTAAATAAGGTGATAAGTACAGTAGGACCTCTGTATATCGAACTTCTTTATATCGAAAATCTCCATTTATCGAATTTTTTTTAAGTCCCGTGAAATTTCAATATAAAATAATTTCCATATATCGAAAAAAATTTCTATATATCGAACTTTGTAACTTCAGAAATGAGGGGAAAATTATCTGTGATTCACGTGACACTGTGCGTGTTCCTCACTCCCTCAATCTACAACAATCGTTCCCGCGCATTACAGTATCTCATCATTTGATAGTACTGTACATTATTAAGGAGTAAGGTTAACTCAGTTTCAGTCAGTCTTTATTTTTGTTTTGAGTTTATTTTTTATTTTTTCTTGAGTTCACTAGAACGTAAATGCTGTAATGTCAAAAAGAAAATCTTTGAGTGTTGCAGAAAAGGTGCCATTATTAAAATATGTGGATAGTGGAATGCGAAAAAAAGACGTTGCGATAAAGTTTTTGATTCCGCCGAGTACAGTGTCAACCATAATAAAGAATCAAGAATCTGTTTTAAAAACTCATGAAAATGTAGGAGCAGATAGAAAATGGTCTAAAACGTGCAAATATGATGACGTGGACGAAGCAGTTCTTAAATGGGTGACAATGGTGCGAGATAAAAACACGCCTGTCTCAGGACCGCTTATAAAGGAAAAGGCGGTAGAGTATGCTAAAGTGTTGGGGCACGAAGAGTTTCAAACAAGTTCTGGATGGTTGGACAAATTTAAGAAACGTCACAGCATTAAAGAAAAAGTTATTTCGGGAGAAAGTGGAAGTGCATCTGAAGCAGACTGTAACCAGTGGAAAACTACAACTTTAAGGTTAATTTTAGAAGAGTATGAACCAGATAATGTTTTTAACATGGATGAAACCGGACTTTTTTTCAGATGTTTACCAAATAAGACTCTAACCTTTAAAGATGATAAATGCTTCGGAGGTAAACATAGTAAAGAACGAATAACTGTTGTCATGTGTGCCAATATGTCCGGAAAAGAAAAAAATAAACTGTTGGTAATGGGAAAAAGCAAGCAACCAAGATGTTTTAAAGGAGTGAAGTCTTTAGAAACCGACTACGAATACAATAAAAAGTCATGGATGACGAGTGAGATTTTTTGAGAAATGGATAGTAAACTTTGACAAAAAACTGATAAGACAAAAAAGAAAAGTGGTTCTTTTTGTTGACAATTGTCCGGCACACCCTCCTTTTGTGGCAAAAAAGTTAACAAACGTGAAGCTGGTTTTTTTCCCTCCAAACACCACATCTAAACTACAACCTATGGACCAGGGAGTAATAAAAAATCTCAAAATGCTTTACCGAAAACAGATCCTCAAGAGGCTCATTTTTGCACTGAAAAACAACAAACCTATTGATGATACGATTAATCTGACTGTGTATATCAGAGGTAGCAAAGGTGTGGCAAAATTATGTAGCAGAATCAACAATACAGAATTGTTTTATAAAAGCTGGCTTCTCTCAAAATACTGTTGTGGAAGAAGTTACTGCACTGCCACAACTTGAGGATTGTTGGAACCAGTTACAGTCAACTGGCGCAATAGATCAAGACATATTCACTCGATGAATTTTTAAGCATCGACGAAGATGTTATTGTTGCAGAATATCCAACGGACGATAACATTTTAAGTTCATTAAAAGATGCTGAAGATTTAGGTGAAGACAATGAGGCAGAAGAAATTGAAGTTCCTAAACCTTCTAAGAAAGAAATGATGGCAGCATTTGAAATAATCCGTCGAGGTCTTCAATCGGAAGAATATGTGCCTGATGATATTTTCCAGTCGCTCAACAAATGTGAACACTTTTATGAGGAATCTGCATCAAATTTGGTTCAGAAAGACATTCAAAATTATTTTACGACCAATTAATAAAATACAGTATTACTCATTTACCACGTAAGTACCTACTTTTTTTAATACAAACAATTTTTTAAAGTAAATAAATAAATACTGTACTGTACACTAAATACTTTTTATTAAATAAATACAGTAATTTTTATTCAATAAATGATTATGGTTTTCATATATTTATTAACAAAATGGCGTTTTAATAGTATGGAGGCCTATACATGATTTTTTTAACAAATTCCAGTGCTTTTCCTAACCTACGAATAATAATAAGAAACAGGTTTCTGTATATCGAAATTTCTATATATCGAATTTTTTCTTAGGAACCATCAAGTTCGATATACGGAGGTCCTACTGTATATTTAATATTGAATTAAATATTTAAATACTGGCCGCTCGAACAATGCTGCCACCTTGGGAAACAATTGCTCCTTGAATGAACTTTACTTGTGCCTATTTTAAGAGAAATAAATACGATTGATTCACACGTAAGATAACTATGATTTTATTAACATCAATTAATTTGAATTGAATTCCTTTTAAAAACAATTAATGATTTTTTAAACAACAAAAAAGTTAATTATTTTATGAGAATCCTTCAGCTCAGGGCTGGTAACACTGATACGATATACAATATTATTGTGAACCTTGTCAGGTTAATTTTGGTTATTATTACCAAAGTTCATGAGTTCTTTGAATTGTCATGATACAAGATACAAAGATGTTTATAATGAATAATATTACTTTATATAGAATAATCAAAAAATTAAAAATATTTAACCTCAAATACGATATCAAAACTATCGTATCATGGTACAACTGGTATACAGTCGTCAGTCATTCCAACAGGTGTAACACGTGTTCATAAACGCTACACATTAAAATAATATTATTTGTTTAATTATTACCAATGCAAGGTATCTTACTGAATAGAAAAATTCTTATTACTTGAGTCTCTTCAAAAAGAATTATTAACTTACGATATGACTCTTTGTTGACATTGAACGTTTGTTCTTTATAGGTTAACCCTACCTATAGTTCAGAGTAAATTATTAAAATGAGTTAATTCATAGTATATCAATCTTAAAACTATATTCAACACATATTTAGCATGATAGGATTGTTTATTAAAGGCAGTGATAGTTCTCGTAGGTTATATTACAATTAACTTGATTCACACGTTAGAGGTAGTCAAGTAATCGTCTTTATTTATTCGTGTTGCTTACAACATTTGATATTATTTTGACTCCACTTATTATTTTCTTTAAGAATATTAAAATATTTTAATTAAACAACATAATTAATTAATCGAGAACTTTTACTCATTGTGCCTGTCAATGTACAATCATTTACTAGTTTAGCCATGTACAGTGCGTACTTGACTAGAGTAGTTCGATATAATGTTTACCAATCGGCAATTATTATATTTCATTTTATTTTTAAATATCATTAATAAATAGTACTCCCTGTAATTAACACTTCTCATCGCCCTTATTATACACTAGCAATGTTAAATAATTCTCACTATCACTCGTCGCACTGTCACACGTAAAGGGTTAGCTCCTCTGTTGAGGTTAGTTTACTAATATTTACTGGGTGACGCGCACAAATTTGAAATTTCTCTTGCTGACTACTGCATGCTCCGCTCGCCGTGATGGTTGCAATACAATTAATTCGTCTCGTCGAAGTTGCTTCTCGCGTCTAGTAAAATCAGGTCATCTCATTGGTTGAAAAGTCTTTAATCTCAACCCCAAACGCCTTAGTGACATTAAAAATTTTAATTTTTTTTTAGCGTCTGTCTTTGGGTTGGAGGCTCGTCTGTGACGCGTTCATTCCTTTTAGGAAATGATAGAAAATCTTATATTGTACATAATTTTCTTATTATTTGTCTGATCAATAAATGAATAGTCTCAATTGTTTTGCGGATACTTGGGTCTTTCTTTTAAGTCCAAACAAGCTACAAATCCGTCCATTAACAATTTAATTCACTTTACACAATTCACTTATAGTGGTTCGTAATAAAAAATAAGTCTTTTCCACTATATTTCGGTGTTATCTTATTCTAATATTTATAATTAAGTGTTTAGAGTCCGTATCTCTCACTAATTAATACAGAATATTAAGATATTTATGGTTTTAGCAAAATGCATTCATGGCGTGCAAGCCATATATGTCCTAGCATTTGTATTTGCTTATATTACCATTATGCTTATCCTATTATACCCTTTCGGTATTTAAATGGTACTTAACATCTTTTTATACCTTTGCTGATACTTTACTCCAGCAAATGGTGTCTTATTTAATCATATAGCATTGTTTAAATACACCATGCTATAATTTCGTTATTTTGTCACTCTTATTTAGTCATTGTTAGTATTTATTACATGTATTATTATTATTTAAAGTGTACCCAGACATTGTACATTGTCTGTCTAGTGTACTTACTAACTTTTTGTTGGTTGAACTTTCTTTAAATTGCAGTAGAATGGTTATTTACACCTAGTCCTACTGGTCAAGTAAGTTGGTTTATCAGTTAATTGTTATTAATTTACTTATATAATGATTGTTAGGTATACTCATAGTTGAATTGAATATTCCTCTCACTACTGGTAACCTTCTTTACTCTCTATTTACAAGTTTTATTAGTGTTTTTTGTGTAACTCTGTAGTCACTTGGTGTTTTGTCTGATTTTGTTATTGTTTGTATCAATAATTTGACTTATATAGTTATGTTCCTCAGCTGATAATGTATTCACTGTCTCATACATTTGTCCTTATTTGGTTTCTGCTTTGAACAATTACTTCTAATTACCTTATCTAATTATTGTGTGATTTTATGTTGTAGGTCCTGCTCAAATGAGGTTATGTGTTACTGATTTGACAACAATATGCTTCTTATTTTGTTCAACATTCTGCCTAAATATTGTAATCTTATTATGACATGTTATTACTATAGTTTATTACAATGTTTTACACACTTTGTACACATTTTATACTATCTGTTTATACAACAATACTTAATTTTTTACTTACTTATGTTACACATTTTATGGGTTTGTATCTTGGCTTGTATACATTGGTTTGTTTCTTTATAACTAATTGTCTTGTTTATAATACTTTAGTTATTATATTTATTTACATTTTGTCCTGTGTTACTCTGACATTCAGGCATACTTCATATCAAGGATTTTATAGTTTGTTTCATTGGTCTTTTTGAGCAATTATTTCTCTTTTCAGTTCCATTACATTGGTGGTCTTACTAAGTATGACTGTGTTACAATCTTGGATTACAATTCGTACACTGAATGTTTGTGTATTTTACTTGATAATCATTGATTTCATTTGTTAACACTTTTTCACTTCCCTTGTCATAAACATTTCACTTATATTGTCTGTGGTGCTTATTTGGGGTAGTGTCATTATATTGTTTATCGTTGCACTCATATAAGGTATTCACTATTATTGTCTGTGATTACTTACTAAGTTTTCAACGCTTGATTTTTATCATATTGGTTTTATTATGTCCTTCCTTGTTGGATAATTTTATAACTATTAATCTGGTAGTCATTATCCTTATCTTATCAGTTTTTTGGTCGTGGTGCCTTCCTTACTTTGGGAATGCTGGTATCTTGTCTTTGTTATATATTCTTCGTTTTTCATGATACATTTCTTCTTCTTCTTCTTCACACTTCCTCTTCTGGTTATTCGGTTGCTTCTTCTTCATTTTTAATTTTTGTCACTTACAGGGCATCTTTTGTTCCCTCACTATTTGTGATAACTCATGTCATATTTATAACACAATTATTTACATCATATTTCTAATTATCTGTCACAATTCACATTTATTTTGTTTACATAGTATATATCCCCTCACTATTATGATAATATTTAATATATCCCCTCACTATTATGATCTATTTAATATATCCCCTCACTATTATGATCTATTGGGCCTATATTGCTAACGTATTAGTTTGATCCTGTGTCTTCTCTTTTCCTCCTTTCTACTTGATGATACTTTTATTATGGTTCTTCTTTTTTCTTCGTTGGCTTGCTTTGTCATTATTCATATATAGATACACATTTGGCTTTCATACTTCCGTTATTCCTTCTCATGTTTGATGAAATATGTTCGTGGTATTCTCTTCTTCAACGTGTTATATCATTTATATGTAACCATTATTTTGTTACGTTACAATAGATATATATATATATATATAATATGTGATGTTTTCAATTTGTTTCTTCTGTAAGTAGATTATATTGTATATTCTTTTTAACACCTGACGCACGTTTCACTGAAAAATATCAGTATCATCAGAGGTTTCTAAGTGAATTAATAACAATCGAAATAATTCTATTAATATAAAATTAACGAATAATCGAATTTGTATCGATTTTAATCCTTAAAAATAAAGAAAAATGAAACAAATTAAATACGTTGATGACACTCTGTACATTTCCCAAAACAATGGTATAAATATAAATAAAATATTCAACTCCATAAATAATTTACATTCTAAAATAAAATTCACGTTAGAAGAAGAATCTAATAATAAATTAAATTATTTAGACTTGACAATAAAGAAAAATGAAACAAATTTTGAATACGCAATATACAGGAAACCTTCTCAAACTGATTTAGTAATACCAAATACTTCTAATCATCCTCCCCAACACAAAATGGCAGTATTTAATTCCATGATTTACCAAATGCTTAGGATCCCATTAAATAATACAGAAAGAAACAATGAAAGAAAAATTATCCAACAAATAGCAGTTAAAAATGGATACAAAATAAAAACTATTAATAAATTAGAAAATAAAATTAAACATAAAATCACTAATAAAATTCCTAAAAAGACTACATTTAAAAATTCATCTATTAATAATAATAATATAAAATATACAACCTTCACTTATTACGGAAATAAAACTCAAAAACTAAATAAAATATTTAAAGATACTAATTTAAAAATATCTTATAATACAGATAATATAATTTTTAATAAAATAAAACCTAAAACTAAATCCAATACTCACAATAAAAATGGAATATATACAATAGAATGTCCAGATTGCAATAAATTTTACGTGGGCCAGACGAAGAAAAAACTACGAGATAGAGTCGTTGTAATGGGGCGAATTAGAAAGTTTTTTTTTATTAATTTTGGGTTTGATTTTATTAAATTGCACAATTCATTTCATATATGTGGCTAGTCACCAGTTTGAATTTAACTCGCAGTCTAAACAAAGAAACGATACACTGTAACTGGGTGATGTAACAATATAAAGGAATGTCGTGCTGTTGACGATAATACGATTCCTAGAACTTTGCGTCTGTGTGACGCTCACTCACCCATGCACAAACGCCAACATCTGCGGAGCGCATAACTTTACATAAACGAAAGTGAAGGCAGTGAAATTTCGTCGACATCCAACACACAGAAAAACCCATGTGTTATGAACAGTGACGAACGATTCGATCAGGAGGCATAGTAAGTTCCGCTATGCCTAATTTATGGTGGGAGACTTTGTTAGTAACTCTCACCCCATTTGAACAAAATTCTCAGCTCGGCCGGGTGCTGGAATAAACCGTGTACACGGTTAAGTTTAATTTTATCATGTAGAAAGTGGTAACCAAAAATATAACAGTGCAAAACAGAGTTAGTGAAGTGAGCGGGCCAAAATCAAATGAATAATAAACTTTCGGGCATTTATTAATAAACATATGAGCCACGTGGCAACGAAGGAGTGAAGCCGTCGGGTAACCAGTAACCGTACCTTCAACAAATTTTTATAAAGGGTTTTTTTTTTGTGCAAACATGTTAATCAAATAATAGTAGTTGGTTTTGTAACGGTGTGAATGTGAGAGTAAATAGCAGATTGGGCTGTCTAATTAAGGTAAGGTGTTTATTGTAATTCTGTAAGTATAAGTGTAATACCATCATGTAACTAACAGTAAGGGTTTTATGTATTTTCCATGATTTAAGCTAAGAGGCCAAATAAGTAACCATTTAAATTTTAAAGAAAATTCTGAAGTATACAATAAAATTTTAATTAATGTCTCTTTAAAAAATGCGTTGCATAAATTATTACGATAACCTATAATCATAATTGCATTTTTAACGTTCGTGTTGCGGACTCTGGCAGAAGGCGAAAGGTAGGTGGAAAATAAAATAAATTTTTGTGTATTTGTATGTGAATAGAATATTACATTGGCCCCGAACTAGGGACCCGAGTTATATAAATTGTCATAAATAAATAAAATTACATTGGCGCTACGAACGGGACTTGAATTTGAATAATTAAAATTCCACACCTACGATAAATGCAAGTTTGATTTGAGGGTTGAGTAACAATACGTAAAAAATTACGCAGCACATACTAACTAGTACATCAATGTTTAGAGTTAAGTGGTAGATGTTTTTATGTAAGTAAATCTAGATTTTAAAAAAATTTAGAAAAATGGCAGGAAAGAATGAGAGCAATATACATGAAACGACTAGTGTCGAAAACTATAATGAATCAAATAGCATGAGCGATTTTGAAATCCACTCGACTCCAAACGTGAGTCAGGAAAATAAAACAAAAAATAATGCAAATGAAACAAAGAGTATAGACGATTCGGGGATACAAATAACCCCAAAATCGAGTAGGGAAAGTGAAATGAATAATGAAGAAGTCAGCTTCACTGACAAAAATGTAGCAGCACAATTTACTCCAACGACAACACGAGTCAAAGAGTTGTCGATGGACGATATATTTACTTTAATGAAAACGATGTCTGAGAGTTTGAGTAGTGATATCAATAAAATGAATAGCAGTATCAATGTAAAATTCGATGTTCAAAAGAATAGTTTTGACAGTAAATTTGATGGTATAGACAATCGTTTTGATGAAATTAAGACTGAAATTAACAGCGAATTTAATTGCAAATTTGATGTACTTAAATTTGACATTGATGAGGTAAAAATTAAATGCGAAAATAGTTGTAACGAATTGAAACATGATAATGAGAGAATAGTAGAGTCAGTAGATGTACAGAGTAAAAGTAAAAATAATAATGATAATAAACAAGTAACTAGTGAGAACAATAATGTCGAAAATGAGAATATAATTAAAAATGTGGTATTAGAGAGTAAGGTAACACATGTAAACAATGATATTGAAAATGGTAATGTGGTTGAAAGGGTGGTATCAGAGATTGATACGTTGAGAGTAGATAGTGAAATAGTGAGTGAGAAAGAGAGCGTTATATGTTGTAACGAGGCAGTAATTAGTGTTGATGAATTAGAAAAAGAATGGAAAGAAAGAGTAGATGAATGTGTAGGGCAGAGGGTAAATTTTCCCCTTATTTGTGATGAACCAAGGTGTTCAAAAATGTTATTATTGGAGGGCAAGAGACCCTATTTAATGGAAGATTTGAGTTATATCCTTTTTTTGTATAAATTAGTACCCTCTGTGTGGAATGGGGTTGAAAATGTGATAAGGTGTTATGATGAGAGAGATTTAGATAGAGAATTGTGTGTTGATAAAGAAACAGAATTATATAAGTTGCAGAGAAACTATAATGAGTTGAAAGAGATGTTAAATGACTTGAAATACTTACCTGTTAAAATAGAGAGTGAGAATTGTTTTGATGATACATGTTTAAATAATAATAATTTACCTGATGATGAAAAAATAACTGACTTGATAATGAATATAACTACTAATGGAGACTGGACAGAAATAAATAATGTTGACCTGGTATATGATTATTGTGGTAAAATGAATAAACTGAAATTTTACGGTTACTATACACAAGATAACCGTATGTGGAATGCAAACAAAATTGAAAATTGTTATTTGCAACCCAGACTAATTTTTGACGATGGTGGTTGAGCCTTAAATTCACAAATGAACAATTTTAAATAGCTTGTTTATTGGTTTTGACCTGGCAGATTTGGACAATGAAGTGTGATATAACTGAATAATTATTGCTGAAGAATTGTAAATAAGTGTAGTGAATTTACTTGTGTGTATTGTAAAATGTTAGATAAACAATGTATGTATGTAGTAGAAATTGTCGTGATGATAATAATAATATTAATATTTTGGCAATTTAAATAAATAAACAGAATTAATTTTGAAAGACAGTAATTGGCGAATTGTAATTGTTTTGATAGCAACTGAACTTGTATGTTCAATAATTAATTTAATCAAAACAATTTGAAATGTTTAAATATTTTGATTAACTTAAATGTTATACGGTTGAATTTTTCTAATGGATTTAAATTGTTTTATGAGATTTGATATTAATGTTCAATGGTTTGTATGAAATAACATTGTTGTTAAATGTTTCAGAGGTTACGTGGAGATGTTGGTGTGTGTGTTTGGTGTGTATTTTGTGTTCCGGTCAATAGGTGGATAATGTATTGTAAGTATAAAGTTTATAATACCGATTAGATAAAAATTAAATGTTTATAGGTGTGAAAAGAGTTTAATTCCATAATATAAATTGAGATAATGGTATTAAATAGAAACTGTAATTAAAAAGTAATAATAACTGAAAGGTGAATTAAAGTATATTTGGTTTGAATTGTAATAAATAGACATTGATAAATGTGTTAACATTAAAAGATTTACGGAAACCAAAAAATTTGAAGGAAGTATATATGTCAGGATGTAACCAGAATGTTTAGACTATGTGAGTGTTGAGACAGTGTGTTTATAACAAGTCTTGCAGACAACTGTTTATGTAAACAGGTGTGTTGAATGTTTTGACTAATGTGTATAGCCAGGTGTTGAGTTGACAACTGTTGCAGTTTGATGAATCAATGCCAAGAGCAGATTTTATTATGAAATAAAAGAAACACCAGATGTGATCGAATGTAGGTAATATTTTATGTCGGATCCTTTTGAAAAATGTAATTAATTTTGAAAGTGTTAATTAAAACAATATGAATTAAATTTAATGAAGGTAATTAAATAAATTAAAAAGATAATTTTTGATAATGACTTTAAATCTATTTTGATCTTAATTTTGATTGTAAAATAAATAATTGATAAAAAACGTAATGATTAAAATATTCATTTAAATTAAAGAATTGAAAGAACGTTTAAGATGAGATAGTGTTTGGGAAAATAAGATATTTATATAACCATTCATGTAAACTTGTATCAATTGACAATCTATGTTTTATGTTTTAACAGTAGATTCTCCACCTAAGTGCGGTCATGACCTCACCGGATCATGACCGTGAAAGTAGTTAATTGTGGCAAATCATGAATTTTACTTGATATAACCGGCTTGTGGTTTGTTTTATTTTGTTAACCCGGTGGTTTGTTAGATTTAGTAGGGGGGTTATTTTTTTGGGGAATCTACCAAATTTTGGAACAGGGCTATTTTCACCCAGATAGGGGTGGTAGTCCATTAGGGGGTGTATAAATAGAAAATAGTAGGTGTAATACCGAATTTTATTGTAACGCCGAAGCAAGGATGGGGGTGGAATAAAAGAAAAAATGTCCACCCCTTCCACATCAGTCCTTGTGAAAGCAACTAGACGCTACAGTCTAGGGGGGGTAATAGTGAGTGTGGATGGGCGGTGACCCAGTTACAGGTCACAAGGGAGATGTGATCACGGCTAGATTGAGGTCTGCAAGGGCCAAGAAGTCTAGTGCTGCACACAGTAGAATGTAACGGGTATCAGGGGTTAAGGGATTAAAAGGGGGTAGTAGAAAAAAAAAATATATATATATGTATATTTGTATATACTTTTTGTGCCTGCCATTAAATTGATGTTTTGCATTTTTGGTTGTATTATTGTTTATGTGTATTAATAGTGTTATGGAATTATATTGTTTAGGATATATGTATAATCAAATGCTAGGATAAGGCAGTCCATGTTTTAATTAAATATTCAATTTATTTTTTTTCATCAGTAATAATAACAAAGAGAATTAATCTATCCAGATAAGAGATTTTTTTTGTTTTGATACAATCTGATTTTGAACTTATTTTAATTGATGAGTTTGTTTAAAAAATATTATAGGTGTGTGTGTGTGAGCCCAGTATCTGCTAAAGGCAGCCCAGTTTGCATGTAAGGGGGAACATATCGGTTGAGGATCTGGCATGATATAAACCAGGGATTTGGATTTTTTGGGGAAACATGTTAGAAGGTGAGGTGCGCTGTGGTGCGTGTCTGGTCGATTTTTCGGTGTTGGGATCTCTTACAGGGAAGTCCAGTGATCTCGTTCAGATGCGTCCATGGTCACCGAGCCAGAAGGGTTGTTTACCCATGAGGTATAAGAACAAATGGGGGGTTGTTGGCACCAGTTTCCTCACCAGTCCTCTTAGGGGTTTAGCAATGAGATTTCTTCTGTTTCGACAGAAGACTTCTCATTGGGGGGGTATTGTAATGGGGCGAATTAGAAGGTTTTTTTTATTAATTTTGGGTTTGATTTTATTAAATTGCACAATTCATTTCATATATGTGGCTAGTCACCAGTTTGAATTTAACTCGCAGTCTAAACAAAGAAACGATACACTGTAACTGGGTGATGTAACAATATAAAGGAATGTCGTGCTGTTGACGATAATACGATTCCTAGAACTTTGCGTCTGTGTGACGCTCACTCACCCATGCACAAACGCCAACATCTGCGGAGCGCATAACTTTACATAAACGAAAGTGAAGGCAGTGAAATTTCGTCGACATCCAACACACAGAAAAACCCATGTGTTATGAACAGTGACGAACGATTCGATCAGGAGGCATAGTAAGTTCCGCTATGCCTAATTTATGGTGGGAGACTTTGTTAGTAACTCTCACCCCATTTGAACAAAATTCTCAGCTCGGCCGGGTGCTGGAATAAACCGTGTACACGGTTAAGTTTAATTTTATCATGTAGAAAGTGGTAACCAAAAATATAACAGTGCAAAACAGAGTTAGTGAAGTGAGCGGGCCAAAATCAAATGAATAATAAACTTTCGGGCATTTATTAATAAACATACGAGCCATGTGGCAACGAAAGGAGTGAAGCCGTCGGGTAACCAGTAACCGTACCTTCAACAAATTTTTATAAAGGGTTTTTTTTTTGTGCAAACATGTTAATCAAATAATAGTAGTTGGTTTTGTAACGGTGTGAATGTGAGAGTAAATAGCAGATTGGGCTGTCTAATTAAGGTAAGGTGTTTATTGTAATTCTGTAAGTATAAGTGTAATACCATCATGTAACTAACAGTAAGGGTTTTATGTATTTTCCATGATTTGAGCTAAGAGGCCAAATAAATAACCATTTAAAATTTAATGAAAATTCTGAAGTATACAATACAATTTTAATTAATGTCTCTTTAAAAAATGCGTTGCGTAAATTATTACGATAACCTATAATCATAATTGCATTTTTAACGTTCGTGTTGCGGACTCTGGCAGAAGGCGAAAGGTAGGTGGAAAATAAAATAAATTTTTGTGTATTTGTATGTGAATAGAATATTACATTGGCCCCGAACTAGGGACCCGAGTTATATAAATTGTCATAAATAAATAAAATTACATCGTTCAACACCGCAATGCATATTTAAAACCAAATATTTATAAATCTAATTTAGCCACACATTGTCTAAATAATAACCACCAGTTTCCAAACACTGAAAATATAAAATTAATTAAAAACATACAAAAAGGTCAAAAAATGAATATTTGGGAAAATCTTAACATTTACAAACACAATAACAATAATTTATTAATTAAAGAACAAACCCAAATAAAAACAAAACAAGACGATCTATTTAAAATTATAAAGTTACTAAAAAATAAAAATAAAAATGAATAAAATATAAACAAAATTTCAAATATAACCGAGAAAACAGCTGCTGAAGAAAATAAACATTAAAACAATCATTAACTAATCGACCTAAATCGATTATCAGTTATTTTATTTTACATTAAAATCGGTACAAATTCGATTATTCGTTAATTTTATATTAATAGAATTATTTCGATTGTTATTAATTCACTTAGACACCTCTGATGATACTGATATTTTTAATTGAAACATGCGTCAAGTGTTAAAAAGAATATACAATATAATCTACTTGCAGAAGAAACAAATTGAAAACATCACAAATTATATAATTACTGCAAGAAACATAGAGTTACTTATATAGAAAATGATATATATATATATATATAATATTTCTTTAATTCATTAGAGTAACTATGTTGGTTAACAAGTTTTATCTTGATGAACAAATGACAATACAATGAACAAAATAACAATAATTGAAGTGACATACTCTTGTTACAATAATTCTATTGAGTGTTTTCATTAAGACATAATATTATATAAAAAAACATTCTTTATATAGTGACTATTCTTCATTAAAACATTACAAAAGCTTTACTAACTATTTTTCTGAATTTGGTATGTTACTACTTTAAATTAGGCATAAATGATTAAGATGTCATTATACATATTCCCTAACAAACTTAGAACACTACTGAGCACTTATGAGTATAAATAATTCATTATCCAAAATCGATTAATGCGTTAAGTTTGAACAAAGTAAAACAAAACAAAGTTGTAATTACGCTTTTGATGTGGCTCCATCGTTGACAGAAGATGGTGCACAAGGACGCCAAAAGTGAACAAGTGAAAAAAGAGAGTGTGTACTTCCCAGTGCTCTCGTCAGTTTTATACCCTGCATGACACAAAAAGTCTCTATGAGTTAATGCCCAAAATTCAGCCAATCAGAACTGGACTCTGCACGTGTCTCGAAACTTATCAGGTCACACGAGAGGACAATTTGACATTGATTTTTGTGAACCAAAGCGGACTCGTTCACGAACACTGACAAGTAGACAATTCTTAGCTTCCCAGTTGATAACTCACTACACATGCCACGATAAAAATGGGCAGCACACTTCCTCACAATCGCTCAGTTTGTTCCTTAAAATAATTCTTAAGATAAAATAAAATAATACATTGAGTAGTTTGAGTATGAGTAGAATCCTCATTTACAATTATATATATAAAATCATAAGGTGGAGTGTGCTGGGCATAACACCCCTCCCTACTTTACAAAAGGAAAGTACGGGACGTACTTTGCTTTTCAAAATTTATTATCCATAGTATAACAACTTACAGTTTTACTCAAGCTCAACGTTCATGGAATGTACTACAATATATATATAGTAAGTTGTATAAGTATTACCTACTCTGTTTACATCATGAAATCTACATCTAAACAAACCACATCTACATCTGATCTGTTTATCTACATGTAAACAAACCAACAAAACAAAAGAGATAAGACTGCGCCGTCTACGGTCAGTCATTCATTGTTATTGCTAAGCAGCTGTACACGCTCAGCTGTGTGTAGATACCACATTGTGTCGATGTACACAGATTTTTGCGTACATATTTACAAACAAAATTACTGTCTAAACTTTCTAATACAATACTACATAATTGTCTCTTTTTCTATTTAAACATAGTATTATCTGTTACATTCAGCACTTTTTGTTTTCCTTAGGTAAGTTTACAACTATTATAATAATAATTATTATTTTTTCTTGTTTACATTTTCCTTACGTACTTCTCAATTCTTTATGTAGGTTCAATACATTCCTTTATTAAACAAACAAACACAACAAACTCTTTAATTTATAATTGAGAATGTGCAACTCTAACACCTGGTTTTACGCAGACTGCTGTAACATTCATTCCGTCTGGCGAAGTTACCTCTGGAACTTCCTCTGCTGCTTCTTGTGTTGCCTCAGCACTCGATGTCGTTGCTGGTATGAGAGTAGAAGTTAGACATTTGGAGACTGACTTGGTTCGGTAGACGAGATATAGTAGCAATGCTGCTCCAATAATTATGACGGTAAAGCCACTGGCACAATGAATAGATTGTTCGTTTCATGATTGTTGCTTTTCTCGCTGTATCTCTTCGATATTGTTAATAAGTCGGTTCAGTGAAACATCATCGAAGTCGTTGTGTATTCATGCAGTACTTCGTCGATATTCAATTCTGTAACATCTGAAATCTTCATGTGAGTGACATTACTTGTTAAAATTTTAGCTTCAAATGGACTAATCAAAGAGGATATTGGTGGTTCAATCATGACAGGCTTATATATACTTCGTCCATATGTATGTGGTAATAAGGTAAAATATTTGGAATATATATGACAATGGTGTGGATTAAGAAGAACTCCTCTCTCCTTAAGAATCTCGGTCTTAGTGTCTTGATCGCATCTCCAGGTAACTCGTATCGGTTCTGGTGCACTATATATCCACGCATCCTTGTTCGGCATCTGCTGTAAAATTGGACGGCTGAAATTCTGTATAACCTTCTTCTCACATTGAACACGAGCACTGTTGGTCTCTCCAACAAATAATGCATAGATACAACTGTCGTTATGGTATGAATACAAAAGTATATTGGCTGGACACACACTATACTTGGAACCTCAGCACGCAATTACATCTTTGTGTGTAAGTTCAACATACTCTTGTCACATTTTAGTTAATGCTAAGTACTCAGTATTGCTCTTTACATATATAAACTTACTGATAGAAGGTTCTCTATACGGCAAGGACTTTACAGAATACAAGTCTAGTAATCTGTTTTCTGTTTTTAAAGGAATTTCTATAATCAGTTGAATATATTTCGTTTGAGATATAGCATGAACATTCATTTGAATTAGCAGATGTTAATTCATAATAAATATACATCTCTTCTAATTTAGTACTTATATTATAATTATACACCTCGTTATCATTAATAGCAAGTACATATTTCTATTTCTATTAATAGCAAGTAATTATATTTTTAACATATTTGCGACAGTACGCAAGCGACTGACTTCGAGTTAATGGAGCCCTTGGCTCGCTAAAGGAATAATCGCTATTGTATGAAAAACAATAGCAATTACATACGTGGTAATCTAGGTCGAAGGTTGTAAGAAGAAGATGGAGATTCAGACAAGGATATTGGTCGATTACGATGCCATTCAGGATCGTTAGGTGTAGGTGGTGAAGGTGGAGATAGTGCTAAACTATCTTCAAATTCAATAGGCGTAATATCTAAAACAGGTTCATCTTCTTCTTCAATCGTTACTATAGGCATATGTCTCCCCACTTGTCCCTCGGTTAAAACATTCGTATCGCAAGCTTCAATGTCATCAAACCTTGACCCTGTACTTGATTCGTTATCACTATGTTCAAATATAACAGCTGTTTTTCTTGCGTGCTGCCGACTCCGTGGTTTCTTATCTCCTGCCATAGTTGATTTCTTTAATCTATTCACGTGAACAATTTCTTCTTTATTTTGTTTGAGTAATTTATAATTTAAATCATTTAATTTTTTTATAATTTTGTAAGATCCTACCCATGGCTGAAATTTGGCAAGCCAACTATTAACTGATGTCGTACATTTCCCCTTTTGTTATACTATTTAACGGTCTGTAATCAACACAAAACCTGTACTTAGGTATACCGTCTGGACTCTTTTTCAGAACTATCACAACTGGACTACTCCACGGTGAGTTTCAAGGTTTTATTACATCTTTCTCTAACATCTCGGTTATATGACTCTGTATCACACTCTTCATAGACTCAGTAAGTCTGTAAGGTTTCTTTTTGATCGGTAAACTATTACCAGTAAGTATTTTATGCTTTATGTCTACAAGACACCCTCTATGCTCCGGATCCTCACGGAACAAATCTCTATACTTTAATAATACAGGCTTCAAAACTTCACTGTCACTCTCAGACAAGTGCTTTAATTTCTCTAATATTAATTCATCAATATTCTCATTACTACCAAAATTATCATCATTATTATGTTTCTCATGTTCTAGAACATCAACAACTCTTACACTTCCATAAACTTCAGGCTGGTATTTCTCTCCCAGACCTAACATAATTCCCTTTTGAATTACAAGTGGTTCTCCACTACAATTAACAACTTTAACAACTACATTGTTATCGGTGTCTACAGTACTCAGTACACGGGCAACTCTTATACCCTGCACATCTAATTCTCGCGGTTCTACTAAAACCTCTTGTGGCACCGGAATGTCACGTAGACCGACTATTCGGCAATTTACTAATACCTCAGTTGAGGGTGGTAACTCTTGCTCGGAAGCATTCATGACACGCCAAAATTCTGCATCATTCCCAACAAAATTACGAGTTATAGGCTGGCCAGGGGCCTAAATGGGGGAGCGATGCGTAATATATGGCCTGCATACAAGAGCTGGTCACTAGCCTCTCCTCTCCAACTCCAACTCTCACCTACAAGCGGTGGGCCCTGTTAAGTCGAGCAACCCATGCTAAGGTTGTGGTAACCAATCCCTTCGGCAGCTTGGGTCGGCGAGCCAACGAGAGATGGGGGTCTGGGCGAGGTGGCCCTGAGGTAATCAGGGACCCGGCTTACCAAGATGTAGTGTGTCGGCAGCAGGATGCATGGCGGGGTTGGCGGCGGAAGAACATAAAAATGTCAATGGCGGCGCCCATAGATCTAGTGAGCATGGTCTACTGCGGACGGGTGGATGAGACTCGTTAGCTCAGTGAAGGCAACTCATCTAAGAGACGGGAACTCTAAACATAAAACCCCTGGTCCTCCAGGTTGGGGGTTGGGCGTAGGGTTAACAACCCACCCCATAAAAAAAAGATTGTTATGAAACCAAGAGAAAAAGGAAAAGCCGGACGGATTAATGGAATTGGGACTGGATCGTGTAAAATTGACAAAGATTTTAAACTTGCGCTGGTGGACATAGGCCGGGAGTAGAGACCAGTAGGGAAGATTTCTTTTGGAGGCCAGGGCCCGGACTGGGCTGTAGCGCCGAGGATGTATGTATGTATGTATAGGCTGGCCAGGCCCACAACCGTTAGTGATACCAGTGGAGACTACCCTGCAATTCTCTACACCGGAGTCGAGTGATATGACTACCGAGTTATTATTTAAACTCAAGCGTCATGATGGCAAGTCTATTATTGCACCCAGTGACTTTAGTAAATCGAGGCCTAGTATACCGTCGTAAACATCAAAAAACTATCATCCCTTGGTACTACAAGAAAAGTGTGTACAACTTCAACGCTTTCCACATGTAACCTCAAATTTTGTGTCCCTTTTACGAATAAGTTACTCCCGGTAACCCCTTTAGCATTTATAGCAGTTTGCAGTAGTATTCAGTAATTTATAATTAAACTGTACATTACCTTACCATTATTCGGACGTCAACTGAAGTGTTAATGAATATTTAAATCTTGAAATTCGTGTGGAAATTAACCAAGTTATCGTCTAACTCGGCAGAGAATAATAGGCCAATGCAAATAAACAAATACATATTTATAAGTTCATATACAACATTACTTTATTACATTTTAATACGACATTCTTGTTATGCTCCCATTCACATAAGATACTCTTCCCCTTTTCTCTACATTTTTGTATTCTTACTTTCAACACTGTTATGGTCCGTTATCAGACATTATTAAAACATTAAATGCAACTCAGATATAATAAACTTTTATCTAGTTATTATAATTAAATTACATCTACAGTCTAAGGCAACCCAGCATTCGCATGAGCCAACCTAGCCTCAGAAATTGGCTCGGCATAATAATAAGAACAATGAGATGTGATCACGTGACTCCCCACCATCTCAGGATTCAATGCAGTATAATTCGCACCAGTCTGCAATAACTCATGCGAATAGCACGCATAAGTTTCGAAAACAAATATACGGGCGCCCGTAATAATCCAAAATGTAAAAAATACGTGGATCAACAACCGGAGTGTTAACTAAATAAAATGAAGGAACCGTTGTGTTCCATTAACAGTTTCGAGTGATCGGGCGAGAGCTAAAATCAAAGAACGAAATGTGCGGAGTGATGAAAGAAAACGTACGGAGGATGGACTGATTGTGGAACTCAATTGCAGATAAGTTAATCTTGTAACCTTGAAAAGAAAATATAAGAAATTTAAATTCTATAATCATTCAAAATTAAAAAAAGAAAAGAAAAGAAAAATGGCACCCTAGAATATACGCTTAACTTAAAGATAAAAAAATTATGTAAGTTATGAAAAAGTATATGTGTGTGTGTGTGTGTGTGTGTGTGAAGTGCTGGTTTGTGTTCAATAATAAATTTTGATTCGAATTTTAAGATCTTATTATTTTGTTTGGAGGGTAGATAACCAGCATATAAGAAAATTAAATGTGTAAATAATCCTTGTTCATTAACAAGTTTTTGTCTGAAATGATTTTCTTTTGAATGTGTTAACTGGGGAAATAGAAGAAAATTAATTCTATGTAAAAAATTAAGAAGTATTTGAATTAAAAGGGGCTGAGTAAGAGAAACCAAAAAACAATGAAAGATTAATAAAATTTAATGTTTAGTAAACTTATAAACAATTTAGTTATTCCAAGCAACCATCTTGTTTTCAGCTTGTCCAATCCGAAACCCGGGCCCGGTAAGTAAAATTCTAAGTTGGTAGCAGACAACATGGCGGCTACCAGAGCCGAAAGTGTAGAAATGTAAACAAAGTTAATTAATTTATATATAATACATAAATTAAACTTAACATCCCCATATACATACTGCATTGCCTTTAGCAAAGTACTGGGTGCTTACATATGAGCTTTACTTATCTTAAAAATAATACTTAACTCAAATACATATTCCTTATTTTACAAACACTAACCTCAAAATAGGCATCATCAACATAAACATTTCATCTTTACATATTGTTACAACACAAATAAGCCACCCCAATACCAGGGATAAAAAAAGATGAATCTACAATATAAAAAATAATTCGTATAATAAAATGTTTAAAATAAAATAAAATGACAATGACAAGACAAACGACGACATGACCTAACCCAAGTGATTGACCAAATAAAAAGAACCAAAAAAAGAAGGGAAAAGACGAAACCAAATAAGAAAGTGATTGACCAAATAAAAAGAACCAAAAGAAGAAGGGAAAAGACGAAACCAAATAAGAAAGTAATTGACCAAATAAAAAGTACCAAAAGAAGCAGGGAAAAGACGAAACCAAATAAGAAGGAAACCAATTGAAGGAAGAGAATGACTCCATACAACCAAATGAAATAAAACTAAATGAGAAGGGGAAAACCAAAATAAAATGAAACAAAATAAGATGAAAGGGAAGAAGAAGGAAAATGAACATGAAACAAACCAAGTGTAAAGGAAATAAAGTTAAACTACATCATAAGACACAAACAAATAATATAGAATACGAAAAGGAGAAATGGTACACTCAAGTGTAATATTGGAAACAAAACCAATAAAGTAATATGAAAAATAAAAGTACACTAACCCAAGACTTAGAGTTAGATGTGATAAAAAACTCTATAAAGACATAAACTTGTTAATAGTATAGATAATATTTATAAAGAGAGAGATAGTGAGATGGTGAGAAAATAAAATTAACTAAGTGACGAAGAAAAAGTAATTATAGGGATTACCCATTTATAAACACTTAAAATAAAACATTTAAGAAGTGCAAAAGTGAAAGTGTAAAAACCCCCAAAATAATTAGGAAATAAAGTGATAAATAAAAAACGTTTAATAAATAAGCTATAATAAACACTAAATGATTAATGGTGAACCATATTAATAATTAAGAATGTTATTAATGATAGTATTAGATGTAAACACTTAATAATATGAAATGAACAGTGAAGAGTGATGATGACAGTATTATTTAAAAAAGAATCTTATTGTTAAAGAAATTAAGTTTAATTATATACAATAGTATTTAAAAAGGAGAATCCCACGAAGGGTAAACAGTTGGTGTTACCATGGATAGAAGGTAGATATTATTTAAGAAATAAGAAATTAAAAATGAAATCAATAAACACCCCAGGTAATAAGGGATATTCGATTAAGGAAGTTTAAATGGTGTGATGACGTTTATCACCCAAACAATAATAAAGAACGAAATGAATTGTAAACAAACTTTACCTAATAACTGTTAAAAAATTGTTTAATTAAAGTTATGAATAGGAAATGGCTGGAGGAATTCTACAGACCATAGGCCTAAATGTTATGTTTTATGTGATAAAGAATAATAAGTAGTAGCCATATTGTTAACAAGGGCAAAATAGATAAATAAGAAGTTGAAACAATACAGTTCTAATTACACTAGAAAATCAGTTATGTAGAAAATAATAGAAACCTACAAATAGTATAAATTCAGATCCAAAACACATCAACAAATAAACCAACCAATTATAATGACCAAACAAAACACATTAAAATAAAATGAGATATAATCTGTATAAAATAAGTAAATATAATCAATGGCTGCTTAGGCCTATGAAATACCTAACTGTCAAAAACAAATAACTACAAATTGTATAAAATCAACACGGAAATTAACAAATCCAAGGTGACTAAATAGCCAAGGACAATTTGTAAATCATTTTAAAAGAAAAATGTTAGAATAAGAACTTAAATTAAAAGAGAAATGTAATTAACAAATATTAACATAAATGTACAAACATTAATATTTTATAGAACCCAACCTTATGGGATATCAAAACAATCTTTGAGAGGAAATAATAACAGTAGTGATAATATTTAATACATAGGAAGGAAGACAGAAGAATAAAAGCATTCAGAAGATATACAGTAATTTTGAATAAAAATTCAAATTTGATAACAATGGTTATAAGCCAAGATTAACCAATCAGGATTAATTTGTAACCATGACAACAGACGTTGGTTACGAATTTTCCGTTAATTTATAGTACTCTATAAGTGACGCTCATGCAGATCAGACGCCAGATTTTGAATGGCCTAAATTTTCATTTAAAATGTATGAAAAGTAGTCAAAATTCAAAAACATGAACAAGTAAGAAGAAGACGAGGAGCAATAACATTTAACTGATGTCAAGGACCAATTTGAATAAAAATTAAATGAAGAAATTACCACAACTAACATGAAAAAGATGCCAGCAGCCCAAATCATTCAAAATTGATGACTATTCTATTTCACCTGAACAACAGTTTATCACAAGCCTTCTGATTTGATAAGTATCATTGAATTACCCAATTTCCTGAAATAAACTCACTTTAAATATTTCTCACAGTTATCTGAAATCTCACTATAAACTGAATATAATTTCTTTCAAAGATTAAGTAAAATAAACAAACACTGAAAATTTATTAATTAAGAAAATAACCTAATGTTAAACTGCAACTTTTGAAACACACTTTACTACACAGCAGGAACAAATTGTAGCTACACATTATATTATTTAAGTACGAATAATATAAGGTAGTGTACTTTTTATTGTAATCATTATTAATATTTTTCTTGTAATCACAAGAACTCCAGACTTTGAACAAAATAATTGTAAAACAACAAACACAGTCGCCATACTTGACTGGACGGTTCGTTCAAAATCGATTTCGCCAACCCTAGAGATTGTCTCATATCAATTGTCGGTGCAAAATTGTTGAATAACCAAGTATAATTTTCTTGTCAAACTAAATAATTACCAATCAATAATTAAAGAAACTAGTACAGAGTGTAACCATTGTTTTTATTTCATAGGGAAGAGTATTATATAATTTGTGCATTTTAGCGAACTTCCAGAATTGACGACCAGCGCTCACGCTGCAACTCGACAAACTACCTGCTTGATTCAGTAGGTCGTACGAAGGCGGGAACAAATTTGAATACTCCCGGCCGTCATAGCTTACGTTATTTATTAATTTAATTGTTTTAAATAAACAATTTGGTGCCACCCGGGATTCATAAACCCCTATGGAATAACAGGTAAGGTTTCCACTCGCGTTGTACTGGTAATTTGAAACATCGCTGCGGACTTCGTTAGCGCAAAACATTGATGTAACGACACCAGTGTGAAGCGAACACACAACCTATACATAATTACAGAGACGACAGAATCTACGCGTTACAGATTGGCGACCAACTGGTGAGGCTAGAAAAGAAGACTAGCAGCGATTACAGGAAAATATGCAACACTCTATGGTTACAAGATATAAAGCTAAACAGGGAACTGAAGATAACAAGGGAGAAGAAATGGAAATGATGGAAGAGATAATCGAGGAAACGATTGAAGAGGATACCCAAGGGGACCAACCGGAAAACCCAACCCAACCAGAACCGGAAATGGAAGGAACAGTCGGCGACCAACCAAACAAAGCTACACCAACCGAATGGGTGAAAATGGATAACATGATGAGGATAATAATGGAGCAATTTGGACAGATTAATGGAAAAATAGACCAAATCCAGGAAGACAATAAGAAAATACATGAAAAATTGGACAGAAGCAATGACGAATTGAACGAAACACTCGATGAAAAAAATAGACAGAATGAAGGGAGAAATAAGGGAAGATATTGAGACACTGAACAACAAAATTGAAGAAAATAATGAAACATTGAAGCAGCAGATAAATGAGAAAATGGAGGAACACAGCGATACTTTGCGGAAGAACCAAGAAGCTCTACAACAGCAACTGACGGAGGAAATTCAAAGAAGAAATGAAGAGCTGTAGGAAGAATTAAGATACATACTAATAGGACATCGTGAAGAAGTCAAGCAGACAAAAACGGGGATGAATAAGAAATGGGAAGAAACAATTTATCCAGCAGATCAACTTAATGAAACAGTAGATAGTGGTTTCACACCATTGAATGAAACACTAGACAACACTTCTGACGGAATCAATGAAGAAATAAAGAATGCAGAAGAATCAAGTGTATTGGTACCTGGGAATAAAGATAACCAAAACAAAAAGAAAATCAAGCACATAGAAACCAACCGTAGGAGAGTAAAGAAGAATCGAATAATTGAGAAAATTAAGAAAACAAAGGAAATAGGAAAAATATATAAAAAGAAACTAATAAAAACAAGAGAAGTGGAGATGATGAAGAACGGAGTAATTGATGTGTTTAATTTACCCCTTACCGACCAAAGCAAATTAATGAGATATAAAGATTGTAGGAGGACCTTAAAAGAAATTATAGAGGGAATTCACAAAAAAACAGTGAACAAAAACGTCTACAATTCTATAGTTAAATGGAAATTACCAGGAATGGAAATACTGGATAAAAAATCAATGATGACGTTAATGAGGGAGGTACAATTAACTTCTTTGATTAATGAACCACATAATAAAATGATAGAAGCAGTCATGGATACCAATGAACACATGGTATTAGAAGAATCGTGGTACAAGATAGAAGATACCTATTTCACCAGGACGGAAATCGTTCTATACACCAAGGTTACCCGAACCACAAGTGCAGAGGAAATGATGGACCATGGGTAAACAAAGTGAAGATGAACACAGAGAAAAGGGACTGATCTTCGAATTACCGACCAAGCCAACCAATGGAAAAGGAAGAAAAGAGAAGGAGAAATACCAAAATTCAAAAATTATGTAAGAACAACTTACAACAATATTTCGATGACATATGAGGCATAATATAACAATATAAAATAAAGGAATAAGTTACAAAAATTCCTACAAAGTAAGATCACCTTACAAAAATGTATAAATAACATATAAAGTAAAAGAAAAAAAAAATTTTTTTTATATATAAGGAATAAGTTACAAAAATTCCTACAAAGTAAGATCACCTTACAAAAATATATAAATAGCATATAAAGTAAAAGGAAAAAAAAATTTTTTATATATAAGGAATAAGTTACAAAAATTCCTACAAAGTAAGATCAACAAACTTACAAAAATTATTCAGAATAATATTTAAACAAAATAAAATAAACAAAAATAAAATCAAGCAAGAACTGCTAAGACAAATACCTAAAATTATAAAGAATATTAAAAAAAAAAAAAAAAAACACTGGTACGAGGAAGAAAAAGAAATAATGTATAGAGCAAATATACAACCAATGGCTAAAGCAAAACAATGTTAATCAACCAAGAAAAAGAAAAAAAGATGTCTAAAATAATTAAAATGATCACTAAAAGAAAAGAAAAACAAGCTAATGAAAAGTTAGAAATAATGAAATTAACAACTAAATAAATAATGAAACAATCAACTGTATGAGTAAATAACAGTATATAGCAAAGATACAGCGGAAGGAAGAATGAGTAAAAGACTAAAATGATCGGAAAAACCACTAAGTGGACAATCCCAAAAAATATTATTATTATTATTAATGTAAGTAACAAGATGACGAAAAAGGTATTTAAGATTGACTGAGAATAGGTCCAGCAATCAAATTAACTGAGCAGAAATGATGTTCCTCTGGTCTCAGAAAAATAAGTACTAATGGAAGAAACCCGCTACTAAAAAGTTAGGGAAAAAATTATATAAAAGGGAGAACGCACTATGGAAATAAATAAAAACAGATCTAAATAAAAAGGAATGGAACAAGTAAGAATAGAAATAAGAAAGAAGAAATAAACAAGACAGAAAAGGAAAAAGATTATATATAACTGATAATTTCATAAAAAACTATGCTAGTGTTTTATCAAAATGATCAATTTTGAAGGAGAGGCATTATGTTACAACACAAATAAGCCACCCCAATACCAGGGATAAAAAAAGATGAATCTACAATATAAAAAATAATTCGTATAATAAAATGTTTAAAATAAAATAAAATGACAATGACACGACAAACGACGACATGACCTAACCCAAGTGACTGACCAAATAAAAAGAACCACAAGAAGAAGGGAAAAGACGAAACCAAATAAGAAAGTGATTGACCAAATAAAAAGAACCAAAAGAAGAAAGGAAAAGACGAAACCAAATAAGAAAGTGATTGAACAAATAAAAAGAACCAAAATAAGAAGGGAAAAGACGAAACCAAATAAGAAGGAAACCAATTGAAGGAAGAGAATGACTCCATACAACCAAATGAAATAAAACCAAATGAGAAGGGGAAAAACAAAATAAAATGAAACAAAATAAGATGAAAGGGAAGAAGGAAAATGAACATGAAACAAACCAAGTGTAAAGGAAATAAAGTTAAACCAAATCATAAGACACAAACAAATAATATAGAATATGAAAAGGAGAAATGGTACACTCAAGTGTAATATTGGAAACAAAACCAATAACTAACCAATGTAAAAAATAAGTATTATTATCGATTCAAAAATAAATGTAAATGATTTGATACAACCCAATAAAGTAATATGAAAAATAAAAGTACACTAACCCAAGACTTAGAGTTAGATGTGATAAAAAAACTCTATAAAGACATAAACTTGTTAATAGTATAGATAATATTTATAAAGAGAGAGATAGTGAGATGGTGAGAAAATAAAATTAACTAAGTGACGAAGAAAAAGTAATTATAGGGATTACCCATTTATAAACACTTAAAATAAAACATTTAAGAAGTGCAAAAGTGAAAGTGTAAAAACCCCCAAAATAATTAGGAAATAAAGTGATAAATAAAAAACGTTTAATAAATAAGCTATAATAAACACTAAATGATTAATGGTGAACCATATTAATAATTAAGAATGTTATTAATGATAGTATTAGATGTAAACACTTAATAATATGAAATGAACACTGAAGAGTGATGATGACAGTATTATTTAAAAAAGAATCTTATTGTTAAAGAAATTAAGTTTAATTATATACAATAGTATTTAAAAGGGAGAATCCCATGAAGGGTAAACAGTTGGTGTTACCATGGATAGAAGGTAGATATTATTTAAGAAATAAGAAATTAAAAATGAAATCAATAAACACCCCAGGTTATAAGGGATAATCGATTAAGGAAGTTTAAATGGTGTGATGACGTTTATCACCCAAACAATAATAAAGAATGAAATGAATTGTAAACAAACTTTACCTAATAACTGTTAAAAAATTGTTTAATTAAAGTTATGAATAGGAAATGGCTGGAGTAAATGTACAGACCATAGGCCTAAATGTTATGTTTTATGTGATAAAGAATAATAAGTAGTAGCCATATTGTTAACAAGGGCAAAATAGTTAAATAAGAAGTTGAAACAATACAGTTCTAATTACACTAGAAAATCAGTTATGTAGAAAATAATAGAAACCTACAAATAGTATAAATTCAGATCCAAAACACATCAACAAATAAACCAACCAATTATAATGACCAAACAAAACACATTAAAATAAAATGAGATATAATCTGTATAAAATAAGTAAATATAATCAATGGCGGCTTAGGCCTATGAAATACCTAACTGTCAAAAACAAATAACTACAAATTGTATAAAATCAACAAGGAAATTAACAAATCCAAGGCAAATAAATAGCCAAGGACAATTTATAAATCATTTTAAAAGAAAAATGTTAGAATAAGAACTTAAATTAAAAGAGAAATGTAATTAACAAATATTAACATAAATGTACAAACATTAATATTTTTATTAATATATATAAACTTTCACGTATGAACTTACTATTCGTTGTCACTTCCCCAAACGTTTCGAGGTGATGTTCCTCTTCCTCAGTGGGAGTAATACTAAATGTCGATTACAGATTAACCGTTACAGACTATAGGTGTGTGTGGTGGGGGTTGATGGTGGGAAGGGATTGGCGCTGAGGTTCAAATTGTGTGTTTGGATCAGTGTATCGAATAGTGTATGTGATTTATAATGTAATTGTTCATTTAGTATGTTGTTTGGTTGTAATGTGTGATATCTGTATATTTCAAATTGTTCAGCTGTGTTTAGTTTTCTACTTTTAGGTAAGTAGTGTAATATTTTCACGTTGTGTTCTATGTTTGTGTAACTGTGGTTTTCGTTATGTAAATGTGTGGCAAATGTGGAATGTATGTAGGTTGTGGTGAGGGCTTTTAAATGTTCTGAAAATCTGGAAGAAAAAGATCTTCCCGTCTGGCCGATGTAGAATTGGTGACAATCATTACAATTTAATTTATAAACCCCTGTTTTGCTGTATGTGTCATTGTCTTTGTTAGTATTATTTATGTGTTTTCTAATGGTGTTGTTGGTTCTGTAGGCTACTTTATAATTGTGTTTCCTAAATGTGTTTGCAATTTTGTGTGTATTGGAATTGTAGTATGTAAGTGTTATGTGTTTGTTGGGTTGTGTGCTGTTGGTCTGATGTGTTTTACTTTTTGTGTTTAGGATTCGTTTGTGTAGTTTATTTATTAATTTGGGGTTGTATCCATTGTTGACTGCTATATATCTGATTGTGTTTAATTCATCTTGGTAGTCATGTGTGTTTAGGGGTATTGAAGTGAGCCTAAGGAGCATGTAGTTGAAAGCTGCATGTTTGTGTTGAGTTGGGTGGTTGGATGAGTTATGTATGACCATGTCTGATGTGGTGGGTTTCCTGTATATTTTGTATGTGTGTGTGTTGTTTGTTTTGGTGATTGTAAGGTCTAAAAAGTTTATGCTATTATTTAGTTCTATTTCAAGTGTGAATTTTAATTTATGGTGTATAGTGTTAATGTATTTGTGGAAATTTTCTATTTGTCTTTTGTTGCCGTTGTAAAGGAGTAAAATGTCATCAACATACCTGTGCCAATATATTATTTTATCAGTGTATTTGTTGTTGTTCAGTATGTGTTTCTGTTCTATGGTGTGTACAAATATTTCTGCTAGTATACCTGATATAGGGGAGCCCATGGGTAGTCCATCTGTTTGTGTGTAAAACATGTTGTTGTGTGCGAAATAATTTTGATCTGTGATAATTTTAGTTAGATGGATGATCTCTTTTATGTGTGTTTCAGGTGTGTTATTTATTTTTAGTAATTGTTCTAATGTAGTTATGGTTTCTTTTATGGGAACATTGGTGTATAGGTTTGTTACGTCAAATGAAGCTAGTGTGGAATTGTGGGGAATGTGTACATGTTGAGTTTTATTCACTAGATCTAAATTATTTTTGACAGTGGTGTTGTTTGTTAAATTTATGCTATTTCTGATTAATTTATCTAAATATCTAGCTATTTTGTGTGCAGGTGCTTGTGTGTTGTTTATAAGTGGCCTGATGGGAATATTTGGTTTGTGTAATTTCGGTAGTGCATTTAGTGTAGGGGCATTTGGTTTAATTTGTTTTAAATATTTGATGTTGTCAGGTGATACTATGTGTTTTGTGTTATTTAGGGTTTTGTTTATTTGTTTGTGATATTTTGGGGTGGGGTCTTTATTTAATTTAGTGATGTTGTTTTCATTAAAAAATGTTTCAATTTTGTTATTAAAAACCTGTTTTTCTATTATGACATTTATATTACCTTTGTCTGCTTTGAGTATGGTTAGGTTGTGTTCTTGTAATTTACGTTTTATGTTTTTTAGTGTTTGGAATTCATTATTGTGTTGTTTATGTTCGTATTGATGTGTGTGTTGTAATTTGCGTTTTATATCATAGCGTATGGTGTCATGGTCTTGGTTCAGTGTGTGTTGTATGGCTGTTTCAGCGTCTAGGACTATGTCACGTGTATGTCTTTTATTGATGTTGTTATTAGTTGGATTGATACCTAAATTGTGTTTTAGACCTTTATCTAATAGGTTTATTTCTGCGTTAGTGAAATTGGTCGTTGTTGTATTTACAGTACGTGTGTGAAACTTATGTGTCGGTGTAGGGATGGTTTCGTTTATGCGTGTTAATAGGTTATTGATTTTTCTGTTATGTCCTTCCTGTATTTTTATTTGGATTTTCTCTATGATATTTCGTGTATGTTGTATTATGTGCTCGAATTCAATGTGGTGTAATATTTGTGTGAGTTTTACGTGTAGGTTGTATGCCGATTTGTTTAGTGTGTCTTTTTTATGGTATAAATCATTGATGATATTGTCCAGGTGTATTATTTCGGCTTTACGTTTGGTTTGTATTGCTGCGTGTGTGTTATTTTTTATTGTGATTTGTGCATGTGTGGGTATAATGTTGTGTTTACGGCATGTTTTGTTGTATGTAAACATTATACCTACACACGTTATTATTTTTATTATTTCGGTTCTGATTATAACTGGTACTGCGAGCATTATGTGGCTGAGTTTTACCACTAGCTTCCCTTGATAACTTTTTAAAACAATTCTTAGCTAAGTGACCTACCTTGTTACAGTGATAATAGGTGACACTAGTCACGAAGACATGTCCATCGGCGTTATTTCTCTTACCATGTCCCCACGAAGTATGCTGCTGTTGTTGATCAGCTGAAGCCACAGTATTAGCGATCTGAATTGCCTCCTGCATAGTGTTAGGTAATCGGTATCATACTTGCTGTCCCACAACACCTTGTAGGCGATTTATGTATGCCGCTAAAAGTCGACGCTCCACCTCTTCCTCGATGACTTTCTGCTCCATAGGATCAGCAACCTGTCTAATAGTCTTTGAACATAAAATTCGGCAACAATCAGCAAAAGATTCTGGGGTTTCATCCCTACGCTGTGTCGCTGACTGAAGTGCTGTATAATGATACTGATCTAACTGCTTAACTTTAAATCGTTCAATAAAACATTGTGTTAAAACGTCATACTTTAAATCTGCTTTCTGTAACTGCGGACAACTGTTATAATATAGTGCAGCAGGTCCCCTTAATTTTAATGAAACGATGCGAACCTTATCTGAATCGTTCCAATTGCCTACTGTCGCGGCATCGTCAATCTTTTTAAAGAAAGCATGAACAGGAATACCCGTACCATTGCCCTCCAATTTTCAATTAAGTTTGCTATAGTCAGATCCTTAGTGACAGTAGCAGCGACAGGTGCAGTACCTGTTGTCTGCATACGCTCTTGTAACTCGGTTACAATACGTTTTAATTCAGCTACCTCAGACATTTTAGGCATTTGTAATCAAACTCTTAATAGTTTTATTTAAATAATTAGTTTCTGTGATTCTTTGTAATTAACTTTGAAAGAGTCACGCACCCCTCCAAATAGTATTAGGATCTTGGATTGGATTGGTGTGTTATAAACAGGTAAAGTGACAGAAGGACTACTGTGGGTATAATATGCTGTTATAACCCCAACACGTGTACCAACCTGCATAAAAAAGTTCGAACACGCCCCAAAATATAGACACGCTCAGTATAAACCCATTAACAAATCATCACTTAATTTCTTCTTTAACTTCTTACTACTATTGCCCATCAATAAAGAGCCACTTCAATGAGAGACATGTTTAATTAATGTAAGTAAATTAACATTCCCAAATTTAATATCCCACTTCTGACACCAAATTTGTTGTAACGCCCGGGGCTGGGGCCTCACAAAGTGAAAGCTCCAGTCGTGCGGACAGGATAGCTGTGGGAGTGGCTCGTTATTAAATAAGGCATTTACTTAGATTAATAATATTTCTTTAATTCATTAGAGTAACTATGTTCGTTAACAAGTTTTATCTTGATGAACAAATGACAATAATGACAATACAAATGAACAAAATAACAATAATTGAAGTGACATACTCTCGTTACAATAATTCTATTGAGTGTTTTCATTAAGACATAATATTATATAAAAAACATTCTTTATATACTGACTATTCTTCATTAAAACATTATAAAAGCTTTACTAACTATTTTTCTGCATTTGGTATGTTACTACTTTAAATTAGGCATAAATGATTAAGATGTCAGTTATACATATTCCTTAACAAACTTAGAACACTACTGAGCACTTCCGAGTATAAATAATTCATTATCCAAAATCGATTAATGCTTTAAGTTTGAACAAAGTAAAACAAAACAAAGTTGTAATTACGCTTTTGATGTGGCTCCATCGTTGACAGAAGATAGTGTGCAAGGACGCCAAAAGTGAACAAGTGAAAAAAAAGAGTGTGTACTTCACAGTGCTCTCGTCAGTTTTATACCCTGCGTGACACAAAAAGTCTCTATGAGTTAACGCCCAAAATTCAGCCAATCAGAACTGGACTCTGCACGCGTCTCGAAACTTATCAGGTCACACGAGAGGACAATTTGACATGGATTTTTGTGAACCAAAGCGGAACTCGTTCACGAACACTGACAAGTAGACAATTCTTAGCTTGCCAGTTGATAACTCACTACACATGCCACGATAAAAATGGGCAGCACTCTTCCTCACAATCGCTGTTTGTTCCTTAAAATAATTCTTAAGATAAAATAATACATTGAGTAGTTTGAGTATGAGTAGAATCCTCATTTACAATCTATAATATAACGCGCTAGGTAGTGTGTCAGTCATCGGTATGTTACCATAGTAACAAGTAAATAAACAAATGATATTTACCGGCATCGAATGTATACCTTTATCCGTTCCTATAGTTTTTAATGTTTTTACTATGCGATTGTATTGATATGTTTTGTAATTTTGTATACAGATACGTCTATATATTTTGTAATTGTCTTAAAAGATTGTAAAATTTATGTTTATAGGTATTTCTTATGATGCAATGAATAAATAATGAAATATATTAAATACCACTACTAAAGATGTCAACATCACCATGGAGACCAGAATTAATTACCATAGTAACAAGTAAATAAACAAAAGCTATTTAGCGGCATCGGAACTGTACATTTTCCCATTCCTGCAGTACATTTTCGATGTTTTATATAATATGCGATTGTATCGATATATTACAATATAGACAAGAAGAAGTGTACTAACTGTAAATTCTCCTATTACTTAATGCAAAGCGAAAATACGTGTTGTTTTCATTTGTGAGGTTAGGTGACAACGGTTTTTGATTTAACAGGTACCTACTTTATAAATATCTTCAAAGGCTTTATAAACGGGTACTTTTAAATCTCCAAAGGCTGTTGTAGCAACATAATAAATGTTGAAAATTTGGAGAGATTTTGACTAATGAGTACAAAATTGTTATACGAGCTGACAGAACGCCATATATACACAGACAATCAAAATTATATTACAATACTTATTAAAAGTCAAATATTCGCGTGCGAAGCCGCGGGTAACAGCTAGTTATATATATAAAATCATAACGTGGAGTGTGCTGGGCACAACAATTTGATACCTACATTGATTTCTCAAACAGATATCTATATTTGGGAAGACTTTTAACAGTCTATTAATGGTAAGATGAGAGGAAAGCAATTTTTTCATAGAATAAATGCTAACAGATGGTGCAGGCAACATTCTCCAGTGATTACAGCCCTTCTCCTTTAACAGTGTACTTTGAACTTGAAACAGACTTGCATATGATCATTCTAAGAATATTTTCCATTACGTTTTTGTTAACAAAACATGTGTTTGTGTCTATATTTACTCTCCATGGCACAAAGTTACTTAAGAACATGGTTATTTTTACAACTGGAATGTGAGGCCTCCCACAGGGTACATCCCCCAGTGGCCACCAAGTCCGCCTACAGGAAATATGTTACTGGTTGTGATACACTTATCCATTAGTATTTAATAATCCTATAGTTTATTCCCAAATTGTGTTAATAAGTTCACAAGTATTAGGATATTGATTTCTCTTCCTCCAACTTATTTTAGCACATTATTATCGGTTTCAAACTTAGTTTTGTGTTTTATCAAGCCATACAAAAATTTTAATGTATTGTTACGACAGTCTACTGATTGTCATATGGTACAGTGGAAAACAAAACACAAGACACCATCAAGTCACTAATTACCAGCTTTAATTATCACAATTAAACAGTTTTTAATCAACAAGATAGTCTCTTACAACAAATCAAATAAGAATTGTTCACACGCAATAAAATATCAACTAATATAAATATAAAACAACTAACATACTAATATAAAACTAATATGTCAACTAATATACAACTAGTTGTATTACATTTGTCCCGCACAATTATAAAACATAACACTTGGCCACAATAATAACCACTTGAAGGCCACAGAGTACTCGCCCGACAATAACTGAACTGAGCGTCGCTGAGTGCTTGTATTTATACCCCGCTGAGGTTAGAATATTTGCTAATAGGTGTCTACTAGAAAACACTAGAACGTAATTCATTGCGGCCTTGAATACAGCACGCGCGGACCTGTATGGTCTGGTATAGACCCGATAGTTGATGCGTAATTGTCATTCACCACAAAGTAGCAGCATTATGTACGCACACACATATTACAGTTGGAATATTCGAGAAACTTGTAGAACGTTCCGTTTACGTAACACTTTTTCCGCATTACATAACACTGCCCCCTCCTTAAGCCTGTTCGTCCCGAACTTGCAAACCATCTCTGAAGTAATACTTAGCCGGGCAATCTAGGTGGACGACCTTGAACTTTCGCTGTCCTTCCTGTTGAATCCGATAAACAACATTGTTGATTCTTTTTTTCACAGTGTAGGGTCCTTCCCAGTTAGTCTGAAGTTTAGGTGACCGACCACAATAGCACTCTGGGTTGAACAACCAGACTTGATCTCCTTCTTGGAAAGCCACACTATTGCTGTGAATGTTATACAGAGTTTTCAGTTTATCACTGCCAATCTTCAGCAGCCCTCTTATCAAGCAATTCATTTCTCGCAGTTGGTTTTCTAATTCCGTGGAATAGTTCTGTGGCTCTTGGGACTGAGTCTCAGGTGATCCGAACATCAAGTCCCCAGGAAGACGACTCTCCCGCCCAAACACCAATTTTGCTGGGGTCATGCCGGTTGTGTCGTGTACTGATGACCTATATGCCATGAGGAATACGTTGGTCCCAGTATGTTTGGTTCTCGTCAACATTCTTCGAAAGATGCTGTTCAAGTGTCCTATTGAATCTCTCAACCATTCCGTACGACTGAGGATGCAGAGGCATAATTCTTTAAAAACTCCTGATTTGAAATTTCTCCCTTGATCCGTATAGATTTCCATATGGGCTCCATAACACCAACAGATGCTGTGAACTCCTTTGCCACAGTGGTAACCTCCTGATTTCGAATTGCATAGGCTTCCACCCACTTAGTAAAGTAGTCACCTATAACCATAATGTACCAGTGTCCGTTGTCGTCGTCAACTGGGAATGGTCCAGCAATGTCTATGGAAATTCTCTCGAAAGGCAGTCCTACATTATACTGTCTCATTTTTCCCCTGCTTCTGGTTTGTGGGCCCTTGCTTGCAGCACATATTTCACATGTCCTAACCCATTCCTCTTTGTCGTGGTGAAGATAAAGCCAATAGAATCGCTCGTCTGTATTTTGTCAAGGGTTTTGTTAACGCCAAGATAGCCTCCACACGTTCCATCATGCATCTCCTTCAAAACAGACTGCACTTTACTTCAGGGAACTATCAACTGCATGACCACGTCTCGTCCATCTGTACTTTCCCAAGCCCTTTTCAGCAATCCTTTCTCTAATGTAAGGGATTCCTATTGTACCAAGTAGCCCTTCACTACTTTGGAACCATGGCAGATATCTTGCCAATCTGGGCAGCGACCTTCCTCTTTTGCTGTCAAGATCGGTCCAATGTCTTCATCATTCATCTGTTCTTGTCGACAATCTTGTGTCGTCCAGCCATCAGCCAGGAAATCTACAGTGATGGCTTGAACATGTTCACTGGCGTTTTGTTCTTCCTTTCTGTGGCAATGTCGGCAGCTTTCCGGGCAAGGTCTTCGTGATAAGCCATCTGCATTACCATGCAGGCACCCCTGCCAATAAGGCAGTGCCAGTAAGAGAGTACCTTCTTCAAGTTGTACTCTTGCAGACGTTCGAGCCACCTTGCCAACTGCCCTTCCGGATTTTTAAATCTCAAGAGCCATGCAACCGCAGCATGGTCAGTGCGTAGTGAAAACTCCCTTCCATAGAGGTATTTATGGAAGTGCTCCAAAGCTCGGACGATTGCCAGCAACTCTCTCCTTGTAACGCAATAATTTCTCTCTGGTTTAGAAAGCATCTTGCTGTAATACGCTATTATTCGTTCTTCACCGTTTTGCACTTGAGACAAAACTGCTCCTAGACCAGTATTATTTGCGTCTGTGTCTACGATGTACTTCCCTTTGGACGCTGGGAAAGCGAGAATTGGCTGCGAACATAATGCAATTTTCAAAGTCCTAAATGCTTGACCACACTCTCTCGACCACTGGAAGTTTTGCATATTTTCCGTTAGCTCATGTAGTGGCTTAGGAATAGTAGTGAAGCTTTTCACAAAACGTCTGTAATATGACCATAACACCAGGAAACTCTGAACTTCGTGTTTACACTTCGGAACTGGCCAGTCTCTTATGGTGTCTACTTTATTAGGATCCATGCTAACACCCGCTGCCGAAACCAGATGGCCCAGATACTGTACTTCCTTCTGGAATAGAGAACACTTCTTCGGGCTCAGGTTCAGTTGGGCACCGTGAATTCTAATTAGAACCTCCTTAAGGTTTTCCAAATGGTCTTTGAAAGTCTTCCCGATGACTATGACACCATCTAAATAAACAAGGCAAGTTTTCCATACCAGGCCTCGGTGTACCAGGTCCATCAATCTTTCAAATGTTGCAGGTGCATTACAGGGTCCACATGGTATGACATTAAATTTGAATAAGCTACTTGGGGTTGAAAAAGCGGTCTTTTCCTTGTCTTCTTGATGAAGACCCACTTGCCAATATCCACTCTTCAGGTCCAATGTGCAAAACCACTGTGCTCCAGACAGCGTATCGAGTGTATCGTCAACGTGAGGTAATGGATAGCATTCATTCTTTGTAACATCATTCAACCTCTGGTAGGCCACACAGAAACGCAATCTACCATCCTTCTTCGCTACCAGCACTACCAGAGAAGACCAAGCACTTGACGGAGGCTCTACTACCTCTATTACTCCCTCTGTCAACATGTTCTGTACTAACCGAGATATTTCGTCTTGCTTAAATGGAGGCCTTCGAGGAGGTTGGCGTATCGGTGTTGTGTCCCTGGTATTGATGCGATGTGTTGCAGAAGAGAGGTTCTTCCCAATGACTGGCCCAGAACTGCAAAAGTATCTTTAAATTCTTGTAAAAACCGTCTGAGTTCTTTTACCTCACCACTTGAGAGGACGTTAGAAGATCTGTTCAATAATTCTTGCAGTTCCTCTGGTAATTCGGAAGTGTCCGTAGTACTGCATCTTCTTTGCATCATTCTGGTTACCCAAGCCACAGGAGTCAATTTGCCTACGAGCGTATTGGGTTTGTAAAGTGACAGCTTGATCCAAAATATTTGCCACTCTAATAGGTACATTTCCAGTTTTGTCAGGTTTTACTAAACTTCTGGCAATTAGTATGCCCAGTGTGCTGACTACCTGGGGTTCGAATATAGAGCACTGGTTGCCCCTAGTATCTACCTCGGTTCTAACCATGATGATCTTTTCGGAGTTAGGCGGAACAGTTACGGCTACTTGGTTTATGTTGTCCATCGATTTTTCTGCCGTCGTCATTGTGGAGAGCATTACCTCTTCCCCTCCGATTCTCAAGACATATTTTTGAAGTTGACTAAATCGATATGCATTCATAACATCCACACCAAGAATTGCTTCATCCACAATGTCTGCAACAAGTACTTGATGATCAAACTCAAGTCGACCGAGGAGTAGGTGTATCTCTACTTTTCCAAATACTTTTAGAGCTCGTTCAGTAGCTGTTTGGAAGCTACAAGAACACAAGATTGGCTTGAGATCTTTCGCCACATCGGGGCGCAAAATGAAAACTGTTGCGCCTGTGTAAACTGTAATCAAGGTTGGCCTTTCTTGAACGAATCCGGTAACCACCAAGCTCCAGCTTTTTTCTGAAGTGTACAAACTGCGAATTGTCTAGGGGCTTTATTCTTCCAGTTTGTCAGTACATGCCCCGTTGTACTAATTACTGCTCGTTCCCCTGGTGCTGAACTACAACCCGGCAATCTCGTTGTAGACGTACAGGTTTCCCACATCGATAACAATTCGGTCTTCCATCCTTTCTTACTTTACTCTGTGGCGCTGCTCGTTGGGTCTCTGTCCCTTGCTCTTCTTCTTCATCGTTTGTGCCGACGCGATCTTTTAGCGTGCACTTTATGACTTGCCCAACCAGACGCTGACTTTGCGGCCTCAACTTGCAAAGCATGTACAGGGCATCCGCACTATTCTGGTGTCTTGCCATTCGTAACACTTGCTGTAGTTCATTATCTTGGACACCATCAATAAAATGTCTGCATAGCAAACCTAGTTCGGAAATCTTCTGGCACTTCAGGATATGCCAGTCTAATTAATCTGTCGATACTTGCTTCAAACTCTTGAAGACTCTCCCCGGAATACTGTCGCCTTGCTCTCAACTGAGTGCAGTACATATCTCGCAAATGTTTATCCCCATACCGTAATTCTAGACCTTTTATCAATTCAGCATAGGTGTTCTGCTGTCAGGTGGCACTTCTTGTAGTAATTGTGCTGCAGGTCCTTTTAATGCGAGAACGAGTGAAACTGCCTTGTCTTTCTCTGTCCAATTATTTGAGCATGCAGCAGCTTCAAATTGGCGGAGGTACGTTGCCCAGCGTCTGCTTCCGTCAAAGGTTGGAGCTTTGACATGAACTGTCCCTACTGGAGGCAAAGCATCTTTCTCTGCTGACTTATTTTCTGTGTCTTTTTCTGTCTTTATCATTGGTACAGTCTGTTCAGAAATTTGTTTTGATTGTATCTTCATGCACTGGTCAACTTCATTTTTAATTTGTTCTCTTATTTTTGCCACAGTATGTGCAGACACTGTATAGATATTGTTTATTAAACCTATTGGTTTAATAAGACAGTGACAACTCTGAACATTCTCCAGTGGAATGCAGGAGGCCTTTCTTATACAAAAATGACAGAACTAAAAAAGATAGTTAACCAAAATAAAGTGGATATTCTTATAATTAACGAAGCCAACATCACGGCAGAAAACACCCAATATTACAACATCCCATACTACACAGCATACACACTCTTCAAGGCAAGGCAAATAGCTAGTGGAATACTTGTATCAGTCAGAAATTCCCTAAAATCAGAATTCAAGGCCATAAAAGGAATGAATGCTCATGTACCACAGAAATAGTGAGGTTGACAACTTGGGAAGGAGCCAAGAAATTTACAATATACGACATATACAGCCTGCCTAGAAACAAAAACTTGTGCCTGGATATACTCGACATCTCCCCAGCCCCTATCATAGTAGGAGACTTTAACGCCGCCTCCTCGAATTGGGGATACAAATATTATAAGCAAGCAGGAAGAACTGTTGAAGAATTTCTCAACAGCCATAACTTGGAGCTGTTGTACAAAAAAGAAGATAAAAAGACATTCCTATATTATACAGGAGACTCCACAAACCCTGACCTTGCTATGGTATCCTCTGATCTCTACGATAACAGTAAAAAACAAGTACTGGAAGACTTAGGAGGAAACCATCGAGCTCTCCTACTATCTATCTCGTTAAAGGTCCCTAATGGAAAACCGATCACCTGTACCACATGGAACTTCAAGAAGGCCGATTGGTAGAAGTTTCAAGAACAGGTGGAGACTAAATCAAGTTCAATTAAAAGAGAAGAAACGCCCCATTTAATTCTTAGAAATCTGTGCAACTACATCCAACAGAGTGCAAAGAGCAATATCCCCAGAGGGAAACAGTACAATTACAAACCCTTTTGGACGAGTGAACTAGCCCAACAAAAACAGATCAGAGACCACGCTAGAAAGAAAACCGAAGAAAAAAAAACATAGGAAGATTTCAAAATGTGGAGAAGAGAAAGTACCAAAATGAAGCAGCAAGTGGCGAAGGCAAAAAGAGATTCTTGGAGCAAATACTTAAAAACATTGAATTATAGAACAGATGGAGGAAAGGCACATAAATTTATAAGTAGACTAAACAACAAACATCCAGAAAACCAATCCCAACCATTTACAATTCAAAACAAGGAGATTACAGATGACAGTAAAATAGCAAATTACTTTAACGCCCACTTTTGCAATGCCCATAAACTGTCACACAAACTTAAAAAACAAGAAAAACACATCAAAACAAACATCAGGAACAAAACAACAAATAACGACAACGGACTGAGGCAGATTTTCACCCGAGATTTTACAGAAGAGGAGTTGAAAGAGGCAATCAGTAACACCAAGAAGAGAAAACAACCGGGACCAGACAACATCTTCGCAGAATTTATTCAAAATTTGGGAACAAAAGCCCTTACGACATTACTATTGGTATATAATAAACTTTGGAACTCCAGAGATAGCCTGCCTGATGAATGGAGGAAATCAATAATAGTCCCTATATTAAGACCTGGCAAACCAGCAAACATTCTAAGTTCATACAGACCTATAGCATTAACATCTGTACTAGCAAAAATCCAGGAGAGAATGATCTCAGCCAGACTGTGCTGGTTTCTAGAAAACCAAAATCTGCTTATAGAAGAACAAGCAGGCTTCCGTCAAAATCGCTCTACAACATACCAACTGATAAAACTCTCTCAAGAGATAAAAGCAGCATTTAATCGAAAGGAAAGCACCCTGGCAGTGTTCGTCGATTTTAGCGGAGCATACGATTCCGTGTGGAGAACTAGACTCATTGAAAAACTAAAAGATATCAATATAGAGGGAAACATGCTGTCTTGGCTTTCAAGATTTCTGGACCAGAGATGGGCCAGAGTCAAATTCGGTGAATCCTTCTCCAAATACAAACAGACAAAAGTAGGTCTACCCCAAGCAGCAGTACTGAGCACCACACTCTTCAATGTTTTCATAAATGACCACCCAAAAATTTTAAAAGATAAAAATGTCAAAATGGCAATGTTCACTGATGACCTAGTCATTTGGGCCTCAGCCAAAAACAATGCCAAGCAGCAGAATATATTAGAACAAAGAATGAACAAAACCTTGGACTCCTTGCACAACTGGGCCTCTGAGAACAACATGAAAATTAACATCTCAAAGACTGCTTACCAATTTTTCACGATGCGCCATAAAAATTGTGCCGTGTTTTGGAAAAACTCGGTGGTGTTTTTTTTTTCTCAACGAGAACGGACTGCGATGAATTATTAAATTACGTATTATCGGCATCTTGCCGACGTAATAAATTTCGTCTCGTTATCTTGCCACCGGGCCGATCTGCGCGTGCTCTGGGTCCGGCGCTTCATACTGTTTTTTCAGCAGTTGTGCTGACCAGTTCACTCTCAGCTTCCGACGTAGTAGCCCGTCTATATTCGCCTGACAGCCTCGACTTGAAATTTTGTCTACTATCTTTTACTATGTATAAGTAAAAGCTACGCGACCTTCCGGGTTTCCGAAGTAGTCGATAATCTGTCTCGCTCCAGAGGATGGCCGTACACCTGCTTTCCGTGAAATAAATTCAATCACTTCCGTCTAGCTGTCAGGCCGAATGGACGGACACACACGACAGGATCCTCAAACCTTATGCTGCTAACCAGGTGACATTTATGCTTTTTTTTAAGAAACAAAATGTTTGTGGACGCTACACTTACTTTGAGACATTTTGGAAATGCTCCAGTTTGGAACTTTCTTCCGCACAAGTCCAACGGGACATTTGGGGTTACATGTTACTTTTTCATTTTTACTAAGGCTTACGCCTCATTAACTTATTAATGTCGTTTCTTCTTTTGAGTCTGGCGGCTGACGGAGAGTTGGTTCTGGAGCGGGTCAGGTTTTCGCAACGCTAGGGAACCCGGGGGTCCACTTGATGGAAGAGAGAGTACTCAAGTTTTTCCTTTTGTAAGTCATGTTTTTGTGTAAGGTGTATTGTGCGATTCTGGCAGGGGTAGGTTACCAAAGACTACCCAACCCTATTTCCGGCATCCTCCAGAGATTTCCGGTGGTGGATGGAGAAGATGAGGGCAAATTGTTGGTTTTTCTGGACATCGTCCTGCAGTTGGCGGATTTTCCGGGGCTGTCCGATGATGTCCTCTTGTCCCTTATATACCCGTATTGCCGGGGTTCATTGGCTGAGCTGGTCACCGACACTCTGCGTTGTGGTGGCAGTATCGACGCTTTCCATGTGGAGGTGTTGGACTTCTTCATACCCCGTCGACGACATGATCAGTTGAAGTTTAAGTTATTCTATCGTCTGCGGGCCAACGGAGAGGCATTGGGGGATTTCGTGCACGATGTAAGGAAAGCTGCTCGTATATTAAGGTTGGGGTTGCCCGAGACGGAAGTCATACAGGTAATACGAGAAGGTCTGGATCCCCAAGAGAGATCCCGGCTGGTTTTCGCGGAGCCTCCACGTTGTTTTGCAGACCTGGACCGGTGGTGTGCGCATGCCAGGAGGGTCCAGGAGAATGACGAGTCCCGGGGAAGAGCTGCTAAAGATGTCCAATACTCCAGTGGTTCATTAAGAGGACCGAAAAAGGACAAACAGGGCGGTTGGAGGAGAACACAAGAGACTGTCAGAAAGCCTGAATATTCTGGAAGTAATGGAGGCTACAAGGGGGTGGCAAGTGAGAAGACGGTAACAACAGCTACAGCACAGAAAACAAATAAGGGTGAAATTAACAGGGGAAGAAGAAATTATGTTAGGGAACAAACATCGGCAAGTAGGGAGCCGGTAGCAAGGCGTTATTCCTATTCGGAGAAAAAGGACACTTTAAAGGTTCCAGAGGAAGTACAAGTGCCTAAGAGAGTAGTGGATGAAGAAGGTGAAGCAGAAGAAGAAAAGCGGAATAACTTCTGTGGATCAATACAAGAGCCTAAGAACACGTCAGTTAATACTGAGTTACAGGACTCGAAGAGGACGTCATGGTTGAATCCAGATGGCGCAGAATTTGTTCCGGTATCTCCATCTCGGTTCGTGACGGATCCAGATCCGGTAATATCATCATCGCCTACGCAGGGATATGAGAAGTCACTTGATGGTGTAGCTTTACCATCGCCAGTAGAAATTAATTTAGTCATTGCACATGAACCTGGACAGCTGGATTCCAGGGTGGAAAATGTCGAGGACGTTGTAGTTGCTGAGAGTGGTGAAGGAGTGGAATCGACAGAAGAGGCAGAAGAGCGGTCTGCGGATGCTGCACAGGGAAGTATAGTTATAGGTGTTAGGGAGACTGAAGAGTCTGAGTTTGCGGATGGACACAGGGATGTCCAGGCTGCAAGTGTTTCTGAGGTTGCGGGTGGACAAGGGGATGTCCATGCCGCAAGTGTGGTAGAAGTAGATGAGGTAGAAGTTGAGGAGAAATTTGGTGGCAGCGTTGTGGAGTGTGCGAGTGAGAATGATGTAGTGTGTGAAGATGTGCAGACGCCTTCTGTAAGTAGTGTTGAGGATTCCGAAGAACGGAAAGAAGTTTCAGGTGGACCAGGTGAGCAACTAGAGGAGGACGAGGATGTGCAGTGTTCTGAGGTGGAAGTGGATGTGATGGCGATGATGTTGATGATAAATGTGTTGGGGAAAACGAGATCGGAGAAGAGGTTAGTCAAGAAGTTCGTGAAGGAGCTGGCGATGAGTGTGATGAAGAAATTGGTGAGGAGCTGAGGGAAGCTGCGGTTGAAGATGGATCAGACGAGCAACTGGAGGATGCTGAGTAGGTGCAGTGTCAGGAGGTTGATTTGGATTATGGGGATGAAAAAGGGGAAATTGTAGAAGAGGAAGAAGAGAAGGAAGGATTGGAAGAAAGACAAATAGAGGAGTTAGATGATGAGCATAATCCAAATCAAGGTGAAAGCAGGGAAGTAAGTTGCCTTGATTCTGATTCAGAGGAAACCGGCCAGTACAGCTCAACACGAAATAATTTCGCCGAGAGTGGTGTCCAGAAGGAAAGAGTACCTAAAGTCCGTCATAGAAAGGTAAGAAGAAGAGGTTAACGGGTAGCGGGTAGATGTTTCCCACAGTCCCAGTGGGGGTTCGTCTGCTTCAGGGATGCGCCCCTACCTTCGTGAGCCTTGGCTTTCTCCATTCGTCCTTATTTCCGGAGGGAGCCATGTCCTTACCTTTAGTCCCAGCCCATGACCTTTCAATCATCCTTACCCTCTCCGTCTCCCGATTTCCTAACCTACCCCTTTAAAAAAAAAAAAAAAAAAAACAAAATTAGAAAAGCAATAAAAAAAAAAAAGGAGTTAGAGAGAGGAGCGAAACTTGTCGCGTTGACGAGGTCGGTTGTGAACTTCGTCGACACAGTAAGTTTTGGGCATGCCCTTGGAGCACACATGTAAAACTTATTTGTATATTGGGTGATTCTCATATTGACAGGTAGAGCAAGTGCTGCTGGGCTGGCATAATCACAAAGACCACTAGTTTGTTTTGGAAGGGGGTACACTGTAGGGTACCCTCCCTGAGTTTAACTGTGAGGCAACCAAGTTGCCCTTTTGGGGTGGGGGTGTGCCGTGTTTTGGAAAAACTCGGCGGTGTTTTTTTTTTCTCAACGAGAACGGACTGCGTTGAATTATTAAATTACGTATTATCGGCATCTTGCCGACGTAATAAATTTCGTCTCGTTATCTTGCCACCGGGCCGATCCGCGCGCGCTCTGGGTCCGGCGCTTCATACTGTTTTTTCAGCAGTTGTGCTGACCAGTTCACTCTCAGCTTCCGACGTAGTAGCCCGTCTATATTCGCCTGACAGCCTCGACTTGAAATTTTGTCTACTATCTTTTACTATGTATAAGTAAAAGCTACGCGACCTTCCGGGTTTCCGAAGTAGTCGATAATCTGTCTCGCTCCAGAGGATGGCCGTACACCTGCTTTCCATGAAATAAATTCAATCACTTCCGTCTAGCTGTCAGGCCGAATGGACGGACACACACGACAGGATCCTCAAACCTTATGCTGCTAACCAGGTGACATTTTGCTTTTTTTTAAGAAACAAAATGTTTGTGGACGCTACACTTACTTTGAGACATTTTGGAAATGCTCCAGTTTGGAACTTTCTTCCGCACAAGTCCAACGGGACATTTGGGGTTACATGTTACTTTTTCATTTTTACTAAGGCTTACGCCTCATTAATTTATTAATGCTTATCTTATTAAGAGAATTGTAAACTCAGCCAGGGTCATGCATCACCCGAATTGATGTTAGTTTTCTGTAAATATGGGCGGCACTGACTGTCACTAAATGATTTCAGCGTTAAGTATGCATGCACGGGTGCCTCGGTGCATTGTTGGGGAATTTTCGGGGTCATATGTATTTTCATTTAATTGGGGTTTGAATTGGTTATTAATTTAAAGGTTGGGGGAGGTGCTTTAACCTGTGGACGACACCTGTTGGTGCCTTTTTCCACAGGTCCAGAACATGTCATAGTTTGTTGGATCTAGTCCGGGCGCATGACCGTGCCTGAGGTCAAGTGGGTTCTTTATGAACACCTCAAGTATGTTTTAGTAAATTAATTCCGTAGATTCGGCTTTTCAAAATTCAATTCAACTGTTCAAATAATTTTGTAACCACTAAATTTTGCCATAGCCAGCACAAGAATTGTCAAATTTTCCTTTTTTAATAATTCATAAGAATAATTCATTGATAAATGTTAAAGAATGTAAAACAAATCAATACCAGTTATAAGTTATTTATGGGTGGTCACGTTCCACTGATTTTTCTTAAAATTTTTTTGTTAAGAAAATAATAGAACTGAGAATATGCAGGTTATGCACCGGGCATCCATGTTGACCTCGTGATGGCCCATTTATTATTATTTGGGATACGAAATTGATAATTACCTTTCATGCTTGGTACTTGTGTGCCGTCTGACTATTTAGCCAATTTGACTTTGGCCTTTCACATACTTAGAATTTTGGGGTGTTTCAACTCTGGTCTTGTGACTTATTATTTGGTTTTGGGTATGTCAATTGAGAAGTTTTAAGATGGGCCGGATACTTGATCTGAATAAGAGGGTTTGAGGGTGTTACGATGATAATATATATATATATATATATATGCTGTTAACCAGGTGGACATGGTGTGTGCTATTTACATGTAAATGTGTATCTATGTTAATTATATGTTGTGTGTTATGCCTTTATGTGATCGTCAGATCGTTATACGTTGTTATGCATATATATATATATATATATATATATTTGTGGTTATGGTTTATGTGACTTACTGGGAGGGTCGATGCTATGCGCCATTCTTACATTATTCAGAAGTAAATGTATTCTGCTCAGTAATATCAAGCTCAATTATTTGGCGATGCCTATGTCTAATGTGAATTATAATAACGATTTTTAAGAATAATAATGATTGTGGTTTTTGAGATTTTGAACTATTCTTAAGAAGTGAAAGCACTTGTAATATTAACTTAATCATTCAAAGGCGCATATATCATATACTGGGGGAGTTCATTGTACAAAACATAACTCCAATAAATCTTGTTATTGTTATCTGAGAGCAGAGTTTCATTTGCAAGTCCCGTCATACTGGACCCAGCGCATTTTTGGCTTCCCTAGGCTCTTGCCTAGTTCTAAATAACTAGTGGCCTCTCTTTCAAAAAAAAATATAAATACAAAAAAAAACAAATAAAAAGGTTTTTTTATATATAAAGCATAAAAGGAAAGAGGGGTTACAAAATGACAACTTCAACTTGAAGATCAACAACCTGAACCTTCCCAAAAGCGAATGTACAAAATACTTAGGTGTACACATGGACAAAAAACTATCTTGGAAGGAGCATGTGACCAACATAGCAAATAAAGTCAACCAAAAACTGAGACTTATAAAGCGTCTTGCTGGAGCTACCTGAGGATGTACGCAGGACACTCTGAATACCACATACAAAACCTATATAAAACCAGTCATGACATATGGAAGTGAGATACTTGTAACAGCCAGCAACTCTAATCTGAAGACATTGGAAACAACATAAAACAATGCCCTACGGCTGATTAGCGGAGGTGTGAAGACCACACCTGTCCTTTCTCTTCAGTTGTACACAGGCCACTTACCGATCACTTCAGAAATAAATCAACAAGCTGCCATCTCCCTGGCCAAAATAAAAGCCTTACCACAAGCAAAATGGGCAAAAAATAGCCAAGACGGGACACATCTTAAGACCCAGACATTACCAGTTAATACTGCCAACAGGTACTTGACACTGCTGGGCATCACAACTGAAATAGAACCTTTTTGCCCAAAAATTAAACCTACAGAGTACCAAACAATCAACACCAATATCTCTCTTCTGTCTGATATGAAAAAGCAAGATGCACCTTCCACAATCTTGCACCAAATGGCACTAGCAACCATCAATGAAAGATATCCCCAGGATGAGTACCTTAGAATCTATACAGACGGATCGCTCAGGAAAACATGGAAAGGCTGGCGCAGGAGTACATTGTGAACTGTTCTCCCACTACATTTCAGTGGGAGAAAATAAAACCAGTTTTGACGGAGAAATAAAGGCAATACATACAGCATTACAACAACTCTTACTCAGACCACTAGCTTTTAAAAAAGCCGTTTTTCTTGTTGACTCCACGTCTGCAATCCAGTCTATTGCATCAAACAGACAGCCTATAGATAGCACTGTAAAAGAAACAAAGGATGCAATAAACCTTCTCAGTAAACAAGGGAAAACAATAATTCTCCAGTGGATCCCCTCACATGTAGGAATAAGTGGGAATGAAACGGCCGACCTGCTGGCTAAAAAGCGTACAACATTGCAAGGGAGAAAAACACTACACAGCACAAGAACAATCAAAAGACTTGTTAAAAACAAAACACAAGAGATGTTCACCAACGAGGCCAGCCTTGCGTCTAGTGGTAAACGGTGGAAACACTTGGGACAAAAACAAAAATATACCCAGAAACCAAGCAGTAGCGAACTTCAGACTCAATACTGGTCACGACTGCCTTGCTGAACATCTCCATCGTATTAAGATCTACAAATCCCACCACTGCACAATCTGTAAGCAGCTGAATACAGTGATGAACAGAGACCATCTTCTTGTAAGTTCGGGATTGGATCAATCTTATCAAGAGACAGGGAATCTACCAAAACTCTACTGGGATGCCAGAAGACAAATGGAATGATTCAATGTCCTGCCATTAGAAAACAACAACAACATAAAATAAAATAGTCATAATTATATAGCTAAGTCTGTGTCTTATATTGTTTGTTAAATAATTATTGTTTTACCTGTGTCTTAGGTGGCAGGTGTTGCAGAAGTAATGCACTTTTGAAGCCCGTGTTAGTACAGTTGACTACATATTGGCGCTTATTAACAAACATTTCTTCACCACACTGGCACTGGGTAGAAAAATCTGATGAGCAGTTTTCGTAGTCAGCATGTACATGGCCAAAACCACATAACACTGCAAACACCTGAAACATTTAATTTACAAACTAATATCTGAATTAAATATAACCATTTCATGAAAAACGTCCCAAAATTAATATCTGTCAACTGACAAAATATGAAATGTGTGAGATAAAGTAAAGTTATTTAATTCTGATCTGACAAAATTTCAGATTCAATAATATCTGATATCCACTTACTTATCAATACTGTTTTTACCAGTATGTTTATCAGAGTATTTGTGTGTAAAAGACTAATGCCTGTGCTTACTATATGAAACACTGCATTTAGCGAATGTTTACATTTCCCTTTCAATTTCAAATGAATGCTTAAGAAATCTACATACCAACAGTTATTATTTCAGCCAATACAAACAAACAAATATGACACAAATAATGAACTTCGTCATAATTTTGAACAAATTGCATTAATTGTTAGGTACATTTCAATGAGATAATTTTTCAATTACAAACACCCCAATTGCTTTCTATTGTTTTAGTAAAATAACAATTGTAAAGCAGACAATCAAATACAATAAACACTCAAAATACAAATTTACAACCATAATACTTAAAAAACAAATAATTTAGTCCTAGCTTTCAAGTTTATGTTTACATAGATTACCATGGGGCTACAAACGTCTTGAAATTTGTAAGGTGTGTTGAGAAATATTAATTTTGTCACATTATTAAAGATCATGGAGTTTGTATTTTGAAAACAAATTTTCATAACTTAATCCTCCACACAGACTTTTACAATTTTCTTAAAATTCTGAGTTCCATTTTTGGCCCATGGTGTCCTACAGTTAAAAAACCTTCGGAACTTTCCAAATAACCATATCTTCACTAAATTTTCAATATTACGATTATGTGGTAATCAGTATTGATATGTAGTGAATGTCGGATATAATTTTAGTAAAATAATAGTGAGCATGTTAATGTATTGGTTTATGTTTGTTTTCAGTTCTTGAAATTGTTGGTAAGAAGGTTTGGGTCTTTCAATGCCACTCACAGGTAAGAAAGGTTCAATTTATTTTACATTTGTTCAAATGAGAGTTTGCTGCAGGAAGAAGCTGAAAACATCTTGTAACCAGTAAGAATGGTTACAATGACCAGTAAGTGAAGATTATTTATTGGGCTGCCCATGGGAAGACTCATTATGACGAAAGGGGATCAAGAGGTATTGTCATTATTCCATACATTAAAGGAATTTAGAAAAAATAAAGAAAGCTCTAAGGAGGTGTGGTGTGTGAACTGTTCCTATAATATCATAGGCAACTTGCTGAGTAGAACCCCACCAAGTGTTTCTATATTAAATACTCAGAATAAAAAATACAGACTTCCTGCACAATACTTTGGAGAACGGGCAGGCCTTTGGACGTTCACATGTGAATTGTTTGACGGAGATTTCCATTAGGACACTGGAAATTTCCGTGTGGGTTTGGACTTTTCGTTTTATGTAGGAGTGAGGGGAGTCTTTAGCAGGTAGTCGGGGGTACAAATACAAAAGAAGACAGCTGTTCAGCCATTGTTAGGACTTTCAACAGGGTCTTTCAATCGCCATTCACATGTAAGAAAGGTTTATTTTATTTTATATTACTTTGCAGTTTATTCTTCTATCTTGTTCCTAATGTTTGTAAGGCACATATTATTATAATAAAATTTTTATTGCAATTACTTATATATTGCCAATATTTTGTTTTATCATTTTTCATTGTAGGGTTTTTTTTTAGGATGATTCCATATTCTAGGGATCAAAGTGTCAAGTGAAAAATATTATGATGAGGGCAGTATGAGTAGAAGGTTTTACTTTATAGTTTTTCATTCCCATATATTTTTTATGCGAAGCATTTGTATCAATATTATAGGTTAAACCTGCACCTGTAGTAGCAAAAGATGGTGTTGTAAGTTTAAACAGTGAATATGAGCTACAACTCAAAATTTCCTTGAAGAAATTAATGTTATATAATTCAAAGTATCTATGAAGTACCAAGGAAACTTTTTGCTGTGGGCAGTGCTAAAGAGGGAGGGAGGTTTGTTGGGCTCCTAAAATTTTGTTAACAAAAGCCCCTCAAAAACTGAATCAACACATAAAGCAGCACAGCAATAATTTAAACTAAAGCTACCTTACAGGACTAAAAGTATATTAAACCAACTCTGTGTATTTTGATATTACTAAATATTTCCAATAATTTTAATGGTAATACAATTTTTGACTAGGGCTGCTGAAGAAAACAATGTGTGCAGAGAAGCAAAAACGTTTAGGTATAGTTACTATGATTATTTTTTTCTACTAGTAATTTTGTACAAACCATTATGTTGTCTTTGGTATTGACGAGCGCTTTCGGCAGTCAAGCCATCTTCAGGTCATTTACCATAGTGGTTTGTACAAAATTACTAGTAGAAATATTTGAGACCACTAACACTCCAATACAACAATAAATTATGATTATTTTGTTATGCAAATTTCTGACTCAAAAATTTAGTTTCTGGAAAAGTGAGAACAGTTAGGTCCTGGTAACATGACTATGGCTTTTTTTTATTTTAAGATTTTTTTTTAACAAAAAGTGTATTTTAAAAAAGTAAAAATATATAAGTTAAAAAAAATAAAGGTCAGAATAGCTAGTTTACAGAATAATCTGTAAAGAGCTTATTTTACTCGATTTATATAAAAAAAAAACTAGTTCACAGAAAAATAATTTTCAGAAAATATATGAAGCTATTTCAATGTCAGCGCATGGTTTAAAAACTAGGAAAGGCTCTCAGATAAGTTGGAAACATGAAATCAGCTGAAAAAGGTTAGACACATGGGTGTGGATAGAGATTTTGAGGGTGAAGCCCCTGAAATTTCTCACTCAGCTGTAAAGTGTAATATAGAGTCCTTTTCTTTTCCTTCTAAGGTGGGTCTAAATCTTATTTGTAATAAGCCGTAATTCATTATCTTTATCTACAGAAAGGTTGTTTAGAGATGGATGATGACCACACTTTTATCCCCTCCACTTTTTGTTGAATCGCCCCCAAATGCAATTTTGCATATGTTCATGGTTTAAAAAATCTAATAGTTAATACATGTTGGTAATTAGATTTCTGTGTAACTTATTAGTTTTTGGTTAAGATAAATATTTTAAATGAATCAGGCATATTCTTAGTTTACCTGTTTGTAATTGATGTCAGCCCTTTGCTTCTTTTGCCCTGCAAACATTCACTGAAATTTTGTAGCAAAGTCAACAGCTGCTTTTAAACTGAACACATTAAAGCCTCTATTACAGTAGGGAAATGGTTGCAAAAAAGTTGTGGAGCACTGGTTTAAATGAGACTTATGACACTTAATGCAATTGTTGCAAGCCATAGTTTCATGCACTCAATGTAAGGCATTGATTCAAGTGTAGTGTATTACGCTATAGGCCTAAAACCAGCTGCATGCAACTCACCTCCACGCGCATACTAGGAATGGCTAAGGAGACCTGTCTCATCGACATAACCTCACAAAGTATTGTGAAGACTGTGCGCTTGTGTTGTTTTGTGTTTGTCATCATGGAGGAGGAAATGCAAACAGCTTAGAACATTTTTTCTTGAGAACAAGAAGACGATTTTACAAAAAAATAAACTGTTCTGAAAGGAAAATAAGTACAAAATACTTCTTCCAAATTTAGTATCTATACCAATTAGTAAGCCTTCCTTTATATAACTGAACAGTTCATCATATATGATTTGTACATGTGAAACTAATTAAAAAACTTGTTTCCGTCTGTCCAAAGTTCATCAAAAAAGTGTAGTACAATCCTTCATCAGTTTCTTGCGGATAACATGGGATGAACATATTTTATGTGGATAACAGTGGTGATAAAGTTTGAGCAAAGACTGAACTCTCTGAATAGATACTTGTACTTGTAAACTTAGTTAAAATTGTATGTGATGAGGCCTACAAATGTAAATGTACTATAATTGGTGCTCACCCATAAGTAAGTGAGAAATAACTACATTTTGGTGTTCACTGTTGTCTGTTGCTTTGTATGTATGTCAAAATTGTGTCACCTTGGACACCACCAAAAACAAGGCATGGTTAAATGCAACAGTAACTAACATGTGGCATAATCCTAGCATAAAGTGTACCGTTCTCTACATATTCCATACAAAATGTATGGCAATTCTCTATATTCAGATACCAATTTTTTTTATTGACTATTAGCAGATTCCAAACTCTGGCTGCATTATTTAGAGTTTGACTTTTAGAAAATATATACTAGAACACTCATCAGAGACAGGTTGCTACTGAGTTTCAGGATTTACTATTTGAACAAAATGAGATATATATGCCTTAATACAAATAATATTTAGTGAACCTCAGTAAAGTGCTTTTCCCCTCAAATACATATAAAACTGAAAATAATGATGCATTTATGAAACAGACCCAGAGCTGACATTTCTTATTAGTACCAAAACTATATTAATAGTACAAGAGTGCTAGGAAATAAAGAGAGATTTAAATGGAATAAATCCTATTGTAGTCCCAAGCCACGTGTTTGTTAACCAAATACACTGTTACTCACCGTCTATGGCTTTCCGTAATGTTTTTTCGTGTTTACATGTTTCGAGGCACTTGCCTCATCATCAGAACTTATAAAAACCAATCTATGTCATAAATGATGACATTTGTCAAAATATTAAAAACACAATACGGCAATTAAACCATGTACATAACTCGCTTTAAAAATGTTAGGTGTGCCTTGCAAGACAACATGCGCCGTACTGACGAAATCTAAGCCTTATCTCGACCATATCGCATAGCGGTATCGTACAGTATATTTGATTTATATTGTAATTGGTCGTTCAACACGTGTGGCTTGGTACTGGCGTCGTTGTATGCTTTGTAAATCTCATATTCTTCAAGGGCGTTCAAATAACCCCCTTTACTGCAGAAATGAAGGGGTATTAAATTCGAGCTAAAATTCGTGTAACTGTGATTGTTGTCTATAAGGTGCCTGGCGAAATTTGACTTGATATTGTCAAAGTTGTAAACTCGTGTAGGGGGTCTATGTTCAGAAAATCTTTTCAAAAAACCTCGACCCGTCTGGCCCACATAAAAAGCCTCACAGTCGTTGCAGACTAGCTTATAAACTCCTGTTTTATTTTCAAGACTGGTATGTTCACGGGTGCGGAGATTATTTAAGATGTTATTACTAGTCTTATAGGAAACGACTATGTTGTTGACTTTATTAATGGTTGACTTAAAAATCCCTGGCATGAAATGCGTATAAGGTGCCGCAATGTACTTGCGTGCCTTTGTTTCGAGGTTCTCATTTCTATTATTTATATCTTTAGTTTCATTTTTAATAGTGTTACTCTTCTTTTTCTTTCACTATTTTTAAGTCAAATTTCGCCAGGCACCTTATAGACAACAATCACAGTTACACGAATTTTAGCTCGAATTTAATACCCCTTCATTTCTGCAGTAAAGGGGGTTATTTGAACGCCCTTGAAGAATATGAGATTTACAAAGCATACAATGACGCCAGTACCAAGCCACATGTGTTGAACGACCAATTACAATATAAATCAAATATACTGTACGATACCGCTATGCGATATGGTCGAAATAAGGCTTAGATTTCGTCAGTACGGCGCGTGTTGTCTTGCAAGGCACACCTAACATTTTTAAAGCAAGTTATGTACATGGTTTAATTGTCGTATTGTGTTTTTAATATTTTGACAAATGTCATCATTTATGACATAGATTGGTTTTTATAAGTTCTGATGATGAGGCAAGTGCCTCGAAACATGTAAACACGAAAAAACATTACGGAAAGGCCATAGACGGTGAGTAACAGTGTATTTGGTTAATAAAGAGAGGTCATCATGGTGTCTCATTATAGGTATTTGGTCTAGCAATAGATTGCCTTGTGATGAACAGATAATGAGGTTCTTCTAGGTTGTACGCTATGTGGTACGTATGATCAACTGTTAAAACACAGCTACTTATTCTTTTGACCTAATCACCATTGCCAAATTCAAAACTTTCAGATTCAAACTTACATTTGCTGCACAAAAATAAAAAGAGGAATTTTACAGAGAACAGAAAAAGACACTATAACAAGAGAGACTAGATTTTCATTCCTGAAATCACAAACCTAGTTTCCTTAGATCAACATGATTGTTACACCAGAAAGACAAAATAAAAATATTTACGCCCTAATATTTTTGTAATATTGTAATTATATTGTATAACAATGACAATAGTATCTGTGTTGTTCACTTCTCCTCTAGGTATTGCTAGATCTCCTCTAGTAAGTTTTCATTCAACTGTGTTGTAACTTGGTTACTTCAGGAGCATTATTCAACTGATGATATAAAAAGGAGAACTGAAAAAGGTGTCAAAGCTATCTTTTCATATCTGCCAATAATTCACACTTTCATTAAATACATGCTCTGTAAAGAAGCATGTACTGAACATACACTCTTATCTTTTTTTTTTAAGAGTACCTGTAGCCATCTCCATATTTGTATTAAAAGAAAACACCTTTCCAAACCACCTCATTGAAGCAAACCACACATACACAAACATCGAAACAACATGGATATTCTACACGTATACACAAAAGCCCAAAAACTAGACATGCTTGAACAACTGGAAATTTACAAACACACAAAACACATAAAAGTGACATCCTAAATGAACAGACACAATTTAAATCACACATTATTTGAACATATCACACACCCCACACAACATCGATCCTTCAAAAGTCGATGCCGTCGCCAACAACAAGACGGACACCGCTCCCAGTGGCAGCCTCTGATGAAGCTTATAATAAGCAAAAACTGGTTCAGTCTACAAGGTAAAACTTTTACATTTTTACTAATAAAAAACTGTCTGTTCTGAGTCGATAGAGATATACTTATATTTGGTTAAAAGAATTCACTTTTTATTTATAATTATGAAAATACTGAGACTAAAATACTGCTTTATAAGCATGAAGAGGCTATAAGGCGTAAACATTTGTTAGTCTCTCACAATTTTAAACGTTTTGTTAAAGTAACAAATATTTATTTGGTATTCATTAGGTTAGTACCTAACCTAACCAAGTAAATATAAGAATTACACCTACTAGCAATCATTAATTGCTATAGCATTACTTTTGTTGATTGTTATAAAGGTTTTAATTCAGTCAAACACAGATTTATATGGGAAGCTTTAAGGATAATGAGTAGATAAGTAGGCCTATTTAAATATTTTGTGGCATAGGCTATATACAGTCATAGTATTGAAGATAAGACATTGGGTTGAGGAAGAGTACACAAATGGCCTGAATTTATTCAACACTGTACTAAAAATATTTCAAAATCTGACTTAGTACAGAAATAACTATCTGACAATCATGAAATAACTATCAGTGGAATTAGATTAGGCCTAATTTACAATCTGTAAATGATTTTGTATTCTCTTCTTCAGCAGTAGAAATTTCAACAATGTTAAAACAATTTAATAAAGAAACTAAAATGATCAGTCTAAGCTAAAATTATCAGATTATAAATGTGTGTGTGTGTGTGTGTGTGTGTGTGCGTGCAAAGGCCACACTTATGTTGAAACATTTCCTTTCATAACTCATGAAGTCCAGAAGTATCACGAGTTGTACAATGGCCTGTTTAGACAATATGTGCACTAAAACGTATACTGAAAACAGATGGATAATGTTTACTATGTTCTCAGATGACGTAATGAATTAAGTAAATGCCCGCCACTGTATTTTAGAACTAACAAGAAGAGATAACTCCCTTCTGGTTAAACACGTTGTGTTACCACAATTTTGAGCTATACTATCTGTAAGAAATTTAAAATGAAAGTAGGACATATACCTATGATTAAGGATAACTGCTGGGTACTTTGAACTACAGTACAGACCTCACATTATCAAATGCAAAAGAGGAGAAGACAGAGGAAGAACTGGAGAGATGAAATTGAATATTTTTCTTGAATAACATAGGCACAGAGGTATGTAAGAAAGGATATAAAAGGTTTTCACACAATACTGTGTGTTGTTACTGATGAGGAGTGTAAAGTAGAACAAATTTGAAGACTGTTGAATGAACAAACGTAGTGGATATGTAATTGTATATTCCCACAATAGTTAACTACCTCGTGGACAAAAATTTAGTCTTAGTTCTCCTAAGCTTGAGCCTGAGATAGGCCTTTGACCTACACTGGGATATCTGGGACATAAAAAAAGCATTCACACTAACAAAAACAAATGTATGGACAGACAAAAAAATATTACAGCATTTTTTTAAATGTAAATATTGAGTACCAATAAGTTTATATATATTTGTTTAAATTGAAATGTAATTATAAAACTTGATGTATTCTTAATGAGTGGAAAAAGTTCATGCAAAAGTACTTACTTTGCAAAGAAATGGAACCAGTACTTAAAAACAAGGTTTTGAACAAACATACTATATGTTTTTGCTGTCCTGACCATAAAACTATTCAGTTTATAATTTACTCAAAACTAACATCTATTATTACCCACTGGCATGATTACTTATTTCAGATAGGAAAGGCTTCATCCAACTTCTAACACGAGCAGAAGTTAGTTAATGGTTTGATTTTAATAACTTGAATATATTTTTTGAATGAAAAACTGATACAACGCTGACATAAGAATAAGTGTAAATATCACACACATACCAAATTAAATAAATAATAAACATATTATATATAAATGAAATATAAATAATTTGAATTGCAGCAGAACTAACTCTGTAACTGTCTGGGAACACAAATGGAAGAAATAAAGGTACCGTAAGTTTTTAAATACAAGTTCTGTGGTAAATAAATAATGATTAGACAGTTACACATTTAATTTTTTGTTGGATTTTTAGTATATAATACATTGTATAAATAATAGACTATGCTTATCAAGGCGCTAGAATAAAATGATATCGGATTGTTTTTAAAAATAATATCCTCAACCGAAGTTTACATTGTAACATTTATTTGTTAACAAAATTGCTTTATTTTTGACATTCATTATGAATAAATTAATTAGTTTTCTTAGGAATGACTTTTTTTAACTAGATACTCTCCAACAAGCAAAATTTTTCGTTAAAGTAACCGCTACAAAATTTAAACGAAGACGAATGCATTTTCATTGTTTTTAAATTCGTACTTGTTGGCTCACTGATTGGTGCTGGATACAGTGAATTTGTTCTTTGTTGCGATCAAAATTTAGCTCGGAGTGGGAAAGGTGTTAATTAAATTGACTGGTCTTTATTAAACGACATCCGAAGTCAAGATCAAGGGATACATACTCTTCATCTCAGTAATTTGTATTATCAACTGTGCTATTTTTGTTTACTTATGCGTTAGGCTAAACTTTGCTCGAATTTTTTTGAACAAAATTGTTAACAATAGACTACACATTTGCGGTATCTCCGCGTCTAAAACTTTAAAATGTCTATTTAATACTATAAACAATATCTGCGCCGAGTTCATACCGTTACCGTTGCTATCGGTGTTCAGTTTATTTTGAACATGGTACCCCACCGACGAACGAAATTATAATAAAATACTCATTATTTTCAACCTTTACCTCAATAAACATACCTTAAAATATAAAGTAAAAAGTTTCGGTTCCATCGCTGAGTAAATTACACTAGTTTAGTTATTAAATAAACTACCACCTGAAAACAAAGAAACCACCTGTAACACCTTAATCTTTACATCACTACGGACTACACACAGCTGAGAAAGGAGGAGGGAGGAGGGAGGAGGGCTGACTCATGCAACTGTCGACTGCATACCTTTTACTGGCAATCATAAACCTCGAGGTGGGAATTTTAATGGTGGGTAGGTGCGGCGGAACGAATTGCCCGCCAAAATTTAAAATGTTACTAAATAAGTAATCAATATATGTACATATTGCAGTAGTTTACTAGCGTAATTTAATTTTTAAAATTAAATGAATGTTACTACATCATAACATACCGGTAGTTGTTACTCTAATACCTGATTTTGTTTATATAACTTATTAAAGGTCTCCTTAACATACCTGCGAGGTTAGTCATAATTGGTAAGGATTTTACAAATGTATCAAAGAATCAGAACCTAGAATGATAAAGAATGTGTGAAATCTGACTGCCTCTCCCCCCCATGTCAGAAAAAGTTACATGGATACGCGTTACCACGTTTATCAAATTTTATTTTAAATTTAACTAAAGCTTACGTTAAACACGTGCTACGTTTTAAAAGACGATGACATAAGTGTGTCACGACGTCATCAGCTCGTCATAAGATAAATAACCTTCAATGTGATATAGCTGTATGAACTTTACCCGCAGCTGAATTACTGAATTTGTATTTAAACTAATTTACTTTCGTAAGAAGGCCCAACATTACACTATCATTGTCCATATAAAACAGCGGTTAATAATAATGACCACGACTACAACAAAAATAGATATATGTCCTATTTGAAATACTTGATGCCAGATCTTCCAGCTCGTTTTGAGCCACTAAGAAAGGCCGCTGCATTGTTTCAAACAATTTAGTTTACGCTACTCGTTACCTCGTTAACGAAACTGTCACGCTTCATATAGTAATTATAAACGCATTTCTTCTGTAATAAAAACAGTATCCTTGTCATTGTGTAAGCATGCCTGTGTGAGTATAATTTGTAGAAATAAACACATGTATACATGTTTAAGTATTTAAATCTAGGTTAGGGTACATTTAATCGTTACTTTTGTAGCGTTCGTCTTAGGCACTTAACACAGAGCATTACTGGATACACTTCTACTATTCTTTCTTAATATAAAACAAACAAATAAAAATAAATAAATAAACATGAATATCAACAACAAAAACTAAAGCGCTAAATTGATAATAACAAGAGGCGTGTTTATACGAAGGGTAGACTGCCTGCCGTGATTCCAATCCCAATGGTATTGTAAAATTTTTAATTGTACAATGCACAGTAACAAACATACGGCTGGGTTTGTGCGTGATCTTCTGACTCAGCAATAAACAACGAGTGGCAGCAATCTGGAAATCAGAACTTTAGACTCACATCGCGAGGAGAGACTTTTAGAATTTAATACTGATACCTTACAATCGTTTGTGATTATTAGACACAAACTGAATTTAGCCATTGTTTCGGTCACCCGCCTTTTTATTTTCCAATCGCGCGCTATGTGAACATAGTATAGTACATACTAATTTGTATACTCTACTGTAGATATGTTTTGTAGCTGGACGACGAACGTTATACATTTTATAATGACTCCTTTTCGTGCCATTAAAGTGATTTCGGAGATCGTCCAGTTTGAACCGTTTGGCATATATATTATTATATAATATAGATGTGGCATTCTTGTACTACATACTTTATAGAAGACGTTAATTACAAATCTTTATTAAATCTTTGTCTAAATATAGTAACAAAATATTACGTACCAAAGTTTTATTTCTCTTATATTAGAAAATTGGAAAAGTGTTGATACTATTCATCACCTATTAATAGTAGGTGATTCTGCAACATCAAAGTCTGAAATGAAACCTGTCCCTCATAGCTGTACTAGATTTTCTGGACATTATAAATTCATTCTATGTTAATTGATAACATTTTTGCAACCAAAATTTAACTATGAACTCGATAATTTTAAAATCGAATAAAATAATCTGCAGCAAAGTATTCGAAATAGAATTAAAACAGACTACAATACTCGTGAAGTATTCGTGTTCCAACACTTGCAGAAGAAAGATTACGCTTTTGATTGAAGAAAGACTCCTTTGTAAAGTGTCTAACCAACATTGGTCGATTAATAATGATTCAGATATTGCGATATGAAATTACATTGCCTCAAAGAAAACTTTCGTACGATTGTCACTACCGAAGTAAGGATTCATATTGTGTATTATGTAAAGTGTATTATCCAGTGGCAGCTCATGAGATTTTAATTTGGTGAAGCTGCATTAGAACTTTCAGCGTATAGCATTTTCAAATATTAGTGAAATTTATATACTATTACTAAATCTTTGACCAATATTGAAGCTGAAGCTGTGACATATAATTGGTCCTATCCTTTTTAGTGCTGCTACTGCTACTGCTGCTGCTGCTGCTGCTGCTGCTGCTGCTGATATCTATGCTGAATTCTGATTTAAGTCACAAAACACTGTACAAATTAAAATTTATTTTCATATGAAAATGCAGTAGAGTCAATCCATTCCAAGTGATACAAAATAAAAATAAATGGTTGCTTGACCATTAAAAACAATTGGATTTGTTTTTAAATAAAGCCCCTTATAGGGGAGGAACATAAAAATACCAATATTTTTTTAACCTTGCCATTTTACCAATGGCAGCTATCTTTCATTTGGCATTCACTCCAAATGGACTATTTCTCTGTACATTTGAAGCAGAGAGTTGAAACAAAATCTGAATTATTAAGCAGTGTTTATATGTCCTTTTAGGTATATTAAAGTTGCCACTAGCTTTTGCTGAGAGGACAAAAATTTTATATATTCTTTGTGAGAATGTATCAGATTAGTTAAAACACGAATTTTGTAGCAGTGTTTTACACCATGAAGAAGTTGTTAGAGTTGTTATTTTTTGGTAAATACATACATAAAAAGTGTTAATAGAAAAAATTTGAGCTCTCCTATTTGATGATCCTTTTTAGCTATGAATTGACAAAAAAAAGGATTTTTTCAATTTTTGTGACTTAATATCTCTGTGGGGGGGGGGGGGCAGATAAAAGTTTGAAACCTACATAATTGGAAGACCTCTACACAGTGTTACCACCAGGTAGACAATCCCGTGCTTCCACTAGGAAGACTGAAGCTGGTGTATGTTTGAAGAAATTTATTGTGACGAGTAAACTATTTCCGCATTTTAAAACTCTGAAAGCTGTTAAGCACACACTGCGTGCGGATTAATTACAATACTCATACTTGATAAGATAACGGCTGTTTCTGTACTTATATACGTATGCCTTACAGCGAAATAACTGACACGTGGACCTAATTTGTTTTACTGGTAAAACATTTTACTTTAACAACCAGATATTTATAAGTAATACAGCAGTACTCTCTCTCTCTCTCTCTCTCTCTCTCTCTCTCTCTCTGATTCTCTCATACGTGGTAGAGAGGTAGCTGAGCGGACACCCCTTACCGAAGTTATGTATGACGGCTCGAGGGTGTTATTCTGGGGTAACTTATTTACTTACGATACAGTTGAGTTACTAATAATGACCACGTACATCCCACTGACTGTCATTCTGATGTAAGTTAAGAAACTGTGTTCTCAAAGCGAAGACAGTTGGGAATCCTTAACTAAAAGTAGGTGTATGCTTGTTTTACGTATGATTATTATAAACGTGAATAAAACTCGTAAAAACTTAGAATAGACGTGTAGGAACCCGTTTTTGCAGTTCTGTAGATTCAAACTGTTACTCACACGCAATTCGAGTAACATTCAACGACAATTCAAAACGCAAAACGGTGAAAACTGTAAATCGTAAATATTTGAATTCAGATGATTGTATTGTTAGCCACTGAACATAATTCGATGTAGTCACAAACAATGTAACATCCTCGAATCAAGGAGAACGGCAATAACAAAATGAAAATACGTGTTATTGGAACATTGTTTAGAAGATACTTATTGACTGAATGATTTTCCTATGGATTATTTCATATTTCAAACGTATACAGAAATGCTGTGTGATAAATTTATTTGTATACGGTATTTAAAAAATAGTGTACACTGTATTAGTTTATACAGCTGAAAAAACAATAAAATAGTCTAAAAATTATGAGAGTAACAAAATTCGTCACCTTTTTTCGACCCTCTGGGGGGAGGGTCCAGTCCCGTTCGTCCCTCACCCTGTAAATACGCCCCTGTCCGTCAAACCAAAATTACTTTGAAATAAATAACCTTGTAAGACCTGTACAGACAGAAAAGAAACATTTTATTATTTCACAACTTACTAATTGATAGAGTTACTAAATGAATCTCAGGGATATACAATGTCACACCTGTAATATTTACTGTTCCCCCTTTTTATTGTCTTAGTGAAAAGATACAGACTTCGTAGTTATTCTCAACAACCGAATAACAAAATGGATACATCGTAGCTTTTTTAGTTGTCAACAGATATCAACCGGCAGAATATTAAGTTTTTTAATCAGATACATCATACAGGCTATTTGTGACACTCGTAACAATGGAATGACCCTGAAATTCTAAAACATAAATTTAGTAAAATATGTGTCGCATCACGAACCATGAAACACGACTGTAAAAACACGCGTCATTCTCAAGCAGATTATAGACTTTCATTTAGGTTAAAGACACCATCGACAGTTTTGCGACAGTCGACTGGGCATCTCAAAGAGACACTCATCCAATCATCGTTGTAACTACAAAATAAATGCATATTTTAATCATACTAAAGTACGGATACGTTCCTTTATACTGTTAAGTGCGAGACAGCACTGTTATTATCACTAAGAACAATTAAAATTTTAAATACAGAAAAAAACAACTCGTGGGGTAATAAAGGACCCCATCTTGCCAATAACGAATAAACTAGACAAAGTTAGATTTTAATTGATTATTGTGTATCAACAATGGCGTAAATAATGCCCCGCAGCGCACAAGCCGAGAGAAAACTCTTTTAAATATAATTATATTACTAACGACTGGGAACACAAAGTTTTTAATTAGTAAAAACGTAAAAGTTTTACCTTATAGCCCGAACCAGTTTTCGCTAATTATAAGCTTCGTCAGAGGCTGCCAGAGGAGCGCTGTCCGTCTTGTTCTTGGCGACGGCGTCGACTTTTGAAGGATCGATGTTGTGTGTGTGGGGTGTGATATGTTCGAATAATACGTGTGATTTGAAATGTGTCTGTTCGTTTAGGATGTCGTTTTTATGTGTTTTTGTGTGTTTGTATATTTCCAGTTGTTCAAGAGTGTCTAGTTTTCGGCCTTTTGTGTGTACGTGTAGAATATCCATGTTATATATTGATATTTGTGTATGTGTGGTTTGCTTCAATGAGGTGGTTTGCAAAGGTGGATTCGGTAGTGGAGTGTAGTGCCTTTGTGTGTTCAATGTATCTTTGTTTGAAGGAAAGTCCTGTCTGACCTATGTAGAATTTGTTGCAATCTGAGCAATTTAGTTTGTAGACACCAGGTAGATCAAATTTATTTTGTGCTTTGTGTGTGTGTTCTGTTTTGTTTGTAGTTTTGTATGCGATCCTATATCCTGCTTTTTTGAATTTTTGGGCTATCTTTTCAGTGTGGTTATTGATGTATGTTAGTGTTATGAATTTGTTGTTTTCTGTCTTGTCTGTTGTTTGTTTTGTGTTTTGTGTAGGAGTTTATTAACTATTGTTCTGTTGTATCCGTTGGATTCTGCTAGATATTTTATCGGGTTTAGTTCGTCTTTGTAGTCTTTTTCATCTAGTGGGATGTTGTTAAGTCTATGTATCATAGTTCTGAAGGCAGCTAGTTTGTGTTGTATTGGGTGATTGGAAGAGTTGTGTATTAGTTGTGAGTAGTGTTGTAGTGGGTTTTCTGTATATACTGAATTTGTGTCTGTGTTCAAATCTTGTGATGGAGAGGTTTAGGAAGTTTATGCTATTGTTGTACTCGTATTCAGCAGTGAAGGTTATGTTTTTGTGTATTTTGTTTATGTGGGTTAGTAGTTGTTCGCATTGTGTTTTGTTAAAAACTCTTTTAAAATAATTACTGCAAATCAGCTTAACTTTTTTTTCAGTGAAGTTTCTTAATTTAATTTCTTAGGTTTAAATTAGATTTAAAGTAATGTTAATTAAAGTATGGTTACATTATGAGTTTCAGGTGAGCTAAATATACTTGTTTTAAACCCAAGATAAATTGCAATAACAGTGTGTATGGGACTAGGCGTAGCTGTATGTGCAGCTTTTTGACATTACCGATCACCGCGGACAGATCACTTTCTAATTTAAATATCATGGTGTACTATTTAAGAAGCACAATGGTATCCACAAGACTAACTGGACTAGCACTTATAAGTATTGAAAATGATAGTGCACGAAGATTAGATTTGAGTAAATTGTCCATGACGTGTCCGTTACTTAACTAAATATAATTAACTTACTACCGACTCGGAACACAAAGCTTTGAGCCTCTGAAGAAGCTTTTAACGGCGAAAACCGGTTAAGGTTATAAGGTAAAACTTTTACGTTTTTACCCATAAAAAACTTTGTGTTCCGAGTCGGTAGGGGGTTAATTATATTTAGATTTGAGTAATTTTGTTAAATAATTTGTTGATATAAAAGCAAACGAGTCTGGGCTATATTGGAAATAAATGATTTGTGGTGTAGTATTTAGCCTATCAATAAGTTATGTTTATAGCAGTTAGTTCTATGATTGTAAGTAGTTCAGTACTATTAGTTGGAAAAGATTATTGGTACATAGCTTGAGATCTATAAATTATTGTATTCTTAAAGTAACTTTTCATTGCGTTTTGTTATTTAGATATGCAGTCTGCATGCTGTAGTGATCAGCATTAAGGAATTCATTTACTTTGTTTAGTTTTGATTACAAAAATAGGCTATAATAATGTTTTTTTGAACTAGTTTTTTTGTTTTATTACCCTATCACAGAATATAAGAGAAAATATAAGAGTTAGGTAAAAGAATTTAATACATATTTTTGTCTCATCCAAAATTAGTTTATTCATTCATTTGTCTATAAACGTTTTCCATGCATCTCTTAATATAAAAATGTTATTAGTTTCATTCATATATGTTTATCTGTGCAATGAAACTGAGTTTTCTTTACAAATATCAGCTACAGTCAGGGCCGTAACAAGGTACTCCTGCGCCCTTGGCAATTTTGACAAAGCTGCGCCCCCAACAGTGGTGCCGATCCCCCCCAAGCCCTATGTCGCTTCCCCCCCAACTCCAGGCTCGATTACTAAAAAAAAAAAAAGCTCTTTTTATTTTTATAAATCTCATCACGTGATACACCATGCAGCCCCCTTAAGCAAGCTTTGACGCAAATTGCGACCAGGAAATACGTTCTCACATTGTATTCGGTATTTTTGTAATAGTAAATTTCATACAACAGTAAAAAAAATTCATAACTTTAGTCGGTGCTTTAGTTCTATAATTTATCTCGATTTTTTTTACACAGGACTTCAGGACTTGCACTTACAACATTCTGTTGTTGTAACTGCAGGTACCATTTTTTTGGCTCTGGGGGCAGGTAAATAACAAATTGAAACTCTTCAGTAAACAAATATATTGCTTTTACAAATTGTTACATACAGTATACAGCAGAAAAGCCATGGAACTAAAACTTTACCTTTCTTGCTTTCAGCAAGGCAAACTCACTAATTATTTCACTAAAATCAAGTTTTGAAGCAATCTCATATTCTATGGACAGGATAGCTAAGTTTGTCAATCTGTTTTCACACATACTTGACCGTAAGTAGTTTTTGATTATCTTCAGCTTGCTGAAAGTACGCTCGCAAGACGCCACACTGACGGGCATTGTCAAAAATATCCTCAATGCTATTTCGATGTTTGGATAAGCATCTCTTAATCCATAGTTTGAAATAACTTTCAGAATATCCAAATGGGAAGCCTTGTAAATGTTCTTCACCAGCTCTTTTGCATGAAACTTGAAAGCAGCTACTTCGTTAACTAGCTCAACTCTATCAATGTCTCTGCTATATATCGCACCAAGATCAGCTGCACACTTTTCAAGAAAAGAAACAGAGCATTCACTTAAGGACTTTCCTGACAAAAAACTGAAGTCTGATGAAACTGTGTGGTAAATGTGTGCCCTTTTTTCCATTTCACTTACAATCAAATACAGTGTAACATTCTATCTCAAATGATTTATCAGAACTCAACAAGTGTGCTTCATCTTCAGCCGTCTCCCCAGCCATCCTCTTGACTTTCCTCAGCCTCTTAACAGCAAAACTGCTTTGGATGGCCATGGAATCACAAATAGCTTTGGCTTTTTCTGTGTATTTTTTAATTCCTTCTTTACGTAGGTCTTCAACTTTTTTTGCCAAACCTGAGAGCAAACTTGATGCTACGTCAAGAGTTGTGCCCTTTCCTTGCAGTGACTTGTTGGTGCAGTCCAAACTTATCAAAACATCAGACCACATCTCTAAAAGGCACACAAATTCGTAATCAATTTGTCTAAGAAGTTTCATAGCACCAGACAGTGTGTCAGTGTTCCAGTCGTTGTCTTTATCAGCCATGTTTTGTAAAACTTTGTGTACAGATGATAAGTTCTTCTTAAGAGCTGTCACAGCTTGACGCCTGGAAGACCATCTTGTATCACAATGTCTCTTAAGGGTACTTTTGAGACAACCAATCAAAGCCTCCCACCTTAAGGTAGAGCTACTAAAGAAGTTGAAAAACTCCAACACATTTCCAAAAAAACTTGTCATCATAATTGACACTTCCGCGGCGTGCACGCCAACGAGGTTAAGACTGTGTGCTGCACAAGGCACAAATTTAGCAAGGTCGTTTAGTTGGGATATGTGCGCTTGAACGCCTTCATATTTTCCTGCCATGTTTGAGCCGTTGTCAAAGCCTTGACCACGACAGTTCTGAATATCCAAGCCGTCATTGTTTAGCTTTTGCAATATTTCTTGTGATAACCCTCTTCCTTTTTTCTGGTGACTTATGATGAAGTCCACAAAACTTTCTTCAACTGAGCATTTCCCATCCTTAATGTTAACATACCTTATTATTTCACTCATTTGTTCTAAATGTGCTGTGTCCGGGGTGCAGTCAAACATAATAGAGAAATACTTAGCACTTTTTACATTCTTCAGTATTTCAGATCGAACCTTATTTCCCAAAATGTCTATGACCTCATTTTGAATTAGAGGTGAAAAATAGCTTGTGACATGTTTTCCACTTTTAACATTTTCTATGTGCTTAGATAGTTGAGGATTGTAGTGACTAATAAGTTCTAATGTACTCAGAAATACATCACAGTTGCTGTCACTGATCGAATCGGAACCTCCTCTTAAAGGTAAGTTATTCCTTGCACAATGGAGAATTACATCCACAATACATTTGAGAACATTGCACCACTATTCTGCTTCAGCTTGTATCAATGTTTGATGTTCTGCATCAACAGATCTATTAGTTTTCAGTCCAATTTCTAATTCTTTCCAATCGACATAAGAATGTCGGTGAGGTATCGACCTTTCGTGATTGACAATAAATGGGTTCAAGTGTCTCCAATCATTGAATCCCTCATCAATATTAGAGAAAGCAGATTTGTCCTTTTTGTCATCTTTTGAAAAGAGAAGGCAAGGGAAACAAAACAGTGCGTCCTTAGACTGGCTGTACAACAACCATTGCCTTTTTACTTTTTCCCCGTTTGGTAGAATTTTATAAACCCATTTCTGAGAAAAGTGTCTTCCATCATCTGCACAGGGGAATTTGTAGCTATCTAAGTCAATTGTTTGTGGGCCTCGTTCAACAAGTTTACAACGAACTGTGTCTGATCGAAAATTTGCTGGCCATTTTTTGGGATCCTCGTAGATAATTTCTATTCCCACATCAGTAGTATTTAATGCATCATTTTCATTATAATTAGATGTGCAAGATGTGCTGGGTTTTTCAAGATCAGTAGATTGCCTGCCCATTGTGGAATGACTTAGCTCAGGATCACTTCCTTCTTCAAAATCAATGACGTTTGTGACGAACTCCATTGGAGTGATCTGGCTGTGGTTGTCTTTTGAAACAGTCTCAGTCTTGCTATCTTCTTTTTCATTTTCTCCTTCCTTTTCTTCTTGGTCGTCTTCTTTTTCTTCTTCTTCTTCTTCTTGAAGTGCATTACTATTACTGGCACTATCACTTTCACCTACTTCTTTCTCTTCATTTCGCAGCCAATTTCCAAGCGCCGATGCTAATTTTTCGTCGTCTTCTTCTTTTCGTTTTTTGATTTTTTTAAATTCACTTCCAGAAGGTTTTTTGGCCCCATTTCTGAAACAAACCATTCCCATTTAATTTACATTCTATTACAGTTGTAAATGGCTGCCATTTAAAAACTACTTGACCGATCTCAAACATTAACGAACTCCGCCTAGATATTGTGCCCACTGCCCAAGGACCTGTGTGCCAAGTTTGGTCATAATCGGTAAATTTGTTTGGGCGCTGCCGCTGTCATTGTCATTGTTACAGACACACAGACGGCCAAAAAGTTTTTTTGAATCCTGAGTAATAGGATTACACGGAAAACGCGAAGCACTGTAAATACAAGTGAGCCTCTCGCGGTAAGAAAAAAGAAACGATGTCTGCGACGTTTTAACGCTATCACCGAATTTTTCGGTGAACGCAACTGTCGGCACTGAACATAAACAGGAAATATTATGAAATTCGTGTTTATGTTCAGTGCCGACAGTTGCGTTCACCGAAAAATTCGGCGATAGCGTTAAAACGTTGCAGACATCGTTTCTTTTTTCTTACCGCGAGAGGCTCACTTGTATTTACAGTGCTTCGGGTTTTCCGTGTACGCGATCGCTCATCCAATTATAAAAATAAAATTGATACCATATTCATGAAACTTGTGATTGAAATATTTACGTAAACTAATTTTGAAATCGGGACTATTTTAGTCAGCAGACTTGCGCAACAAAATCAGCTGACACTTGCTGAAAATTGGACATTTACAACCACGACCATTTCCGCTAAAAATGAACCAATAGGAATATAAGTTATACCAATGGAACGGGCCCGTTCTTCTTCTTTCTTCCGGTATTTTTTTTATTTTCTGTAGGTCTAGAAAATTAAACGGCGAACACAGTGATATTAGTTAGGCCTATTTGGCTTTGTCAGTCTGGCAGTAAAGACAGAACGAATGTTGGGAAATTATTTCTGACAGCTGGAGTCAAGTTTCGCACGGTAACCTCCATTGATTGTTTGATTCACTGACGTTTTCGTGATGTTGAAGAGTAAATAGTATAATTAATGTATTGTTTTGCAATAATACCGTGTTATAATAATAATAATAATAATATGTAGTGTTTTCAAAAACTGTACAAAAAGGGAAAAAATAGGCCACCACGGGGAATAACATGCGCCAATTCTAGGGTTAATGTAGACTAAGCTATGGTACATTTTATTGAAATCATTCTTACCCGTACAACAGAAGCAACGCCAACATCAACAAGTAACAACACAAACACTATAAGTGTCGTCTAATCGCTGAGTGTGAAAATCACTTAGTTCACAAATTACAATAGAAAATAATACCAGCGGCTGTAATTACACTGAGTCTCAACAAAACCAACAGAACAAACTAGAATAGAGCAATAGATTGACGTGGCCGTGGCAGGCGTGGGGGGAGGGGTATGAGTATGAGTAATATTCAAGTTATGACAAGCTTGCTAAAACCAACGAATATAGACGTTACTAGAAGCACACTTCTGGGTTATTAAAAGCGTAGTTGAAACAATGCTACTACTTTTTGTATAAAAGAGTGGTAGATGAAAAACATGTTTGTAATAGGCCTAATAAGACGCATGTTCTTGTATATTTTAAAATTCTTTTGCGCACTGCATAATAAATGAATGCATCAAAAGTGCATTTTTTGAGTAGGCTGCATTTATTTGATTCATTCCTTCGTACCCAGTGTGTCAAACAAATGTGAATAAATTTTGGAGGTTGTGTCTAGTCTAACCCCTACAAACATTTTTTCATCTACCACTTTTTATCTGATAAGTTGTAGCTTTTTCCAATTATATATTAACGAAAATGTTTGAAATTTACTAAATTTCGCGGTATAATACAAAAAATTACTTGGAAACGCCAGCGCCATCTAGTTGCCGGGGTGTTGAACTACGGTTTATCACCCCAGAAAGCTGACCCCACTCGCTCCATAAGAAGTGTTCTTCTAGTTACGTCTATATTCGTTGCTAAAACCAAGAAGGCGCAGGTGCAGTGCAGTGACCCAGTGACTGACACATCAAGGGATGGGCGGAGGGGAAGGGATTTTCGCTTTGCGCCTGGCCCGACTCCGCGCCCATCAGTAGGGCAAGGTCCAGTGCAGTTACTAAATTTACGTAGCTGCTTTTTGTTTATTGTATAATAGACACAAATATAGACAGTTCACGTACAGTAACTTTTAACAATCTGAAACTGAAAGATTTTTTCCAATAACGTGGAGTTTTTATTTGCTTGACAAATTGTACCAATCTAACTCTAAAAAAAGATATTTTTCATGGTCAATTTTGCGCCCTCTTTGTACCTGCGCCCTTGGCGGGGGCACATCTCGCCAACGCCTAGTTACGGCCCTGGCTATAGTTAAATGTTTTTAAAACGAAATTTTAGTAGTGTTTTTAGAAAAGGACTGTACGTATATGAATGACACTAAAAGTAACATACGTTACAACTTAAGATAGAGGTATTGGGAGAGGAGGGCGTAGGTGCGCCACTGTGTATCAATAATTGGACAAAATTTGTCATGTTTCACCGAAGTGACCGTGTTTTAGTGAAGAGACAAGGATAATTGAAAACTTAGTGGTAGTAAAGGCAGAATGTGGCCTTTTATGAATAACAAAGGGATAAAGTATGACTGTTAATACTTTCAGCCTTAAGACGGAGTATATGCCAACAGCATACATAGGCCTACATGATGCAGGGGACCGAAGCCCAAACGTAAATTGGGGCGTGGTATTCAGTGGGCATATATTGCTGCAAGGCTTTGAGACTCGTTCTTCATTCCTTTTCGAATGACGAAGTCTAAGTTTAGTATTCTCTATTGGTTGTAACTGGAATTACAGGACAACAAAATCAGCGTCTCTTTATAAGTTCGTTTCTAAATTATATTCACAGGGTGTTCTGGGGTGTTTTTTGTTCTTGCAAACAATCTACATTCGTCTTTCTACAAACATCTTTTATGGCATATTTTTATTGTCATAAAATATTTTGTAGTTTATACAATTAAAAAAGTCATGAACAAATTACGTAAACTGAACCTTGCGGATCCAGCAATCAATTTTGGGGGGATATGAAAAGTTGCACTATTCTTGAATGGTCTACAGTATAAACGATAGGAATGAGTGAAGATACAAATACAGTGTGTTATTATTATTATCAACACAGTACGTTTATTAACGTACGAGTATAAAATCATGCCTATGTTTGTCAGTTCATTGTTCTTTTAATAATATTCAGTTTCAGTTTAAAATACACATTACTCACTTAAGTTATGTATTAAACAAAAATTAAGGTACAATTACAATTTAAAGTAGGCCAATTTTAGAGTAAAACCATGAACCCAGAAGACGCGATGTGAATTTTCTATCACAATCACAATTATAAAACCAATCTACAATGACAAGACAACGAAACAATTTCGTCTAAAGTGACCATTTGGGGAGGATTTCCTCCATTCCCCCCGTGGATCCGCGCCTGAACTGAACTATGGTTTGCAACTGACAATCACCGTATTTTCTACGTATTTTTTAAAATTTCAATATGAATTCAAAAAATGTTACTGTTTACTAAGTAGGCCTACCACAAAATGTTCGTTTTATGGTAATTTAAACTTCATTTATGCTATTTGAATTGGCGTACCGCATGCTATTTCTATTCTCGAAATCGCTGAGAATTTAAAGACTACATTAAAAAACCTAATGACCCAAAAGAGTGAACAGGTTAAATCTGACAGTTTAATTAGGTTATGTGAGCAGATGACTGCAAGTTAATATATTTACAACAAAAGCACGGAGGAGGCTGGGAGGGATACTATTAATTGGAATGGCAAGACTACAGAATGGAGTTTACAGTGGTATGGTAACATTAAAGGAACAGCGGACCGTAAGTGGACTACAAAACATTAAAAAAATGGAATATCAGCCCCTCGTGTGGAAAATGTTAGAAACATATCTAGGTCGAAAAATGATTCGAAAGGGATCTGCGGAGAGGCTGAATGGTCTACTGAGTCACTATAGAACAAAGTAAATTAGTAACTGTGTAATTTAATTTAACCAACTCGTGAATGCAGATGGCGTAGATTTAGAAACTTAACGCGAAAAGATATTTAAAGAGTGTCCATTATCTTCATATCGTGTACAAAAACTGTAGAAGGTTTATCGTCTTAGAAGACCAACGTGTAAATTTTCTTGGATCAGATTGGTAACGTCAAAAATTGTTTAATCCACGGCAAATTATAAAACATTACTAACTGATCAATGTTTAGGATGTAAAATAAACAGGTTCCAGTCATGACGTCAGCAATAGGTAAATAAATTTAATCACTTTTGCGGAACAATTAACAGCCATCTAAAGAATAAAACACGCAAAGCAGACAGGTCACATTCAGCAGAACTATTGCTATACGTACAATAACATATAGGAAGAGTCGACAACCCTGAACCGTTTTGTAAATCCACTGTGTATAGGTCTGCTTCATCGCTTGTAAAACTACTGTTTAATAATAATTCAAATCTTTATTCATTTCCGAACCCGTAATCACCGTTCATCCAACAAACACTTGGCATCAATTTCTTTTGTGAGGATTAATCTTTCATCTAGTCTTGTAATCAGACTTTGAACGATTAGGTGCTGGAGGAGAGTGCGCCCGTTGACTTAAAGTACGTATGTACCCCCATTGATCCAAAAATTGCTACCGCTGAGTATGTAGCACAGGATACACGAACCTCTCAGGGAGACAAAACAGCCGAACTTAATCCAAAGAAATGGAGTTATTTACGAGGGAGGAATTAGAAATGAAACACGACCGGATTAAAAATGATGCGGTGAGGTGAGGTAGAAATGAAATAATTAATTTAGGATTAACGGAAGAAGTGATTTAAATAGAAGAAGTGGACTGACACTTGGGAAGGAGATTGTAGTAAAAGCAAAAATATTTGAATGTCTGGGGAGGACAACATAAAACGACCATGTTAAAGATAAGTATCGTGACATAGGGAAAGAGGAATAATAATAATAATAATAATAATAATAATAATAATAATAATAATAATAATAATAATAAGAAGAAGAAGAAGAAGAAGAAGAAGAAGAAGAAGAAGAAGAGATAATGATGATGATGAAAAAGAAGATGATGAATAAGAAGAAAAAGATGAAGAAGAAAATGCAGTATTCTGGCTGGACTGAATATTCTACAGCTCCACTGTGCGTAATAACATCAGACCGTAAGGCTTCAATTCGTGAAACTTTCAGAGCTTTGACAGATGACAACTCAGTGGAGTCTGCAGTACTTCAATTTTTTCTTGTGTCATTCATTTTAGAGCAGATTAACTAACGATACTAACACTGTTCGCTGTTGATGTGGGAAGTGTTTTTTATCGAGTTTCCTATTTCATTTCATCGGTGAATAAATGATGATCATTTGAAACCGTCTTCACGTAACAGAGTAAATGCATTTAACACGTAACACATGACGCATTTACAGGCCGAATATTTGTGAAACCACGATCAGTACAATAATAGCCTAAAACTCGAATGCGTATCTAAAATTTGCAATCAAGAGTAGAATGAAGAAAAATACTTATGAGATAATTTTACGGAAATTTCTGTGAAGCGAATTGCTGGTGAATTTTTGCGCTACCTATGTGCTAGTTCATTTTTATCAATCTATTTTAAATTTAGTTGTTAGCAATTGATAATTTTATTACTTTCAATTCCTGTAATTATTATTTTACTGACGAGCGTATTACGCCGTTTAAGACAAATAAAACCCATCACACAACAGTATTTACAGTCAGTCGATTCCTAGTGTAATAAAATGTGAGGTTATTAAAAAGTAATGAAAATAATGTTAACGTTTGTAAAATATTCTCTGATGATTTTTTTAATTTCATTTTGTTACCAAATTGAGTTTCAGAACGTTTATGAGAATTTACTTGTGTTTATGAAGCCGTAAAACTGTTTAAATTCTATCTAACCGGTACGGATTCGATACTTTATTGACTATAATATAAAGTACTGAAGCTTTATTAATATTTGTTACGGTTTTATTATCAACCCATAGTAGGAAAGGTAGTTGTAAAGAAATTTTATTATTATATTTCTTTAAACGCTCTTGAAATTTAAACTGTTTGTATGTTTTCATGAAAATACACTTAAAATTATATTTAGTGTTTAAGAATCTTGTTTTTATATTGTGATACGTACATAAATTCATGGCGTTACAGAACTGAACACATAGCAGTTATTAGTAGCCTATAGTTACTGTAATTATTTTCTAATAAAGTAATTATATATTTCTGATAAAACCTCTCCCCTCTCTTTGCTCTCCCTCGTTCTCTGTTGTTGTCACAAGCTAAATTTCACAGCGTCTGCCAGCCTACTCGCACAGTCACACGTTCAAGACACGTGTGCTGTTGTGAACCTGACGGAGTTACAAAAACCTAGTTGTGAAGTGTGCTGTCCAACCCGCGGCCTTACATTACATAACCTCAAACCACACGTTTTCCTCTTCCACACCCATTTTCACTGGCACAGTTACTTATTCATACCAAATATAGTCTGTGCTTTTGTAACTGGTTATTTTGTATGTCTTTTAATTATTCACAGATTTCTAAATTTTAATATTTCAGATAGTGAATGACATTTACAAATGCGATTATATGTGTGCAAATGCACCTTATATATGCAGAAATGTAGACCTGTAACAGACCAATACTTATAGTTTGCTGTAAATATTATTCAACTCTCTTAAACAATTTGACTGTCAGAACTGCACTATTTGCTTCATCGTATGGAAAGTGAGCTATCTGAGTCGCCTTACTTTCCCTATTTGCAGTTAATTAATCATTAATTTATTTGGATGAGAATAAGCCAAGCGACGTAAGTATTTAAACAGCACTTTCATGTTTAATTTACAGCTTCTCTTTTCCTTCATTCATCTGTTTTTTTCATTGTCCCTACGTCCTAGTTGTATACTACTAACCTCTACATTAAGGTGAAATGTGTTCTATACCAAGAACTGATTGGCATTGAAGGTTATTCGCCAGTCATCATCAGGCGTTGATCTACACCCCTTGGTGAGTCTTAGCCTGCTCCAAGAGTCGACTCCATTCTCCCCTATTGCGTGCCTTGGTTTTCCAGTTTCTTATCAGCTTTCTGAGGTCCTCCTCTATCTGACCTTTGAATCTACTTACCCATTGCTCTATGACCCATTGGTTTCAAGGTAGAAGATATGTTTCGTAGGCTGTCCTTCTTCCATTCTCTCTATCTGTCCAACTCACCTTACCCTGTATATTTTGATTATTCTGACAATGTCCAGCTCTTTGTAAAGATGGTATAGTTCATAATTATAGTGCCTGCACCACATTACATTTTCTTCTACTTCTCTAAATATTGTTCTTATAATCCGTTTTGCAATGCAACCTATAAGTTTCTTGCTATTTTTTGTCATCGTGGTTATTCGCCAGTGGAGTACTAAAACACATTGCGCGCTCTTACTCCTCTTACCCAATTAACTAACGAGGATTCTCAGTATAACTTTATACCTCTGATATTTTAAAAACGATCGGCTGATATCAAATAGTTTTAAAATAATTCAGAAAGGCAAAATCTCGTTAGCAAGGCATAGCAGAAGCGACAGATGTTTCTGATCCATTATTGTACTATCCACACCATCTATATCGGTACTCTTATTATCAGAGTCTGAGATAATCAACGGTGGTCTATCTTGTACCTTTATTGTTATTTTAATAAACTTACAATAGCACATACGGAGAAAGTGTTTAAAGAGGCATTGTGACATGATTTTGAAAAGCAGGTTCTGTATTTAAGGGAAAACTTAGAATTGTCAGCAAAATTATTCTCTGGAGGTGTAACGGTTGTTCAGTGTGTGGACGTAAATATTCACGCGCAAAGAGGATAGTTACGGAACACAGTGAATTCAATTAACTTTCAACAGTATTATTCAAGTAAGAAAAACGATAGTTACCGTCTTTTACAGACTGCACTTTGTTATAAAAATATATTAATATATGTCATATGTAAAATATATAAAAATATATTCTTCAAAATATTTTGTCTAGTCAGTTAAAACGTAAGAAAGTGAGCAATATTTGTCAAGTACCCTATCTAAATTTATGACAAAAATGTATGTTGTAAAGAAGTAAGATGACTGTAGGAGAAGGTCTTTCCTAATTTTCAAATTTAATTTTTTAGGAAATTTAAAAACTTTTGTTGTTAAAATTAGTTAAATCGTATGTTGCACATGAAAAAACGTGACTGTACCGGTTCGTGGCGCAGTTGGTTTAATGAAAAAATAAACTTAAAGCAAAAAGATATTTGTTAACGTTTTACATACGTACACATACATGCGCCTGCTAACGAAAGTCTACACGAGGTCATTCAGCATGACAGGATACATCCTGTGAACGATAGTTTGTTTCCATGGTGGAACCAGTTATCCAAACTATTTAGAGAACAAATTCTTTATTTTCTGCTTAAGACATTTTTTTAAAACTATGTTAAATAATCCATAAATTAGAAGCAAATTGTCAAGAATATGATTTCCCTGGACAATGAAAACACTCTGTATTCAAATTTCTATTCACGATGGTTACAACAGTCCCTTTACAACCTGTCTTCTGTCTCTGTCTGTCTGTCTCTCTGCCTCTGTCTCCCACTTTATTATCTTTTTTTTTTCAGAATACGAATTAAAACAGCCATATTATATAGACTGTGGAAAGTTTCTAAAATTTTAAAACCGTGGCAGATATTTATTTGTCCAAATAGATAATTTTAAATGTATAAATCTGAATAAATAAATCTAAACCTGTCTAAAGTTTCTCTGTAAAATATGGCAGGTACAAATGATTAGTGTACACCTGATGAACTAATGAAAAGAAAATTTAAGAATTTACAAAATGAAGACAAATTTGTTAGCGATATTACACGTGCGCGCGTGTACGTGCAAAAGTTAAACAGTAATTGCATTGCCAGAGTTATCATTACATATTTCTCGTATCTTTCAGTGAGAAAGCGCGCGTGCGCGCACGTGTGTGAGAGAGAGAGAGAGAGAGAGAGAGAGAGAGAGAGAGAGAGAGAGAGAGAGAGAGAGAGAGGATAACTGAAATAGAAATAGAAAATGATCAGTGGTAGTGACAACAAATGGTCAGAATGAATCAATCTTCAGAGAGACAGTAAATAACTGCTAATCTGTTAGTTTCACTTAACCGCTGACAGACTTTCTTATTTTGTCGAGGAAGATGGACAAAGTAGTAAAACAAATAAAACCTTGTATGTAGAAATCTACAATTTGCTCTCTTCACTGCCACAGTGACTGCATGTGGACGCATAGTTGAGTATTCTGAAGTACAGTAATTACTCGCCCTTCAGTGCTTATGTCTGCTTTGTTTTCCTAGTGTCTTATGTGCATTGAAAAAGACGCGTAACACGTTACGTATACTCAGTTGCATCATGGAGTACTCAAGCGGATGTTTTATTGTTACTGTACAAATTGTTATTCAATGCGAGGTTTCTACTGTAGTTACTTGGCATTCTGTGTTTGTTTTGTACTTGCAACAACACACACACACACACGCGCGCGCGCGTACTTCAGTTTGTGTTTTCCCAAACTTGTATTCTCAATTATTACCTACAAACTTTATCGTTAACCATAGGCAGTATCCTTATGGATTGTCGTAAAATTATGTAAAAAATGTCACTGTCTGTGACGATCTCACCATAAAATTTCGCTCTGATTACGTAGATCGCAGAGGTTCAAAGTTTCTTACGTCATAACGTCACAGTTACCATTATATATTTATTATATATTTATAAATATTATATATTTATTATTATATTATTTATTTTATATATATATATATATGTGTGTGTTGCCGTTATAGAACATTATTAATAATATTGTCAAATTTTTCCATATTCCATTTTCCATATTGTCTGGTAGATTCTATCTATATTTGTTTATATTCATTAAAGACAAGCCAGTAATATTACGTAATATTACTTACGTCTCTGGTTGCGGATGTACGAAGGATAGCTCGTCGGAGCCATGCTAAGAGAGGAGGATATCTGGAATCATGTGGCACATTACGTAGAGGACATCTTCCTGGTGAAGAAGAGATATTTTGAGCGTCTCTAGAGTAGATCAATGTACTAGATATGATATATACGTGTGAGCCCGTTGGGCGCAGCAAAGTGGCCTAGTCTGAAGTAGTGTGATAAATGGCCCCAGGCTAGTGCTCGTTAGATGGCGGAGCGGTTTTAGTGGTAGTCCACTTGAGATGGGAGTCCCACACTTCATGCATAAATGCATTTCCCCTCCTCCTTAAAAAAAATTACTAATATCGTCATCGTCGTCGTCATCATCATATCATCGTCGCCGCCGCCGTCTTCTTCTTCTTCTTCTTCTTCTTCTTCTTCTTCTTCTTCTTCTTCTTCTTCTTCTTTATTATTATTATTATTATTATTGCTGTTTTTATTGTTGTTGTTGTTATTATTATTTCATTGTAGATGTTATTTTTGTAATCTATTGGATTATTATTAAAGCAACATTACTTAACATATACAAGGTTGTCTGTTTATCGTTAACAAAAACAGTTTTCTTAAAATTTTAAACGTTCCATACAGTCACTTTCTTCACCAATTCACCACCTTGTCTCTGTATTTTTAGGTGTCGTTATACACCATTAACAGGCCATATTCTTCATATCGCTCCTTGTGTTCATCTTCATTCTATCACAGATTACTGTCAACTTTCTCGTCTTCTTCATTGGGTCTCTCACTGTCATGGTTTAATCGGATGATCGTTGTTTCCACGATTTCTTCAAGATCTCCTTGGTTTTACCTACTCAACAACGTACGTCCAGCCGTTTTCCGTAATTCGTTCGATAACTCACTTTGTCATCTTTGTCATTTTGGTTATAATTCTTTGTCAGCCCTCGCAAAAATGTGTTTTAACTTATGCCTACTCAACTCAATGACGCTAAAACGGTAATGATATGAAGGTAATGTAATAACTTTGTAAATTCTTTAGCCATTTTTCGTCGATGACGTACATTGTAAACTGCAGTTTACGTAGAGAAATGGCTCCAATAACCTTCTTCTTATCGTCATCAGTTGAAACAGTATGCTTTCGAATTGCCACTTAATGATTCCTCCTTCCTTGACGACATAGTCGGTGCTGTATCCAGTATCTTGAAATGATACGCTGCAATGTCCATGGCGGTGACAGGAGATTTCTCCAAGTTTTAAGCAACGGTTTTTGAACCAGTTACAGAGAACCTGATGGTTCATTTTTTCGTGTTACTCACTTGTTTGTTTGGATGTTATCAAAAGAAGATAACTAGCTACAAACCCTTGAAAATGCTATCGCCATGTAGAATAATTCTGTCTCCTTTTCCTACTGCCACTGCTACAGTTAATTTTTTGTACCATCTTTCCACGTTTTTACCACACTGGGCTGGTATTAACCGAGATTTTGTCGGCCCAAACGATTTCGTCAAAGTTTTCCTTCCTTGTTTGTTTACAAAAACCTGCAAAGCCAAACAGTCTTATTTTCTCTCTCTCCTAGAACCTACCCTTCTTTACGCATTGACTGTCATCAGACATAAATGAAACGCGTTAAAATGAAAGCTCTTTCAGTAAGTAAAAATATTGTTTAAATTTAACCATTGAAGACCATTAACGAACAACAGCAGTAAAAGCACATCTGAAAAGGGGAAGTGATGGTTGGAAGGTGAGCGACCACGTGCATCAGCCCGGAAACTGACAACGCGCGCCAGTTTGCATGAACTCTGAGTTGTTGTGACTTGTTATGCGGCCAGTCACACAGACTAGGTCTCAAAGTATATTTTAGGTGTGTCACGAGCCACACGTGACTTTTACAAAAATAAACTATAAACGCCAAGGGGCAGTTGATATCTGAATTGTAATGTGATGATAATATTACAATAATGAAGTAAAGGTTTACATAAAGTTTCCTGCGTTACAAAAATTGCTTCATTTTTCTCATCTTGAGACGCTCACTATCTTTATTTGTATTTAATACTAATGCCATAATGTAATCAGTTCCGTTTGCTACAGCCTAGTCCTTCTTATATAAAATAACGTTTCATATGTTTAACGAGGCAAATAGGAGACCTTGCTTGACAAAATGTATTCCTCTATCGTTGAAGATGAAATAGAAACTACACGTGTGTTTTTATGGAATAGTACTCATGAGAACAATTTGACGTACGAACAGTTTTGCTGAAACATAGGCCGGCATAGGTCGTGTACTCGGTGTGGAGATGAGATTGTGGACGTAAGCCTACGAGTAGACTGAGAAACAGTGAGGTTTGACAAGAGTTCAGTATCTTATAGCATACAAAGTTAATAGAAAAATACTGTTGATTCCAGACTGAGTTGAACACCATATCGAGTGACAATCTCAGTATCTAAACCAGTAACGGGCAATCTGAATAATGTGTATCGTACGGGAGAAGATGAAAATTGTAATAACGACGTATAGCCTTATGAAACTGCTTTAATAAGAATACAGTAATTTCCAATTTACATAATTTACATATAAAAATAAACGTTGTAGTCATTCAATACGAAGACTTCTTAACGTGTGACACTTTTCACCGAGACATTATCAGCAGGAGACCTTTTGATGGCAGTAGAATTTATGCTTATACAGTCGAACCTCTATATAACGAAATTGAGAATCCCGGAAAAAAAATTCGTTAAATAGAGGTTTTCGTTATATGGAGGTATAAACCATTAACAAGAATTCCCCGTCTAATTTTTTTATGAATGTTGTTTCACGTTCTATAATGAATTAATATTACGTACCGTTATTTTTCTTAATAGCGCATACTTAAAAAAGTAAATGTATTTTTTATGTCATGCTTTACATATTAATCTAATACATAATAAGTACGTACTGAATAAAGAGTTTGTGTATTTCATGTAAAGACTTACCTTGTACATGGCTGTAGGCTATACGTAAAAGCATGTTGAACTGAGTTTTAGGTTAACACTGTATTTTTATTTCTAGCACATAATTTTTTCACAACAATAATACAAAAAATGAATACACTAACTTTATTTAAAATGTTAAAAAGCACTAATCCTAATGCATTCTTTAGTCTTTGATGGATGTTGATCGGTAATGTTGACAGTAGGCTATATAATTTTTGATACAGTTTTAATTCGTTACTTGAAAAAGTGGGTAATTTTCTGTTGTTTTCTGTGTTTGAATAAGATACTACGTTCAAAAAAAGTTTCACATCTATTTAAATACTCAAAAATACTGTAAGGTACTTCGTCCTTGAGATGTAGTGCAAGCCTAATTGCTTTAAATGACTGTAAAACCTCGTCGTCGGTAGGTTTTCTCTTGTCTTGCTGGTCTTCAAAATTTTCGTCGTCATCATCATCATCATCATCTTCTACCGGTTCAGAGGACTTGCTAACACTATGGAGTATGTCGTCATCGTCCGGAAAATCAGAAACAGTAACCTGTTCATCAGCAGTCATGAAATCTTCCAGTGTAACTTCGTTACTGACATTTCCAGTTGTTTGTAGAAATTCCAGTGACTTCTTAACTGTACTAGTGTCATATCATCTTCTTCATACCATTCTGTCGTGGCGGTACTGAAACCAGCTTTACAAAAACAATGGAATATTGTTTCATCGTTAACATCATTGGTCCATACTTTTGATAATTCAGAAATGCACTCCCGGAGATCAACAATATTAACAGGGACAGTCTGGTTGTTCTCTACAATGGTAACAATTTTTTTCAGGATTCTTTTTCGGTAGTGCAATTTAAGAGTTTTAATTACCCCCTGATCCATTGGTTGTATAATTGACGTTAAGTTTGGTGGGAAAAATACGACTTTTACGTTATTTAATACAGAATTAATGTCTCCAGGATGAGCCGTACAATTATCAATAAAAAGCACAATTTTTCTTTTTTGTGTGGTCATTTGATTGTCCAGCTTTTTTATCCAACCTGTAAAAATGTCAGTAGTCATCCACGCCTTTTTGTTAAATGTGTAGTCTACCTCTAGAGATTTAACTCCTCGAAAACAACGCGGAGTTTTACTTTTGCCAATTACCAACATTTTAAGTCTTTCAGTCCCTAGCATGTTTGCAACCACTAACACCGTAATTCTTAGTTTACTTTGTTTACCACCAAAGCACGGATCATTTTTAAAAGTTAGCGTTTTGTTGGGTAAACATTTAAAAAATAGACCCGTCTCGTCCGCGTTGAAAATGTCTTTTCGCGGATATTCTTTTAAAATCGGTTTTAACACAGTCTGCTTCCAAGTTTCACAGTTACTTACGCTGGCACTTGCACTTTCTCCACAAATTACTTTATGAATTACACCATGCCTTTTTCTAAACTTCTCTAACCACCCATTGCTGGGCTGGAAATCCTTGTGTCCCAATGCAGCACCAAATTCCAGGGCTTTTCCTTTAATTAATGTCCCGGATAATGGAAGCTTTTTTCGCGCATCACCGTCATCCATTTTAAAATGGCTTCGTCGATATCATCATACATGCTACTTTTTAACTATTTCCTCACTAGACTTTCTTTACGTTGGTCTGCTTCCTGTAGTATCACGTCCCGATTTTTTAAAATTGTCTATAGTGAACTTGGTGGGATTCCAAATTTTTGCGCGATATCTTTTTTTTTAACACCTTTGTCAACTTCGTGTATAATGCTATTTTTTCCGAAACACTAAGGCACTTCCGTTTTGACATTGCATACGGCACACTACAGAAACAGTACACGACTAACCTGTATAACACGACTAACGCAATCCAAAGACAGAGACAAACTGAGTTAATCCCAGGAAAAGTTATTGCTGAACTGTATGTATGCACTGAACAACAGAGGATGTCTGGGCCAAGTGAATTCTAAGAATTCTGTTTGTTATGTCTATTTCAGTGTTCTGTGTTAGTTAATGGATTTTGGGGAATTCCGCTACTCTTATGTATAGGTTTACAATAACTCCCTTTCCGACCAGGCCAAGCCCGTCGCCAACAGGTAACGGCAGAACACGTGTTTAAATCTTTTCTTAGGATTTTATTGTTATGGGTGATACAGTACAAATGTAAGACAATTTAGGGAATTTACGCTTTACAATTTCAATAAAAATAACCTGTCATTTTCGGCTGTGGTCAAGAATACTTTGTGTTTGTATAAAAGTACAATTTAGGTACAGAAATCAAAAGAATAATTACCTTTAAACTCACAGAGATGTCTTGCACTAAATTTAATGGCATTATTTTTACAAAACATTGAGTAAAAATTACTGTATGTTGATATGCAGTATGTGTCACCATTTCGTTATATAGAGGTATGAATACGTTAAATAGAGATAAATTTATACATAGTTTTATTACAACGTCACGGTGCAGTAAAAAAATTCGTAAAATCGAGGTTTTCGTAATATCGAGGTTCGTTATAAAGAGGTTTGACTACTGTACTTATAATTATGTATATATATATAATTTGTGATGTTATTCAATTTGTTTCTTCTGTAAGTAGTATAATTTCGTATATTCTTTTTAACACCTGACGCACGTTTCACTGAAAAATATCAGTATCATCACTTACAAACCTCTGATGATACTGATATTTTTCAGTGAAACGTGCGTCAGGTGTTAAAAAGAATATACGAAATTATACTACTTGCAGAAGAAACAAATTGAATAACATCACAAATTATATAATTACTGCAAGAAACGTCGAATTACTTATATAGAAAATGACACACACACACACACATACACGCGCGCGCGCGCGCGCGCACGGACTAGAAGTTTTATTCAGTTCCATTTTGTTAACAATTACAAACAAAGTGGTAACTAATAATGAAATATTATTTTCCTGACCCACTGTGACACGTTTCCCTTACTTAACATTTGTACGGTCATACTCTTTGCCTTCCAAAATGTCCAAACAGCGCACCTGGTAACTCTGCAGAAAAGAAATGTAAACAAAAACCAAACTATAAATCGTCAATGTGAACCAACAATTTTTGGTCTTATTACATCGTCCTAAAGAATAGGAGAGACGATTAGTGAGTACATCCAAATGGTAAAAAATGGCACACTTAGGATTATGACATGTATACTTGAAAATAATACGAAAATTTTTAATACAATTTTCCTTTGTATTTCCGTTTCAGCCGGTCACGATTGTATCACTAATTTTATTTTAAAAGTGTTACTTCAAGTCACACGTATCACAGTGTCACCGCATAGAGAAAATTTCAGGAAAATATTACCTTTATGCTAACAATATTTTGAATTATAATACGGCAATAATTTTAATTGTCTATTATTAATTATAATTAATAGTTGCCTACTATAATAATAAAGTAAATGTTTACAGAGACTTTTCTGCGTTTAGAAAATAGTTTCCTTTTTTCTGTATACCAATAAGCTATTATTGCACACAACGGTATGCAACAGTCATACGGATCAACGCGGGCTACATTCCGAAACAAACCTGTTCTCCATTAACACTGAACTATCGTGTTGTACCCACTTAGTAAATGCCGTTGTGATTTAATAAATTCAGTTTGTATAAATAAAACAAATATGAAATTGTGAAACATAGCCAAGTGTTTCGATTTATAGTAATGAAATAAGAGATAACCGTCTCTCGTGTTTAACGGCTTAGATGTCTATTGACTGTACCGTTGAATTTCGATAGAAAGTAATTTGCCGTGAATACATGACCCGAACTGCTAGTCTTGGCTAAGATGATGATCTTCGTGAGTGTTTACGTAAATCATGATATCACACGCTTTTATGACTTTTAGCACCTTCTTGCAGTTATCTTACGGGAAAATAATAGCCTTTTTATGGTTACTGGAAACGCTGTACTTCTAACACGCCGACAAGTCGCTAACACCGCCCCACCCACGAACACTAATAGCAACGTTTGCACATGGCAGCAACTCACTACAGCAACGACGATATCTCACTGTGGTAATCCGTCTTGAAAAATGGTAAGTAACACTTAATGAGTAAAATTTTACTTTTGCCACATTCACGTTGCGCAAACATATCCTTCATCAAAGAGATTCTCGAACGGTTTCAGAGCAAAACATCGAGACCTGTTGACAATATTCCATCCTATATCATCCATAAGTTCGTCCATCGTGGCCTTTAAATAAGAACTGTGAAGCAGAACATTACGTGTGCATCAGTAAAAAGTATCAGGAATGCCTTTACACATATTAAAATTATCTTTTAATTGATCTGTTGGATAGCGATATAATAAACTAAGAGGACAGGATGTTTCGTTTAGGCTACAAGTTTAATTAATTTATTATTTTACGGTATCGTATATCTTGCCTTTAAATGTTAAAGAGCATGTTTTGTTAACTGGAATAACAGGCACACGTATCGATAGTTTTATTCTTACAAATTCTCTTTCAAAAATTTGATATAAGTAAACCATATCTTCTACTACATAGTTTTAATTGTTGGTATAATGCTTATAATTTTAATCGTTCTGTATTTTCTTAATTAAAACAAGGCACAAAAATAAAGATTAGTCAAGTGTTTTAAGTAGATTATATTTTATTTAAGATGGTACTAATTTTTTATTAGAAGAGTAATTTATTTACTAGTCGACTTGTCCTCATTCTTAGTAAGATATTTTTGAATAGTAAAATTCTCGTCGTTTTGAGTACGGACAATTTTCGATGGTTACATTCTTTGCTGTCATTTTAAATATTCTCTAAATCGTCTGGTAAACTATTGTAACACCTGATTCTGAAGTCTCACTTCCTGGGTTTTGTTTTGTTGTCCCGTCAGACTATCATTATAAATGTCTGTTATCTTCATCATTTCTGAGATGATTTCATTTATATCATATCCAGCCTAGTTCCTGCTGTGTCTGGTTTACAAACAATCTTCTTGTTTATCTTCCTTCGTGCTATCCTAACTGACAATAGCATACATTGCTCTGATCCTTAAGCTTATAAATTCGCTTTTTTGTTACTCTAGCATTTATGGATCATGTTTAAACAGTTAATTCAGTGTAAATTTAGCGTCACAAGATCAGTACATGGTTTTTGGGCAAGTAGTACTTCAGAAATGTTTAAAATTTGTTATAATAAAATTACTTGAAAAACGTGCAAATATTAGCTGAAGAATGTATTCGTATTGAAAGAAATATAATGAAAAAAAACCAGTTTGCCTTAATATTAGTTTGATACATTTAGGAACCATTTGACAAAGATACATAAAAATAAATTAAATAAGGATTTCAGATGTTAGTATGTGATACGCCTACACCGACTGCAATTTCTTTGGATTTCGTTGGTATACTGTTTGAATGAGAAGCGCGGATATCACTATATAACACTTACTAACTCACAAAGAATAGATTTCATTGTAAAGTGTGCGGTGTTCGAGGAAGGGTGGCGGATGGTGCAGTTGCGCGAGGCAAGGTACTGAGTGAGATTGTTCGCGAGATACGATGTCAACGTGCTCCATCACTTAGTGTTAATTTGCAGTCTGGCGCCTGATTGTCGCCGTTATTGTTAGCATCTACTCTATGCGATATCTTATTAACATCGTATTTGTCACACAAACCCTACATTTGAATCAATCCCCAGAAGTGTTCGGCACTGCACCTTCAAGTCTTTGTCGTCGCCATCACCATCACCATCACCATCATCATCGTCATCATTATTAGGGGACCTACTTGCCAGATCTCTCTGGGTTTATGTTTTCCTCTTCATAGTCATTTCGTTTTCCCGTTATTTCTACGAAGACCAAAATCTTGTCCAGACCATTATATCACAGCATTTAACAAACATTTATATCCACTGATTTTATAAACGGTCGTGGTGGTGATTTCTTTACCAGTTTCGTCATCTCCAGTCCAATAACCTTCATCTCATCTAAGAAATTGCCACATTCTCTCCTACACGAGTATCATGAATACCTGTCGTAAATTCTTATTTTTCATAATTTCTTATTTTGTTCGTTTTTTATTTTGTATTCTCTTATTTTTTCATTTTCTTTTATTTTTGCAATATTTAATTCTAGAAATATATCATTTACTGTAGTTTGGTGGAGTATTTATTTACTCTTCCTGTATCGTCTTGTTTTAATTCTTAGCACGCATCTTCCATACTGCCCAAGGTAGTTGAAGTTTTAGTATCCTAATTGTGTTCCCTGGCCATGCTTTCAATACGAAAGTCATTGCAGCACCACTGCAATTGGTCTGAAACTATCCTTTTAACAAGAAAGTTTGTTACTCTTCACAATGTTGATATCTTTCAAAAGGGAAAGGACACCCTTGAATCATTGACTGAAGATTTTTAACATTACATATCTCTCATTTATTATTTTTTAATTCAGATATTTCATTTAATTTCTTACAACGAATATTCACCTCTTCAGCTGGTACACACCATATTTTTATTGTCTTTTCTTTCTTTCTTCTTCAAATTTTTCTCCTCCTCCTTCTTCTTCTTCTTTTCTCCTTCTCATTCTCCTTTCCTCTAGAGTTTATCATACTGCTTGTTCTTACCTTAGATTTTCTATTGTGGTCTCCCCATATTATTCTTCCAATATTCCCGTAGTATTTTCTTTGTCTTTTTCCATTATTCTTAGACCAACCTTTACGTCTGCAGGTTAAGTTTATTAATCATCTTTTTCATCTCGACAGCACTTTTTCAAACAACACTGTGACAGCTGTAAGCTTGTATTTAAACGACACATATTTTTTAACACCCCAGTAGTGTGTTTAGTGTTAGGCTGTTGTTCTCTCTGTTAGTATAATGTGGTGTGCAGTTTGATTTGCGCCGCTGCGGTAGTAATATTTCCTTAAGTAAACAGTACATTGTAATCAAGTTGACTTTATTTGTTCCACACAATGCGTCGTTAATTCTTTGTACTGTGATGGCAACGCGTCTGCTCAGATGTAAACAGACCCCACCCAACACAAACGCAGTAAAAAAACGTGAAATAAATATTTCATTTTGTTCCTTATATTTTAATTTAATATTTTTTTGTGTTTGAAACGCCATGTGCACTAAAGCACGATTACAAAAGTGTGCTAGGTTTTCCTCCTCAATACCTTCTCAAGACGTGATGTTGAAGTGCTTTCTGAATTGAATAACGGCGTCAGAAATATGGTTTATTCTTACTATGGAAAGTTATAGTTGTTACTTTATTTGATGTTAATATCAGAAGACTCTACGAATTATATTATAAAATCCGACATTCTACGAATAAGATTCGCTTGGAATTGTTATGGCAGCCTGAAGTTATTACTGTGACAGAGAGCCTTGAAGGTAGAGTTTTTAATCTAATGGAATGATTCACGTGTCTGTATTCGGTGGTTTTATGAAAGTGAATTTAATAATGGGAGTTTCACATCTCTAGTATAAAATATATTTACTTTTTCGTAGAATTTTAGAATTTTTATTATTACACGTACGCGAAATATTAACTTAACAATTTTAAATTGAAATAAATCAGACAGATTTTTAAAATACAATTTTTTTAAAACTGTGATCACTTATAATTAACAAAATAATGATGGTAATTGCTGTAATTAAATAATCATATTAAAGGAAGATTTGTCTTTCAATTATACGTTGTTAAGATCTAGTGTTCGGTTCACATCGAACAATGGAACAACTTGTACATTATAGGCCTAAACAACTTGTACATTATTGTACATTATCAGAAACATTTTGGCACTAAAGTTAAATGTCATAATAGAAAATAACTTATAAATTCATACTGCTCGAAACTGACGCATCGGTTAAGAAGAAGAGGAAAAATAAAAAGAAACAGAAAAAGAAAAGAAACAGATAAAGAAAAAGAAAAAGAAAAAGAAAAAGAAAAAGAAAAAGAAAAAGAAAAAGAAAAAGAAGTTTTAGTAGTAGTAGTAGTAGTAGTAGTAGTAGTAGTAGTAGTAGTAGTAGTAGTTGTAGTAGTAGTAGTGGTAGTAGTAGTAGTAGTAGTAGAAGAAGAAGAAGAAGAAGAAAAAGAAGAAGAAGAAGAAGAAGAAGAAGAAGAAGAAGAAGAAGAAGAGGAAGGAAAAGTAAATCGATGCATAATTTTGGAACTTTTCATAGGCTATGTCTCTGGTCGACTTCGTTTCGCCCGAACATTGGGGACGATCTGTAGCTAAAACTGATAGCGGTACACTAAAACTACAGCTTATACTGAATTTAAAGGATTTAAAATAAGGTTTGATTTCATTATACAGAGTAGACTATAAGTTCCCGTGACAAAAATGTATTTTTTTGTAACTTCTAGCGATGAAAGGTTTTATAAGTTTTTTATCATTTGTTATTTGACGGCCACTACTAAACTGACGATAATTTCTAGTAGGCAAGAGACCTATGGCCCACTCTGTACGATGCGATACGAATACGTAGGCCTAACGAGTAACAAACTGAAATACGTTGCGGACTGAATGACAAATAGGCCTACTGTATGGTGAAATTAGAAATTATAGCAACAGGCCTAGTATCTTTTTCTTAAAAATTGCGGTAGCAATATGAAAAATCACTGGTAAAAAAAGGTAAGAACCCTTTCAGAATTAGTTCAGAATGTCACCTCTTATAATAACGAAAAACAACGTTAGAGTGCCTACACATTGTGGTTTTACAACTGTGTGACACACACTGCTTATACGGACGACACACATACTAAAGTGCGGTGTTCTTTTGCTGTTATTCGTTTACTGTGATACTGAATTTGTTTTTATTTTTTCCCAGGGTTCAGACCTCTGTCTGAGGTTAGAAATAATCATAGCACCTTGTATTTTATTTGGAGTAACTCTTAAATAGCTGACTGGAACTCAATCCGACCAAGTTTTTAATGCTCCTAAGCCGAGGGACGTGTCATTTTTCTATAATGACTAATCATAGATTTTCTTGCTTCTTGTTTTCCCTTCATAATTAGTTTTAGCATAGAGTCATTTTTCTCTTATCTTATTTATCTAGTTTTAATATCTTATTACTTTGGTTTATTTTATTAGATTAATCACTTATTCTTTATTAATTCGACCTGTTAGAACATTTCAACAGTCATAGTGTGATGTAGCCAAGACAGATGTCGCCACTGTTCAAACGGCCCTGTTACTATAATATACACGTCTGTTTAAAGTACCGCTTTACCATTTGTCAGTGAATAAAGAATTAAATTATAAATTTTCCGGCGTATAAATGTATTATTCAATTTCTTACTTAAATATACTTTATTTATTCAGCATAACAAGTACGTGTCGAATGCGTTCAATATTAAAACTTATGGAAACGGTGAGTAGCCTAAATTTTATTTTATGGGATATGAAACTCGCGAGAGGATCAGCGGTTACACTGTAAATGTTAAAATAGATACAATGTAATAAAAGCCTACATACGACGTATTGAGATCGAACTGCTGACGTCACTGGGAACACCTACGAGTAGATGAAATATTACGACGCGCGGAAACAACAATAAATCTTACTCATATATTTTTATTTAACAATTTCAGCACGTAATTTCTTCAAAAACGTTTTTCTGCAGTTAGTTTTAATATCTTTTCGGTTTGAAACAACTGGAAATTCGTTTGAAATATTTATCACCTACAGACATAGTTTCGGCAAGAAGAAATGCTTTGTTTCGACATGCTTTCTGTATGCTACGTTTTGTTTTCATTTCACACTTTCATTTGTATTTATTTGTTCCGATATACTTTGTTTCACATATTTCAATACATGAATTTTATTTGATGTAAGAGTTTTGATGTTCATCAGTCTGTTCCAGCTGATACAAAAATTCAAACTAGTCTAACTGACTTGTAGAACTGTTCATATTTTGAATGAAATAAATTTATTATTCGATAAAATCAAATTTGATAAATTTCATGTTTTTTAACTGTGATTAGAGTTCCTTGTATGTATGATTGTTAGGCGAGAGACACCACAAGGAGGTGAATACACGTTGCTACCACGGTTAATGTAGGTTTTATTGTAATTTAACAAGTAAAACAAAGTAAAAGAAAAATTACGAAAACCCCATATACTCTACTATTTTTTTTCAAAATGATCGTAAAGCAGAAAATCTTTTGTTATTATGTTACTCTTTTATTATTATCGAATGCAATAAACACCACAAATGTCGAACATTGCATTGCTTTTTTTCTAGTTGAATTTATAATCATAATACCTAAATGACAAATAATTTAGTCTTAGTCTTTAAACCTATGTATGTTTCCATAGACATCTATAAGTCTATATAGAGTAATTATCTCAAATACGAGTTTCAATTGAAAAGTTCGCGAGCGACATCTATAGTTTAGCGGTAGAATTAAAATTTGTAGTGAGTTGTAAGATTCATATTTCATGCAAACACCGTTAATTTCCAAATCTGCCTGCTAATTTATTCATTTTCTACCAGCTGTCCGAAATTTACGTATCACGCATAATTTAATAATAGACAAAATCAAGAATTCTTTGTTAAAAAAAGGTCTAGTGCAATGGAAATTCACAACGAAATGGCAACCAGTTTTGAACTTGAATTGCCACTTACAAACCATTGTCTTTGAAGCCTAAACGTCTCCTAATACATTTACTATTAGATTGTCATTGGCGCTAGACCCCTGTAAGCAAAAATTCAATCTCAGGACTATGGTTGATTTTGCCCATTTTCAAAACATGCGTGACACCTAAGCCTATATTTCAAAGAGCTGTCAAACAATGAAAAATTGACAGATAAGCCTTGGAATACAATTTCTAATAATTTAGTACTCCGTATAGTTTTAGAATTTTTCCAAAATGTTGACTTCCATTTTTAATTCGTGGTGTTCCAAGTCAAAAATTGTTTAGTGTAAACACTACATTCGGAATTCGGTTAAAATTTTCTTCAATCTAATGTCCATCGTAGATTTTACAATTTTATGAAAATTTTATATAACCCTACTTCTTGGGTGCTCTGGTGTCCTAAAATTTACACTTCCTTGAGCCTCTGGTTTTTAAATACACTATATTCAGATTGTGAAGGTTAAAGTTTTCTATAATTTGATACCCCACATACATTTTTGATGATTTTTTGCTTAAATTCAACACCTCTACATTTTTGCTCCTGTCCTCCTTAAAATTAAGAGGGCTGTACGGGGTAAAGTTGTGGACGCATGGCAAGTTTACGAAAATCGGTTGATTCAATCAAAAGTTATCTCGAGACTTACTCCAAACAGACAGATAGACAGACAGACAAATGCCAAACAGTAATGTAAAACTGAGAGCTCGCTTTGCTCGTTAAATTATAAACATACACACACCGGCTTATCGAATAAGAAGGAAAACGCAAAGAAAATAAAATTCCTGATATTCTCTGTCTTCGTTTCCTTTCTAATTTTAAGAATTGTCTTAGTATTATTTATATGAAAACGATTTTGTCCGGTCAGATCATCATCTAATTTAATCTGAATTTTCTCTAGTTATTTGTACTGCTGTAGTAGTAAAATATTAGAAGAGTAGCAGAACTAGTGGAATAAAATAAAAGTTAAAGTAATTTAATATTTTTCAATCAACTACCGAAAATAGGATATGCAGAAAATATATCACAAAATTTAATTAAAGATACTTTAAACCAAAACGTTATTAGATAAGCCTGAAATTCTAAAATACAAAATGGAAATATGTTGTTAATCAACTGACGGAACTTCAAGGTTTGAAACTATTAAAAGTGTGACAAGAACTGACTAAAATTAATGACTATAAAAAATTACAATATACCTAATAATGACGACTTACTGTCTCATACATTTAACACAGTAGTAGCGGTAGTAGTAGTAGTAGTAGTAGTAGTAGTAGTAGTAGTAGTAGTAGTAGTAGTAGTAGTAGTAGTAGTATATTCTTATAATAGATACATTTTGAACTTCAATTTGGACAAATTATTCCCCATCAAATATCTAAAGTAAAATATTAAGTTCCAGTGTCTTCATGATTCGTTATAAAATCATGAATCCATTATGTTACTGGGATAGACATTAACAGGTAATATCTAAACTATAAATTTATTTATGAATTGTGTTCTCTTGGTATATTATTTACAGTAGAGCTGTAAGATTTAATACAATGCGGGCTAAGTTTGTAGAAAGTGGAGGATAAACTAGGAAAATCAGCTACTTATCCTACTACAACGATCCCACTGTCTTTACACGGCAGTAAGATTTCAAAGTTATTCTTAGTCTCGTATTATTATTATTATTATTATTATTATTATTATTATTATTAGTAGTAGTAGTAGTAGTAGTAGCAATAGTAGTAGCAGTGGCAGCAGCAGCAGCAGCAGCAGTAGTAGTAGTAGTAGTAGTAGTAGTAGTAGTAGTAGTAGTAGTAGTAGTAGTAGTAGTAGTAGTAGTAACAGTAATTATTGAGTTATTTTCGATTCTGTTACTTAATATAACAAGTTTATCACTGCGTTATTATTTTAGACAGGTTCACAACCTTGTATTATTAGACGTAGCGGTCAATGGATTCTTCCTTATTAATGTATTATGTCTCGTAAAATACTTTGATGTCAGTATTCGATGCGACAGCACTCGGTTATAGAATTACTTATGTCCACAACCTGTAGACACGACGCCAGCAAAATACTGTACCAACAGAGTCTCAACTTTAGGTTTAATAATACATTATTTTATTGACATCAGAAAACTGTTTCGAGGCATCTGTTTCGTATACGCAACCTCTAATGCTATGACATCCTCGATGTAATTCATGTTTACTAAAACTCTGAGCTTTTCGTATCTTTTTACTTTTTGTTGGCGAAACAGCTGTGCTGTGTTACCGACTGCTCAACACATACGTTGAACAGGTGATCAGTCTTTCCAAGGAAGAGAAATTTAGACGAGTAAATGTAGGGGGATATATTAGTCACCAGATGATACACCTTTTGTAGGGAAAATGAGTGATCTACAGGGAACTATGGTCATTACTGAAAAGTTCTAGAGTTTGACGTGGAGATGATCGAAAGGAAAACAGAAGGAATAATAGTTGGAGAGATAAAATGAACGTTCAACTGAGAGGTGAGACAGGTAGACTTTCAAATTCCTACCATGGTATCTTATGGATAGAAAATCGGTACGTCGAATCTAAGATAACACAAATAGCTTTATGGAAAAGAAGGAGCTGCTCATCCCAAAAGATACTGGGTTCGAAAGAAGGGAACATATCATAGTTTCTTCTGAACGCCTCCAAACCATGGAAGAGGCGAGGAACGATTAGCTGCTTTTGAAAAATGGAAGGATTGTTACCTTTAATAGATTGAGCAGTGATGAAATGTTTAAGACCATAATGAAAATGAACATTGTGAATAAGTCTGATCGAAAGAAAGTGTCGATTACTAACCTGCTTATTTAGGCCCGATAGCTACATACAGTAACTGTTTGTTGTGATGGTCTTCAAGTTGCAGGCAACACTTTATATTTGGAAAATATTTACCTTACATCAAGTATTCTCGTAATTTTTATGTTTTATTGGCTATGATTTTCGAGCTGTCGTTTCATTTTCAAGATAAAATTTTTTTAATTAAATTAAGATACAAATCAGTAAAACAGCACAAATGTAAACGATTTACAAATCAAAGAATAAACTACCGTAATAAAGTATACAAGTAAAATTAAAGACATAGTATCGAGATGGAAGTAGATAGTCGTTATTGTATACATGTAGAGGCCTTCTTGATTGTGGTGAGTTTATTACTGAATCGAACATCAGACTTGATTTTGTTGTCTAGATGATGGTTACGTAAAATGGCCACTTCAAAAATTTCCTAATACAGTATTCTAATAGAATCGTGAATGGGTTCTTCTCGCAGCTTTCAAACTGTTCGAATGACCGGACTAATTATGGTCGCAACTGATTGGATGCTGCACATGAAAAAATATGTTATATGATACTCGAAAACAAGCCTTCTCGCCTATAATTTCGAGTGAAGTTTGTATAAAGCTTGACCTGATTTTAATTTTAATTATTGGCCTGTACACTGGAATGTTATCTGATTGGTACTGTAATACAATTTGTTTAAATAAATACTGGTGTCCATTACTCAGGTACAATTCTTTTTCTAATTTTTATTTCCTGTCTCTAGATATTTGATTATGATACTCGACTCCCATATAATACTGTTCCAAATGTTAGTGCAAAAATGAAAAAAAGGATCTTACTTTCGTGTAACTACTGGGGTTTCGACTTTTTTAGGCGAGTGTTCAAACGATTAGTGTTCAAACAATCTGCGTTCTAAACATCTTCCTGACAGGTTGATATAGAATTTATTTATAACAGTGACTTTATTTACGATTAGCACGTCGGAATGTGTTTTTTTTTGGTGGGGGGGGGTTCAAGGTTTCTTGTAAATGAAACTAAATATTATGTTCTTTGCAGAGATCTTGTGTATTCCATTAATATGTATAGGCCTACTTATGCACTGTCATTAGTAATTCTGTTGTTTCCATATTTTGCTTTTAAGTTTAGAAATTACTAAAAGATTTATTTACTCGAGGTGCAGTTACTACTTGTAATTTATCTTAATTGTCCTATTGTGACCAATATGTTCAATATCTTCTATGTAAGTCTGATATTGTGAGAAAAGGTTAGTGAAATGCTAAGAGAAGACCAAGAAGACGGTTCTTGGATCAAGTGGCTGCGGAAACGGGCTTAAAGGATACAGAGGGCAAAAGAAAAACATAAATATACTATAAAAAAATTAAATAATTAAATAAATAAAACGAGACTTACAGGTAACAAGGGGATTTCATGGTACCCCACCTTCACTTGGTTAACTAAACGGTAGAAATCAGTCATGGTTTCGATTGCTAGTCCATAGAATAATGCTTAGGATGCTGGATAATAGAAATGTGGGTTACTACACAAAATTATTAGCGTTAAAAAGATAAGAATATATATATTTGGATTGCATACCGGCTGGGTTCCGAGTTTTGGACGGACAATTAATAAACAGCCTAGTATAAGCTGGATAATGTCTACAATAACTGTACAGGGAGCATGCGTCGCTAAACTATCTATTGTATGAGTTATGTACTGCTTGAAACGCTACTAGTCAATTAAATCTTGTTTGGGGGTGAAGTACATTGAGGGTCTTAGTTGCAATTGATATCGTGCTGAAAAGAAGAATAGGGTATTTAAGAAGATGATGGTGAATAACGACAGCAGTAATACATAATAACATTTACAGTAATAATAATCAAGAGCAGCGCAGCGGTAATGGTCTCGCGACCCCTAAAGCCTAAAAAGTGTCCTCGACTGCTAATTGTAAGCTCAGTCGAGCTGCTCTCGACCAAGAGCGTCAAATACTTCGGATCCCACCTAGCCTCTAGATGCACAAGGCGCATCCACGCACAGAAAATCCGTCAACGCGCTTCGGCGCAACTCCAAAGATTGTGGCCCATGCTTTTAATCACCTCTCGGCTAGGTAAGCTCATAGTCAACACATATGTGTTGCCGGTGAATACTTATGTCTATCCTGTTTGGGAATACCTGCCCGGCTGCCATAGAAAGTCGCTCCAGAGAGTGCTCAACCGGGGGCTTAAACTTGCTTGCATAGTCCCACGCATGTTCTCTTTATGTGCGCTTCCAAGAGAACTGGGTGTACGTGCACTTGATGAGATCCTGAGACTCCTAGCTCGAAGATTGTATGGTCGGGCGGTTCAAGTTACCTACAATACCCTGATCTCCAGACTCGGCAAATGCACTGCAGGTGACTCGACCCCGTTCCTTATCCCCGGTGGTGTAATACACCAATCGGGGAAGCTTCGCGGCCCCCTTCCCAACTTAGTCAAAATTAAAACAATATCTCACAATTAACCCAGTAGCAGAAGTCCAAATTGATACTGCATACTGTACATCTCGCGTCTCGTTTAAATAAAGATAAATAAGCTCTAGTTGGTACATTTACTCAGCAGTACGAAACTATGCAATTGCGTACGATCCTAGAAAGGTGAATTGTAAAAGTTGAGAACACTTTTTTTTTAACAGGATATAACTGTAATTACATGTGTTCAGTACTGGTAATGTTACGTTGATATTGACGCTAAGGACAACGCATCGATCTCCAAATCCACGCGACATAAACACGCGAAAATCATATGCTATCCGATCTAAATTTTCCAATCTACGTTCCCGTACGTTATAATATAATATAATATAATGTTCCAATCTATAATACAGATATTAATATATTACACGAACAGCCCATTATTACATTATAATACATATACGTTGTAACGTTTAGCCCTGTTTACACTAGTTACAAATAATCAAATTTGGTTGTGTATCTTCCCAGAAAAGATAAAAAAAAAAATTTTATTAAAAAAAAATTTGTTCAAAAAAAATTTATGTTTGTTTGTTTGTTAATAATTTAGAAATAATCCTGGTTCTGCTTTTGTTTAATTTTTTAAAATTCTGTAAGTTCAATTCGGTTAATTTTTGCACTTCTGGTAGATCTTAACTAAATCTGGAGTTAATCAGATTCTCTCCTTTATTTATCTCATTCTGTTTAATTTGATATGTCATAGTCCATATTTGTTGAGATTTTTGTTAAAATTAACATATTTCTGTCTTTTTGGAAATCTAGGCCCAAAAAACCTGTTTCCGTTCTTGTACACAATTACTGCCATTTTAAATGTTATTAATATAATTATAATAAATTTCAAATAGTCACAAATCCTTTCCCTTCCTTTATGCCTTATAAATTTAACATTTGAACTGTCTTTTAGTGATAATTTATTAATTTACTATTTCTCCTCTGAAATATTTAATTATTACATTTCGAAAATTTTCAATAATTTAAGATATTTTTCTATATTACTCTTTTAAATCATAGGATCATTTACAGTAGTTGTTCATTGACCTACCTTACATAAATCTTGTTAGTTTACATGGTTGATTGGTGAATTAACTCGTTTATATTAATTTTTGTGAATTCATTATTTGGCCTAGAGTTTAGTATTTTACATATATGGTTTTTTTCAAATAAATTTAATTCTACTCCTCCTCTGACTTTTAAAAGTTAACATAACATAAAATAAAATTGTTTACTTAATTATTGATATGTGTAGCATCTAATTCATGCTACTGTTACAAAAATAATAATTAACATTAATCAGCAGTCTTTAAAGTTAGACATGTTTTGCTTAAACTGTTTTGAACATACATTTAACACATTTTATAAATTAATACAGCATCCATACTTAAACATTTTAATTTGTATGTATGCTGTTATATGACTAAAACATCTTACTCTAAACATATAGGTACCTTATTCTATTGGAACTCTTTTAAAAAATGGAGTTCCTGGCTTTGAACAATATCAGCCATTTAAACTTCTTAACTCTATTAAAACTTAATCTATTATCAGTCCTTTCTGATTATACTATTATTATCTAACATCCCCTTGTACAGTAAACATTTCCCTCTCATACTTTCTTTATTATTGGCATTTCTATGAATGTCTTGAGATAACAAAGTGACCTTATTTAATGAAATATTGGAAATATTTTCCATTTTAATATTTCATTACTTGTTAATTATAAAATATAAAAGTTATTTTATAGCACATTGTTTAAGTTATAGATACACTAAAACTTGAAGTTTATTACATTTAAAAACACTTCCACTAGTACACATTCACTGTTGGTTCTGACTTATATTTGAGTTTTATTATTCTCAGACCAGACCTTTAGTCATAATGGACTGTGAAGATTTGTTTATTTTTTATCATATAATAACTTTAGTTGGTGCACTTCTTATCATACTACTCAATACTTTTGTCTATAATTATTTACAATTTCATAAGGTTTTGGGGTGTTATACTTTCTTTAATGGTATCATTTGGTTTGGGGTTAATGGTAGTTAATAATAGGTTTTTATTGTGGTTCTTCCATCCTATTTCTTCCTTTCTTCTCGTCTTCCTTCTTGTGTTCATTCTTGGGTAAACCAAGGTACTCAGTGTTATTTTGTCCGATGGTTGGTTCGGAGTATCTTCTTTATCATCTGCTTCTAAATTTCTTCTTCCTTCTTGGGTTTGGAGTATCTTCTTTATCACCTGATACTAACTTTACTCTTCTTTCTTGTTTCGGGATATCTTGTTTATCACCTGATACTAAACTTCCTCTTCTTGTTTCTTCTTGTGTTTGGGGTATTATATTTATCACCTGCTCCTAATCTCCTGGGTAATCTCCTGATTTTTTAATATGAGTTTCCTTTAATTTATTTTCTTTGACTTTTATGGTTGCATTTTTATTATTTAATTATTGTTTTTCTTTTATAGTGGTGTTTTCCTTTGAAGTGTAATTGAATTTCATTTGACATTCTTTGAGTATATGTAATTTAATTATTTTTATGATCTTAAATGAATTAATTATTGGTGGAATATCTGTCACGCTACAGATTGCCCTCCTCCAGAAGTGATTTTTTCAGATTATACTTGGTTTGTCTGAAACAATTGCTTATGATAATTATTATAGTTTTTTAGTATTCTTGACTTCCTTCCATTTCTAAAATTTTTCTTATTCATATTTGAGCTTACATCTTTCTCATTATTACTTGATCTTCGTTGATAGTAATAGTCATCTGAGTTTCATATTTATTATTTTATTTTCATATTTCTTCTTAGTATTTTCTCCTTGGGATATTTCCTCCCTATCTTTCCCTAAAATGTGAGCTGGTTCAGTTCAGAGAGGCACTGTACGCTACTTCCTCTGCTGTCCAATACTTCACTTCTTATTTGAGTACAGAGGCAAATCATCTCTGCTCAAAAAACATATTAATACTGCTGGAATTATCTACAGACAGTTATTAAAAAAATTACATCAGAATAGTGTGACGATTTAAATTGTAACAATAATCGTAAAATAAAAAAAAAATTAAAAGTTAAGTTTGCGAGCGATTAAGCCATTTTAAATCTCACTATAATACCTAAAACCCCTGTATGTACTCAGTATGAGAATAAGAAGTAATTAAGAGGTCCCAAGAAACACTAATAAAAAGGGAAATTTGTAAAAAGTTATTATTGTCATATTTAACCCTTTGCTTGTTATCATGCGGTGACCTGTTAATTCCGGACTCGACGTGTCTACCGAGTCGTCTGTAATTTAGAATAAGATAAAAACCCTAATGTTAATAATTAAAAATCTGAAGACACAAATAGTCGTTAGAATAACTCACTTAGATTATATTTGTTTATTAAGGCATAGTTTTGTAATTAAAAGATGTTAACTTAAATAAAGATAGGGACTATATTCTCGCGGAGTAGTTGCCCCTCTCCCTTTTGTTAAGTACCAGTCGAAGCGAGCAGAAAAACGCTCTCTCGCTATGCTGTTTAGGACATCTGAGAATCTACAATCCATACACCAAAGAAGCTCCAATCTTCTCTGTGAACATCCTAGCTTTTCTTGACAAAAACGCGACCCGGATGATGACGCCTACTACAAGGACTCCCAAGACGGACACCCCCAGGACGAGGTTTCTACATTCCATTGTAAAGGTGACTCGATAGCCTGTCTATCGAGGGTTAATAATATATGTTACACTACACACTTCTAAAAGAGACTTTTCAAAGACGATTAATCTTATGTAAACATTAAAAGAGAAAATCTAAGTATTTACTGTAAAAATTTAATTATCATACGTTGTAACGCTTTAAATGTTAATGTAACTTATTATCGTTCCAAGTATTAGTACCATTCTTCAAATGGTTAAAGAAGTCTTGCAAGCTAATATAATGAATTGAAAATAATTAAAAGTGTTTACTCCTAAAATACAGAAAGTTAACTCGGATCCGAGGTATAGCGATATAGAATCAATTTGATCCCAAAGTATTATGAAAGCATTTAAATATTTTAGTTTAATTAATGATGTCATGGGATCTGTCAGTAACTGTTGTTAAATAAAGAGAAGTCGTCTTGTTACACATGAAAATGAGTGCGTAAATCAGTAAAATACCTTCCCTTGCTTCCTTACACAGATAGTAAGTAAATTGTTCAGTTAATTTGATTTGAATACAGTTCGTTACAACGTAGGCAGCCCATGTAATTGGCGGAGGTCAGTTAAGATGGGTTCCCTGGATTTGTAACGCGGCAATACGTTACAAAATTGCGCCACTCTGCTCTGCTTTGCTTAACTTAATTCATTAGTAAGATAAATAACTCACTGAATGCCGTGAATTATTTATCATTCAGTTATTGATCTATGCACTCAGAGAATGTAATTAATGTAAATTTAATTTTCAAAACATATATCATATCTTACGTATCTCAAAACATACGTAAATGATAGTCTGTATAAGTTGAAATATCATTGTATGAAGAAATATGCATGTACCTACTTGCATATATGACTTGTAATGTTTGGTCGACTGATCAGTCTGTAACAGGTTTGTTTTATGACAATCCAAGACCTGTTGTTTCTTGAATACTCCTGCATAGTACATGTTACACATACACTAACATATGTCTGTTGTCAAAAGCAAAAAATTTGTTAATAATAATGCTCCTGTGTAATGTAGACCCAGTTAATTACGTGGAAAGAATTTCGTAAATTGGAATTGTGAACAAAATAAATAATTAATTTAATTGTGGAAAGTAAAGAATGAATAAACTCAAACTGTTATAAAGCGTAATAGTAGTGTAAGTGAAGGCTTGCATTGTTGAATAAGATTCACCCTATGCTTGCCAGCTCGCTCCCCTTCCGCCTGTTCGGACCTGTTCAGGAAGTAATCGGTGGCATTGTGTAGATAACAATACGTAAGAGTAAAACCCCCCATTCTCACTGACACACTCAGCCTACCTTGTTAACTAAATAAAGAGGGTGACCTACATTCCAGAAAACAGCTGATCGGCTATTTAACCTTGAAAAATATGTGTGTGGAATTTCTGTCTCTCCCTTAGAAGAGAAATTGTTCTTTTGTAATTTGTGCAAATTAATTACTTAAGAATTTATCCTATATATGTGTAATATATGTGTAGTGTTGTAGAATTAATTTTAAGTACGTTTTAATGTGTTAGAACTTAAAAAAAAAAAATGGCCCAATTCAATCCGGATTTGTTGTTAAAAGACGAGCTGTCTTACGAAGCTCTTTTGCGTGGACTACCCCATGCGAATGTAACAGTCGCGGAATTACGTAGGTCAATTCGCGAATGTGGATTTGATACACCCGTGCAATTAAATTACCTAAGCGAACTCGATTATGAAAGCGAGAAAGAAATTTGTAATGCCAAGTATAGTGAGGTTACCTTATTGTCTCAAACCCTCCAGGACGAGAAATCTCCGGCGATAATTTTGCGGACTACCCAGAGAGTAGAGCATTTAACCCGGCGAATGAAAAATTTGTTGATCTGGCCTAATCTCACGGAAATACCTCTTGAAGTACAAAACCTAGCTGACGAAGCTCTACGCCGCTTACCCTCAATTATTAACGAGTTAAGAAGAAAATCCGACTCATTCAGGATGGACGAAATAGGGAAGTCCTTAAAGAAATTACACATCTCCCCAGTACAATCACCTACTACTGATTTACCTCCGCCTAACACTGATCGGAACTCACCCGCCGTATCGCAAGTGCAAGCGAACCAAGAGCAAAATACTGATAAAGATTTAAATGCCTCTCCTGCCGAGCATTTTCAGTTTCGTCCCGGAAATCATGAATTGACCACCTCTAATGAATCAAATCGTTCTCCTAAAGGAATGACGACCATGAACTATAACGCGGACCTATACGGTAAAATGACTCATCCAGTGGAGAAAATCTTAACAGAAATCCCTTACACAGATGGATTAAATGTCTCCAAACTACTAACTTTCATTAGCTATCTTCTGCAGATAAAAGATTTACAGCAGCTGAATGACTGCCAAATTTTGCAAGTTCTGTTACCGAAATGTAAACCCCCGTTAAAGAATCGTGTCCTAGAAGCTCTAACCTCTACATTTCCAGTAGAAGAGCTACATAGCTCTATAATAAAATACTTTATTCCCACCGGCATTTATGAGGAAATAAAAAGAAAGACTGTACTCCGAGTACAAGGAAATCAGGAGAGATTAGCTCATTACATCTCCGACATCAGGGAGTCATCTCGACTACTACGTGTAGACTGGAATGAGACACAAATGGTCGACACCATTTTAATAGGACTGTCACCTGAAGAAAGATCTCGTCTATCGTTGATAAATAGACCCAATACAATTGCTGATCTAGAACAGTGCAGTATCTATTCTTCAAATGTATGGTACTCCGATCAAAATCGACAAGCAATGAAACCCGCTGGAACTAATAGAAATGAATTGCGAGCACTAGTGCCTGATGTAACAACCTCGCATGAAAGGCAAGTTTTTAGTAGACCTCACCATGTGCGCAAATCTGGTAAGTTAAGTGTAACACCATATAAAGCGGAAACAAAGTACCCACCTCGCAATAAACCCATCTGTTATAATTGCGGCAAATATGGACACATAAGAAAAGACTGCAAGAGTAAGCCATTGGAACGGAACCACCCAACTCCAAAAAACATGTAAGGCAGGGAGACCCGAAATCCAGTGTCTTCCGCAGCTACTCGAAATCTGGTGAACGCAAGGAAACTTATAATAAAAAAAAATAAATAATAATAATAAAATATTTTATAACCAACGTGGAAGGAAAAGAAGTTCGAAAGAAATCGATCCCTATGTGAGAGAATTTCGTGAAAAATGTAACGCGATAAAAAAATGTAACTGGACTAAAAATCTATTACCATTAATACGAGTTGACTTAGGCGTTACCTCCACCATCGCTTTAATTGATTCGGGATCTAGTAGAACTTTAATCAGCCAAGAATTAGCGGACATATTAGCGAAACACCATCTAGTAAAACGGAGTCAACCGGTGAATATAAAGTGTGCTACCGCCGATAAACGTAATATAAACATAAACCTGAGCATTACCGTTAAGGTTAAAATCAAGAACCTGACCTGGATGTTTACAATGTTAGTATGTAAGGAATTAGGACCTGATTTAATATTAGGTGCAGACTTTATTAGTAAAACAGGAATGATTCTTGACATCTATGAGCAAGTATATTATTTCCGTTTTGACCGTACACGGAAATTTACATTTGATTGTATTAAAAAAATAAAGAAAAAGAGTTGTTCATCTACTGCACATGTAATACACCAAGACTCAGATTTATCTCATCTAGAAAGAAGAGATAGAGTGAGAATACTGAAATTAATAAAAGAATTTTCCTCAGTTCTTACACCTAAACTAGGACTCACTAACCTAATAGAGTATAAAATTAATCTGAGCGATGAGAAAGTAATACGCCTACCTCCGTACAAGTTGTCGCCTCCCAAGATGGAAGTGATGCGAAACCATATCAACAAGTTGTTGGAGCAAGGAGTCATTGAACCCTCTACGTCCCCATATTCTTCACCCTCCTTTTTAGTACCAAAAGGTCAAGATAAACACAGACTAGTTGTGGACTATAGGCAATTAAACAAAAGAATAGAATTTGAATCAATCCCTCTTCCAGACATCCATAGTGCATTTCATTATTTTACTAAAGCTATGGTCTTTACGGTAATGGATCTGAATCAAGCTTTTCACCAAATACCCCTTTCTGAAGAATCAAAACGTCTAACCGCGTTTGCAGTTCCTTTTAATTTGTACCAATTTACTAGAGTACCCTTTGGAATATCTCAAGGAAGTTCCGTATGTAGTAGACTATTAGAAAGGATATTTCACGATATTAAATTTAAATATGTGTATCACTATTTGGACGACATCGTTATATACAGCGAATCTATGGAACTACATCTTAAACATCTACGCGAAGTGTTATCTTGGTTACTAAGAGCAGGATTAACTGTTAACCCAAAGAAGGTAAGTTTTGCCGTCCCACAGTTTTCATTCTTAGGTCACATCGTGAAAGCGAATGGAAAGGTAAGCATTGACCCCGAACGAACCCGCGCTATTAGAGAATTTTCACCCCCACGAGATGCAAAAGGTATAGCCCGATTTTTGGGAATGGTAAATTATTTCCACAAATATATTCCCCATCTTGCCGAAATAGCAGCACCCCTAAACTCCTTACGAAAGAAGGGAACGAAGTTCGAATGGAGCTCACTACATCAAAACGCGTTTGAGCAACTTAAAGAAAGTATTATATCTCCCCCAGTTTTGCAACTAGCGGATTTCACGAAACCTTTCGTAGTGCAAACCGACAGTTCCAGTGTAGCGTTAGGTGCAGTGATATATCAAGAGATAGATAACTGTAGACTACCTATTAGTTATGCATCACGAACACTGAGCGACCAAGAAAGAAAGTATTCCGCATATGAATTGGAATGTTTAGCAATTGTTTTTGCGTTCGAGAAGTTTAAACCCTTCCTAGAACATAAAGAATTCCTTTTGGAAACCGACAATCAGGCGTTATCTTGGTTATTGAATCACCCTAAACAGTTAGGACGAATTGGAAGGTGGATATTGAAGTTAAACTGCTACAAATTCAGAGTGCAGCATATAAAAGGTACTCAAAACGTAGTCGCTGATACCCTGTCCCGTATGTTCAAGTCGCCCACTAAAACTCCCGAAAACAAGGAGAATCCGGAAATAGCACTTGCTAACACCGTAATTACTGAGTTTCCCCTTGCTTTTACAAACATTGCCCTGTATCAACAACAAGACCCCTCACTGAAGCCTATTATAGAACAACTTACGCAAGGTATTAAATCCGAGAAGTACGTATTGAGTAAAAATGTACTGTGTCACAAGATAAGAAGCGGAAAGGAATTAAGAATAATAGCCCCGGATGTAATTAAGCCCATGCTGATGGAATACTTCCATTAATCTACCATAGGAGCCCATATGGGAATCAATAAGACAATACATCGTGTTCGAAAGGAATATCATTGGAACAATATGAACAGCGAAATAGCCAACTTCGTAAAGAAATGTACATTATGTGCCCTTAGTAAACCAGCCAGAAATACTCAAGTAAGCCAACTGATTTCAGAAATCCCTAAGACCCCTTTTTCTAAACTTTATCTAGACTTTTCAGGTCCATATCCACGATCCAAATCAGGTAATACAATGTTACTCATCTGTGTAGATTCGTTCACTAAATTTGTTTGGATGTATCCCATGCGACGAGCATTAGCGTCGACGACTGTAAAAATATTACAGGAAAGATTATTTAAAGACTACGGTACTCCTGTACGTATAGTATCTGATAATGGTCCACAGTTTAAAGCGAAAGAATTTAGGAATATGTGTTTCAAGTTAGGGATAGACCATATAACCACTACAGAGTATCGACCGCAAGGCAATATTGCTGAAAGGTATCTACGAAACCTCAAATCTGCGCTAATCGCCTATCATGCGAACGATCACACGTCGTGGGACCAAAACCTATCCTGGATTCAATACGCTTTTAATTCAGCTTATCACGAAGGTCACAAGTCGACCCCGTTTGAGTTACTGTACAAATACCGACCAAACCACCCTTTGTCCACAAGATGGAATATACACGATCTGCTGCCTCCGCAAATAACGGATAAGCAGATAAAGCAAATATGGAATAAAGCCCGCTCTAATTTAAGAGCAAACTTAGAGAAATCCAGAAAATACCACGAGAAAGGTAATCATAACAATTCAATTAGGTACCAAGTAGGTGACTTAGTAATGTATAAAACTCACCCCACTAGTAGTGCGATTGATAAGACCACCTCTAAACTATCATACCGATGGTGTGGCCCTTACCAAATCCAGAAGTACCTAACTCCAGTTACAGTAGCCCTGTGCGAACCTGCGACTCGAAAATATGTGCGGAGAACGCATATTTCGCAGCTAAAGTTGTATAAGAAGAAACGTAATAGTATAACCCAGAATAGAAAAGGGAATACTAGGTAGTGAAGTAAATTATACTTCTGAAACAGTGGAAAATGTTAAACGTAGAGTTTGGAAATGAGGCCTGATCAACCTGAGATCCAGTTCTGCGAAGCATACATTAATGAGTACTCATTAACTAGATGAAAACTAATACTCATTAACTAGATGAAAACTAATACTCATTAACTAGATGAGTTATCTAGTACTCAATGGAAACAAGATAGAATTCTAAATAGCAAAGATTTAGAAAATTACTCTATAGAGAGAGAGTAAGACAACCAGAAAGGAAAAACCGGTAGTAGATTTAAGTGATAGAGATAAGAAAGAGTTTTGTGTTTTATTGTGTAAATATTAAGTGTGAATAGTATGTAAAAAAAAAAGAGTAGTTAATAAGAATATATAAAAGTAGATTGAGTTGTGGAGAAGAAGCAAGTAGATATAACGCTAAACAATAACTATGTGAAGGAAATTACACACACTGACACCATTCATGCTCCAAGTCCCCAATTGTGAGTTAGACAAAAAAAAAAACAACCGTAACGTGCAAATTAAGCAGTGGAGTATGTGACGATTTAAATTGTAACAATAATCGTAAAATAAAAAAAAAATTAAAAGTTAAGTTTGCGAGCGATTAAGCCATTTTAAATCTCACTATAATACCTAAAACCACTGTATGTACTCAGTATGAGAATAAGAAGTAATTAAGAGGTCCCAAGAAACACTAATAAAAAGGGAAATTTGTAAAAAGTTATTATTGTCATATTTAACCCTTTGCTTGTTATCATGCGGTGACCTGTTAATTCCGGACTCGACGTGTCTACCGAGTCGTCTGTAATTTAGAATAAGATAAAAACCCTAATGTTAATAATTAAAAATCTGAAGACACAAATAGTCGTTAGAATAACTCACTTAGATTATATTTGTTTATTAAGGCATAGTTTTGTAATTAAAAGATGTTAACTTAAATAAAGATAGGGACTATATTCTCGCGGAGTAGTTGCCCCTCTCCCTTTTGTTAAGTACCAGTCGAAGCGAGCAGAAAAACGCTCTCTCGCTATGTTGACTTCACGGAGTGCAGACGTACGAGCGAAAGCTCTGACAAAATGTTGCTAATATATTTGTTTTAATTTAAATATAGTATACTAGATACTACTGCTAAAAGCGTGTGTCATGTACCAATAAGTATAAATATGTGATAACAAGAAGACCTAATATGTAACACAAAAGACAGAAATAGTGTTAAACAAGATGACGACTCCCTTCAAGAAGTAACTACATTTTCAACATCATTCCTGAAGATGTGATCTACAGGAACTTCATAGAAACACGTATACCAGGCATAAGACGCTGTTTAGGACATCTGAGAATCTACAATCCATACACCAAAAAAGCTCCAATCTTCTCTGTGAACATCCTAGCTTTTCTTGACAAAAACGCGACCCGGATGATGACGCCTACTACAAGGACTCCCAAGACGGACACCCCCAGGACGAGGTTTCTACATTCCATTGTAAAGGTGACTCGATAGCCTGTCTATCGAGGGTTAATAATATATGTTACACTACACACTTCTAAAAGAGACTTTTCAAAGACGATTAATCTTATGTAAACATTAAAAGAGAAAATCTAAGTATTTACTGTAAAAATTTAATTATCATACGTTGTAACGCTTTAAATGTTAATGTAACTTATTATCGTTCCAAGTATTAGTACCATTCTTCAAATGGTTAAAGAAGTCTTGCAAGCTAATATAATGAATTGAAAATAATTAAAAGTGTTTACTCCTAAAATACAGAAAGTTAACTCGGATCCGAGGTATAGCGATATAGAATCAATTTGATCCCAAAGTATTATGAAAGCATTTAAATATTTTAGTTTAATTAATGATGTCATGGGATCTGTCAGTAACTGTTGTTAAATAAAGAGAAGTCGTCTTGTTACACATGAAAATGAGTGCGTAAATCAGTAAAATACCTTCCCTTGCTTCCTTACACAGATAGTAAGTAAATTGTTCAGTTAATTTGATTTGAATACAGTTCGTTACAACGTAGGCAGCCCATGTAATTGGCGGAGGTCAGTTAAGATGGGTTCCCTGGATTTGTAACGCGGCAATACGTTACAATAGTACACTTTTGTTACTATTTAAAAAACATCTTTGGATACTTCACTTCTTATATTGCTCAGAGATTTTAATATTCCTATCTCAGTTGTTCTTCTGACCCTTTAACTTGATGGTTATTTCCATTGATATCATGGTGGGAAGCTCTTCTATTAGTATAATTTTCAAATTTTCTTATCATATAAACTTTTTGGTTATTAATGCTTTATTCCTTTCTGGTTTTTTATTACAATCTGCTTTGGTTTATAGTAGCATATATTTTATGACATTTTTGGTTTGTTTCTCTGTTTTTATTAGTTCCACTTGTTCCATGTTCTAGAACTTTCTTATAATTGTCGTTATTACAATTGACATTTAATTCATGATCATTTCATTGTTGATTTGTTTAATTACATCATATCTTTGATTTTATTCTTAAATTACTCCTCTCTTGTTTTTTATTTCTTCGAATGAATGTTTTAATTAATTTGTTAATGAGGTCATTGTTTCTCCTTATACCACTTCAAAGTTTTATTATTTTATATTTCCACATAAGTTTCTGTATTTAATCATATTTAATCAATCAAATCGTATCACTGATTTTTATTCCCTTTCGTATTATTTTATTGAAGGTTTTTTACACTGTATTTATTGAAATTAGACATTATCATACTCTTTCAGAATTACTTGGTTTAATTCTAAATTCTGTTTCTTTTATTTATCTTATAATGATTTTCTATAAATATGGTAAATATATTGTATTAGTACCATAAATATGGTATGAATCCTCTTCTTTTTATTTCACCATAGTTTTTTCATTTCTAGATCGTAGTAAGGTGCTCTTACTTAATTTTTTAATTTTGTAGGTGTTCAACCTCTCAAAATTCTTCTCTTTTTATTTTCTCAAATGGTTTCTTTCAAATTGTTTGTAGTTAATTGTTTTTACACTGTTTTAGAATTTTTATGATTATTCAAAATTCTTTTATATTATATATCCAAATAGTTTTTCATAATAATGTTAGTAAGGTGATCTTACTCTGTTTTGGAATTTTTATGATTGATCAATATTCAAAATTCTTTTTATTCTATATATCCAAATAGTTTTTCATAATAATGTTAGTAAGGTGATCTTACTCTGTTTTGGAATTTTTATGATTTAATTTGAAAATTCTTTCTATTTCACTCTTCATGATACTTCTTCATGGATGCCTGGTTATAGACACCCTTAATTTTACCAGAGCCCATCTCCTTAATTTCATAGGTGTTATTATTTTTGTCTTTGGAGACTATATAGGGTCCAGTGTATAAGAGTAATAATTTCTTAGTTATCCCTTCCAGTGAACTTGGTCACTCCCTATTTTTTAACAAGACTTTTTCACCAATGGTATAGGTAATTATTTTACCCATCCCTTTATTATATTTAATCCACCGTTTCTCCTGGTCTTCGGCCACCTTGTTATAAAATTTAATTTTATCAAAAATATATTTATTTCCATCGGGAATTCCAATATTTCTTCGATCTCCCTTGGGGGTTAAATGCTATTAAATAGCAAAATATCACTGTAGTGTGTTAAAATTGAGATTGACAAATTAAAACAATTCAAGAAGTTAATAAGGTTTATTAAACGGAGCCAGTCGCTAATAAATAAATTTGTATGGAAAATATCAAGCAAAAAGTTTATTGTATTATTCAGTGCCCTTATTACTTTGGATCCGACTGTGTTTATCAAAATGTTTGGCTTTCGGACTCGATCAAACGGGTTACTGTATCGGATTAATTCGAATATTGTCTATCTGATTGTATGATTGTCACGCTACTGATACTGTAGAGTTGGTTACGTGACCGTTATCTTGCGGTATATCGTGAATTCATTAATAGAAACACTGAAATTGTGGAGAGCTTGAGCGACAGGTGATAATCGACTACTATAACAGACACTGAAAGAAGATTCTGTGTGGAATAGAAAATATAAATACGCATTTACGAATTATGTTACTAGACACACTGACAGCTCAGCATTGAAGCTAATGTCCAAAATGGGTCAAGATCTTCAGATTTTGACATCTTTACAATTAAGTTAACGACAGCCATTGAGGTAGCCTATGTTGAGGTTCAAATGGGAATTGTAGAGGATATAGGAACACAGATGAAATGATAAAAGATACAACATAACGAATTAAGAAATCAGAGTGAGGGCTTTTAAGGTTACGAATAAAATATACGTGAATATTACGTAACTTCATTTCTAACGCCACGTAATTTTAATTTTTGTATTTTAATGTTAATTATTCCTTCTGGTGAGACTCGAACAAATGGAAACTATTTTAGAAATTGTTACGGCGGTCGCACGGATCGTCGTGTTGTACAGTGGAAAACTGACACCGGACGTATCCCCAATTACAGCTTTGATTACAGTTAGAAAAGATACCTTATACAATTCTTCAAATTAAAATTTGTCTAATATACAACAATAAATGTCACCTTATTACAGTTTTGGACTAAGTAACGCAGTATCACTGACTCACAAATCACAATAACAATTATTACTCCGAACCGCCTTGTAATATTGCTGTCCAAAACTGAACTTGGCTTGCAGCTGGCGCTTACCTATATTTATACCCCGCTGAGATTCGAGAATAATTTTCCATTTCCTGGTGATGTATCGAGAATTAATCCCATAGTTACAGGGACTGGAGCGCTCTGGAAACTATTTCAATATCTGACCTTGCAGGTAGAATAATTGACAAACGTCTGAAATGCTTGTCTGGGACAATCTCGAAAACCGCATGTGCAAAGTCACGTAGGAACGTTCGTTAACTATCAACTCAACGCAGCTATATTATAAAAACGTAACTCACCTCCTTCCTTTTAGTATCATGATCAAAGAGAAATCAAAGGGACGAGGAGGTCTCTAAGCAAATAAGGGTTGGAAGGACCTTGGGTTTACCTGCATTGTGTAATTATATACAACTGTATATGGGCCTGGAGGCATAAACCAGGCTCCTTATGACTAACTTACGAAGATGCTGGCTATGTATTGCTGCTGCTTTGATAACGCTGTGTAATGAAATCTCTGTGCGATGTTGCTTTAACAAGTGAATCGTGACTGCCCATGCAGTGTGAAAATAGCCGCAAGCATTCGGCAGGGCGCGCGAGTCGACCCATGCAATCGATAATCGAGATGGATAACGTAAAAATTTACGTTAATTACGTCGTTAAGCGACCCATCGTTAAAAGATACATTCAGTGTAGTAGGATCTTTGGGCCGCTCACAAGACAAGTGTCTGATTATTGAAAGACCACCGCTAACTATGATAATCAGCTACTGCTATACATTAATTATTAATATATTATGTATTAATTATAAAAATTGTCTACTAGCAACTGTGTAAGACAAATCAGTCGACTGTCCATGTGAAGCTGGATGATAAAATGAATGTAGGTTACCCGTCAGATTTCTCGATCAGATGTCAACACTCACAAAACTCTCGATACCTGCTGAACATGGAGGACCGATGAAGAAGTACTATTGGCAGAAACAGAAAAGAAGACAGTGTAACTCTTCTGATACGGTCAAAGAAGAGGACAAAGAGGAGAGGGCAAAACACTCGATTAAGCGGTCACGCATATAATAATAGAATCAAGCCAGACGTGACCCCCTTCATATACTTCAAGAACAAGAAGTAATGTGTCAGACACTTCCAGTTTAGCATCCTAGAAGAGGAACGGGAGGTGGTTTCTTAGTGGGTTGGATATAATACCCAAACCCACAGACCTCCCGAAATGTGCGCCCTGCCTTCAGCAAATTTTTCCACCCTTCCTCGTAAAAAATTATTATTATTATTATTAATAGTAGTAGTAGTAGTAGTAGTAGTAGTAGTAGTAGTAGTAGTAGCAGCAGCAGCAGCAGCAGCAGCAGCAGCGGTAGTAGTAGTAGTAGTAGTAGTAGTCTAAGCATACTAAGTCTTGACGATTCTGTTACATAATATAACAAGTTTCTCACTGAGTTATTATTTTAACAGGTTCACAAACCTTGTATTATTAGACGTAGTGGTCAATGGATTCTTCCTTATTAATATATTGTGCCTCGTAAAATATTTTGATGTTCTGTGATATTCGATGCGACAGCACGCGGTTATAGAATTATTATTCACGTCCACAACCCCTACAAACGACGTCAGCAAAATACTGTATCAACACAGTCTCAACTTTAGATTTAATAATATATTATTTTACTGACGATGGGTGTTATTTTAAGAAATTATTTTACTGGCATTGATGAAAGAAGTATTGTAATACCTACTGTAATAACAACAATAATAATACAAATAACTGTATTTTTTGTAATTAATGATGTAATGAAAAATTAATTTTTATTTTCTAATGATTTCAACCATCCATCACACTTCGTCACGACTATCCATAATATCTAACTCAGAATTGTGGGCGCACACAGTACGAGAAAATTACATTCCATAAGAATAATACGGTATGTTACCTCTGAACAAAATATAAGGTAAATACTATGCTTTAATAATGATACGTGCGACAGAGAGAGAAGATAGAGTGGGCAAGTTACTGCGAATCATTTACTGTTACCACGAATCGTTTGGGTAACAGGCGTGTCCTTGGAATAATAATTATGCAGACAACACTATTAAGGAAAGCAAGAAAATATAAAAATTCACGAACTGTTTTTATGTAAAACTGCGCCTTCACAGTGTAGACCTCAATGTTTTGAAAACATTTTGACGTCATCTTGTTCATGCATGAATAATGCACATTGTATCGGGGCTGACGACACCTTATTATCTCCAGGTTGTTTTGGTTTTCCGGGTGTCGAGTCCGCGGCCCTTTGTTGTGTGCTCTCTTCAGCCAGACGTTTCGGCTTTTATTCCTTATAATGGTCAAACGTTTCATCTGCAGTTTGATATTAAATATTTTGTATAATTAATAATAATCCTATACATTATTCGTGTATAATAGTGTAATTCTCATTTCTTTAAATAGTCTGGTCCGTTCCGATTATTTATAATATTCACGTCAGCATCATAAATATTGTAACGTTTCATAGTCAGCCTTGCTCATCATCTGACTGTTTTATAAATATGCTATATCAGTTTTCATTACCGGTAGGCCTACTATATAATTTGTTGTCGTTGTTACTGCCGTGAACATGAACGAAACGTTTGATAAAGCGAATAATAAAACGGATTACAACCTAACAGCAGTATATTTATTTTTCTTCTTCTATTTTGCTACACCTATTAGACAACGACATCTACTCTGGTAATCCATCATTTATGTGGTCATGCCATGCTTCTCCCTCCCAGGGTACCATACTCTGCCTGCTTCCACTACATAGAGCCACCAGACTCCCGACCGTAGATGTCGCCAGCCAGCACAGCTATACGATTTTATGATAAACTCCAGGAAACAATGGCCCCGTCGCCTCTGACGTAGGAGGTCGAGCGGTGTAATCGTATCCCCGCAGCTATTATCTATAAGATTCTGCTGTCATCCGGGGCCAGGTTTCCGTGAAGCTGTGCCTCGATCTCCTTGCGAAAGCCGATGGTCCTACCGCGACACCCCACCGTACTGATACCCTACAGCGGCCATGGCCTATCGGCCACTCCTGCACGGTTCTACGGAATCCAAGCCAAAGAGTCGTACCTTAGATGTGTGGTCTCGCAGCACCAGATCTCAAGCAACCGAGAAAGAATCAGTTATGTGGCGTCGGACGGACTGTAGCTGTCGTCTGATTCCGTACTTTCCGGACGGGTTGAACACTAGTCTGCTTAAGATAACCGCGGCCCCAAAACGTCACCTTACCGCGCCCTGCAGAAGCTTAACAAGTACTCCAGCATGACTCTAGCCTCCCCCTCAATACTTCAGAAGTAGTCGTGAGTGGTAGCCTCGGGCACGGACGCGGAGAGTCTGCTGTGGTACAGTCAACGCGTAAATCGTGCAACCAGCATTTGCTCCCTGACGTCCTTGCTGGGATCCGGCCAGCACAATACCAGTTTACTGTTCTTCCCAGGCCTTGTATCAGTTACCTTGTATCTTGTATAACCTTGTATCTTTCATACCATTTTGCCAGCCCAGTGTCTTTAAAGCACGGCAGTGTTCCTGACTTCATACATGCTATCTGGAGATTCCATTTTATTTAAATCAAAATTTCATTAAACAAAATATTTTTAGCTTCATCTTCACTGTTTAGATTCTCGTACAGATTTTCATCTTCTGTGTTGTATTCTATTTCTTTGTCTCTACACGAGGAACATAGTTTTACAGGAAAAGGCAATAGTTCTGTCGAATTTAAAGAAGTTTGAGGGTTTTATTATTCTACTGATTTTCGCAACATGTGATTTTTAATGATCGCGGTCATAACTATACATTATTTTATGTCTTAAATTGTTGATTAGGGTCGCTTTAGTATCGTTATTTATTATTAGTTTTGCTCTTGATGAGTACAAGTCAACAAAATCGATGTTTTATGACCTACGATGGTAATTTTTCTTGCGATACGACTATCTTGTAGTTACTGCATTACTCAGTAAGATAACAGACACTTCTTCTAAGACATGCTTTTCTTCAGTTAACTCACTAAAAATACGTCAATTTAATACCTAATTGTAGAAAAGCTTACAGCAGTGAGCTATATAAAGACATATCTTTGTCAACAGTATGCATTTAACATTATTCTTTTGACGGAAAACGTCTTACACCGCGGTCCGGTATGGGGGGAACCTATAGGAAAGTCGATGTTACAATTTTGTGTATACCAAAAAAATTTAATAATGAATGTCACACAATATTAACCTTGAGCGCGTAACGTCACACGCCATCACAAGATGGCCGCCAAGTTGGAATGGAAAATCAACGGTTCGCTGCGCGGAAAAATTAGCTCAGGAACGCGTATGCGTAGGACGTTACTTGAGGTGCCGTTTTATAAAGGTTCACGAGTACTATAAAATGAAATCTAATAGTGATAATAGTGAAAGAACTTAATAAATAATGCAGTGACAAAGTGTTGAACTTGGACAAATTTTCCTTAAAATTTCAAAAATGTCAAAACATCTTCACAACAAGAAGGTAAACGCTTCTTCGTAAACGCTTACAAAGTAAAAGAAGAACGACTGAGGAATCCAAAAAGGCCTCTATGAGAGCAGCAGAACGAATGCGGAGGATGAGGCAGCGTCGGAAAGTCGAGGCGAGCACCAGCTGCGCAGACGCCAGGCCAGCTGACCTAACGCCAGTTCACAAACAACGAATGTCGACAGTGAGATAGAACTGATGGAATGCTATGAAATACAAGCAGATGAGACGTTTGTAATCGAGATTTAGCGTTTATAACCCATTGCCGTCTGGAGACGGAGCACTTTGAAAAGTCGTTCTACGACAACAAGTTGGAGTTTGTGATCGTATATGGTTCCAAAATGATTTAAAACGATCCAAGGCAGCTATGTTGCAATTCTTATAACAAGAGTTCACAGATGAAGATGTTAAACAGTTTCTGTTGTGCTCAAACTGCTGGACATCTGTAAAAGAAGGCAAAGTGCCAACATTGAATAAGAGTAACGGCTTCACGTATCCACCGAAGCCAACATACTTGCCGCCGTTAGATCCACTCTCCGGCGACTACCGAATTGGTGTTGGCCACGGATCCAACTGATTTCACAACTTTAAAAAATACCACGATAGACATAACGTTCTCTAGAGAAATAAATGTAGAATGTAAGTATTACATATCGTACTACTCGTACCATTGTCCTATCTTCAACAAAATTTTACAAGTTATTCAGCATTGTGAGAAACAAATAAATAAAAGACATACAAGTTCGTTCATTTCTTTTTACCAAAGATAGAAACACCCCGTCCCAGCAACGCTACCAGCGTAAGACGTTTTCCGCCAAAAACCTCAGCTGTAGTGACCCCGACACTACCTACCCGTCATTTTTTCATTTAGTGGTGTACATAATACATAATATATCCTTTAATACTTATATGTGTGTTAAAAAAAATTAGGTGTTGTCCGAAATGTGACTGTTGTTAATTACAAGTAATTTACTTAGTTGCAGAACTCGCTTACTATTTTGAACGAAGTACATTTATTATTAAAAGTCTTGCAAAAAAATCGTTGGACCTCTACAAACTAAAGATGGCTATTGGAAGATTCGAATGAACCATGAACTGGACCAACTGATTCATGGTGTTGACATAGTCCGGTTTATTAAGAGTAGGAGGCATGAGTGGCTGGACCATGTAAGGCGAATGGATGACAAAAGAATGGCTAAGAGAATTGCATATTGGAGACCGGTGGGAAGAAGAATTAGAGGCAGACCCAGAAAGAAATGGTTGGAGGATGATTTGAGATGTATAAACGTGAGGGGAAGGTTGTGTAATGGTAGGGGGAAAGTCATTGAGCAGCCTAAAATCCACGCTGGGTTGTAACGCCAGGAAAAGGAAGGAAATGACATTTATTATTAGATAAATTTCGAGTCTTAGTATCGCGTCTGATGATTTCGAGTCTGATAAATTTATGAGTCTGAATATGATATAAAATAGAAGATAAATAAATTTAGGAATATTTATAATACGATTAATAGAAATCTTGTAAATAAATTATAAAATTAAATAAATGTCTTAAATTTTATAAGATAATTGCAATATCCACATCGACATGTGCGAGTGAGGCGTGGGCATGACGGAAAAGGAATGCGGCAAGATTCAGAGTGCTGAAATGCAGTTTCATCGAAGTAGTTTAAAGTATACATTGCAAGATAGAATAAGAAATGAAGATATGAGAGCAGAACTCGAAGTAGAGGACATAAATAAAATTATTTCAGCTTACAGAAGACAATGGTGGGATCATCTGCGAAGGATGACAATGGATCGATTGCCGAAAGCGGCACTGAACTATAAAGCCATTAGTAGAAGAGACATGGGTCGTCCGATAATAAGATGGGTGCCGCAATAGGTTTATATGTCCTAATCCTTGAAGTAAAGAAGAAGTAGAAACAGAGAAGAATATAAATTTCTATATTAAGTAATTGTTCAATTATGGAAAAAATTACAAAAATTCCGATTACTCTACTATTTCTTCAGTAATATAGCAGAGCACAGAATAATGAAATTAACATTAAAGATTTGAAACATTTGGATTTTGGTTACAATTCCTTTTAGTCTCACAGACTGCTGGATTTTCAGAATTTTTCAAATTGTTAAGCTTTGTTTTGGGGCCTGGGGTCCACAGAATTCTCTTTAATTTGATAACCCACAGGAAATTTTGAAATTTTTTCAAAATTTTCACCTACTTTTTGGCTTTTGCCCCCTCTTATTTTTGGGGGAATCAATCTAAAAACAACAGGGTTCTGTAGGATTAAAGTGTGGATACGCTGACAAAGTTTTATGAAAATCGGTTGATGCGTTCAAACGCTATTGTGAGACATACCCCAAACAGATAGATAGGTAGATAGACAAATGCTCCAGTTAAAATAAACAGGCCGTGTGTCTTCGTCGGGCCGCTACGTCATACATTGAAAAAATACACATTGAAAACATTTATCGCAGTTATAAATACAGACATATAATAATAATAATAATAATATTATTAATCATCATCATCATCATCATCATCATCGATTTTTTGGCCTGTTCAATGATCCTCCCCAATCGCCTGTGTCCGATACAGCCACTTTCAAATTACGTGTAGAACATGCATCTCACTCCGTCACCGTTTTGCTATCTCAGCGTCGGTCTTCCACATTTTTTATAACCAAATACAGACACTAACAATGGTTAATTCAGAAAATAGAATACGTAAATAAAGCTACATGAATAACGTATTGAGCAAGTGAACGTGTGATACCAGAGATTCTGAAGCCTCAGTTTATCGCTGAACGTTTTCCATTGAACTCCTTTTTTATTTTGGGAAATACTGTCAGAGTAAAACGTAAATAAAAAACGTATTCAAAAGACGTTTAAAACTTATTTGTTTGCCATTTGGGTATGCCAGACAGCCGCAAAGTAGACGGTAAAAACGTAACTGCAAACAAAGTTATAATTATAGGTTACGATTTTTAAAAGTGTTGTTTACAAGTAATGGGTGATTTGACTTGTAATTATTATGAACATTTAATACCATAATTAAAAAAAAAAAACAGTTTAAGTAGGAATAAAAATTCTTCACAGCATCGTCATAAAAATAAACAAAAAATAGTAGTTAAAATTTTAACTTTGGTTAATTAAGTTGACATTTAACGAGTTTTATTAGTTAAAACATAAAGACGGCACTAATTGAAAAACTGATGATTATTCAGTGCAGTATATTAGTACATTCAGTTTTAATTCAGTAACCTCTTTTATATTACGTTCTTAAAATACTTTCTTGTGTTTCATCTTTCGACATATTGTCGGTTATAAAGAAACTGTCTGTATCTATTTATTGAACTGATTGTCAAGAATTAATTTATACTTAAAGACGTGTTCACATTATATCAAAATATGATTTATAAAGAGTGTTTCGGGAGAAAAGGGAATTATTTCACGAGGTGATTCTAGAGCTAAAAATAAGATAAAAAAATAATATATAAACATATGTCATTTATAAATGTCATATATGCCATATGCAGGAAATTTTTGTTTTCGAGATGTGGCCTGTTGAAAATTTTGCTCATGTTTCTGTCGCGACGGTAAAATAAAAGAAGATGATAGTTCCGTAAACACAAATTATGGAGGAAAATTATTAGACCCATATGGCATTAGACCTAAAATATGCATAAAAAGGGTTGTACAGAACTATAACACTAGTAACTTGCAAGAAAATGTTTAAAAAGAGCCAAAAATTGGAGTCGGAAAACATAATTTTTGATGTTTTAGCTTACACTAACTTTGTTAGATTGCTAATAGACAAAGAAAAATTAGAAATAAAATTGTCAGTGGTAGTAACAACAAAAGTTTAAAGCAGATTGTAAATTCTGTGTGCCAATGTGACAATATAATCATTCCCCACTTGAAATTTTCCTAAAGAGTGTAATACGTATATACAGTATTATTATATACTATCAGGTACCCGCGGCTTCGCACGCGAATATTTGTATGATTGTTGTGGTAACTGTCGAGTTGGTAAATTGCTAATGGTACATCTATATTAATAATATTCTTATATTGTAAGTTATGAATATCCAAAAAGTGCGAAGCAATAGATCCATCATTCATGTTTCCTCGATACGTAAAATCAAAATTTGATAATTAAGTATATATTTACAAACATACAGTAACACAATTAGATGAAATGTTTATTCGTATAGAATAATACAAATAGTGTATACATAAGTATATTGTATTTTTTATAAGTAAGATATCAGTTAGTCGAAATCTTACGTGCTAAGTCAGTCTTAAGAATTTTGTATACCAATCGTAGCTAGATCGGAGCCTTTATTGGCGTATTTACATACATATTTAATGGATTTTACACTACTACACAATTCAACATTGATGTGAGTACTAAAAGCTCGCGAAAGCACCGGTGGAACTACCCATCTATTGTCAACTATCAAAATCTCATCTCTCAAACGGATTTCACACTGAAACCCTCCATCTTCAGGACTTAGTCGGCGATAATTAGGGTAGCTGTCATCATTTATCGTCGTTTCTTTTGTAAGCGATTTAGGATATCGTTTAGTACACTGACCCTCCTTCATACATGGTGACTGTGCATTAATTGTTCCACATGGCCCATGAATCATAAAGCTCTTAACTGAGTTTGATGAGTACGGATGTATATAAGCATTTCCGTCTCTATCTTATCATACATATCGAAAATATATTGATTCAGAAGCTGTTTGTAATAAATTTAATGATTGTACTCATCTTTTCTCATCATGAGTCTGTACGAATAAAATTGTAGAGCTGAATCTTTCTTAGTAGTTTGTAACCCAGTCTGAGGATCGACTAATTTTAATGTAAAATGATAACCGTCTTCTCCTCTGCAAAACATTAAAGGGTACTGTAAAGCATCATAAGCTCGATGTGTTTCTGCAATTCGATGCAGCGTACTATCCCTCGCACGGATTATTATATCGCGTTTATCGCATTCCTGGTTAACTAAAACTACTGCCACCTCATTAGTTGTCGGTGCATTGTAGCGACCCCTGTGCTCTTCATTATTTTCTTTTCGATCAGCATGAATTACAATATTGTACTGTTTATTATTCGCAGATGTTACAAATTCAAACGCACTTTACAGTTCACTAACATATGGGTTGATTGCGTGAAGTAAATTTTGAAGTTCTGTTACTAATGTTGTAATAATACTTTTGTTGGGTCACTTTGTAATAAATCTTGATCAGTCGGTGCGTTTATTTAGTCGCACGTTGAATGCGTCACTGTGTTATAAACGCTTCGTGTAGTCTGTTAGTCCTTACCTGTCCTTACTCACTAGTTTCTTCTTCCCGATAGGCGCCAAATTGTTTTGCAGAAAAACAATTAAAAGATTCTATCTCAGTCATTTACGGTACTGTAATGAGTGATTCAAATTACTCGCCGATTGGCGGGAACTCGAATTTCGCTTGTGTGGGGGGACGTGTTGCCAACATAAAATGTTGCTGGCTAATTCTATTCACTGCTACAGAACACAACATACATAATACACTTGAAATAATTACAGGACAGCTAGTAACGATTCACACTTGTTTATTTGGCTTGATAGCTTATTAATTTTCAATAATGGTTGTACAAATGAGATTAATATAATAGCTTTAAGCCTCGGCAATAAATTAATTGTTCACTCAGCAGAAAGCAGGGTGGCAGCATAAGTTAATCTGACACCATGATGGAGGCCGTCTTCTTACTTATACAAAATAAAATTGCCAATGAATTCTTTTAAGTACGATAAAAAAGCTTAGAACAAGATATTTAAATAAAGTACACCACCTTACAATTGTGGTAATTAAATATGAAAGAGGTTTACATTAAATTCAACTCTGTGGTGTTAAAAGTGTGTGCCAGTGTTATTCGTTTAATACATAGGTTATAATTCAGTTACTTGGTATTCATAAATATTTCTTATTAATTAATCTTTGAAAGAAATAATATCATCAGTTTATAGTGAGAGTTCAAAGTGTTATGAGAAAATGTTTAAAGAGAATTTTTAATTTGAATTCGGGTAATTCAGCAATACTTATCAATCAGTTGACTTAAGGTGTAGTGTCATACAGTTGAATTAGGTTGGGTCATCGTTTTGGGTCTTCAATCTTCAATCATCTTTGGATTCAATCACGCCTTGCGTCTTTTTCGTATATGTTGGTCGAATTTAATTAATTTGGAATTAATTAATCTGGTCTGTTGCCTAGGTTGGATGTATTAGTTCCTCATCAGGTAGTTTGGTTCTTCACTTTAACAAATCTGGTTACTTTTGACTGTTTTAAATAAAAAATTGGGCCATTTACGGCTTGGCGTCTCTTCCTCTTGAGCGTCACTATGGAATTAATAGTTTCTAACGGAATATTCATACATAACGTTCAGTTGTCATGGTAACTGATTGATTCTGATTGGCTATTCATGACTTAAGCCCATTGTTAGAATATTTGAATTTTTATTCAAAATGATTAAATATCTTCTGATTGCTATTATTCTTCGGTCTTCTTATTTAAGTATGAAATATTATCATAACTGTTCGTAATTTCTTTCAAAGATCATTTTGACATCCCACAAAGCTGGGTTTGCTTATTTATTAATGTTTGAACAATCATGTTGATATTATTTAATTACATTTCTTTCTTATTTTATGTCCTTAATTTAACATTTATCTCTTAATATGATCCACTAATTATCATTGACTAGTTACTTGCCTTTGATTTGGTAATATTATAGTTAATTTCTTACAATTTGTTGTTATTGCTTTTATACAGTTAGGCATTTCATAGGCCTAGGTAGTAATTGGCTATTTTATCTTATTTTATACAGATTACACATTATTTTACCCTTGTACATGTTTTGTTTTGTGTTATAAATGACTTGTTTACTTGTTGAATTGTTTTGGGTCTGTTTTATAATAATTGTATGTTTTTATTAGTTTCCATATTTAGGTTTGTCTATTATTTTCGAACTGCTTTTCTAGTATTATTATGTTTGCATGAATTTATCTTTTCTCTTATTCATATTGCCGTTGTTTATAATTTGGCTATTATTTACTATTCTCTATAAAATATAACATAACATTTAGGTTTATGGTCTGTATAACTCTTCAGCCATATTCCTATGCATAAACTTAATCAAACAATTCTTTAACAGTTATTATACTACTCTTGTTTACATTTGATTTATTCTTACTTATTTCTTGGTGATAAACATCATCACACAATTTAACTTTACTTAACTAACTATGGTAACACTAACCCTTAATACTATTATATTCCTCATCTACAATTTATCTTAATACTAATAATAACAAAATGCTTATTTAATAACACTTTTCACCAATGAACCTTTAGTGTTTATCACTGATTATCAGGTGTTTATACCTATCAATAAGGTTTCTATTTAATTTGGGGTTTTACACTGTCACATTGCACTTTTTATATTTTATTTAAGTGTTACTAGTGGGTATTACCTAACATTAAATTCTCTTTCTCACATACTCATGTTCACTATCTCTCTATTTCTTTATCTCTCACTTTACAATGGTTAATTATACTGTTAACAAGTTCATGTCATATTAGAGTGATTTATAATAGTTACTCTCTATTTATTTGGTTAGTGTACTTTGTTTATCTTTAAGTTTTTGAATTTTAACAATTATCATTTACATTGCTTATTTGGTTGATATTAATAATTATCATTTACTTTTATCGTTTATTGGTTTCTTTTTTACTACTTTATTTGAGTGTAACATTTCTCCTTTTTCTGTTCTATATTACTGTATTTGTTTGTGTCTTTTCATTTCATTTCATTTATATTATGGTTTTCACCTTCTCATTTGGTTTCATTTTATTTGGTCAGTCACTGGTGTTGGGGCTGGTTCTACCTATTCACATATTTTATTTCTTTTTATTTATCCTATCACTGGTGTTGGGCTGGTTCTACCTTTTCACTTTTCAATCTATTGGGTTATTTTGGTTAAATCGCATTGTACTATTGTTTTCAACGTTTGCTTCGTTGCTTGCTACATTTCTCTTATCAGAGGTTACTTTTACTATTACTTTTATTTGTTTGATCGCATAAGTATGTTAATTACCCATTCCTTTATCTCTGATTCATCCCTTTTTATTCATAGTGTTAATCATTTAGTATTTTATTCTTATCATGTTGCTTCATTAATGCATGTTGAAGATATGTACCCTTACAATGTCTTATCCAAGTTACGAATATGATCCATTCTTGTTTCAGCTTGCTGTAATAATCAGCTATGAAATACACCTGTAGAAATTTTGGTATTTCGTTTTGTGTGGGGAGTAATGATCCCATGAGATGATATACTTGCCCTTGAATTTTGAAAGTAGACGTGAAGCTCCCTTCGACTATTTCATTGGCTCCGAATGATGTAAATTGAAAAGCTGAATTGTACGATCTTAATGCGTTCAAAAATTTTTTCTATAAAAGATGTTCTCCATTTAATAATGATTTTAACGGTTCTGGAGGAGGAAGTATGGGATCTAACCGCACTTTTCCTGCAGAGCAACATAATCCATGTGATTCATTTTTCCACTTTAAAGCTTTGCAATGTGGGCAAACCACACTCGGTAACCCGATAGGCCATCTGTTTCATTCGCGTAGTTAATAACTGGATTATAATTGTAACCACTATTTAATTTTGCACTCCATCGTAAAGTAGGACCTAGTGATCTGAGAGTCGCTTGCCTGCCTTTGTGCCGCTAATCTATTTTCACGATTCGTAGGACTTTCAACCCGTGAGACTTCTAATCCAGATCTTTCTGAAGAGTTTCCAGGAGCTGATTGCATTTCGACTCATTCGACGTCATTTTCAAATGCTCTAAGACGCCTCATTCTTTTCGCAGCAGCAGTAGATCTTCCTAACATGATCGTCTTTTTGGCATAGCAAAGCTAAAAAAAGTGGAAATGTACCGTATTTATTTTATCTATACTAATAAATCTCTAGGGGGCAATTAATAATTTATACAATACAATACATATTGCACATATTACTTACCACTGACGTAAAATTAACGAAAAAGGCACTGATACTACATCACTGACGCTCATCCCATAATTCTCGATGAAGTAGGTGAAGTATAATTCTCGACAATTAATTATTCCTGCTGCACATAGGCCTACTGAATATTCAAATGTCGAAGAGTATGGTTTGTCAGAATCGACGTGTACTTATAATCAATGTTACAATATAATCAAACAATGAATTATTGTATTGTTTATACGAATTCTATATGCTGATAAGAATTCCATAAGAATATTGTTAATACAGATGTACAGTACCATTAGCAATTTACCAACTCGACAGTACCACAACAATCACATACAAATATTCGCGATCGAAGCCGCGGGTTTAAAAAAATGAGTTTTTTTTTGCTGTAACTTTGGTTCTTTTTAACCTATCGTTATTCGCGATCGAAGCCGCGGGTTTAAAAAAATTAGTTTTTTTTGCAATAACTTCGGTTCTTTTAAACCTATCGTTATCAGATAAAGTGGAAAACCTTCCGTTGGGTACCTGCTATCAGCGTGCAAAGTTTCATTGAAATCGGTTTAGTAGATTCTGAGATTACCGGGGACGTACACCCCCCTAGAGATTTATTATATAGATTGTAGGGTATGTACTATATGTGTATATGTATGTATGTACGTGTGTATATATATATTGTAACGTTACATAACCCGGTCCCAATAAAGTAACTCATGATAATAAAAGTCAGAAATGGGTAAACTAAAGCTCGCTCAAAATTTAATTATATCACTCAACATGATAAACAATTCGAGTGGTATACAGTGCAAAGTGAGTTCTAGTGTACCCATTGAGGTGAAAAACAAAAGTGAAAGTAAAGTATTACCAAACTGTGCTGTATGTTTTGGAAAGGATAAAACTATGGAAGTAGGATGTAATAATACTGATTGATTTTTGTAATTTTATTTATTTATTGTAATTTATAGTATGGACCACAACTTGTTATACATAAGTTAATGTTATATTTTTTTAAATATTTGTGTTGTAATATAGAATAACCCAGGGTTAGTTTTAAAGGACATAAAAATTTAATTACCTAGATAATAATAAATGAAAATAATACTATGAAGGAAATGGCAACAGGAAGTAGTGCCGGGTATGAATACTATTCGAGACTAAATAAATAATATATAAATTTATTTAAGGATAATAAAATGATAAAATACTTATATACAATGTCATAAAAAAATTAACCAAAACTTATTATGTAAATTAAATTAGTAAAGAAACCGGAATGGAAAGGAATTATTTTTCCATAAATAAAATATAAATTTTTAATAATTACAAACTGCCTGCATAATAAAAATACTATGTGTTACTAAGAGTGATGAAAAATAACAAGTATTGTTAATAAGATATAAAAAATTTTGAACTAAACCGGAGAGTTGAAGAAACGATGCGACTAAAATTATAAAAAATAACCTTTTTTGGGACGTTGGAAGAGTTGAAATTAACGCAAGATTAACAAACAGAGTGACCACTATCTAATTATACCTGATTAATCCAAATTAAATGGTTATATACATTAATAACAGTGGATGAAAACCTTCTGCGGATCCAGCATGGTTCGGCCTAGTTCTCGTTGACAATTGGAAAATACTTTAAACGAAAAGTAAATTATAACGCAAGACGGACCTCATCACAGAAAAGCTGCAATCCAGTAAGAACCATACGGAGCGAGGTAATATAAACATTTTTTCGTAATAATTCCAGAAGAAAACTCGTTTTGAACGGTGAAATAGAAAAAAAAAAATCATTTGATCATATGTTTTTTCAAAGTAAACAAATATACGCTGCTCTCTTACGGCAATTCCGGGAACTACTTACTACATGAAAAATAAACAAAATTATTTATTAATTTTTCGGTATTTGTAAAGCGTAGTAATTATCCATTTCTGACACTCTCGTAACACAAAGAACTCACCCTGAACCCTGGGGAATTATTAAGAATTATGTAATAATTGATGTTTTTTATTATAGCGTAATATTGGGTAAATAACAACATATATGTTTTGCTCCTGAGACAACTCTATGTTTACTCGGTAAAGTCGAGATGATGTGTTTTTTCAGATAAGATTAATTGTGATACCTATATTTTGGTGGCAGGAGACAAAAGTGAATAATAAATAAAGCAATTTTATTGAAAATTAATATTGAATAATAAAGTGTTATAATTTATTATAGTGGGTAGTTATAAAAAATTTCAGCACAACAAACAGAAGAAATCGTTTCAACTGAGTGGAAATAATGATACTTACTCTCTCTTCTGCATAAGACTGAACAACTTCCCTCCTTGACCACAAATCACACACTCTCGATTTCTCTTTAGATGGAGTAAAACAAAATAAACAAAATCCTTTATTTATACTTTTGAAAACATCAGTTAGTATAATTCAGAAGTGACGCATACTGCGTGAGGCATATAATAACACTTTCGCAAGTACACCTCTCACATAAGTGGTACGTTACAGATTTGGCGAACCCAACATTTGGGGCTTGACTAAAGGTGTACGTTTCGCTAGTGCCTCAAAGCGGTACGTTACAATATACATAAATAATTTATTTAATATTAATAAATTCTTTACCTCAAGATGTTTTAGTTCCTTATTTGGTACATGTTTCGGGAAGCGTATTGTTTCCATCCTCAGCCTTTCTTATTTTATATCTTGTGGAGTATTTGTGTTTTGGTTGGTTGTTGTTACGGTTTCCTGTTGGTTTTTGGTATTTTATACTGGTGTTATTGTGTGTGATTGTGGTGTATATTTGGAGTATTTTCGATGTTGAGTGCTTTGAAAATTGTGTCATGTTTTGTATTGATTTGTATTTGTTCAGGAATTAATCTGTTTTGTGTTTGTGTATGCCAAGATTGCAATAAATGTTACATAGGACAAACAAAAAACAACTAAAAAACGTTATTTTGAACGTCTAAACGCCTACAAAAAAAAACAGAAATATATTAATCTAATTTGGCCACACATGTAATAAATACAGGACATGAATTCCCAGACATAACCAACACGACACTAACAAAACACATACCACACAAAGGCGCCATAATGAACGTATGGAAAAATTTACAAATATACAAACACAAAACAGACTAATTCTTAAAGAAATACAAATCAGTACAAAACATGACACACAATAACACCAGGATAAAATACCAAAAACCAACAGGAAACCATAACAACAACCAACCAAAACACAAATACTCTACAAGATATAAAATCAGGAAGGCTGAGGATGGGAACAATACGCTTCCCGAAATAAGGGATTAAAACACCTTCAGGTAAAGAATTTATAAATATTAAATAAATTATATATGCATCAAGAAATAGACTGTAGCAAAAAGTGTTTAAATATACATAAATGGATACACCAATGTATATACATAAGTAGTATGTATATATACTGATATAAATATTAGTACGGTATGTATTTATATCGGTAATACATGTAAATACATACAAAATGTATTGCATATTGTATTTATATTAGTGTTAATGTAAACAACAAAATATTAAATTCTTTGTTAAATTTTAATATTTAAATTAGTTAAATTTTCTGATAATCTAAAAACAGATCACATAATCATTTATAACCCGGTATAAAAGGAGCACGTTACAGGTAAGATGGATGACACATATTTCGTTAACATTTTAATCATCTTCAGCAATACGTAATACGTCACAGCTCAATTTCTTTGACTAATCCGTATTAAAAAAAAAATCCGATTAGCAGTGTATACAGACCCAAAATGCAGAAACGTTTTCAGTTAGTTACTACTGATGAGATGTGAAAACAAATTCATGACGTAGGCTTATTGTCCGCACACAAAACAAATTCACCGCGAATCAAAACGGATGTAGAGTTAATAATAATTCATCAGTTTTGTTGTTTAATAAAAGGACTAGTTTTTTTTTATAACAATTGGTGTATTTGGTTTAGAGATTTCAATATTTGTTCACATTTATTTCGGCAGCTGGGATATTTTAGATTTAACCATGTCTCTCACACCTCGTAAATCTCACTTTCGATACTACATAGGCCTATAACATAGAATTATGTTATTTATATAGCGTGTATATTGTAGATATGTGTACACCCTCCACAACCACAAACGCACATGTAGGTAAAATTTAACTTTAATTTATCGAGTGAAAAGTAAGAAGTTATTAACGTACTGAAATATGTACGACTATCCACTCAGCAAAGATACTGTAAATATTGTGAATTATTCACTCTCGTTTGCGATGAAGAGCTGGCTTTGGAAATTTGAAATAATTTTCTGGGTGGCAGTCTCTGGATCACGTATAAGCTTATTAGCACACAGACTTGGGAAGCGAAAAAGCGACAGAATGTAACAAAAATAGAAGAATCGTAAAGACTGTTGTAATATATATTTTGCCGCTTTCTGAGAGTGCGTAGGTCCGACATCCGACGGCCGTGGACGGACTTCTCAATCATGTAATATTCTATGAACGTCAACGTCTAAATCAATTGTGACGTGAGTATAAATACGATAGCAGGTCTAGCGTGTAACAGCGCTGTTGCGAGTGTGGCAGACAGAACGACGTAGTCTTTCTTTTAGTGTCTACGATGCAGCGGCATCAGTGAATAGTCCGTTATTATGAAACTGTGAATGATGCATGTCGGATTATTATGCTTATGAAGGCGTGAAGTATTAGGGTAAGTCCGGGAGAGATGGACCACCGGGTGAGACGGACCAGTTGTGTAGTTCCCAGTTCCGCCACTGTAGCGCAGTTGTAGTAGCAAACGTCCGGAGCGTGCATCACGCTGTGTATGCAGTCTTGTTTTTGTTGTGAAAAACTAAATATTTTAGTCACAAATCGACTTCGTTTGTTCGAGTAAGTTGAAAAATTTTTTCAGTATAACATTAGTATAAAGTTATTAAGGTTTAACTGTAAGATAAACGGGTGAAAGTGGCAGGGGTGCCTACAGGGGGGTATCGTGTATTTGAAAAATTTTTGGGGGGGATTTTTTTTTACTGTTGTATGAAATTTACTATTACTAAAAATACCGAATACAATGTGAGAACGTATTTCCTGGGCTTGCGTCAAAGCTTGCTTAAGGGGGCTGCAAGGTGTATCACGTGATGAGACATCCACGAATCACAGTACAATAATTTTAGTGCAAAGAACTTTTTTTTTTTTTTAGTAATCGAGCCTGGAGTTGGGGCTGGCATGCGTAGAAGGGAGTGGTCCATCTCTCCCGTACTTTTGGGTGAGATGGACCATGGTTACTCGGGATAGATGGACCATTTATTTACACCGGGTGAGATGGACCATTATTTAAACTAACTGGAATAATAAGTTAATTATATCTTTATTCATGATTAAATCATGAATATAGATAAATAACGTCTTTAATAAATTAAATGCATTAATGGGGTGTATTCTTTTCCAGAAAATGCCAACACTATATAAAAGAAAAGAGGGAACAAGGCGAGGGGAATGGTCCCAAGAAAATTTAATTAAAGCTGCTAATACTGTAAAGGAAAACACTATGGGAGTTAACGAAGCTGCGAAAGCATGTAGTATCCCGAAGACAACTTTGAAAAGGCGATTAAAAAAACAAAGTTTTGAAAAGGGGCCTTTAGGTCCAACGTCTGTTTTGGGTGTGGAAGTTGAGAATAAATTAGTCACACATATTAAAAAATTACAATCTGTACGCTTTACCCCATGTAGGGACTCCGTTAGGTCCATGGCCTACGAACTAGCGGAAAGAACGAAAATTCCGCACAAATTTAATAAAGAAAACAAAAGTCAGGATATGACTGGTTGACTGCATTCTTTGCTCGACATTCAAATCTTTCCATTAGAAAATCCGAAGGCGTGTCGGTTGCCCGAGCACAAGGGATGGACAAAAAAACTGTCAGTAAGTATTTTGATTTGCTGGAAAAAGTCCTTATAGAAAATGATCTTATTGACAAGCCTGGGAGCATCTACAACATGGATGAAACAGGTCTACAACTAAATAATAAACCTGGGGAGGTGGTGGCTATTAAAGGTTCGAAAAATGTACTTCAATAACCTCTGGTGAAAAAGGGGAAACTATTTCTTGTCTGGCTTGCTGAAATGGCGAGGGGACGTTTCTTCCCCCATTTTGCATTTACAAAGGTAAAAATAAAAAAGCAGAATTTTCTGATGGAATGCCACCTGGGACTGAAATTCGAATGTCCCAAAAATCTGCATACGTCAACTCCGAACTCTTTTTTGATTGGCTCAAAAACCATTTTACGCCTAGAAAACCTTTTGGCAAGGTTCTTCTATTACTGGATAGTCATACTTCACATACAAGCAGTGTAGAGATGCTAGAATTTGCTGAAGAAAATGATATAATTCTCTTCAGTTTACCGCCTCTTACTATACATTGGCTGCAGCCTCTGGACCGGTCATTTTTCAAGTCTTTGAAAGCAAATTTCTATCAGGCTTCCAATAGTTTCACTAGAACTCATCCCTCGAGGAAGATAAATAGGCTTGAATTTTCTAACCTTCTTAATGTTGCTTGGAGCAAACAGCAAATGTTGGAAATGGGTTCAAAGCAACAGGTATAATTCCATTCAACCGTGATGCAATACCAGACCATGCTTATTTGGTATCAGACATTGAAGTGACTGAAGTAGTCGTAGACCTACCTGGACCAAGCCAACAGCAAACTACTAACAAACCCAACACTTCAACACCCATTTCAGTTCAGACAAATGCGTCTGTCATGGTAGATAGGATTAAACAATTTGACCTTCAGATGCCAAGTACATCGACACACGACCAGGTTAAGCCTATGAAAAAAAAGCTTGTTCGTGAAATGCCAAGTACATCGACACACAACCAGATGACTCTAAGCAAAATGCTAAATGAGATAGCACCTGTACCTGATTTAAAAAATATTAAGAAGCTTAAAAGAAAGTCTTCAACTGTTGCCACTGTGTTGAATTCACCAGAGAACCTAGCTATTAAAAAAGAAAAAGTTGAAAAAGAAAAAGAGAAAGTAGAAGCTCTACAGAAGAAAAAAGAAGGAAATGCTAAAGAGGCAAAAAATAAACGATTAAAAAAGAAGAAAACTGTGAGAAAAAGGCGAGAGTCTTTCTCATCTAACAGCAACCTGTGGGATGTTCCACAGCTTGTCGAACTGGTTATGGATGACGAAGATTCTTGTGCAGATTGGGACGAGAATGAATGTGTCGGATGTGGAGAAAACTACACTGAAATAACCAAATAGGATGACTGGATTAGGTGTTTAAAGTGTGAACGTTGGATGCACGAGGGGTGCACTCGATTTAATGACAAATGTGATTATTGTGGTAAGAGGGAAAAAATGGGAAAACATTAATCTGTATTGTAAATAAAAGGTTTTTTCGATTTAAATGAGTTGTTTTTCAACATTTGTCCATGAGGTCCATCTCACCCAGACATTTCCAGGTGAGATGGATCACCCCACATTATAAAAAATTATTTGCTACGTAGTTTGTTTTGTAGTTACAGTTTCAATGAAATATCATATTGATGAATAAGTTATTTTATAATGATTTGTGCAATTATAAGTTTAAAGTTAATTGTGGTTTGGTAAATATGAATAAAAGAAAAAACGTGGTCCATCTGTCCCCGAATTACCCTAACTGTATGTTGGCAGACTAGGAAAACAAGATTAAAATTTACAAGACCACGGCCGTACAGCACTGAAGGTTGGGCGCTGCTATAAAACAACGTAGGAATGTTACATTCGGCGTACAATGTGCATGGCCGCACTTTGCGGAGTCGTTTAGGAAATGAGAAAATCTGCAAGAACTAAAATTTTTTCTTTAAAGAGGAAAAATTTAAAGTTACAAATTCAATTTCTGTAGGAATTTAGCTAGTGAAAAATTGGGTTACACTACCAGAGAATATATACCCACGAGGATATAAGAATGTTTGTCGTCCATGTAAGAGATGTGTTCCTTCTAAAACAAGGAAGCTTCGCTAACCTATGAAGAAGAAGAAGAAGAAGAAGAAGAAAGAGAAGAGGAGGAAGAAGAAGAGCATCAGGGAAGAGAAGGAAAAGAAGAAGATGAACGTTATGTTGGTTAACAAAACTTATGACTGTCTTTGTTTTTAATTTTCTTCAATCACTACAGTCTACGCACCAATATTGTTGCCCAAAACCATTAATAGAATAATTAAATCATTCTGATCGGAGACAGGACGGTCATATTTTGAGGTCAATTGGTCGTCATGTCGATGGTCCTTTGATCAAAATTGTTGACCCCTTTCAAATCAATTTTTGCTGTCCCTTGGTCCAAAATCGTCCCTCCTGATCTCCCCTTACTGTTTCTCCCAGGAACCGTTCTCTCCAATTCCATATTCACATGCCTAGTATGCATAACGAAACTCCATAATCATTGATATTTCCTTCTCAAGAAGCTTATCAATATCGTTTTTTCCATGTATCCTTCTTTTCACTTCATCACTTCACCACTCGCTGTCTTTTCATGAAATTCTCTGCATTATCCTATGTACACGTGAAAATCCTATATACATCTCCTGTAAAGTCACCTGTATAATGATCACATGTAATACGTCGCATAGGTTTGTTTTCAGACACACATAGTGTTTAATACTTTATTATTATTTGTATTGCATTATACATTTTTGTATACTCAGTATTTTGTCACTAAAATTAAATAAAGGAACAGTTAAAGCGTGCAACGTCTACAGTCATTAAAATAATTTTCAAAAGTTGTCTGCCGTTATAATTTTAATAGGAACTTAATTGTCTGCAAAAGCTTTTAATTTCCGAGCTCTTCAAGTTTTATAGTTTAATGGAGTCTGTATCGTGAAACGATTGACTCGCGCACACTGAGTCCTAACTTTTACATTCTACTTTTAAAAGCATGTCTCTACAGTCTCTTCATTGGTTGTACTTACCATTCCAACGGCAATGATGAATTTGTAGGACAAGCTGAGTTTGTTCCCGGCGATTAAATTCAGGCCGGGAAATCTAGCTCCACCGTTGTTTCATAGAACACACATTGCTAACATAGTTTACAAAAGTATATTACAAAAGTACACATCTACTCAAGAATATCACAAACAGGCCTACTATTACTTTTTTGCGTTTTTGTTTAGTGTAATTTTCGTATTTGAAATTGACATTAACAAATATAAATTGACGTTTATAGCAGTGCGATCGAGAATAAAATTACACTTTTGTAAAACGTGGAATTAATTTGCGTCAACTGCATAAATTTCAACGCACCTAAATTATGCTTGTAACCCCTCCTCCTTTTTTTTTTTTAAGGAGAGGCTACTAGATATTTAAAACTAGGCAGAAGGCCTAGACGAAGCATAAAATTTGCTGGGTCCAGTGAGACGGGACTTGCAATTAATACTCTCGATTAACAAACAGTAACAGCTTTTATTATATCTTAAAATTTTTTTTTTACATTATTAGAGGAAAATTTCTTAAACATATTTTGTATGCATACATATATCAATTGCAATTCAAATATTCGCCATCACAATTCAACATTCAATATATAATACTCATAAGTCATAAATTCATATATTGTTTAACTCGCACCCCCAATTCTTTCAAATATCTTTTCCTTTACATGATTCAACATAGAGACATATAGACATATAGATCACA